>CM077160.1:34079558-34671571 GCA_039583875.1 Platanthera guangdongensis | reverse complement strand
TTTTCCTTCTTTTGCGTTTGGTGCCCTTTTGGATGCGTGCGCTTTTGTTGGACGATTTAAGGTAAAGAACCGCTCGGTGCGCGTTCTCTCGATTCAGCGCTACCGACATCGTTTGTGGCTAGAGCCTTCTTGGAGCGGTTTAGTTTGTGGCTAGATTGTGTTGGTGGTGGCATCTGCATTAGTTCCCCTCTGGTGACTTTGTGGTTACGGACCTGGTGTCCTTGATTGTCCGATTTGTTGGGGGATTTTCTAGCCAAGGCAGATCTGAAGGTGATTGACCTGGAGGACTTCGATGTTATCCTGGGCATGGACTGGTTGTCTAGGTATGATGCAGTTATCCAGTGCAAGGGTAAGCGCTTGGACTTCGTCAAAGACAATGGTCAGCCGGGGAGCGTTTATGGGTATTCTCTCCAGGAGTCTCCAATCATTTCTGCGGTGCGTGCTCGGAAGTTACTTGATTCTGGCTGCTTTGACTGTATGTCTCTCTTATAGTGACAGTTGTTAGAGTGTCGCGTTTGGAAGAGATTCCTGTGGTGTGTGACTTCTCTGATTTGTTTCCTGATGATCTTCCCGGTCTTCCACCCGATCGAGATGTCGAGTTTGTTATATATTTGGAGCCAAGCACGCGTCCTATTACAAAGGCGCCGTACCGGATGGCCCCACGAGAGCTGGAAGAGTTGCGAATTCAGCTGGATGAAATGTTGGCAAAGAGTTTCATAAGGCCGAGTTCTTCTCCTTGGGGTGCACCAGTGCTGTTCGTCAAAAAGAAAGATGGGTCGATGAGGCTATGCATCGAATATAGAGAGCTGGACAAGGTTATTATTAAGAACAGGTACCCTTTGCCTCAGATTTACGATTTGTTTGACCAACTGCGTGGTAGTGCCGTGTTTTCCAAGATTGATCTTCATTCGGGCTATCACCAGTTGAGGATTCGGGAGTTAGATGTTCCGCGGACGACGTTCCGCTCTCGTCATGGGAATTTTGAGTTTTTGGTTATGCCATTTGGTTTGACTAATGCGCCCTCAACTTTTATGGATTTGATGAACAGAGTTTTCAAGGATTTTATAGATAAGTTTGTGATTGTCTTTATAGACGATGTTTTGGTGTACTCTAAAGATGCGGCTGGTATTGACGACTCTGAGAGACCATAAGCTATACGCCAAGCGGAGCAAATGCGAATTTTGGTTGCCTCAAGTTTCTTTTCTCGGCCACGTGGTTAATAAGGAGGGAATATCAGTGGACCCAGAAAAGATCGCTGCTGTGATGGAATGGGCGAGACCTGTTACTCCCAAAGAGATCAGAAGCTTCTTGGGCTTGGCTAGATATTATAGAAGATTTGTAGAGGGATTATCTACATTGTATGCGTCGTTGACCAAGTTGACGCAGAAGAATGTAGCCTTCATATGGAATGGCAAGTGTGAGGAGGCTTTTGAGGAACTAAAAAGAAGGTTATGTTCAGCTCTAATTTTGTCATTACCTACTGAAGGTAGTGAGTATGATATATATGTGGATGTGTTGCATGTCGGACTGGGCTGCGTATTGATGCGGGGCGGGAAGGTGATTGCGTACGGGTCGAGGTAGCTAAAGACTCACGAGAGGAATTACCCTACGCATGACCTGGAGTTTGCAGTTGTGATCTATGCGCTGAAATTGTGGAGGCATTTGTTGTATGGCACGCAGTGCAAGATTTTCACGGATCATAAGAGTTTAAAGTATGGTCTTCACCCAGAAAGAATTGAATCTGCGCCAGCGGTGATGGTGGGAGTACGTGGCCGACTATGATGTTGAAATCCAGTACCATCCGGGCAAAGCGAATGTGGTGGCCGATGCCCTGAGTCAGAAGTCAGGAAGATTTTCAATCTCTCCGCCGAGCGTCTAGTGGAATAGTTCCTTTTGATGGACATTTCTGTGGGATGTTGTGATTCGCAGAGTAGCTTGGCAGTGGCAGAACCTTCGTGGATTGCACTTACGAGACTGCATCAGAAGGATGATCCCAATCTTCTGCATTTGTATCTTCGAGCTGAAAAAGGTGAATACCAGATTTCTCTATAGATGATGCGGGTATCTTGAAGTATCGTAGCAGGTTTTGCATCCCCGTAGTTGGAGATATCCGGGATATGGTGTGGCAGAGAAGCCCACGGATCTAGTGTTGCCTACCATCCAGGGTCTACCAAGATGTATCATGATTTAAAGCAGATTGCCTGGTGGTATGGGATGAAGAGGGACATAGCCAGATTTGTTTCTGAGTATTACACTTGCAGGCGTGTGAAAGCTGACCATGGGAGGCCTGGTGGCAAGCTGACTCCCTTGGAGATTCCGATGTTGAAGTGGGAGAGTATCTCGATGGATTTCATTACAGGCTTACCGAGATCTCCTAAGGGGCATGATTTAGTTTGGGTGATCGTAGACAGATTGACGAAGTGTGCTCACTTCGTACCATTTAAGATCGATTATCCGATGAGGAAGATAGCTGAGCTGTATTTGGATGAGGTTATCAGATTGCATGGTGTACCCGTGAGTATCATATCGGATCGAGACTCCAGGTTCACGTCTCATTTTTGGAATAGCCTTCAGGACGGGTTGGGTACAGATTTGAGGTATTCCACAGCTTATCATCCGCAGACCAATGGTCAGACGGAGCGAGTAAATCAGATTGTGGAAGATATGATCTGATGTTATATTCTGGACCATGGAGGAGCGTGGGATGAGCGCTTGCGGCTTATGGAATTTGCGTATAACAACAGTTATCAAGAAAGCTTGCAAATGGCTCCTTTTGAAGCTTTGTATGGGAGGCGCGACAGGACTCCCTTGATTTGGGCTGAGGTTGGCGAGAGACCTTTGTTGGGTCCAGAAGCACTCGAGGACATGGAAACCGCTATGAAGCTTATTCAGGAAAAGCTTCGGTTAGCCCAGGAGAGATATGAGAAGAACGGCAACCGGCGTAGATCGGACTTGGAATTTGTGGTGGGGACTCAGTGTTCTTAAAGGTCTCCCCGTTGATCAGAGTCAAGCACTTTGGCAAGACCAGGAAGTTGGACCCGAGGTATGTGGGGCTGTTTCTGATTGTTGAGCGGATTGGGTTATCAGCATATAGGCTGGCTTTGCCCGCAAATTTCCCTGGCGTGCATGATGTCTTCCACGTCAGTCAGCTGCGGAAATATGTGCTAAATGGCAGGCAGGTTTTGGATTCTGTGCCTCAGTTGGAACCGAATCTTTCTTATGTGGAGGTGTCTGTCCGCATTTTGGATTCTCGGTTTCGTGCGTTGCGGAAGAAGACTATTCCAATGGTTAAAGTTTTATGGAGGAATCAGGATGTAGAAAGCGCGACTTGGGAATTGGAGTTGGCTATGAGGAGGCTCACCCTCTTCTGTTTCCCTGATCTTGTGCCTGGTATGTTCTGTTTTATTATATATATATATAGCCCTTTCCTGTCTCTTTCTCTCTCCTTCTTTATAGGAGTGTTGTGAGTAAAGTTTCGAGACGAAACTTTATTTTAGGGGGAGTGGTTGTAAAGCCCCCGGTTTTTCTGTTTTTGTGTTGATCTTTGATTGGCGTTACGATGATGCATTTCCGGCCCTTCGTCGTTGTAGATCGTGGTCTTAGCTCTTTAGGTTCCTTGTGTAGCCTGATTTTAGCCTGTTGCCAAGTTTCCCCAGCTAGCCGGAGTTTGTTTTGTTGACTCGGTTGGGCCTCTTATGGAAATGCTTTTGTTTTAGCTTCGGGAGGTGTTAGCCCGAGTGTGCGGTCGTCGGATGTTGTTTTCGACCTCACCGTTGTTTTCGTAGCTTGGGTGTTTTGCTACGGTGCGAGTTTTGGTCGAAGTCCGAGATCGTTTGCTTTCGCGTCGTTTCGACGTTTGTTATGTTAGCTGTAAGGTTGATGTGCTGTGCGTGGCCTGGTGTGGCCGAGCTTGTTATGTTGGTGCCTTGTCTTTTTGTTTTACTAAGGAGTTAGCAGTTTTTTTGTGTAAGTTTGGGTGACACGGCCTGGGTCACGGGTGTGACATAGGGTGTGTCGTGCTCGAGAAGAGCTCGCCTTTGTGTGGTCGACGAATTGTGGTCGACGGGTTTTTTTGGTAGGAACACGGCCTGTAACACGGCGTGTCACAGGGCGTGTCACAGGGCGTGTCCCCTTCGGTTCGTCGAGCTGCACTCGATGGTAGTTAGGCGGTGTTTTAGTGAGAACACGGCCGTGTCACGGGCGTGTCGTATCAGACATGGGCGTGACACGGGGCGTGTCTCTTCTTCTTCGACGAGCGGCGCTCCACGATCGTCGAGCGGTGTTTGAGTTGGTACACGGCCTGTGACACGGGGGTGTCACAGAGCGTGTCCCATGTTTCGTTGAGCGGAGATCGACGTTCGTCGAGTGGGTAGGTGGGTAGATGTATGAGTACATGCCCCATGATACGGGCGTGTCGGGCCGTGTCACGGGCGTTTCTGGGGCGTGTTCCGTACTTTTTCTCCTGAGAGCATCTTTTGTTGCCGTGAACCGTTTTTCCTTCTCATTTCGTCATTCCCGAGCCTGGAGAGCTTCCAGCGGGAGGGCTTTGAGAGGAGGCAGTGGTTTTTTGGCCGGTGTTTGCTGGAGGAAGCTCATTTTCCTCGTGCGATAGCGGATTTGGCTTGCTCTCGTCTATATCTTCCCTTTCATGTAAGTAATTCTTGGTTTAGGGTTGATTCAAGGAGTTAAACTTCCGTTGATTTCTTTTCTTCTTCTCTTAATTGTTGCTTTTGACCCGTAGGTGGCCGATCTTGCTGCCAAGGCCTATTTCGTGTTGCAATCGTTGCATCTTGGTAGTAAGGCAAGTGGCTCCTTGCCCTTGCCAAATTGACTCCTTTTTACCTAATTACCTTGCTGTATTTTTTGTTCTTTAATTCCAGCCATGTTCGATTTAAGTTGTGTAGGACTTTTGGCTATTCTCTTTCTTTTTATTATTTTGTATGGGTTTGGTGTCGAGTGGGTAGCTATAGTTAGGGTAAGGTTGCGCTTAGTTGTAGTTTAAGTTTAGTTGCGATAGCCCCGAGTAGTTAGGATGGAAGGGAGGGTTGGGATTAATTTCCAACTCTCTGTTTTCGCGCGTTGAGAGGGTTTAGGCTGCGGTTTTAACTAAAACTTATGTTTACCCTAAGTGGAAAGCACTGACAGCATCAAGTGAGCCGAGTTCACTCAACGCCGTCATCCAGCGTAGGATTTGCGGCTAAGTATTTTGGCGTCAAGTGAGTGGAGCTACTCAACGCCGCGTCGAGTGGGCTCGACGTTTCTGTCTTGGGTTTGTGTGTTTCCTTAGGATTGTTAGTGTGACTTTTTCCTTTTCCCTAGTGGGGGTATTGGGTGTTCGGCTAATTTTTGCATGCCGACTCTTGGGTTGTGGCAGGTGGTGGAGTTTTGGTGGCCTCTGGAGGGGTGGTTTTATGTGGAGAGCTGTGGCCACCGCCTTTTGCCCCGGTTTGGGTTGGAGTGTGTGGGACCCTAGTGCTGCCACTATTTGACCCCTTAGCCCATTTTTGGATCTGGCTTTGGTTATGTATTCAGATCCATGTTTTGACCACTGCCATTTACCCACGTGTTAGGACTATTAGTCCCTTTCCTGTTTATATTTTTCTTTTTCTTTTGGCATATATGTATATGTCTTGTTGCTGTTGCAGACTCTCTTGTAGGGCATATTACTTTTATTGCTCGCACTGGGTGTGCTTTGCTGTGCTTTAGACAGTGCTCTTTTCTTACTGTCATGCCCTTTCTTTTGCTTATAGCAGTTTGATGCCGGGTTGGTAGACCCTTTTTATTTGCTCATAAATCTAATGCTCTATTTACCGTTTGATTATTTTCTTGCTGAGGTGTTTCTTTTCTTGAATGCCTCAGAGGTTGTAGCCAGTTCAGCGGCTAGTCCTTTTGGAGGGGCTTGTTGGTGGCCTCTTGGGTAACTGAGATAGCTGATCCCCGATTTTGTGATGTAGTTCCTTACCTTTCTGTATGGACATACATACTTACCAGTGGGTTCGTGTCAGGTTGTTGACGCCCACTGGTGGCTTCTTGCGATGCTGGGTATGAACTTAAACTGATATTTTTGCTTATTTGTTGTTGTTTACTTGCCTCTGGGAAGGATTTATGCTAGGTTGCATGTTAGATATTTTAAACCCTAAAAACATTACTATATGTATCTCATGCATAACATATTTATATACCAAGACACTATTTTTCCTTAACGTAAAAGACTATCTTTCATATATACTATATTCACTTTAGAGTCGTACATACCATGAGTCGTCCCTCGGGACACTTATGCTCATTTAGGGTGTCAACTTAATTGAACCAAAGTATTTTCTGTTGAGTATAAATATACTTTTAATTGTGCAACAGCTGATCCACCGTGCCGAGGGATACGGCCATTCAACATAACTGGTTTTCTTTCATATTAATCAACGATTTTTTCCTTAAAATCTAAAGTCTGGAGTTTTGCCTGAGCGTGTGCATTTATCCCCTGCACGACGTGACATCACGGCACGTATTTTCTCTTACTCTGATGCGGTGCAATCGTAGATAAAATGCGGGTTGTGATAGAGGGTTGGGGTGCTTGGGCTGCTGCCCGGTAACATGCTCGTTAATAGACCACTCGGGTGTAGTGGAGAGGTGTTACACAATGGACCCTCAACATTAATGGATTTAATGAATAGAGTGTTCAAGGATTTCTTGGATCGTTTCGTGATCGTGTTCATAGATGACGTCCTTGTGTATTACCGCAGTGTTGAGGAGCATACTCAACATTTGTGTTTGGTTTTGTCAACCCTGATGGAGCATAAGCTTTATGGTTTTGAGTTTGGCTTCTCTAGGTATCCTTTCTGGGGATGTTGTAAGCAAGGATGGTACTCGTAGACCCGACCAGATTTCTGCTGTGATGGAATGAGAGTGACCTTATACACCTAAGAGAATTAAGAGCTTTTTAGGCCTGGCAGGCTACTATAGAAGACCGTGGAAGGGTTTTCATTATTGTCTGCTCCTTTAACTAGACTTACCCAGAAGAATACTGTATTCATTTGACGTGATAGGTGTGAAGAAGCTTTCCAAGAGTTGAAGAAGAGATTGTGTACTGCTGCAATTTTAGCCTTGCCTACCGAAGGGGTTGAGTACACTCTGTATGTGGATGCATCACATATTTTACTTGTCTGTGTTTTGATGCAAGATGGGAAGGTGATCGCGTAATGGATCAAGACAATTGAAGATTCATGAAAAAAATTATCTGCTACACATTGATTTGGAGTTTGTTGTAGTATATTTATGCGCTGCTGAAGCTTTGGAGACATTTATTACATGGCGCACTGTGCAAGATCTTTACAGACCATAAGGCGAGTTTGAAGTACGAAGTAATTCACTCAGAAGGTATTAAATCTACGCCAGCGTTGGTGGTTAGAATAGGTGGCTGATTATGAAGTGGAAATCCTTTAACATCCAGGAAAGGCTAACGTCAGTAGTCGATGCTTTGAGTAGAAAGTCCGCCAAAATTTTTAATTTGTCTGTACAGTCCTTGGTAGAAGAATTCTTGTTGATGGACATTGAAGTTGGGAGTAGTGTTGTGCCTGCTAGTTTGGAATCAAAAGAGCCCTCTTGGATTTCCTTAATTGGATCACACCTGAAGGATGATCCGAATTTGTAACATCTCAGGAGTAGAAGTGAGAAGGGAGAGCAACCTGTTTTCTCTTTGTATGAGTTGGATACCTTGAAGAATCGGGATAGATTTTGCATCCCCGCTTTTGGTGATATTCAGGCCAAGATTTGTAATGAAGCTCATAGTTCCAGTATTTCCTACTATCCTAGTTCCACAAAATGTATAAAAATCTAAAGTAAATTATTTGGTGGTCAGGAATGAAGAATGATATAGCAAAGTTTGTGTCAGAATATTATACATGATAGTATGTTAAGGCTGACCACAGAAGGCCTGGAGGTAAATTGACACAGCTTGATATTCCAAGTTGGAAGTGGGACAATATTTCGATGGATTTCATCACTGGCTTACTAAGATCTCCCCGAGGCCACGACTCTGTTTGGGTGATAGTTGATAGATTGACTAAAAGTGCTCACTTTAAAACTTTTAAGATTGTATATTCTATGAATAAGATAGCTGAGTTGTACCTTGATGAGGTTATCAGATTGCATGGAGTGCCTATCAGTATCGTATCAGATTGAGACTGTAGATTTACGTCTCATTTTTGGAAGAGATTACAGGAGGGGTTGTGTGTACCGCTTTGAGGTTTTCTGCCGCATATCATCCGCAGAAGAATGGTCAGTTGGAATGAGTTAATCAGATCGTAGAAGACATGATCAGGTGTTATATTTTGGATCACGGTGGTACTTTGTATGAACGTCTAAGACTCATGGAGTTTGCTTACAATAATAGTTACCAAGAGAGTTTACAGATGGCCCTATTTGAGGCCTTATATGGGAGGTGTTCCAGGATTCCTTTGTTTTGGGCTGAGGTTGGTGAGAGACTGTTGCTAGGTCCGGAAGCTCTTGAAGAGATGAATTGTGTCGTGACTCATATTCGAGAAAAGCTCTGTGTGGCACAAGAACGATATGATAAATATGTTAATCAACAAATGGTTGATCTGGAGTTTGCTATTGGGGACATGGTTTTTTTGAAAGTTTCTCCGATGTCAGGTGTTAAATGGTTTGGAAGGAATCACAAGTTACACCACCGGTATGTGGGACCTTTTCTGATTCTTGAGCGCTTCAGAGTATCAGCTTATAAGCTGGAGTTGCGTTCTTCCTTCTCTGGTGTCCATGATGTATTCCATGTGAGCCCATTGCGGAAGTGTATCCGTAGTGATCGTCAAGTCTTTGATTTGGTGCCCCAGATTCTGCCCAACCTTACGTACGTGGAAGAACCTGCTCGTATTTTGGATTCTCAAGATCAAGTGTTGCGGAGAAAGACCATCCCCATGGTTAAAGTTCTCTGGTGAAATCAAGACATCGAGAGCACGACGTGGGAATTGGAATCGGCGATGAGAGAATCTCATCCGCATCTCTTCCCTTAGTTCGGGTGTGTTTTCAGGTTTTTGGAAACTATTGGGTTTGGTTTGGGTTTGGTTTTGAGGTTGTGTTAAGTTTCGAGACGAAACTTCTTTTTAGGGGTGTGACTCTAACGCCCCCGATTTTCTGATGTTATTATTGGGTTTATCGAAGCCATAATTATGGCGTTATGGCTTTACCTTCTTTTTCATTTTGTTGTCGGCGCTGCACCGTTTATGCGTTTTCGCGCCCGTTGAGCCTGTTTATCCAGATTTTGGGATTCTGTTGGGATTGAATGTCTTCTTTGATATAAAGGATGAGGTTTTGAGGCCTTGGGCTTGTCCAGTTCTATTGTGGTCGAGCATTTTGGAGTCCTGGGGCGTGTTTTGACCCTTATGATGATCTTTTTGCTTTTGAGATAATTTGATGTTGTGTCTCAAGAATGGTACGTCGGATTCTAGGGTTGTCATCATTGTTGAATTCGTTTATTTCGGCGTGTTTAGGGCTCTGATATGAGCTCATGTTTTCCCTTGTTCAACCATTTAAATATGATAAATATTATATACAAGCCTTAGGCTTGTTTTGATCCTCGGGAAGCCCTCCTAAAGGGGTGGATTTTCGTCGAACTTATTGTTACATGCAAATTCTGGGTGCTGTATTGAGATCGACAATCGTCAAGCGGAGATTGACGAACATCGTGCTGAGCTCGACGAAGTGTCGAGTGGAGCTTGATGAATATGGACATGAGCTCGATGAAGCGTCTAGCAGTTCTGGGTTCTGGGATCGACGAAGTTCGAGCAGAATTCGTTAAACGGAGTTTTTTCCTTTATGTTCAAAGAACTTTGAGCGGAGCTCGACGATTGTCTAGCTGAGCTCGACAAAATGTCGAGCGGATTTTGTCCTTCCTTCTTGTTTTTGAGAAGTTGATTCTGTACTCGAGTTCTGCTTAGTTGTTCTCGAGATATGCTTCCCTATTCTCAGAAATTGTTGCCTTCTTCTCGAGAATGCCCTTGCTTATTCTCGAGAATGTTTGTTTGTTCTCGAGAATGTTTCTGCTTGTTCTCGAGAATTTTATCTTCCTCTCTCGAGAAAAATTCATTCTTTGTTCTCGAGATGTGTTTCATTCTTCTCGGGAATTTGCTGCCTTGTTATCGAGAATATCCTCTTCGTTCTCGAGAAAAGCCTCCTTGTTCTCGAGAACAGCCTCTTCTATCTTGGGAACAGCCTCCTTCGTTCTGGAGAACAGCCTTCTTGTTCTCGAGAACAACCTCTTTGTTCTCGAGAATAGCCTCCTTGTTCTCCGGAACTGCCATTTTGTTCTCGAGAACGTCATCCTTGTTCTCGAGATGTCTGGTTGAACTCCAGAAAATCTCCTTCCTTCTAGGGATGCCCTGTTCAGCAGACTCCAGTTTTTTTTCTTAAGTGCGGTTATCCTAATTTTTTCCTTAAGATATATATACCTACATTTTTCCTCCTTCATTTTAGATCGAGTTTTCCTGTTCATCTCCCGAACCAGAGCGACATGAGCGAGAGTGAGAAAGTTTTTTTGCTATCCTTCTGGTGGCCGCCGACGGTGCTCCGGTGCTCAAAATTTGCAACCGATCATAGATCCGAAAAGCTCTCAGCGAGAGCTTCGCCATCGTGGTAAAGTTTTCCCCATTTCTTCAGTTTTTCTCGCTAGGGTTTTCAGACCTAACTTGTATTTTTGGCCAATCTTGTTAGATTTCGACTTCCCTCATCTTCTTTAGACTTGATCTACGTCGTGGTGCGATTTGGATGTCTTTCTCTGGTAAAACCAAGGCAAAGTGATGGTTTCCTCCTTCTCTTCCTGTCTTTACCCCGATTTGCAGGAATTTTTAACTTTTTGTTATCATGATTATTAATTAACTTGCTCATTTTAGTGCTGTTTAGAACTCTTGTCTAGTTTCGTTTATAATCACCATGTTTTTTATTTTTCTTACCTAATCTTATAAGTGTTTATATGTCGTTGAAACTTACTCATATAACTATTCCTTGTTGAAGTTGGTGACCGGGCGGTCTGGCGATCTGTCTTGGCGGGTTGAAGACCACGCGGTCTGGCGGTTTGTCTCAGCCGGCTTGGAGACCGGGCGGTCTAGCGGTCTTCCCTGGTGTTCTCTCTTCTTCTCTTGTGGTAGCCGTGCGGTTAGCCCTTCTGCCTAACCGCACGGCTTGTGCGGTTTATTTTGTATAGTCCGCTTAGTCCTGTAAATTTTTAGTCCCACATCTCTTATTTGTATTCTCTCATCTCTCCTCCATTCTATATAAGGGAGGGCATACCTTTGTAATAGATATCTTTTTTGGATAATAAAGTTTCAATTATTCAAAACTCTATCTGTTTGTTACTACATGTTCACTACTTCTAACTTGGTATTAGAGGAAACAGTCTTTTCCTCCTGATTGTGTGCGCTCTCTGCTTCTCGCCGCTTGTTTCTTCTACTCGCGACCTATCTTCACGGCTTGTCCTCTCTTCCGCCCGCTACTCTGTTCGCGCGGCTTGTTGCTTCTCTTCTCTTGCTGCTCTTCGTCGCCGCAACCAGTTTGGTTGTCGCAGCGACCTATTTCCTTCTAGCCGCCTGTTTTCCCCTAGCTAAGCAGCCTGCTTCTGTTCGCCCGGCTTGCGACTTGTTGTTGTCGCTGCTACTTCTTGCTTCTCTTCTCTTCTATTCGCTCGAACATTTCAGTCCGCGCGACCTCTTCCCCGCTGTGCCATGGTCTGTTTCCTGGCCGCTCGTGTTCGCGCGGCTTCTTCCCTTTAAACCGCGACGGTTTCGCGCGGGTTGCTCTCTTTTCCTCTCCTCGTGGCTTTCTCTCTGTTCGCGCGGATTCTTCCTTGGTTGAGCGGCCTCTCTGCCTTTCTTCCTTTAGCCGCTCTGCTTGTTAGTCGCCGCGACCTCCTGTTCAGTCGCGTGGCTTGTGCTTCCCTCTTCTTCCCCTTTTGCCTTGCTCTACACCTTGGTCGTGGCCCTTCTTGCCACTGGTGTGCTGTCACCGAGACCGCTGCAGTTTCTTTTTTCTCCCTTCATGGCTTTCATATCCTCCTCCAAGCCATTCGCCTCGGTTGTCACGTCTTCTGGTCGTGCCCACGTTGTTACTCAGGGAAAATGGCTGATCGACACTGGTGTTACAAATCATATGACTGGCAATCTCCAGTGTTTCTCTCTCCTCGAAACACATGATCGATTGCCCCCGGTTATTCTCGCAGATGGCTCTTCATCCTCAGTCCATGGGACGGGGATAGTTCATGTCACTCCGTCTCTTCACTTGGCAGATACTCTCTACGTGCCCCAGTTCCCGTGCAACTTATTATCTGTTACCTCTCTATGCAAGCAATTACAGTGTTCTGTCACATTTACTTCTACTTCTTGCTCTTTTCAGGATCCGGACTCCCAACGGACGATTGCTACTGGGACTGAGAGTGGCGGCCTATACTTCCTGGACAACATTTCTGCTTTTTTCACCTTCTCCTCCACCTCCACAGATATTCTCCAATGGCATCTCCGCCTTGGTCATGCTCCTCCCCGTCTTCTTCGTCAACTTCTGCCCCACCTTCCTCCACAAAGTCCTCCGCTCAACTGTGAGGCCTGTCAACTTGTCAAGCATCACCGCTCCTCTTTCCCTCCAAAGCACGTTCGTGGCTCTACCCGTCCGTTTGATCTTATCCACTCCGATATTTAGGGTCCTTCTCCTACTCTTACCATTGGTAGGGGTAGTTCATATTTTGTCACGTTCATTGATGATTTCTCTCGCTGTACGTGGGTGTATCTATTAAAAGATCGCTCCGAATTATTCTCTGTATGGACGTCCTTCTATCTCATGATCAAAACTCATTTTGGTGTTTCTATCAAAGTTTTTCGATCTGATAATGCCAAAGAATATATCAGTCATGACTTTTTTACCTTCTGCATGCAAAATGGGATTATTCATCAAACTAGTTGTGTCTATACTTCACAACAAAATGGTGTGGCCGAACGCAAAAACCATCACCTCCTCGATGTCGCTCGCACCTTGATGACCCAAATGCATGTTCCTCGCTCCTATTGGGGCTATGCTATTCTCCTTGCCTGCTACCTTATCAATCACATTCCCTCCACGGTTCTCCACAGCAAAACCCTGTTCTCCATTCTATATCCGGACAAGGAGCTGTTTCCTCTCCCTCTCCAAATCTTTGGATGCACTGCCTTTGTGCATACCCCTTCTGCCACCCGTGATAAGCTCTCCCCTCGTTCCACCAAATGTGTCTTTCTGGGTACTCTACCACTCAGAAAGGCTATTGTTGCTTTGATCCCGTCCTTCGTAAGCAGTTCGTCTCTGCTGACGTCACCTTCTTCGAGAATACCTCCTACTTCTCGGATGACTCCTCTCCTCTTCTCCCCGCTACTGATTCTCCTGCCATTCCCTTCGTTCCCTCGCCTCCTACTACAATCTCCACCCCTACACCGTCTCCATCCCATCCTCTCCCTCCACCACTCTCTCTCGCTTCTCCACCACCCTCTCCCTCCTCTCCACTGTCGTTGCTCTCTACTCCCGGGCCAGCTTTCTCTACCACGGATGCTCCGGATGTCGCGGGCCCGACTGACCTGGATCTTCCTATAGGTCTTCGTAAAGTGGTGCGGACGTGTACCCTACACCCCCTTGTTGCTGTTGTTTCCTATGATCGTCTTACCCCTTCTCACAGGGCATTTGCACTGGCTATCTCTGCCACTGCCACACCCCGCTCCTACCAGGAGGCCCTTGTTATTCCTCATTGGAAGATGACCATGGATGAGGAAATGGCAACCCTAACTGAGTGGGGTACCTGGACTCTTGTTCCTCCTCCCTTCGGCACTGGTGTTGTTGGGTGTCGCTGGGTCTTTGTGGTCAAATTTGGCCCCGACGACACTATGGATCGTTATAAGGCTCGCCTTGTTGCTAAGGGTTTCACTCAGACCTATGGGGTTGATTACTTTGACACCTTCTCCCCCGTGGCTCATCTCAGTACTATCCGAGTCCTTCTCTCTGTGGCGGTCAATCGGGATTGGCCGATTTCTCAGCTGGATGTCAAGAATGCCTTCCTTTATGGTGATCTTCACGAGGCAGTTTACATGGAGCAACCTCCTGGGTATGTTGCTCAGGGGGAGACACGAGTATGCCGGCTGCAGAAGCCAACTTATGGCCTCAAGCAGAGCCCTCGAGCTTGGTTTGACAAGTTCAGCGGCATCGTGGCAGCTGTTGGTTTTGCGCGAAGCTCTGCTGATCACTCTCTCTTTATTCGCAAAACTCCCTCGGGGCTGGTTGTTCTTGCTGTGTACGTCGATGATATTCTTCTCACTGGTGATGACCAGGAAGGGGTAGCCCTGACAAAGCGACATCTTCGCCAACATCTGATCGCGAAAGATATGGGCTCTCCAAAGTACTTTCTGGGGATCGAAATCTCTCGAAAGCCCGACTCCTTAGTTCTCTCTCAGCGTAAGTATGCCCTTGATCTTTTAAAAGAGGCAGGGTTGACTGGAGCAAAACCTGCCCGATGCCCCATGGCACCTGGAGAAGACAAAACCTGGACAGATGATTCGCCTCCTCTTTCAGATAGTTCGCGGTATAGGCGTCTGGTTGGTAAGCTCATATATCTCACAGTGACCAGGCTCGACATTTCCTATGCTGTGGGCAAGGTGAGTCAATTCATGCAAGCTCCTAGGGAGTGTCATCTACAGTCCGCCTTGCGGATCTTGGAGTATGTCAAAGCAGCGCCTGGGAAAGGATTACTTTTTCAGAAGAATGGTCATCTGAGGATTGAAGCCTACTCAGATGCAAGTTATGCTGATGACAAAGGGGATCGCAAGTCAACCTCAGGTTTTTGCACCTTTGTTTCGGGAAATCTAGTGAGCTGGAAGAGCAAGAAGCAGTCTGTTGTCTGCAGGTCCAGTGCAGAAGCTGAGTATCGCAGTATGGCGTCGACCACTTGTGAGTTAAAATGGCTGCGGGCTCTCATGCTAGAATTAGGAGAGGTCTACAACCATCCTCTACCTATGTTCTGTGATAACAAGGCAGCCATATACATCTCCAAAAATCCGGTCTTCCATGAAAGAACAAAGCACATTGAGGTCGACTATCATTTCATTCGTGAAGAGATCTTAAAGGAACAAATTTGCACTCCCTTTATTACTTCTGATAAAGAGCTGGCTGACATCTTCACCAAGCCATTTTCCGCCTCGTTTCTTCATGTTTGCGACAAGCTGGGCATGATCGATATATATGCTCCAGCTTGAGGGAGAGTGTTGAAGTTGGTGACCGAGCGGTCTGGCGGTCTGTCTTGGCGGTTGAAGACCGCACGGCCTAGCGGTTTGTCTCAGCCGGCTTGGAGACCGGGCGGTCTAGCGGTCTTCCCTGGCGTTCTCTCTTCTTATCTTGTGGTAGCCGTGCGGTTAGCCCTTCTGTCTAACCGCGCGGCTTGTGCGGTTTATTTTGTATAGTCCGCTTAGTCCTGTAAATTTTTAGTCCCACATCTCTTATTTGTATTCTCTCATCTCTCCTCCATTCTATATAAGGGAGGGCATACCTTTGTAATAGATATCTTTTTTGGATAATAAAGTTTCAATTATTCAAAACTTTATTCGTTTGTTACTACATGTTCGCTACTTCTAACTTTCCTCAATGTTTAAGTAGGACGTGTTAAAGTTCATTTAGGATTGTAAATTCTTCCTAAAGGTTGATAAACTGCTCCTAATCTAGAATTGTCCAGTAGAATATGATGTGTCATTGTTGTCTTGAGACTTATATCATAGTTTCCTTCGTGACAACGCCGTGGGTCGAGACACATAGCCTGACCAGGAAGGGTTGTGGTGGGCCTCTAATCTCTAAACCTGGGTCACTACGTGGTTTTCCTTCCTGGTTTCCTTTGTTGCGGGCGTTATTTGTGGACGAAACCACCGCCGCAATGTTTGTTCTCCCTATTAGTACTTTATGGGGCTTTATTGGGTGTTTGGGCATTTGCGGTGAATGGTGGAGTATCCAGTCTCCCCCGTAATTAGACGGATTAATTGTCTTCGGGGTTGGGCACCCCGCCCGTTTTGGTTTTGGTGGAGTTGATCACAGGTGGATAATAGGGGTTTGTTTCTCTCCTGATGGTTTATTCTTGACCCTTTCCCATTATAGTCTTGTGCTTTTAGGGTGCTGTTGTTATACGTGATGCTTCACGTAAGTGTTCTCTTTTTACCTTTGTACCTGACTGTTGTACTTTATGTAATTATTTTTCATTGGTCTTGGGTTGGTACCCCTTGACTTTGTTTACTTTTGGCTTACTTTCTGCCATCTTTTTTTACTTTCTTGCTGAGGTGTTCTATCTTTGAAATGCCTCAGGTTTAGAGCTGTAGCTAATAGTCGTGCTAGTTTTGGAGTTCTTGGGCAACTGTATTTGCTGTGGTTTTTGCCTCACAGTAGCGCGGTAGATTTTTGTTTGGTGTACTTTGCTAGTTCAGACATACTTTGTTTTATGTAGGTTCGTGTCATTTTGTTGATGCCGACAGGATTGTTGATTTTGGATACTTACTAGCTGCTTAGTTTTCCTTCAGTGTATAAGATTACTTGCTCTCTGGGAAGTTTTATGTTAGGATTGCATGGTAGGTATTTTTAAGTATAAAAACTAGTATTATTACCTCATGCATTGCACCTTTTATTAAAACGTTAAATCACTATATTTAACGACCGTAAAAATCTACTTTTAATGCTATTATAAATTTAGAACTTGCATACCTTGAGGTGTCCTCTGGGAACAACTAAACTCATATAGGACGTCTAATTTTGTAAAAGAAGTAATTTCAGTTGCATATTACTACTTTCCTCGTGGATTAGATGAGCCACTAAGCCGAGGGATACAGCTAACTACCACACTTAAACTGATTTTACTTTTAAATAACTTAAAGAATCTTTCTTCATGATTAAGTAGGTGTTTTACCTGAGCGTCCGTAGTTTTCCCTGCTAACGTGGCATCATGATGCACATTTTTCCCTTACTCTGATACAACTTTATTGGCAGTGAAAAATGCGGCTTATGACACTCTCCATGCAAACAACTAAATTGTATGATTACCTTTACATCTAATACTTGCTCTTTTCAGGAACCACGTTCCAAAGAGACGATGGCTAATATGACTGAAAGAGATGACCACTTATTTGTTGACAATATCTCTACTTTCTTTACATGTACTTCTCTTCTATAGTGGCAACTTTGCCTTGGTCATCCTCTTACTCACCTCATCTACCAACTTTTTCAGGACTTGCCTCATGTAGACTCCTCTCTCAACTGTGAAACCTGTCAACTCGGCAAATAATGCCGCTCCTCATATCCAGCAAGAAAAGGACGTACTTCTTCTCATCCTTTTGAACTTGACCATTTTGATATTTGGGGCCCTCTCCTACTAGATTTGTTTGTAGGGGCAGTCTTTATTTTGTTATCTTTATTGATGACTTTTTTAGATATACTTTGGTGTATCTTTTAAATGAACGTTTTAAACTTTTTTCTATGTTCACTGTCTTCTATAATGAAATATGCACACATTATGGTTTGTCTATAAACTTTTTGCATTTATAATGCTAAAGAGTATCTTAGTCATCAATTCACAATTTTTAATGCATCATGGTATAATTCATCAAACAAGTTGTATGTATACTTCTCAATAAAATGGCGTTGTTGAACGCAAGAATCGTTATCTCATGGATGTTGTTCGAACTCTTCTCACTCAAATGAATGTCCATCGATCTTATTGGGGTCATGTCATTCTTATTTCATGTCATCTCATCAACTGTTTTTATTTCTTCGATTCTCCATGGCAAAACTCCCTTCTCCGTCATGTACCTAGATGTCACACTTTTTTCTTTACCTCTGTGAGTCTTTATCTATATGACGTTTATCCACACTCCTCCTAATCATTATAAACTCTATCCTCTCTCTCTCTGTTAAGTACAACTTTCTTGCCTACTCTCCAACTCAAAAGGGATATCAGTGTTATAATCCTCATCTTCAGAAACAGTTATTCACTACAGAAGTCACTATCTTTGAAGATATTCCTTACTTTGTTCAAGCCTCTACTCTCTCACCTCCAGTTGATCCTACTAATTCAACTATTGTTTCTCCACCTCTACCTGAGCTTGCTCTTCCTTCTCTTCCACCAACATTCTTTGTCTCTCCATCCCTTTCTCCCAACACTTCTTATCTACCTCTAGATCCATCACTAACAGTTCCCGGGACAGCATGTTTTTTGACTGATGGATTTAATAAATAGGACATGTGTTGGGTCCATTGCCCATAATGTTCCCTAGATTGTATTTTAAGAGCCATCTCCATCAACACTAAGAGCATAGTTGCATTTGATGTTGTTTAAGCTCATCTTGTGCAGGATGTTCCATGGTACAAGTCTCGACAGATTTTCTAAGTGATGTGATAGGTGATTATAAGGCAGAAAGGTGGACACTAAGAGAAGATGCTGGAAAGGAAGGAATTCATCTAAGTCCACAGGCGTTGAGTGAGGTAATCTCACTCAATGCCAAAAGTCAAGGAGCAGTTGACAGTGCAGCTAGGTACACATGCATTGAGTGAAACAAGCTCACTCAACACCAGAGGTATGAAAGAACGTTAGCAAGCCAGAAATATGGCTAAGTAGTTTGGCGTTGAGTGATTAAGACACATTAAATGCCACACAATAAAAAGGCTGTAAGTTGAACTTAGTCGAACTTAGTTCAAAATTCGTCGAACTAAGTTCAGAGTTCGTCGTGCTGAGCTCACCATTCGTCGAGCTAAAATCAGAGTTTGAGATTCTGAGTTCGTCGAGCTCAGTTCAGAATTCGTCGAACTGTGTTCATAGTTCGTCGAGCTCAGTTCACCTTTTGTTGAACTCAATTTATAGTAAGGCTGGCTGAGTCAGTCAATGCATAAAGTTAAGAGGAAGATTTTATTTACGGAATAACTGCTGAGACAAGAGTTATTCTAAGCATAATCACTGAGACAAGTGTTAGTCTAAGAATAACTGCTGATAGAAGTGTTAGTCTCAGCATAACAACTGAGACAAGTGTTTGTCTCAGTAGAGAACAAGAAAGCGTTGAGAAAGTGAAGCCAGTGTTTTTAAACACAAAAAATTGGCTAAGTCAAAAAACATTGAGTGAGGCATGCTCACTCAATGCTCTCAACGCATAAGATGCTGCTAAGGAAGAAAATGGGCTATGGCAAAAAGCGTTGAGTGAGGCATGCTCACTCAACGCTATCAACGCCAGATAAGCAGGAAGATTTTGGCTAAGGCAAATGGCATTGAGTGAGGCTTGTTTACTCGACGCTCTCAATTCCTAAATAGATAGAAATTTGTCTATGTATTTTGGCATTGAGTGATGATTACTCACTCAACGCCTATGCTAATGTTGCTTGATTTTTGGCTAAGTCCACAGCTGATGATGTCAGCAAGTCAACAAGTCAACATATTTCAAATTAGTGTCAGGATTGCTACAGTATGCAACAAATGTTGTTGCAGACCTACTGTACGATAGTTGGCGTTAAAGCAAGGTTGTTGCTGGACATTAAATGTGTCGGGCCACTGCTCAAGAGTCGTTGGTTCAAAATCAATAAAAGGCAAATGCATACTGAGGAAGATAGCCTTTTGAGAAAAGCTAAGCGATAGTTCTTTTTCTTCGCCATTATTACTGAGCTGAAGAACAGGAAGCTCAAGTCAGCAAGATGAAGAGAAAGTTAGCTGTTGATATCAGTATCGTCAATAGCAAGATAGTTGGTGTCATCTTCATATACACTAGCAAGCAAGATCGGAATATTTCTCTGGGGATAGAGGAAGCAGCCAAGGGCTGGCCCTTGGTGCAAGATCTTCACAATTCCAGCTGTACAAGCATCCTGATGATCTTAATCTAGAAGATGTGAAGAGAAGAAGCTTGGAGAAGAAGAGATCTGAAAGAAGACTCCATGGACTATTCCTCGTGCGTAAAAGTCAGGGCTGAATCACCTCATCTTAGGAAAGGAAGAAAAGGCATTGTTATCTTAGTTTGCAAAGTTAGAGCTGAGATTTTCTCAGCTCAGGTAGTAGAAATTAGCTGCAGTAGCTTCACTGACCAGCAGGAAAAATCCCTAGTGCTGTGAAGTAGTAGTTAGGGCTGAGCATCAGGTCCTTTTCAGAGAGAGGCAGAACATTGCTCAGCAAGTCACTTCTAGCTCAAGTAAATACTTGTTGCTGTGGAAGTAGTTAGGACTAAGTACTTCTTATTTCAGAGAAGATAGACTCATGAAATAAATTCCTGTAGTCATTGTTGGGATGAGTTTATCTCAGTCAAGAAGCTTGACATAGAGAAACATCTCTTGTATCAAGAATATCCACAAATCCACCTTCATATTGTAGGATCCAAGTGTTGATCTGAGCTGTAGGGCTTAATTGCCTGAGGTAGGAGAGTGTTTCTCTCTGAGTGTAGGTCCTTTGTTCCTGAGATAGGTGACAAGTTTGTCACTGAGCAGTAGGTGCCTGGAGGGGCACTAAGGAATGTACCTGGAAGGGTATTGAGCTGTAGGAGTGCTGCAATACTCTGAGAGTATGGCCTTGTGCCTGAAGTTGTAGGGTTGAAAATCCTGAGGTGTAGTCCTTAGAGATAAGGCTGACGTAGGTGGCTTGAGGGTCACTGAGTGTAGGAGCACTTTCGTGCTCTGATGTAGGATCCTCTGTCGATCTGAGTTAGGGCTATCCTCCCAGCCTAAGTGTAGAGCTTAATAGCCTGAGGTAGGTGGTCTGCTAACCACTGAGTTATAGGCCATTGTGGCTGAAAAGTATGTCTTAGAGGAGACTTAGAGGAACTGCCAGATCTGAGGTGTAAGCTCTTCGGTGCAAGTTTTGGAGAAGTGCCTAGTCCAACAAGATAGTTTGATAGGCGGGAGGGAAAGTGGATATACCAATTTAGGGAACCACTATAAATCACTGTGTGCTTTTCTATGTTGTTTACTTTGTGCAGGTTGTGTACATCTTCAAAGCATAAAACAACTAAAAGCTAAAGCTCTTAAAGAAGAAATATTTAAAGAAACTCAACAAGAGACCAATAACCTATTCACCCCCGCCCCTATCTAGGTGATTTAGCTATTCTTGAAAAGAAAGACTTTTAAGTGGTATTAGTGGGAGGTTACTCAAAAAGGACCTAACAGTCTGAGTTAACCTCAAAAGGATAGCTAAATTTGTTATACATGGGGGTTCAAAAGAGAACCACAAGGAATGGAGCTCCAAGACTGCAGAAAAGAGAACTTTGAGACCTGGAATGAAAGGCTCAAGCAAATCATGGAAGCCACTGATTCTAGGGTCCTTGCAACAATTCAAGAAGGACTTTCATCCCCTTGAAGGTCATTGTCTTAGATGCAGAAGTCTAGACTACAAAGAGTTATACAGAAATGATTGAAGATGAAATCATCTTAGTAACTATGGACTAGAGGGCACTACACATCATAGTAAGTGTCATGGAAGACTCAACACTCATGATAGTAGTTCACTATCAAACAACCAAAGAAATATGGGAGTCACTGACTGCATACATGGAAGGGGCAGAGGAGGAAAGAGATGACAATAATGTCAGTCTATCAGACAGTGAGTGAAAGCCTGTACAAGAAAAAGAAGACTTCATTGGGCTACTTATTGCTACTATAGATGAAAATGAAGACCATCCAGATACCAGGTTAGAGATCAGGGCCCCTCTATCACACGCAAAATGTGATATTGAGGTGTATGAAGATATCAGTGGCTATTGTGAGGGGATGGCCTTGACAGAAGAAGAATCCTGCCAGGATCAGCCTGGTCAAGATCAGGTACAACCTCTGTCTAGCTGCTCAGGTCATGAGAATAGTCTAGATTCTGATGCATCCTCATCTAGTGATGAAGATGGCTTTGAATCTGAGGTAGATGCCAATCAATTGATTGACAAGTATGGTAAAATTTTGGATGCTTTGAGAAAAAGCAAGATGTTGGCCAAGATTCAGGCTAAGAAGATTATCTCTCTTCAGCTAGTTGCTGCTTGATGAGTCCGATATTTATAGGGTTTTTCAGACTCATCTGGGCTGGGTTTCTTACTCATTCACTGCATTTCAACCAGTTATCGGTTATATTTACATCGTTCGGTCATGGACCATTTTGTGTACTATTTTGGCCTGAGGGTTTGCAATTGCGCATCCTGTTGTTGGGGGTTTGCACATGGTGCTCCCCAGGGGTTCTTTCTAGTTGCTTTTGTTGCATTTCTACATTGCTAGAGGGTCCTCTTTGGATTTATTTGTTTGTATGCAGGTGGTGCATTTTCCCCCAAGTCTGGAATTCAGGTTTAAGGAAAACGCACGATCATGCATTTTCTTAGCACACGGTTTGCGCCCGATCGTGCGTTTTGTTGAGCAGGAGAAACGTCGACTTAAGTTCAACAATCTTCATGCAAGGTTGACGCACTGTTTCTTTGATATCGTGCGCGAAGGAAACACACGGTTTTCTTGTAGCTTTCTTATTTGTTTGTTTGTTTGTTCCGTTCAGTGGTTAATTGTGCGCTTTGTTCACGCATGGTCGGAAGCGCCCTTCCGTGATTAAAATGCATGTTTACCCTGTATTGTCCTGAATTCCTGCTTTCTGTTGCTACCCGTGCGATTTCCTTCATGCATGGGCGAAAACGTCCGTGCTCGAGTAAAATGCATGGGTCAACGCTTGTCCTTCCGCAGGCTTGTTCTGAAAGTTAATATCGCAGGTTTGCACATGGTCGAGTGCCAAACCATGCACACCAATGTTTCTGACCTGCTTCTATTTAAAGCATAGATTTCTTCTTCCTGAGGACTGTTCCGGTGGAGTTCCGATCAAGTCCGACCCAACCGCCTTTTCTGCTCCTTTGAGCGTGGAAACTTTCCTCATGATGATATTTTATCTCTCATCCTTGGAGAGATGATCCGACCATAATTATTCCTCCAAAAGCTTGCAATAGCACCATCTCCGGCCACCATCTTCTTCTCCAAACACCAAGCTCCGTTTCAAGCTCAAAAGTTGCTGCATCTATGGAGTTCTCCGGACAGATTCAGCCCAGCGACTATTCACGAAAAAGATGGGTTATTTGAAGTAGGTGACAGCCCTTCTGGACCCCGAACGTCATCCATAGGCTGAGCTCGGACAACGCCAGAAAACCCTTGACTCCGGTCGTGAATCTTGAAATGCCTTTGTGCGTTTGGTTGTATTTCTCCCCCTCCTCTTGTAGTTACTTTGTTCTGAACTTATGATTGTGTGATTGTTGCTTTTGATCATCTATTTATTTTAAGTATTTCAACATTTCTATGAGTTGTTATATCTCAGATCATGATTGTGTTGCTGAGCTTCTGTTTGTCGTGTTCATGTTGATATAGTGCTATTTTAGCGATTGTAGAAGCGTGCGCGGCTAAGAGGTGATTGTGACCCTCAATGGCTCATCCATCATTCATATTACTCTCTTGTGTAATCCACCAAAGAGACGCAGTGACAGCGACCCGTAATAGTATTTTTTGTGTTAAATTTAGGAAACTCCAAACCAAAACCCCCTTTGTTTACGTTGACACTTGCAATCACTTTTTCAATAGCGAAATCACACTCCCTACTTACACACATCGAGAGATCGATATCCAGGGATTCAACTCCTCAACTTTATTACTTGACTACGATCGGTACACTTGCCGATGCACCAAGTTTTTGGCGCCGTTGCCGGGGAGTGTAACCATTGCATGTATTTTTCTTTTGAAAACGTTTGTAAGTGTTTTTGTTATTTTTGAAAGGATTTTTTGTGTTGTATGATAGATCCCAACTTTGGTGATAGGGTTGAAGATCTTATGTGCGAGCTTGAAACCACATGTGCTAAGTGAGCTCGCCGTCGTGCTGCTGCTGCTGTTGAAGAAAGGATGGAAGATTTAACCCAAGGACGAAATGGCCATGGTGAATGGGTTGTTGGGGGCCAAGAGGTGGTCCAACCGTACATTAGGACAATGCATGATTTCACCACCCCTACTTCGGGAAGTGTTTACCCTGACTTCAGACCGGCCATTGTAAAAAACTACTTCGAGACTAAACCCGCCATCTTGAATATGATCTGAAATAATACTCAGTTCTCGGTCTTGCCGAGTGAGGATCCGCAGCTCCATCTGGCAGAGTTTTTGGAAATTTGCGGCACATTATGATATGCAGGTATTTCTGATGATGTAGTAATGCTGAGGCTATTCCAATTTTCGATGAGGGACAAGGCCAAAACCAGGTTCAATACCATTGCTCCTGGGACCGCTAATACATGGGATGCGCTTTCCTCTAAGTTTTTAGCTAAATTCCACCCGATGGATAAAATTGTGAACGCTCGGAGGGATATTGCTACCTTCCAGCAGATGGACCAGGAAACTTTGTCTGGAGCATGGGAGAGGTTTGCTGACTAGAAGCGTCAATGCCCCTAGCACGGCTGTGAGCCGTGGAATTTAGTTGAAATATTCTACTTTGCTATTGAGCCTAATTTCAGGGCTATGATGGACGCAACGGCTGGAGGAACAATAATGAACATACCTCCTGATGAGGCGTTAAGGCTTGTTCGAGACACTGCCTCCCATAGCACATACTGGACCGCCGTAATAAATGCCCCTAGAAGGGCGAGGAATTCGTTTGTAGTAAATGCTGTAGTGCAACAAGCTGAGGCGAGCCAACATACTTTTGATGGAAGGATGATATTGACCAGATCGGCCCCTCATCCAGCTCGACTTATGGAAATTTTGTACCAGGGTTGTGGTTACCCCGACCATCATGCTTTTGAATGCACTGCTGGGGAGACCTTTGCTGAGCCATCAGGTATAACTTTTAATGAGAATGTAAATTTTATAAATAGTCAAAATCGCACTGCTCCTTATAATAATGCGTATAACCCCAATGAGAGAAATCATCTTAATTTCTCGTGGAATCAAAATGCTCCCGGTCAAAGGTGGCAGGGCATCCAGAATCAATTTGATGCTCAAGCCCCTAGTAGCCAGCCGCGACCGCCGCATGTGTTTTAGTCCAACTGTTCAAGGGACTCGTAAGAGTGCGCTTGCGGAAATGATGGAGAAGTTTGTGGATATGGCCCAATCTAATATGGCCACTCAAACCGAGTTCATGAGGAACCTGGAAACACAACTGGGGCAACTGGCTGAAGTGTTCTCCTAGCGTACTCGTGACACCCTCCCAAGTGATACGGAGAAGAATCCCAGTGAGCAAGGGAAGAGTGCTGGGGATGCAGTGGAGTTCTGTAAAAATGAAATGGCTGTTAAATGTGAGATTAATCTTGTGGAGACGATGCGAATATATATTTCTGGATCATCGTGCAACATTCTTGCTTTGTAAAATGTTGAAAAACTAATTTTATATATCGAATCTGATGTTCAGAAGTCACTAATGCTAGCTGATGGATCAGTAGTAAAGAACGATGGAGAGATTAAAGAAGTGGAAGTGATTCTGAATAGGTCTGCTGTAGTCACTAACTTTCAGGTGTTAGGACCCATGGGAAATACACTGAAACCCATCTTGGGGGTCGCATTCCTAAAATATTGTGAAGCAACGTTGCAATTTCATGCGAGCGGTGTCAACTTGGCTTCTAAAGTCAATTTGCCCTTACCACCGTCACTTCCTCCTAAAATTTCTAATGAACCTGGAGAACTTCTGAAATTGAATGTTTGTTATCTAATGATTAATTTAGTGCTGCTGAGATAGGTTATCTACTGAATAAGCATGATCGGGTTAAGAAAGTGGCGGAACCGTTGACGTTAGCTGAAGGAGAGTCAGAGACAGAGTCACTCAACATGAAATAAGATTCAGTTGAGAAGAAACATGAGCTGAGCACGGCTGTAGAAAGTGTCCAGAAGACTGATTTAAAAACATCGATTTATCCGAAAAAAGTTTGTAAGACTGTTAAACAGGTGACTTTGGCTGATCTTTCACCCGCTGTGGGTGAGGAAATTATCCCCCCGGATGAGAAAGATAGGCATACTACTAAATTGGTGGGTGTTGTTATACCACCCTTGAGATCCCCATTTGTTGATCTGAAAAGAAAAGAATTGCTCTTGCGCAAGACGAAGAATTTTTCCCATCGGCGCGAGAAGGAAGAGGTTAGGGGCAGTGGAGATTCATCTTCCCTGGGCCCTAAAGCTTTCACCTTGCCCACATCTCGCGTGACTGGGGGTGGTCTGTCACAAGTCAACATTCAGCTGAGGAGTGAAGGATCTCTGGGGCCCCTTTCCTACTCTTTTTAGTTTTATTTATTATTTAATGTTGTGTGTAACTTTAGACTTTTTAATTGCGTTTTGAGCTTATGCTCTGAACAATATTTATATAACTGCTAATACAGGTACTTGGTCCACCTTAAGGACGGTAAAGAAAAGGGCTTATGGGAGACAACCCAATTTTGCCGCTTTTAATTTACTCAATTATGCTGTTGTTATTATATATTTTTAGTATGCGTGGTTGGAGATATTCTCTTGTGTAGGTGGAGTTCATTTGGGCCGTGGACTTTTTGCTGAAATTAATGACAATCTTCTGGTATTCTCATTTGCTGAGCATGGGGTAACCTCTCCCTCAACTTTTATTTCTCTTTTTTTATTGCAAATCTTGAATAGGCTGTTTAGTTTAATTCTGGTGGGGGAGAGTTATGCGGGTTACCTCTGCACATGCACAATTAGCACTTTCATACAAAAAGTATATTTGCATTTTTTTTCTATATTGTCATGTCTGCTTTGTGCACCTGCACCCACATGAGCGCGATCTTAAGCACGAGCTCGGCTCAAGTCAAATTTATTTCTTTTTTGTTAACTTTAAAATAGGGTGCTGGCTTAGGATTTTAGGATAAGAGTAGTGCGAAACTCGTGCAGTGCTACTAATCGAGTACTCATGGTGTGTAGAAATAGTATAGATTTATTTTTTCTTTATTCTATTAGATTTATATTTTTCTACATTTGTAAATATTGTTTGTACTACTCAAAAGTGTTGAATCTGGAGTAATCAAACGATAGTGTAGGAATGTGTGTAGACGTCACTAGCCTCATATTACTTGAGTCGGGAGGAGAGATCATTTTTCTTTGTTTCTAAGAACTTGCTCCAAGCTACTCTCGAAGTATTGGTGCATGGTTAGTCTAGCGTGAGCATGATGTAGGCCATCATTTTGGCCCGGTTAAGCTTTGTACCCATCCTAATGATAATCCTTGTTAGCCTATTTTGAGCCTACCCCTCCTGTTGATTCAGCTCCACCATTATTTCACCAAAGCCTCATTGTCGATCCTAGTCGCACACCCAAGTTGAGCTTTAATGTTTTACATTTTCATGATCGGGTGCTGATGTGGTGATGTTCCTTGTGAATATGTGGATGTGCTCCAAAGTTTTTATTTGCAGAAGTTGTTAAAATAATAAGATGATGAAAAAAGAAATTATATGTATAAAAAAATTAATTATGGAAAAGAAAAGTGAAAAGAAATGTGTAATTGAAAATCTTATTTGAGATTTTGTGGTGGTAGGCGGTGCACATACCCATGTTGTCAAGTTAAAGTCTGGTGGTGTGGTGCACCAGCATATATTGGTGGCGAGAGGATAACTTTTTGTTGTGCTCATTTGGGTTAGGTGCGTAGCCTTCTTTTTTTATCTTTGTTTACCTCACCGAAACCCAAGCCCCATTATTTTCCATAAAGTCCTATGGATTCACGCTTGAGTCAAACTAGCATCATGGAGAGAGTGTGAATGGGCAAGCGTATGGTCCCCGACATTGATGGATTTCTTTGGAGGTGATCCCGTGCCCCGGTCTTTGGCAATGCTCAACTGAGTGGTCTGCCTACTTTCTTCCTACGCATGACCGAATGATTCTCCAGGATTCTATCTTTGAGTAGTTACAATATTTATTTATGCCTGTCGAAATTTATAAAATTTGTAGTATAATTAAAAATTTTAACTATTATATTTTCTATGCCGATGAAGTATTTGATTTCTCGTTTTACTTTATTTGGAAATTTCTAAGCCAGCTAGCTGTTTTCTAGCTCACGGAGAGATGATTTTCTCGGGAAGAGCAAATGTTTAAGTCTGGTGGTGTGATGAGTCTGATATTTATAGGGTTTTTCGGACTCATCTCGGCTGGTTTTCTCACTCGTGCACTGCATTTCAACCGGTTATAGGTTGTATTTGCATCGTTCATTCATGGACAATTTTGTGCACTGTTTTGGCCCATGGGTGTGCAATTGCGCGCTCTTGTGTTTAGGGTAAGTTCTTTGAACCCCTCATACTTGTTTGTTCTGTTTTATATGTTTATTTGCTTGGATTTATTGATGTGAAGGTAGTGTGTTTTACCGAAGACAGGAATTCTGATATGTGGAAAATGCACGGTCATATGTTTTTTTCATGCACGGTTTGTGCCCGATCGTGCATTCTGTTCTGCTGGAGAAATGTCGAGTTGAGATCGATGAATTTCGTCGAGCTGAGTTTGATGATATTCACGCACGGTTGACACACGGTTTCAACGTAACCGTGCATGAAGGAAATGCACGGTTTTCCTATAGCTTTCGTGTTTTGTTCCAATCTGTGGTTAATCGTGCGATTTGTTCACCCATGGGCGGAATCGCATGTGTGCTAGTAAAATGCACGGTTCCCCTGTATTGTCCTGAATTCCTGCATTCTGTTGATACCCGTGCAATTTCCTACGCGCACGGGTGGAAACGTCAGTGCGCGAGTAAAACGCACAGGTCCACGCTTCTCCTTCCGCATACTTGTTCTGAAAGTTAATATCACACGGTTTGCACACGGTCGTGCGCCAAACCGTGTGCTCCTATTTTTCTGACTTGCTTCTATTTAAAGTGCAGATTTCTTCTTCCTGAGAATAGTTCTAGAGGAGTTCCGATCCAGTCCGACCCAGCCGCCTTTTCTACTCCTTTGAGCGGGGAAACTTTCCTCCAACCAATATTTTCTCTCTCCTCCCTGGGGAGTTGATCCAGCTACCATTCTTCTTCAAAAAGCTTGCAATAGCTTCATATCCGGCCACCATTTTCTTCTCTAAACTCCAAGCTCCATTTCAAGCTCATAAGTTTATTCATCCATGAAGTTCTCCGGACAGATTCAGCCCAGCGACTATTCACAAAGAAGACAGGTTATTTGAAGGAGGTGATAGCCCTTCTGGACCCCGGACGTCATCTATTGACCGAGATCGGACAAGGAACGACAACCCTTGACTCCGGCTGCGAATCTCGGAAAGCCTTCATATTTTTGGTTCTATTTCTCCCCCTCCTCTTGTAGTTACTTTGTGCTCAACTTGTGGTTGTTTGATTGCGGCTTAAGAACACTGTTTATTTTAAATATTTCAGCATGTCTATGTGTTGCTGTATCATAGATCTTGATTGTGTTGCTGAGCTTCATTTTATCGTGTTCTTGTTGATATAGGGACGTTTTAGAGATTGCTAGAAGAATGCGAGGCTAAGAGGTGATTGCGACCCTCATTGGCTCATAAATCTTTCATATTACTCTCTTGAGTAATCCACCAAAGAGACGCGGTGATGGCGACCCACAATAGTATTTTTAGTGTTAAATTTATGAAACTCCAAACCCAAACCCCATTTGTTTACGTTGACACTTGCAATAACTTTTTCAATAGTGAAATCACACTCCCTACTTGCACTCCTCTAGAGATCGATATCCGGGGATTCAACTCCTCAACTTCATTACTTGACTACGATCAGTACACTTGCCGATGCATCACTGCCCAGTAATCTGAGACATCATCCTTGCTGGATCAGAAAATGAGGGAAGTCAGCCAACTGAAGGGAATCTCAATAATCCAAATTGAGACCATAAGCCAGAAGGACAAGATCATTTTGAATCTTGAAGAGAAATTCCAAAAGGAGAAAATGGCTATGGTTGAATTCAACAAGCCTAAAGATGTGTTTCCTTTGATAAATTCTATCTCCTCCAAAAAGGGTAAGAAGGAATTAGCAGTCAAAGAAAGCATAAGAGTTCACCTTTCCAAATGGAAAGGCAAAGCTCCTGTAGTGCCACAGGCAACCTTTCACAAGGTATTCCTCCCTTATCATAGGTATGATCAAGGCTGCATGCATGGTCACTGGGATAATGCGAATCTTTCTTGTGAGAATATAAATGTTTCTTATAATGAATGTAGAAAGGGTAGGGGAATGAGTTCCTTTAAGGCTCCCAATGAATAGCACAAATGGACCATGTTGGACCATTTATATTTGGTTCCTCATCCCCAATTCACAAAGGAAAGGCACTAGCTCTCACTCAAGCCCATCCAGCAAGAACTCAAACAAAGGGTCATTGTACAAGTAAGCCTAACTTGGCTTGTTCTGATGATATAAACTTCTTGTCTTCTGCAAAGAAGATAGTTGTAAATACCATTCAGGGCAATCAAAGAAAGCATGTTGGAAGAATGACCTTCAGCCAGATCCTTGCTGAAAGGAACCTGAATAAATTTGTTACTCCTCTTCCTTTTGTTCAGTCAGCAGTTAACAACACTACAAGACCTGCACAGAAAAGAAGATATAATTTTCATGAGTGTTGGTGCTGTGGTAAGGTGAGGTATTTTGCCGTAGATTGCTGGCACAATCCTTCTATGTCTAGAGTAAGAGTGTAACACCCCCGATTTTCTGATGTCATTATTTGTTTTGTCGACGTCATAATTTTGTCGTCAGGGCATTACCTTTTTTCGTTTTGTTGACATGCTTCAACGTTTGTGCGTTTTCGCGTCCGTTGAGCTTGTTTATCCTGATTTTGGGATACTGATGGGTTGGATTGTTTTTCTTGAAATTAAGGATGAGGTTTTGAGGCCTTGGGCTTGTCCAGTTCTATTGCATTCCGAGCATTTTGGATTCTCTGCGCGTGTTTGGACCCTTGTGGTGATCTTATTTCGCTTGTGAGAGCATCTGATGTTATGTCTCAAGAATGGTATGTCAGATTCAAGGGTTGTAGTCGTTCTTGAAATCGTTTAATTCGGCGCGTTTGTGCTCTGGTTTTGAACTCATATTTCCTTGTTCAACTACCTGAGTATGATAATTCTATATTAAAGCATTGGGCTTGTTTTTTATTCTCGGGAAGCCCTCCTAAAGTATATATATAATTGTTATATACTCTAGTTCCATGAAATTTGGGCGCTGTTTGGAGGTCGACGATCGTCGAGAAAATATCGACGAACGTCGTGCAAAGCTCGACTTAACGTCGAGCTGAGCTCGACAAAGCGTCGAGCGGTTCTAGGTTCTGGGATCGACGAACTTCAAGCAGAATTCGTCGAACGGAGTTTTTTTCCTTTGTGTTCGACGAACTTTGAGTGTATTTTTTCCTTCTTGCTTGTTTTCGAGAAGTTGATTTTGTACTCGAGTTTTGCCTAGTGTTCATGAGTTATGCTTCTCTGTTCTCGGGAATTGTTGCCTTCTTCTTGAGAATGCCAATGCTTGTTCTCGAGAATGTCTGTTTGTTCTCAAGAATATTTCTGATTGTTCTCGAGAATTCTATCTTCCGCTCTCGAGAAAAAAATTCGTTCTTTGTTCTGGAGATGTGTTTCCTTCTTCTCGGGAATTTGTTGCCTTGTTCTCTAGAATAGCCTCTTCGTTCTCGAGAAAAGCCTTCTTGTTCTCGAGAATATCTTCTTAGATCTCGAAAACAGCCTCTTCGTTCTCGAAAAAAGCATCCTTCATTCTCGAGAAAAGCCTTCTTGTTCCCGAGAACAACCTCTTCAATCTCGAGAAAAGCCTCCTTCGTTCTCGAGAACATCCTCCTTGTTCTCGAGAACAGCCTCTTAGTTCTCGAGAGAAGCATCCTTGCTCTCGAGAACTGCCATTTTGTTCTCGAGAATGACATCCTTGTTCTCAAGATGTCTGGTTGATCTCAAGAAAACCTCCTTTCTTCTCAGGATGCCCGGTTCAGCCGATCCTTGTTAGTTTTTCTTAAGTGCTGATCATCCTGATGTCACCCTTAGTGTGTATATATATATATATATATATATATATATATATATATATATATATATATATATATATATATATATATATGTATATATATCGATTTCTTCTTCCTCTTTCATTTAGACCAAATTTCATGTTCATCTCCCAAACCAGAGCGGCGCGAGCGTGAGAGAGGTTTTTCACCTATACTTTCGGTGCTCGATGACGGTGTTCCAATGCTCGAAATCTTCAATCGAATATAGATCCGGAATTCTCTCAACGACGGCTTCATCATAATGGTAATTTTCCCCATTCCTTAAGTTTTTCTTACTAGGGTTTTAGGCCCTAACTCCTATTTTTGACCATTCTTATTAGATTTCGACTTCCCTCGTCTTATTTAGCCCCAATATACGCAGTGATGAAAATTGGATGTCTTTCCCCGGTAAAACCAAGGCAAGTGATGGTTATCTCCCTCTTTTCCCTTCATTGTCCCGATTTGCAGAAATTACTAACTTCTTGATATCTTGATTTTTAATAACTTGCTGATTGTTAGTGCTGTTTAGATCTCTTGTTTAGTTCGTTTATAATCACCATGTCTTGATTTTGTTTCCTAATCTTGTAAGTGTTATATGTGGTGGAATCTTACTCTTTTAACCGGCCGTCAACATTTAAGTAGGACGTGTTAGAGTTCATTTAGGATTGTAAATTCTTCCTAAAGGTTGATCAACCGTTCCTAATCTAGAATTGTCCGGTAAAATTCGATGTGCCATTGTTGTCTTGAGATTTATTTCATGGTTTCATTCATGGCGACGCCATGGGGTGACACACGCCTCGAGACTAGGAAGTTTTATGGTGGGCCTCTGGGCTCTAAACCCGGCTCGTATGGGGTTTTCATTCCGGGTTTTCCTTGGTTGTGGGTGTTATTTATGGATGAAACCACTACCGCAATGTTTGTTCTCCCTATTAGTACTTTGTGGGGCTCTACCAGGTGTTTAGGCATTTGCGATGAATGGTGGAGTATCCATTCTCCCCCGTAATTAGACGGATAAATTTTATTCGGGGTTGGACACCCCGACCGTTTTGGTTTTTTTTTGTGGAGTTGACCACATGTGGCTAATAGGGGTTTGTTTCTTTCCTGATGGTTTAATCTTAACCATTTTCCCCTTATAGTCTTGTGCATTTGGAGTGCTGTGGGTATACGTGATGCTTTATGTAAGTGTTCTCTTTTTACCTTTGTACATGATTGCTGAACTTTATGTAAGTATTTTTATTTGCTCTTGTTTTGGTACCCCTTAACTTTGTTTACTTTTGGCTTACTTTCTGCCATCTCTTGTACTTTCTTGCTGAGGTATTCTTTCTTTAGAATCCCTCAGGCTCAGAGCTGTAGCTGATAGCCATGCTGGTTTTGGAGTTCCTAGGCAGTCATTGCTGCGATTTTGCCTTATCGTAGCGAGGTAGTTTGGTGTTTTGTTTTCTTTGCTAGTTCAGACATACTTTGTTTTTTTGTGGGTTCGTGTCAGTTGTTGACGCCCACAGGATTGTTGATTTTGGATACTTGCTTGCTGCTAGTTTTCCTTTTGTGTATATGATTACTTGCTCTCTGGGATGTTCTATGCTAGGATTGCATGGTAGGTATTTTTCAAGTATGAAACTACTATTATTACCTCATGCATGGCATATTTTTAAAATATTAAAACACTATATTTAAAGAACGTAAAAATTTACTTTTATTGTTATTATAAATTTAGAAATTGCATACTTTGAGGTGTCCTATAGGAACCTCTAAACTCATATAGGTCTCTAATTTTGTAAAAGAAGTAATTTCCGCAGCGTATAAGTATATTCCTCGTGGACTAAATGACCCACCAAGCCAAGGGATATGTCTAACTAACACAATTAAACTGTTTTTATCTTTAAATAACTTAAATAATCTTTATTTGATTAAGTAGGTGTTTGCCTGAGCGTCCACAGTTATCCCCTACTAGCGTGGCATCATGACATGTATTTTTCCCTTACTCTGATACACCTTTATTGGGGGTGAAAAATTCGGGTTGTGAGAGTTGGTATCAGAGGGAGGTTAGCTTGACAAGTTGGTCGAACAAGCCAATCTCGTTTCGTTGTTTCCCGTCATTCATTTTCATACACGCACCGACATGTCATCAATACATCTTAACAGAAGCATAGTCACTACATTTCTAGTATGATAAGAAGTATACGAGGCATATTATGTAGTATGGGATGCATAATATGTGTCTGTATATGGATCCACCATAGGAGGCAATATGTGACGGTTTTGTAGTATGAGATGCATAATCATCATCACATGGATTCCCATTAGCACATTTTCTTTTTCGCTGCATGCTATGTAATGTTGTATGGGATGCATAACATTTCATGTGTATGCCGCTCATGCATGCATTAAGGAGTTTTTAGATTGCATAGCACTGCATACATAGCATATCATCGTATAGGCACGCGTACTAAGTTAAGGATTACATGATGACACATGTACAGACATGACTTTAAAAGAAGAATAAAGAATTCATGCATTCATCTCACAGGCAAATGAGTAAATAGGATAAGAGGATATCATCCTAAGTAGGACATCACATCATTATAAAATCCCAGAGCAAGTTGCAGCATAAGCAAGTGCCGCAGTTAAATGTTTTGTTCGACGTCCGCCGCCGCCAATAAATAAAATATATAATTATAAATTACATAATTATAATTATATATTTTATCATTTATATTTTTGTCAATTTTATTTTTAAACAATTTTATTTTAATAGTGTATTTTCACGTATTATGATGGGTGCGTATAACCATCATGTGTTGTTGTTAATTATTTCTGAAAGATTTGGTACCTAAACACCTAGAGGGGGGGGGGGGGGTGGATAGGTGACCAAAACCTTTTTAAGACTTTGTTGGCAGCACAACAGTTTATAACACAGATTTCTGAATAAGTTCTCACAGCAAACACATCAATTCACAACACAGCACAATCACAACACATAATACACAAGATTTTATAGTGGTTCTCCAATCTTTGGGTACATCCACTTTCCCCTTCGCCTATCTAGCAGTGTACTAGATTCGGCCAAACTTCTCCACTAGCTCAGAACCCAACTAGGTTCCTACACCTAAGGCCCAAAGCCTTACACTCAGCCACCAAGGCCTACACTCAGCCACCCAGGCCTACACTCAGCCAATTAAGGCCTATACTCAGAGTTCTTCAACTCCTACACTCAGGCAATCAAGCCCTACCCTCAGCCTTTATAATATAGGCTTACAATTCTCTCAGATCCAATGGATCCTACAAGTTAAAGTAGAAATACAATTGCTAACTCTACAACTCAGAAAATAAGAGAGGAGTTGAGAGTTTCTTGAAGAGTTCTTGGAAGAACTCAGTTAGATCCAAACTGACTTAGCTTCCTTCAAAGCTTCTTGAGTTAGAACTGAATTAGTCTGAATCTTCTGCAGTTATTCCTTGACCTCTGCTTCTTGAGATCCAGATGTTTCTGAATCCTTCTTCTCAGCCTTAGTTCCAAAGACTGAATTCTTGATTGGAGCTCTCTCTCTCCAACTTCTTAGATCTGCAGTTGGACTGTCAGATCTTCTTGTGTTGATCCTCTATGTATTACTTCTTGATTTAATCTGATCAACCACTTTGAATATTCTCACAAGTTGTAACAACAACAATCCTTCTATCAATCAGATTCTGTAAACTATGGGTGCATATTTATAGGCTTCCTTCATGGTAACCGGCTGGTCCGGTTTATAACAGACTTCTGATTTCTCTGACAGTTGCTGTAGAACGGCTGGATCGGCAGCTGTCATGTCAACCAGTCACTTCTTGAAATTCTCTAACTGTCAGATAGTGTCGAGACTTTCTGTTCTTAAGTGTCGACACTTATAGACTAAGTGTCGACACATGTTGTGTAAGTGTCGACACAAGTCTACAAGGTGTCGACACAATTCCTTGTATGTCTCGACACAGATTCTTCTGCATGTGTGACACTGAAATTGAGTGTCGACACAAGTCTTGTTCTTCATTCTTTAACTGTATTCTTCTAAGTGTCGACACATGTTCTTTGTGTCGACACATCTTCATGTGTTGAAACTGTCAAGTGTCGACACTGCTTCTTGGTGTCGACACAAGTCTTCACTTTTGTTTCTTCAGCTGAGTGTCGACACATTCCTTTAGTGTCGACACTTGTACTTAGAATATTTTGTAACTTTTCTGTTCTTTGCTAAGTGTCGACACAGCTCCTTGTGTCGACACTTTCTTCAAGTGTAGAGTCTTCAACTAAGTGTCGACACATTGTGCTGAGTGTCGACACTTTCTTCAAGTGTTGACTCTCCTGGTTGTGTGTCGACACATTGTGCTGAGTGTCGACACATTCCTCAAATGCTGACTCTTCTGCATAGTGTCGACACATTGTGTTGAGTGTCGACACTTACTTCAAATACTGACTCTTCAGCATAGTGTCGACACATTGTGTTGAGTGTCGACACTTGTACTTAGATTCTGCAGACTTTTGCTGAGTGTCGACACATCTTCAAGTGTCGACACTTTCTGGTGTAGACTTAGCTCTTCTAGGTGTCGACACTTCTGCTAAGTGTCGACACTGCTTTTCTGCATACTTCTTCACTGAGTGTCGACACAGCTCCAAGTGTCGACACTTTCTGTCTGGTGTCGACTCTTCTTCTCAGGTGTCGACACAATGACTCCAAGTGTCGACACTGCTTGTCTGGGTGTCGACACAAGCTTTCTCAAGTGTCGACACTTTCCCTCTTGGTGTCGACACATGGACTTAGAAACTTTTAGCTTCAGTCTAGTGAATACCTAACCTGCACAAGTAACTCAAACAAACATCAAATACATTATGATGCATATCATTGAGTTAGGTGAGGCTTCTTCAAATCAGGTACATTTGACCAATGTACCCAACAATCTCCCCCTATTTGGAGAAGTCATAACCCTTAGTCAATGATATACATCACTCATAATTAAAAATTAGAGAATGATGTAAAGCAGATATATATCAACAGGGTATACTTAAACATGTAATAAAGCACATATGTATACTCATTCAGCATTACAGAACAACCAAGAATTAGACACATTCTACTGAATCAATCATGAAATATATTTATCAAAAACTGTCCAAACATTGTGTTCAATACATTGTCAATGATTTACAAAGATATTTAGATGTAACAAATTACAACATTCTTCAGTCTAATCTTAATCTAATTCTGCTCTGGTTCTTTTATAACTATGTCTTTCCCAGCTTGTATTTTGGCTTTTACAGCAGCAGCAGCAGGCTCAGTATCAGCAACCTTTTTCCCTTTGGAGTCCTTCTTCTTAAGTTCTTCAGCCTTGATTTTCTGCCTTTCAAAATAATGATAGGGCTTAGGAAAGTACTTGCTAGGCTCCACAGCTGTAGGAGGTAGCTTTCCTAACTTAGCCTTCCTTCTATATTGGACAATGGCTTCCTGCCTGATTTCATGCTTCCTCCATTCTGCTTCTGAGAACCATTTATTCCTCTCATGTGCATTGTCCTTGGCTGCTTTCCAGGCTGTGAGAATGATATTCCTAGAAGTAGGGCTCCACTGTTCAAAATCTGGTTTTTGCTCAGCCAGTTCCCTAAACTTCTTCTTTGACAGCCTTGTCTCTTCTTCTTTGTCCATAGCCTCTTGCATGGCTGCTGTAATAGGTTGAACAACCTTTTCCAGAATAACATTTGGCTTTCCAGCAGTTGGGCTATACATTGTGCTTATCTCGGCATGAACCATGTCAAAATCTGGAGGTGGATAGATCACCTGAGCTACTTCCTGTTGCTCACCTCCAAGATATACACTTTGAATACCAGATTCAGCTACATTGTCATCATCACACAGGGGAGGATAGCCCAGTGTAGCTCTGATGGAATTAGAAATCCATTTGGCATGGTCAGAGCTAGCTTTGACTAACACCCTCTCCCCCTTTATGACTTCTTGTTCTACATGATCTCTCACATCATCCTTTTGGAATCTGATTTGGCTGTCCAAGTACCTGATTCCCTCTTTAAAGAAAGGTCTAAGCTTGGTAAGTTGTTCTGAAATGACCTTCTGTGAATCCTTAATGGCAGTCTTGACAGCAGCAATTTCTTCCTGAAATACTTTATCAAATTCAGCTTTGGCAGCAGCAGATGATGTTGAAGGTTCAGCAGACTTACTCTTCAGTTCAGTGACTATTGCATTGTGAGAAGCAGTCAGATTATCATTCATTCTCAATTGATTTTCCAGCACATAGCCTTGCTTCTGTGCTATATCATCTACTTGAGACTTTATTTTCTCTTGATGGGTTGCCAGATAGACCACTGCATTACCACCCTTGTGGAAGCAGTCAGTCATTTCCTTCTTATTCAAATTCATTTCAAACCTTATTGATTTGATATCTTGAGCTAGATCAAATTGTAGGGACTTGTGGCCTTCATCAATATATGTCTCTATAGCCCTTCTTTGCTCATCCAGCTTAACTTGCATTGCTACCATTAAGCCACTGTAATCTGTTGATGGAGCTTGTTGAATTAGAGAGTGTTGAGCAACAGTTTGTAGAGCCTTCTTGTAGCTCTGACTCCTTCTTTTAAAACAAAGAATTGTTTCTTCTTAGCTTGCTCAGTTTCATCATCCTCAGACTCTGAAGTACTGGCTATATCCACCCTATCCTTAGGGCTTGATGGTTTTTCAGCTTGCACATCTTGTGCCTTCTCAGTGTCTAGCCTTATAGGCTCTTCCTGAACATCCAAGTTCTCCCCCTCAATAGCAGCACTCTTCTCTTCATCAGCAGCAGTCTTGTCCATGTCAAAATCCTCTTGATCTAAATTCAGAAATAGATCTTCCATTATATATTCTGGAGGAGACTGTGCAGGAGATGTACTGGGTTCATCAACCACTTTATCAGGAATCACTACAGATGTGTCTGGAAGAACAACATCTGGTTCTTGGTGTGCTTGCTGATTTTGCTGATGGACATCAGACAAATCAGAATCAATTATAGAAAAATCTAAAGTATTGAGGTCAGAAAGTACCTCTTGGATAATGAGAGTAGCTTGCTCACTCTCCAGTGTAGAGGGTTGTTCTACAGCTGGAGGCTCCCCCTGGCTTGGATCCTTGGGGCTAGCTGGAGGCAACTCCCCCTGGATCTCAGCTGGCTCTTGAGGAGCAGGTGACTTCTCTGCAGCCACATCTATTGGACTATCAGGAGTGAAAACAACATGTTCTTCACTGCCTGAGCTGCTGGAGGACTCCTGAGTCACAGCAGCAGTCTTCCTCTTCTTCCTGGGAGGAGAGTCTTTCTTTGAAACTTGCTTTTCTGGGGTTGGAACTTCTTTGGACAGCACTCTTTCCCATCTAGAGAATATCCTTGAATCCATTCTCCTCATGTGATTGATTTTAGTTCCAGCAGCAGTGCTCATTACCTCTGGAATTGATCCAGCCAGGTAGAGACTTAGTATCCTGCCCAGATTGGGCTTCTTCAGACTTTCCTTCACTTTCTCAAATACAACCATAGACCAGTCTGTTTTGAGATTGAAGATGATTCTGGTCATAACACTGAACATGGAGGCTGACACCCTGTCATGCCCTCCTGGTTTGCTTAGTATAACTTTGCCTACAACTTCAGACAGGAATTTGCCTTGATTATTCATTCCCTTCCTGTTGAAAACTGATCCTATTTCATCTTAGGATCTAGTCCACACCAGGTAAGTGCTTCCCTGGTCTTAGATGTTGTTACTTCCTCTTCTTCCTGAACTTTAGGTAGCTGAAGTACCTTTCTCAGAGACTTGGGTGAAATCTTGACCTTGGTGCCATGCACCCTTGACTTGATTCTGTAGCCTGAGTCATCTACAGACGCTCCAGTAAGAAATTCAATAACTTCCTTCTTCCAAATTTTGGTTGGTTCTGAAACCAAGAACTCCAATCCTGAATCGGTGACTAGGGTTACCACCGATTTGATTTCTTGATCGCCATCGTCAAAAGCACCTCGCACGAGCTCATAGCCTTCGTTAACATTCTCCTCGAGCTTGGGAGCCATTAGGGTTTGAAGATTTAGTCTTGAGAAGAGAGAAATGTCGACACAAGAGTTTTGGTCTCGAAACTTTGAAAGCGTGTCGACAAACAAAGACAGAATCCTATTTATACCTTTCTGGTTTGAAGACGAACAGGCGGGATGGATTACTAAAGATGTGTCGACACTGTCAATAAGTGTCGACACTGACTTATAATGTCTCGACACACATGTGTCGACACAAGTTTAGTCAACAGATTTTATGTGTCGACACTTGGTTAAGTGTCGACACCACATTACTCGACATGTAGTCGAGACTTTACTTAGAAAATTCTGAGTAAAACTTAAGTGTCGACACCTTATTGGATGTGTCGACACCTACTCGACATGTGTCGACACTAACATTCTGAAGTGTCGACACCAACTTCCTAGATGTGTCGACACCATTTTCCTGAAGTGTCGACACTTACTATTCTGTGTCGACATAGACTTGTCTATGTGTCGACACCTTTTTACTTAGCCAAATTTTAGTTCTGTAAACTTAGTCTAAGTTTATCATACCTAGTTCAATTTTGAACCTATTGAACTTAGCTTCTTCTAAGGGCTTAGTAAACATATCAGCTATCTGATTATCAGTTTTAACATATTCAAGTGCAATATCATTTCTTTCTACATGCTCCCTAAGAAAGTGATATTTAATCTCAATATGTTTAGTTCTACTATGTGATACAGGATTGTTAGCTATTGAAATAGCACTTGTAGAATCACAGTAAAGTGGAGTTCTACTTACCTGAAATCCATAGTCTTCTAACTGATGTTGAATCCACAGAAGTTGAGCACAGCAACTTCCTGCAGCTACATATTCTGACTCAGCTGTGGAAATAGCCACACTGGTTTGCTTCTTACTGCTCCATGAAATGAGTCTTCCACCTAGGAATTGACAGGATCCAGTAGTGCTCTTTCTATCTTCTTTGCATCCTGCAAAGTCTGCATCTGAATAGCCTGTTAGATCAAAATCTCCATTCCTAGGGTACCAGAGGCCTAGATAGGGAGTGCCCTTTAGATATCTCAAGATTCTCTTGACTGCAGTCAAGTGAGACTCTTTGGGGCAGGCTTGATACCTGGCACAAACACATGTAGCATACATAATGTCAGGCCTACTTGCAGTCAAGTATAGTAGGGAGCCAACTATCCCTCTATACAAGGTTTCATCTACAGGTTTCCCTGCATCATCCTTGCTTAGAGACATACTTGACCCCATAGGAGTCTTCATGGTACTGGATGAATCCATACCATACTTCCTTATGAGTTCTAGGGTGAACTTGGACTGACATATGGATAGACCACTTCCAGTCTGTTTAACTTGGAGACCCAAGAAAAACTTCAGTTCTCCCATACTACTCATCTCAAATTGACTTTGCATAAGCTTTGCAAACTTTTTGCAAAGGCTACTTTCAGTAGACCCAAATATAATGTCATCTACATATATTTGGACAAGTATGACTTTGCCTCTAGATTCCCTAAGGAATAGAGTCTTATCTATTTTCCCCCTTGAGAACTTGTTCTCAATGAGGAAACTAGATAGGGTTTCATACCAAGCTCTAGGTGCTTGTTTTAACCCATATAATGCTTTCCTAAGTCTATAGACATAATGTGGAAGAGTAGGATCAACAAAACCTGAAGGCTGCTCCACATATACTTCTTCTTTCAAATTACCATTTAGGAATGCTGACTTCACATCCATTTGGTATACCTTGAATCCTTGATAGGTTGCATAGGCCAAGAACATCCTTATGGCCTCCAGTCTGGCTACTGGGGCAAAGGTTTGATCAAAATCAATACCTTCTTCTTGCCTATATCCTTTTGCAACCAGTCTTGCTTTATTCTTTATGATGACCCCTTGTTCATCTAACTTATTTCTGTAGATCCACTTAGTTCCTATAACATTGTGGTCTTTAGGCTTTGGAACCAGCTCCCAAACCTTGCACCTTTTGAACTGATTAAGTTCTTCTTGCATAGCTTCAGTCCACTGTGGATCTTGTATAGCTTCTTCAAATTTCTTTGGTTCTATTTGAGACAGAAAACTTGAATATACTACAGCATTCTGATTTCTGCTCCTTGTCTGAACACCTTGTCTTGGATCTCCAATAATCAGCTCTACTGGATGATCTCTTAGATGCCTGTTGGCTGGAGGCATCCTTACTTCTGGTTGTACTTCTACAGCATCTTCATCATGCTGAGTTCCTTGTACTTCTTCAGCTCCTGGTACATGTAGTTCTCCCCCTGGACATAAGCCATCTTCTTCTACTTGCTGTCTTGCAGCAGGTACATCTTCTATGGTTAGCTTGTCCATCTTCTTAGTAAGACCTGTGGGGCTGCATACATTGCTAGACAACTCATTGTTAATTAGTTGTGTCTCATCAAAAACTACATGCACAGACTCCTCTACAACTTGTGTAGTCAAGTTGTAGACTCTATAAGCCTTACTATTATTGCTGTACCCAACAAACACTCCCTCTTGGGACTTGGCAGCAAACTTAGTTAGGTAAGACTTTCCATTGTTAAGTATGAAGCATTTACAACCAAAGATCCTAAATAGGATAAATTTGGTTTCCTGCCTTTCACAACTTCATAGGGGGTCTTATTTAACCTTTTAGTGATGGTAGCCCTATTTATCACATGGCATGCAGTGTTAACTGCTTCAGCCCAGAAATACTCTGGCAGTGATGAATCACTTAATAGGGTTCTACCAGCCTCTATCAAGGTCCTATTTTTCCTTTCAGCAATGCCATTTTGCTGAGGTGTTCTAGGTGAAGAGAATTCTTGAAATATCCCATAGTCTTCACACAGCTTTGTCATGCTTTCAGACTGAAACTCAGTACCATGGTCACTTCTAATTTTGACCACTGTACAGTTCAATTCATTCTGAATTTGCTTAACAAAACTATAGAAGACACTAGGTGTTTCAGATTTCTGCTTTAAGAAGAACACCCAGGAAAACCTTGAGTAGTCATCAACAACTACAAAGGTGTAGACCTTCCTACCTAAGCTGTGAACTGGCATTGGACCAAATAGATCCATATGCAAGAGGTATAAACACCTCACAGCATCTTTGTTCTCAATGCTTTTAAAGGTGGATTTGGTCTGCTTGCCCTTTTGACAAGCTGAGCAAATGCCATCTTTAACACACTTAACTTGAGGACCATTCCTCACTAACTCTTTGCTAAAGAGTTTGCAAATAGTCTTGTAGTTAAGATGAGCTAGCCTCTTGTGCCACTTGACACAATGAGAGACTGTCTCATCAGCTACAAGACAAACAGGAGAACCATTGTTCTCAATCATAATGTCTAGACAGTAGACATTCCTCTTTCTATATCCTGTCAAAATGATCTCTTGATCACTTGACCTCTTGATATGACAACCATTTTTAACAAATGAGATGTCATACCCTACATCACTTAACTGACTTATACTAATGAGGTTGTGTTTCAACCCTTTAACATAAGCCACTTGAGTAATGGTAACAAGGTTTGAAGAGATGTTACCAAACCCTTTGATGATTCCTTTTTCAGAACCACCAAAGGTCACTTTAGGACCATTTTTGATTGGAATGTAGTCCTTCAGTAGTCCCCTTGTTCCAGTCATATGTCTGGAACATCCACTATCCAAGTACCATGTTGGGGTATGGCCACTTGGATTCACCTGCAAAACAAATTAATGAACCTTAGAACCCAAAGTAAACTTGGGTCCTTGGTGATTGTTAGTTTGCAACTTGACATAGCTACCTACTGGCTTTCCACAGGTAACTTGCTACTCAACTTGGCACTGGCATTGTGCCAACAATCCAAGGCAAAGTGGCCAACCTTGCCACAGCACCAGCATTCAAACTTGTTGTACCTTTGCTTAGGTACAACCTTTGCTGTCTTGACTACAGCAGGCTTGTTGAATGTTGGGGCTTTACCCTTGGACTTGAACTTGGACTGTACAGTCCCTGCAGGTCTAACAAAACCCAGTCCAGCTTTGCCTTTTTGATGAACAAATTCATCAATTAATGGTAATACTGATTTAGGTTTTGAAAACCTGGCAGCAAGTTCTTTTTCCTTCTGGAGATTGATCTCCAGTCTCTTAATTTGATCATTCTTAAATGTAATAGTACCCATCTGAATCACTGTAATGTGTTTCAGCCTGGCTACTTCATTCAGTTTTTGATCATACTGTTTTCCAAAATCTGTTGCAGCTGCCTTGAGATCAGCAATCTCCTTTGCCTGACTTTTGGCAAGGGACTTGCTTTTCTTATAGGCTTGCAACAGTACTTTATATTCATCTAAGAGCTGATGAATATCTCCCTCAGATTCAGAAACACTTCCATCACTTGATGAAGATGAATCTGACTCTGAACTAGAACTGAAATCTGAACTTTGAGTTGGACTTTGTACCTGACTAGGTCCTGGCTGCTCCAGGATTTTGGTACTTTCAGTCAATGCCATCAGTCCTTGGCACTGACACTCTTCTTGTTCATAGATTGATTCCATGATCTGCATAAACTCTTCTTCTTCTTCAGCAAATAGCCCTATGTAGGCTTCAGCATCTGTCTCAGTGTCTGAAGAAGAAATGTCTGAAAGAGTCTTCTCATTCTTTGCAACAAAGGACTTCTCCTTCTTTCCTTTGAAGTGAGTCTTCTTTTTGTCACTGGATTCTTTTCTTCTCTCAGGACAATCTGCAATTACATGACCCTGTCTATTGCAGCAGTAACACACTATCTTAGACCCAGTTGCCTTGCTAGTCTTTGTCTTTTTCTTGTCCTTCTTTGAAGGCTTCTTCTCCTGATACTGTACTTCTTTCCCTTTGGAAAATGAAGGTCTGGACCTCCACTGTTTCTTCTTCAGGAATTTCTGAAAATGTCTGGTGAATGCAGCAAAGTCTTCATCACTTTCACTGCTTGTAGACTTTGTGCTAACAGACTCATCAGATTCTGATTCAACTACCTCTGGAGGTGGAGTTGATGACTTAGTCCTGCCCTTTCTAGGTACTTCTGACTTGAAGGCAACAGTCCTTTCCCTGTGCTCAGTCCTTGTTGATTTTTCTTCCTCTTTTCTCACTGACAGCTGCATCTCATAAGACAACAACTTCCCAAACAGTGTGGGAGGAGGAATTTCTCCCAACTTTGCCATTTCTCTGATGGCACAGATCTTAGTGTCCCAATCTTTGGTTAGGGACCTTAAGAACTTATCATTCAATTCATAGTTAGTGAACTCTCTTCCATAGGACATGAGTTCATTAACAATTCTATAGAACTTTTTGTAGCATTCAGTGATGCTATCTCCTCTTCCTTGCCTAAAGCTCTCATACTCTTGATTAAGCAAGGACTTTCTATCTTGCCTTACTTCTTCAGAACCTTCCATATAGACTATAAGAGTGTCCCACATCTCTTTTGCTGTTTTACAGTGAATTAAGTTCTGGAAGGTGGCATCATCAATGGCACTTACTATTATGTTTTGTGCCCTTTTGTCCATAGTGGCTAGGACAATTTCATCCTTGGTCATCTCAGAGAAATCCTTTGGAGTCCTCTGATTTGCATCCAATACTGAGATCTTCATGGGCACATAGGGCCCCTCTTTGACTGTGATGTAGATTCTAGGGTCTGAGGCCTCCATAAATAGCCTAACCCTTTCTTTCCAGATTCCAAAAATCTCCTTCCTGCATATGGGTAACTTCATGGAACCCAACTCTTTGTGATTCTCATAAGAACCCATGTTTCTTGAAGTTCTTGAATTTCTTGAATCTGTTTTCTGACTTAGACTGTTTCTGCCAAACAGGATCTCCTTAGACTGTTAGTCCTTGTTTTGAGGAACCTGGCTCTGATACCACTTGAAAGATTTGGTACCTAAACACCTAGAGGGGGGGGGGGTGAATAGGTGACCAAAACCTTTTTAAGACTTTGTTGGCAGCACAACAGTTTATAACACAGATTTCTGAATAAGTTCTCACAGCAAACACAGCAATTCACAACACAGCACAATCACAGCACAGAATACACAAGATTTTATAGTGGTTCCCCAATCTTTGGGTACATCCACTTTCCCCCTTCGCCTATCTAGCAGTGTACTAGATTCGGCCAAACTTCTCCACTAGCTCAGAACCCAACTAGGTTCCTACACCTCAGGCCCAAAGCCTTACACTCAGCCACCAAGGCCTACACTCAGCCACCCAGGCCTACACTCAGCCAATTAAGGCCTACACTCAGAGTTCTTCAACTCCTACACTCAGGCAATCAAGCCCTACCCTCAGCCTTTATAATATAGGCTTACAATTCTCTCAGATCCAATGGATCCTACAAGTTAAAGTAGAAATACAATTGCTAACTCTACAACTCAGAAAATAAGAGAGGAGTTGAGAGTTTCTTGAAGAGTTCTTGGAAGAACTCAGTTAGATCCAAACTGACTTAGCTTCCTTCAAAGCTTCTTGAGTTAGAACTGAATTAGTCTGAATCTTCTGCAGTTGTTCCTTGACCTCTGCTTCTTGAGATCCAAATGTTTCTGAATCCTTCTTCTCAGCCTTAGTTCCAAAGACTGAATTCTTGATTGGAGCTCTCTCTCTCCAACTTCTTAGATCTGCAGTTGGACTGTCAGATCTTCTTGTGTTGATCCTCTATGTATTACTTCTTGATTTAATCTGATCAACCACTTTGAATATTCTCACAAGTTGTAACAACAACAATCCTTCTATCAATCAGATTCTGTAAACTATGGGTGCCTATTTATAGGCTTCCTTCATGGTAACCGGCTGGTCCGGTTTATAACAGACTTCTGATTTCTCTGACAGTTGTTGTAGACCGGCTGGATCGGCAGCTGTCATGTCAACCAGTCACTTCTTGAAATTCTCTAACTGTCAGATAGTGTCGAGACTTTCTGTTCTTAAGTGTCGACACTTATAGACTAAGTGTCGACACATGTTGTGTAAGTGTCGACACAAGTCTACAAGGTGTCGACACAATTCCTTGTATGTCTCGACACAGATTCTTCTGCATGTGTTGACACTGAAATTGAGTGTCGACACAAGTCTTGTTCTTCATTCTTTAATTGTATTCTTCTAAGTGTCGACACATGTTCTTTGTGTCGACACATCTTCATGTGTTGAAACTGTTAAGTGTCGACACTGCTTCTTGGTGTCGACAGAAGTCTTCACTTTTGTTTCTTCAGCTGAGTGTCGACACATTCCTTTAGTGTCGACACTTGTACTTAGAATATTTTGTAACTTTTCTGTTCTTTGCTAAGTGTCGACACAGCTCCTTGTGTCGACACTTTCTTCAAGTGTAGAGTCTTCAACTAAGTGTCGACACATTGTGCTGAGTGTCGACACTTTCTTCAAGTGTTGACTCTCCTGGTTGTGTGTTGACACATTGTGCTGAGTGTCGACACATTCCTCAAATGCTGACTCTTCTGCATAGTGTCGACACATTGTGTTGAGTGTCGACACTTACTTCAAATACTGACTCTTCAGCATAGTGTCGACATATTGTGTTGAGTGTCGACACTTGTACTTAGATTCTGCAGACTTTTGCTGAGTGTCGACACATCTTCAAGTGTCGACACTTTCTGGTGTAGACTTAGCTCTTCTAGGTGTCGACACTTCTGCTAAGTGTCGACACTGCTTTTCTGCATACTTCTTCACTGAGTGTCGACACAGCTCCAAGTGTCGACACTTTCTGTCTGGTGTCGACTCTTCTTCTCAGGTGTCGACACAATGACTCCAAGTGTCGACACTGCTTATCTGGGTGTCGACACAAGCTTTCTCAAGTGTCGACACTTTCCCTCTTGGTGTCGACACATGGACTTAGAAACTTTTTAGCTTCAGTCTAGTGAATACCTAACCTGCACAAGTAACTCAAACAAACATCAAATACATTATGATGCATATCATTGAGTTAGGTGAGGCTTCTTCAAATCAGGTACATTTGACCAATGTACCCAACAATTTCATTTCATGTATTAAGATGGGTGCATATAACCGTCATAGTTTCATTTTGAATTTCGAATTTTTGAATTTTGATTTAGAGGAGATTGAGTGGTGTAAACCTATATATATGCCATGATATTTATCATATTGTTTAGAGAATGAAAAGAATTTGAAATCCCGAAATCTTCCTTGAGATCTTTTTCCCTCTCCTTCTCCTTCTCCTCTCAAATATCGGCCCCCCTTAGGCTTCTTCCTCTTGGCCGCTGACCATCTCCATCCTCCCAACTATTCTCTTTTCCTCATATCCTCCTCCTCCTTTGCTAATCTCGACCTCCCTACCTCTCCCTATCCAAACACTCTTGTCCACCCTCCCTTTCCACCAACCCGAGCACCATCTCCCTCCAAGCCGCAGGCCACCACCACTCTTTAATCCCTGCCAAAGTCCTAGCCGCCACCTCCTCTCCCTCCTTTATGACTCCCGACCACCTTTCCACCACCAACCAAACCCGAGAAGCAATCACCGTCACAAAAACCGAGCCACCCCCCTTGAAAGGAATAGGCCACCACCTTTCCTCTCTCTTCTTTCCTTATATACATTGGATTCCCAAATTCTCCCTCTTCTAGTGTTTGGGCAAAATAGAAAACAGCGAGCGTCTTCATCGTCCGGTGCGGATCCAAGGACTTGCGTGGAAATAGTGAAACTACCACCGTCGTGTGCGCCTGCTCCACTCATCTTGTGGAAGGATTATTCTTGGGATTGGGTAATGATTTTATTAACCATCATTGTGTGATTTCTTCTATAATTTTGTGAGCTATTGGTGGAATAGAAGGCTAGTAAGTTGTCCTGATTTATATTGAATGTTGTGCATAATTAAAATCAGATTTTTAAGAGTTTTATTTTCAATATTTTTCGTATAATTTGGTGCGGGTAGATCTCGTGAACACTAGAAGAAATCAGGTTCATCACCCTTAATTTCCTCTTGAGTTCAAGAGGTTTTATATTCCCTCATTTTAATTATATTTTGGGTTTAATTTGGACATAATTTTAAATCACTAATTTTGGCCTAGAATTTCTCTTATTGGAATTGTGAATGTTTGTGTATGATTTAATTTTGAATAACTAATTGTCCAGATCGTGTGGGTCCTATTCGCTTGAGCAAACATTGGCCTATAGCCATTTTCAATCTATAAAAAGGGTAGCGTCCCTTTGCATTTTGTATTGTTAAATTGTTCGATTCACCGTAAGTAATAATTTAGGGAACGTTTCTCTCTACATAGTTATTTTATTTACCGATCCTAAAAACGGGTAGTGTCTAATCCGTCGAAACCTTTGGGCCTCCATCAATTTGGTATCAGAGGGAGGTTCACGTCAATTTCCTAATTGTCACCCTCCCGTTTTTATTATTTTGCCGACACGCACGTGTCTTGCACATTTATTTATCAAAATTACAAAAAAAAATTATGGTCTGCCAATAGCTGCCTAAATTTTTATTATTTTAGCAAAAATAAAAAAGAATTATTTAATAATCTTCATATTATTTACAGCAAGAAAATAAAAGATATATATATTTATTTCCTTAAGTAATTAGCGGGAACAATTACATCTTTGAAAATTAAATAGGGCCAGGTTCATTTTTCATTGCATGTGCACTAGATTCGAGTAGAGTTTTATGTCTCGTCTACACTAGAAAATGGCCTCTGACGTGTATGATAGAAGACAGGCCCCCACTTATGATGGTTTATGGTGTCCCCAAGTTTTCCTAGACTGTTTTAAGGAAATAGAGTGCTACTTTGAGTGGTACAAATGGACAGACATGAAAAAGGTGCGAGTGGCCAGAATACAGTTACTAGGTAGAGCTAAGATATTTTGGTTGAATGAGGAACGACGTCTGAGAGACGAGAACGGTAAATTACGTATTGGTTTGGCATACATGAAGGCCATACTGACAAAAACGTACGTCCTTACGTACCATCGAACTCAGATGTTAGATGATTTGGCTGCCATTAAATAAGAGAATAAGTCGGTCTCTGATGTTGACGTAGTATCTCTTGATTTTGAGGATGACCCCATGGGTGAGAGTATTCCTTCATGTACGATAGTGCCCGACGAGTCTTATGATTCCGAAAGTGAGGGAATCCCTAGTGATTTAGAAGACGATGTATGAGATGATTACATTCTGATCTGTGATAGTATTCCATTGCCCATTAATTGCCCTAGTAGCATTGTATCAGTTCACACTAGTATTGAGTGCCCTCTCCATGATACGATCCCCATCATGCTAGAGCCTACAATCGTACCCGCTGAGATTATATCTGAGTTATCTGAGGAGTCTGAGAGTGAGAATGTCCCAAGTGTTATTGTGGATGAGTTACCATCTTAGGGAAGGGTAATTTTGGACTATTATGTTGTTGTACAACCGGATGAGAGTTCTTTGATGTCGTCGCCATTGGGTGAAATTTTTACTGATTCGGATTTTATCCCGGGTTTGATTTTATCGACCTTTCCCACTATTTTTTTGCCCACATTCATTGAATTTTTAGGATGTGGATCTGGTATTCCTAATCTGAGTTGTTGCGACACATCCACTTTATTAGTTCCTACTTTGACGTTGACTCAGCATGTAGATATTACTATGTTGAGCGCACTAGTATTTGGATTATTCACCTCACCTCATAGATATGACTACACGTCACTTTTTAGAGCTCATTTTTTTGCATGTCCGTCTACGGTTCCATCCCCTACTAAGACTGACTCTGTTTCATTCGAAATTGTGCCTCTAGATGTGGTGTCCCCTAGATATACTTATATACCACACCCGGTAGCACACATTTATCCACTACCATTTGATGACCCTCTGTAACACCCCCATCTGTCGCATGGCATATAACAGAAGGTCCAGCTGGAACCCGACGCCATATACCACAGACAGTCGGAAGGGATACTAAATGAATAATCAAAGCAACCAATTAAGACTACTCGTCCTAATCACAGAGCATTCTAGCGAAAGATTTTAAAGTTGAAAGAACCCAAAATTAATTCCATCAATATGAATGTCCACAGCCACAATAACAGGAATGAAACCCCAAATACACAGAGACAGGTACATGGCCTTAAGGCCTTACAAATGTTCACTTAATAAAGAGTGATTTACATACATCGGCTCGCAGGCCGGCCACACATGAAATATATATAAATATAACTATTCTACGGCCTTCTAGGGCCAGCACAGCAACATGGGCTCCAGCCCGCTATTTGGCGCTCGGCTCCGCAGCACCTGCAAGCACATACCACCGCACGGTGGCAAATAAAGCAACGGTCAGTTAAAAGCCGACCAAATTATAACAACCCCGCCCCTGACTCGGGACGGCGGTGCTCTTTCCCTGCATAACATTAGCCCAACAATATACATATAGCGCAATTATAATTCGCCACAGGTGTAGGCTCGCACGGCCAAACACCCCGTTCACTCAGGGCACATTCATGGTGAACCCTGACCCATCAGTGCATTCACCACCACCCCCAGGATGGCAACAACATGTGAGCATTTAGCCTTTCTGACCACCGTCTAAGGCTCCGACTATGCCAACGGCCAGTCCCCGTCTTCGGGTCTCTCGCACCGAACCACATAGCCTAGGTCCAATTCCACTTGCCCGTTGCTCACGCCGCATGTCCAATTTAAGTCCTTTGCGCGGGCCAAGCTTCTCTCGGATCCCAAATTTTCCAAAACAATCTCATAACCCAGTTATGATCAAGGCCGGTTCCCAGACCGCCAAGTTAGCAGAACACGTTTCCGCTCAATTTTCCGGGTGCGCCTTGAAGCTAACCTCCAAGGATCCCTGCTGCAATCTACCGCGTAGAAACACGAAAAATCCAAAGCAAGGAGCCTTCTCCGGCAAAACCACATCAAATGCAACATCACCGATCCAGACAAAACACGTCCGGGTAGGCTTCACACACAATGCCTATGCCCGTACTTGCGATTCCGGGCTCTATATGCAACACAAGGGGGACTATTCCCGTCAAACCCAAGGAACACCACGCACTCACCGCATACTCGCGGGAGCGGGATTCCCTATGCAGAAAGAAAGAGCTTCAAGCACTCAAGTTGAGAATCGTTACCCTTGTAGTCCGTTTTGGCGCCATGGAAAAACTACGCGGTTAGAACTCTTGGCAACGACCTTCCCTCCACGGATCCGCTCTCCGATTTCGAAACGGTGCTCCGATGCTCCGCCGGCGGCCGTAAACCTCCTTCTTCTTCCTCTCCTCTCTCACTTTGGAAGGGGAGAACTTTGGAGAGAAAAATGAGGGAATAACTCCCTATTCCCGGCCTTAACAGAGCAGGATTTCTTCTGGGCCGTCAGATCCTAATTAAAGAAAATGAACGGCTCGGATCTGCACAAAATTCCCCAGACCTGGGCCGCACACGGCTTGGCACACGGTCGTGTCCATGGCCGTGTGCCTCGATCCAGGCACGATCGTCGAACTGGGAAACGCACACGGGCCAAGACATGCCCGTGTCTGACATGACATGCCCGTGTCGGGCTCCTCGACATGCCCGTGTTCGTGGGCGTGTCACGCATAACCGCCACGGCAACGGACACGACCCATCAGGACACGGGTAGGGACACGGGTTGGCACACGCCAGTGTCGGATGACACGCCCGTGTCATCCGGCCGTGTTTCTGGCCGTGTCCTTCTCGAGTTGAAAACGGCCAAAAATTCACCAGCCAGACACGGCCTTGGACATGCCCGTGTCCTAGGCCGTGTACCCCTACAGGCACCAAAAACTCTTTTTTCGCGACCGACTCGCACACAACTTTCGGGGCGTTACAAATCTCCCCCACTTAAGGAATTTTGTCCTGAAATTAAGCAAAGGTACACAAAAGCTAAATGATACCTGAGTGGAATAACTCGGGGTATTCCTCCAACATAGCTTGCTCTCGCTCCCAAGAAAGCTCCTCACGTCCGCAATTATCCCAACGGACTTTAACCATTCGGACCTTCTTGTTGCGGAGTCGTTTGACTGCAACATCTTCAATTCGCACTGGCTTGACCCTTGTTGTTAACTCATAGTCAACCGGTACGTGATTGTCCGCAACGATCTGCGAAGGCTCTTGCACTGCCTTACGCAACACCGATACGTGGAATACATCATGCAGCCCACTCAACTCCGTCGACAGCTTTAATCTATACGTCGCCTCGCCAACACGCTCCAGGATTTCAAATGGTCCAAGGTATCTCGGACTCAGCTTCTTCAAGCGTCGAACCCGCGATACACCCTTGAACGGCTTGATCTTCAAATATACCATGTCGCCAACGTTGAACTCCACATTTCTATGTTTGGCATTGTAATACTTTGACTGTCTATCCTGAGCAATCTTCAGCCTTTCCTGAATTGTCCGTATCATTGAAGTGGCATCTTCCACCGCTTGACGTTTATACAACTTTGATTCGCCTGCCTCCAACCAAGACAACGGCGTACGACACTTCCTTCCGTACAAGGCTTCGAAAGGCGCCATTCCAATGCTTGCCTGAAAGCTGTTGTTGTAAGTAAACTCCACCATGTACAGGTGATCCTCCCAATGCTTCCCGAAATCTAGGACGCACATGCGAAGCATGTCCTCCATAGTCCTGTTGACTCTCTCGGTTTGGCCATCTGTCTGCGGGTGAAATGCTCTGCTGAACTTTAGCTTAGTACCCAACAGACCATGCACCAACCTCCAGTCATTTAACGTGAAGCGTCCATCACGATCACTAACAATACTTCTAGGTACACCATGCAATCGTACAATATTATCCACGTAGAGTTTGGCTAACTTTTCCACTGGATCCTCCTTTCTCATTGGGATAAAGTGCGACACTTTTGTCAATCTATCTACGACCACCCAAATGGCGTCATTTCCCTTCTGCGACTTCGGCAAACCGTGCACAAAATCCATAGATATATCGTCGAACTTCCATTCTGGGATAGGAAGGGATTTCAAGAAACCTCCGGGCTTCTGGCATTCCGCCTTCACTAATGCACAAGTACGACACTTGGCCACATAAAGTGCCACATCCTTCTTCAAACCCGGCCACCAGAATAATTTCTTCATGTCTCTATACATCTTAGTGCTTCCCGGGTGGATTGAGTACTTAGTATGATGAGCCTCATACATCAACTCCTCCCGAATATTATCCGCACTAGGAACGCATAGACGACTGTCCTTCCTTAGCAACCCATCTTCAACCACAAACTGGGAATTTGACCCATCCAAAGCTTCACCTAAGATTTGCTTCATGCTCCTATCTTGAACCAAAGCCCGCCGAACTCTATCCGTTAGGTCACACTGCACCTCTGTCCAAAACAGTTTCGCCTCGGCACTTGACTGCTTATCGACACAAGATATCTCCAATGCCTCCAACTCTTGGACCAATCTCTCATCATGTACTGATAACCAATTGGCTTGTACGGGAATCTTACGACTCAACGCATCCGCCACTGCATTCCCTTTCCCAGGCACATAGTGTATCTTGAAGGTGTAGCCCCCTAAGAACTCCATCCACCTCCGCTGCCTCATGTTCAGATCCTTTTGGTCCAATAAGTACTTCAAACTCTTATGATCGGTGTAAATATCGACCTTCACACCGTACAGATAGTGCCTCCAAAGCTTTAGAGCAAAAATCACGGCCGCTAACTCTAAGTCGTGGACCAGATAATTCCTCTCGTGAACCTTTAATTGTCATGAACCATAAGCTTTCACTCTGCCATGCTGTAGCAGAACACAGCCCAAACCACTGCCCGAAGCATCACTATAGATCTCGAACCCTTCGGTTCCACTTGGCGAACACAAAATGGGCGCCGTGGTCAATCGCCTTTCAATTCTTCAAAAGCCTGTTCGCACTCCGGAGACCACACAAACTTCTGATCCTTTCTTGTCAACGTCGTGAGTGGTAGTGCTATCCGCGAGAAGTTCTCTACGAGGCGCCTGTAGTAGCCAGCAAGCCCCAGAAAACTCCGGACCTCTGCCACCGTAGTCAAAGTAGGCCACTCCCATATCGCCACTATCTTCGCCGGATCCACGGCTATTCCTTCTCCACTGACAACATGACCAAGGAACGCTATCGAGGATAACCAGAACTCACACTTGGAGAACTTTGCATACAACTGACTTTTCCTCAATGTCTCCAACACCATGTGTAAATGCTTGTAATGATCCTCCTCGCACCGCGAATACACCAGGATATCATCGATGAATACTATCACAAACTGATCCAAGTATTCTCTGAACGTCCTATTCATCAGATCCATAAATACGGATGGCGCATTCGTCAACCCAAACGGCATAACCGTGAACTCGTAATGCCCAAACCGCGTACTAAATGCTGTCTTTGGGATGTCGCTCTCCCTTATCCTCAACTGATAGTAACCGGACTTCAAATCTAACTTTGAATATACAGTTGATCCAACCAGCTGATCAAATAGATCGTCAATCCTCGGGATTGGATATTTGTTCTTCTCCGTAAGTTTGTTCAATTCCCGATAATCGATACCAAGCCGCAAGCTCCCATCTTTCTTCTTAACAAAGAGAACTGGTGCGCTCCAAGGCGACGAACTTGGACGCACATAACCTTGCTCTAGCAACTCTTGCAGTTGCACCTTCAACTCTGCCATTTCTCTTGGGGCTATCCGATAGGGGGAGCGTGACACCGGTTTGGCACCCGGTACCAGCTCTATAGTAAAGTCTATCTCCCGCTGAGGAGGGGCTCCTGGGAGATCATCTGGAAACACATCAGGATACTCGGACACAACTGGGATGTTGCCCAAACTAGGTTTAGGCATCGCAGTCTGCACTAGAGTGACATACAGTTCTGCCCCAGACCGAACTTCCTTGAACACCTGAAGGGCCGATATCAGAACTTTCCCTGACCCCTTCATGCCCGCAAAAGTAGCCTCTACACCAGTGTCCAGACCCAACTTGACTTCTTTACGGTTGCAATCAATACATGCACTCTGCTCCGAGAGCCAATCCATACCGAAAATTACGTCGAACTCCACTAATGGTAGAACCAACGCCCGCAAATCAAACTCCCGGTCTCCAATCCGAATCTTCACAACACAAATCCTATCCGCATGCATTGAGCACCCATTAGGCAACAACACATCCAACATGTTTTCTGCCATCGAGAGCGGAACTCCGATGCGCGATATAAACTTTTCAGACAAGAAGGAATGTGATGCTCCCGTATCAAAAAGGGCTCTCGCCGGAAACCCAAAGATTAACACAAAGCCTAGCATTAACAAACGTAAGCTAACAAATACGAAGGTAACAACTATAAAAGTTAAACCACTGTAATTTAACTCATACCTGTCACCACATCCGCTTGCTTAATGGCCTCCTATAGGCCAAGGTTGTAGACTCTAGGCTGGGCTGGAGCATGATGGGATGCGGTTGACTCCACCACCTTCCCTTTCTCCTCATAAGTCGCTCCAGGTCTCGTCTCGGACTTTGAACGTCCGCTCCAACACTCCCGAGCAAAATGCCCCGTCTTCCCGCAGTTGTAGCAAGCTCCGGGGACTCGACTTGTAGTTGCCCCCGATGCATCAGCCGAAGGGGCTGAGTTTGAAGTCCTCCGCTTCTTGTTCCATCTGCGGAAACCTGTCTTGTTACTTGGCACCTTGAACTCGGTCTTCCTTTCTCCTGGGTCCCTCTTCTCTTGAACCTTCTTCGCAACCTTTTCCCACGATCGGGCTGAATTGACCAAGGCTAGGAAGCCCTGCGCCTTAGGCCCAGCAAGGAGTAACTATAAATCGCCGCGAAGACCCTCATAGAATCGGTTGGTCTTCCTCTCTTCTTCTGAAAACATAGCACCAGCATAACGACCCAACCGTGTGAACTCATGCAGATATTCGTCCACGCTTCTGGATCCCTGAGTCAACCCAAGAAATTGATTCTCCATATCCAACCTCTGAGTAGAAGGTACAAATCTGGCTAGGAACAATCTTGAAAATTCCTCCATCGGCACATCCACAAGCTGCCTTCCCACTAGAAGATGAAACTCCAACTCGTCCCACCACATCCTCGCTTCTCCTTCCAAAAGAAAAGTCGCTATGGTGGTCTTCTGCCACTCCTCAGTCATTGTGGCCGTCAACACCCTCTTTATGGAAGATAGCCAGTCCTCAGCTTGAGTTGGTGTTCCAACCCCATTAAACCTCGGAGGATTAAAGCCCATCACATGCTTTAGCTGCCTCTCTGTAGTTCTCCTCGGCTCTACTAACTCAACTGCCGCGCGTTCCACCACTCTCGGCTCTGCCGCCCTAACCGGTTCTTGCTCATTTGCAGGGGGTGCGCGATGCATTTTCCCTGCAGGTTGGGCATTTATCATTGCGAACACGGCTTCAGCCACCATCCTGATGGTTTCCGCTGAAGGAGGTGTAGCAGGCACGTCCCTTGGTGCACTACTTTCCGCTGATTGCGGACGCTCTGACTGACCAGCACCGCTCCCAGCTGCCTAAATTAGCAAAGACACACGATTAGACAACAAACAAATTGCTAAAAGCAATCATTGGAACACTCAGGTTCCACCAAACAAGTGTATTTTCATTCCTAAGTGGACATTCATGGGTTCTTTTTGATGTTATAACGATGACGCACACATGTGCTCACCACTCCTTAAAAGAATTCGCCCACGAATTCATTTAAGCTTGACCGTAACCAGAAGTCTGATACCAAATTGTAACACCCCCATCTGTCGCATGACATATAACAGAAGGTCCAGCTGGAACCCGACGCCATATACCACAGACAGTCGGAAGGGATACTAAATGAATAATCAAACCAACCAATTAAGACTACTCGTCCTAATCACAGAGCATTCTAGCGGAAGATTTTAAAGTTGAAAGAACCCAAAATTAATTCCATCAATATGAATGTCCACAGCCACAACAACAGGAATGAAACCCCAAATACACAGAAACAGGTACATGGCCTTAAGGCCTTACAAATGTTCACTTAATAAAGAGTGATTTACATACATCGGCTCGCAGGCCGGCCACACATGAAATATATATAAATATAACTATTCTACGGCCTTCTAGGGCCAGCACAGCAACATGGGCTCCAGCCCGCTATTTGGCGCTCGGCTCCGCATCACCTGCAAGCACATACCACCGCACGGTGGCAAATAATGCAACGGTCAGCTAAATCCGACCAAATTATAACGACCCCGCCCCTGACTCGAGACGGCGGTGCTCTTTCCCAGTATAACATTAGCCCAACAATATACATATAGCGCAATTATAATTCGCCACAGGTGTAGGCTCGCACGGCCAAACACCCCGTGCACTCAGGGCACATTCATGGTGAACCCTGACCCATCAGTGCATTCACCACCACCCCCAGGATGGCAACAACATGTGAGCATTTAGCCTTTCTGACCACCGTCTAAGGCTCCGACTATGCCAACGACCAGTCCCCGTCTTAGGGTCTCTCGCACCGAACCACATAGCCTAGGTCCAATTCCACTTGCCCGTTGCTCACGCCGCATGTCCAATTTAAGTCCTTTGCGCGGGCCAAGCTTCTCTCGGATCCCAAATTTTCCAAAACAATCTCATAACCCAGTTATGATCAAGGCCGGTTCCCAGACCGCCAAGTTAACAGAACACGTTTCCGCTCAATTTTCCGGGTGCGCCTTGAACCTAACCTCCAAGGATCCCTGCTGCAATCTACCGCATAGAAACCCGAAAAATCCAAAGCACGGAGCCTTCTCCGGCAAAACCACATCAAATGCAACATCACCGATCCAGACAAAACACGTCCGAGTAGGCTTCACACACAATGCCTATGCTCGTACTTGCGATTCCGGGCTCTATATGCAACACAAGGGGGACTATTCCCGTCAACCCCAAGGAACACCACGCACTCACCGCATACTCGCGGGAGCGGGATTCCCTATGCAGAAAGAAAGAGCTTCAAGCGCTCAAGTTGAGAATCGTTACCCTTGTAGTCCGTTTTGGCGCCATGGAAAAACTACGCGGTTAGAACTCTTCGCAACGACCTTCCCTCCACAGATCCGCTCTCCGATTTCGAAACGGTGCTCCGATGCTCCGCCGGTGACCGTAAACCTCCTTCTTCTTCCTCTCCTCTCTCACTTTGGAAGGGGAGAACTTTGGTGAGAAAAATGAGGGAATAACTCCCTATTCCCGGCCTTAACAGAGCAGGATTTCTTCTGGGCCGTCGGATCCTAATTAAAGAAAATGAACGGCTCGGATCTGCACAAAATTCCCCAGACCTGGGCCGCACACGGCTTGGCATACGGCCGTGTCCATGGCCGTGTGCCTGGATCCAGGCACGATCGTCGAACTGGGAAACGCACACGGGCCAAGACATGCCCGTGTCTGACCTGACACGCCCGTGTCGGGCTCCTCGACACGCCCGTGTTCGTGGGCGTGTCACGCATAACCGCCACGGCAACGGACACGACCCATCAGGATACGGGTAGGGACACGGGTTGGCACACGCCCGTGTCGGATGACACGCCCGTGTCATCCGGCCGTGTTTCTGGCCGTGTCCTTCTCGGGTTGAAAACGGCCAAAAAATCACCAGCCAGACACGGCCTTGGACACGCCCGTGTCCTAGGCTGTGTACCCCTACAGGCACCAAAAACTCTTTTTTCGCGACCGACTCGCACACAACTTTTGGGGCGTTACACCCTCATTTCCCCCACGTTAGTGATTATTGTTGGGTCCCTTGTGTTATTTCACTCGCATATCTTTTCACATTCGGGAGTGTCCAATTCAATTGTTTATGATGATCCGTTGACCTTCGCATATCTTAATGCCAAGCGTGAAAATATTAAAATTAAAATTAAGACTGCATTGTCGGAGCCCATAAAAATTATCTTTGATTTCAAGGCCCCCGTGCCACCTGACTTAGCCCCCTTATCCTCCGCGTTTGGGAAGAGTCATGTAGCAAATTGATTCTCTCCTCATGTATCTAGGACATTAGTGTTTCACTATAAGTTATGTCGCACACACTTCCACTCCTTTCTGAGACCGTTCGACGGTAGATTTTATGATTTGGGTTTAGTCTGGTAAGTCCCCGAGCGGATTCCTTCTTGCTCCGCTAATAAATTAATACGTAGGAATGCCGACCCATCCATGATTATGAAGAACGTCGGATTTCATGCTTCTATTTCAGATTTTTATATAGCACAGGGTGTTTCACTTTATTTCAAGTTTCCGGACTTTTTACTGTACGTCTCTATTCCACATGAGTGTTTTTCTCCGCCGTTTCTTCCTACCACTAAATATATTCTTTTGTTGGGGAGTGTTAGTATTGTTGTATCTAATTTCCGCATGGACTCCTTGGTTCATGAACCGGATGGTATGATTCAAGTTAATTTTCTTTTGCCTGACACCATTTCGAGTTTTGCTATTTCTACACCTGACAGGTTCTTAGTGCTATGGGATGTTCATGCTACTACAACACGGATTCCGGGACCAGATTTGTCCCATGTTGCTACTGCTTTGGACTTTTTTCCCTCACAGGTCACTCATCGGTGATGAGTAATTTTGAGTGGGGGAGGATTGATGGTGATGATGCTGATGCTGCCGTGGATCCCCGTCATAGAGAGTTTGTGGATTGGGACGGTCGTTACCGCAAGCTTGAGGATGAGAGTCTATCACGACGTTTCTTCGCCAACGCTGCCACCGCTACACGTTTTGCTCGACGTCCTCCATCGCCAATAAATAAAATAAATAATTATAAATTACATAATTATAATTATATATTTTATCATTTATATTTCTGGCAATTTTATTTTTAAGCAATTTTATTTTAATAGTTTATTTTCTTGTATTATGATGGGTGCGTATAACCATCATGTGTTGTTGTTAATTATTTCATTTCATGTTTTAAGATGGGTGTATATAACCATCATAGTTTCATTTTGAATTTTGAATTTTAGAATTTTGAATTGGTGGAGATTGAGTGGTGTAAGCCTATATATATATATCATGATATTTGTCATATTGTTTATAGAATGAATAGAATTTGAAATCCCTAAATCATCCTTGAGATCTTTTTCCCTCTCCTTCTCCTTCTCCTCTTAAATTTTGGCCCACCTTAGGCTTCTTCCTCTTGGCCATCGGCCATCTCGATCCTCCCCTCTATTCTCTTTTCCTCCTATCCTCCTCCTCCTTTGCTAATCTCGGCCTCCCTACCTCTCCCACTCCAAACACTCTCGGCCACCCTCCCTTTCCACCAACCCGAAACCATCTCCCTCCAAGCCACCGGCCACCACCACTCCTTAATCTTGGCCAAAGTCCTAACCGCTACCTCCTCTCACTCCTTTATAACTCAAGACCACCTTTCCACCACCAACCAAACCCGAGAAGCAATCACCCTCACAAAAACCGAGCCACCCCCCTTGAAAGGAATAAGCCACCACCTTTTCTCTCTCTTCTTTCCTTATATACATTGGATTCTTAAATTATCCCTCTTCTAGGATTTTGGCAAAAGAGAAAACAACGAGCGTCTTCATCATCCGGTGCGGATCCAAGGACTTGCATGGAAATAGAGAATCTACCACCATCGTGTGCACATCCTCCACTAATCTTGTGGACGGATTATTCTTGGGATTGGGTAATGATTTTCTTAACCATCTTTCTGTAATTTCTTCTATATTTTTGGGAGGTATTGGTGGAATAGAAGGCTAGTAAGTTTTCCTTATTTATATTGAATGTTGTGCGTAATTAAAATCTGATTTTTAAGAGTTGCTATTCCGAATATTTTTCGTATAATTTCTAGCGGGTAGATCTTGTGAATACTAGAAGAAATCGGGTTCATCACCCGTGATTTCCTCTTGAGTTCAAGAGGTTTGGTTTTCCCTCATTTTAATTATATTTTGGGATTAATTTATACTTAATTTTAAATCACAAATTTTGGCCCAGAATTTCTCTTATTGGAATTGTGAATGTTTGCGTATAATTTTGTTGGATCCCTAGTTGATTTGGGCTAGGTTCACTGACTTAGGATGTGACCCATCATGTATAGTCTGGGTCAAGTTTGTGTCTTAGAGTCTAGGATAGTCCTCTATCTCAACTTCAGATGGACCAGCCTTCTTCAAGACCATCAGGAACTTCAGATCTATCAGTTTTTCAGACTAAGTGAAATGAGTTCGACGTTCGTCGAACTCAGCTCGACGAAGAAAGTTTTGCATGATGAGGAATTTTATAGTTTTAAAATGTATCCAAACTATAATCTCAAATAGGCAAGCGTACCTATCGAAATATAGTATAGGAAATGTCGTATTAGACTCGGGGCCTGTTGAGTACTTCTACTCACGCAAATTGATATTATTTTATCGGAATATAAATTCAAGGCAAATTAAAACTAAAGCTAGAAAACAAACTAAAAGATAGCACTTGATCTAGAATCCTGTTGGATTAAAATGAACCTTCATGAACATAAAGTACGCAAGACTCTTAAATTGCTCACTCGACCGTGGAAGTTCCTAAGTACAAAAGCGTCTCTCTCGAGCTCATGTTTTTGACTAACCTTAGCTTGATCGACTAAGACCTCTCGGCCAGTCGAAACCCCTAAGCTTGCATTAGGCGGTGAACCACTCTATTGGATTTGACTCCAATCCGGAGGATTTATGTCGTCCTCTCTCGAGGAGTGCATGCAACTCCTTTTATCTTTGAGTGATCTACTCGTATCCGCAACCTCTCGGTCATTTAGGATACGGATCTTGGATCGAAAGACATATCCGCGAAATATGAATTCGACGAAACATAAATCAAAGATAAATCGTAAGCGAGCAAAATTAAGAACAAGACATTTGATAAAGAAAAGAAGAGTTTATTTTATTCCAAGCTTCATCATGATCAAGTACTTATGGAAATTTAGCTACTCATAATTGAAAAATAAATTCTATCACTATGAAATAAAAGAGTACAATTGTATGAAAAGAAAAATCTAAACTATATTGCAAAAAAAATAAAATTGCATAAAGTAAAACTAACTCCAAAGATATCCCGAAAATAAGCCACCCAACCCGATTTTCAACCCCAATTGTGGACTCCCCTCATCATTCCCCCTTGGCCATTATTTATAGGAAAAAAGAAAGGATGAAAGACACATGAAAGGTTGGAAGGCCAAGGGTAAGAGGAGGAAAATAAAGTGGTAATAATAATTAAATATTAATGAAATATATGAAAAAACAACCAAATTAAATGGGGGAGTTTCATAGTTTATAAAGAGGAGATGAATGGTGGACATAAATACTAAAATTAAGATGGAGTTGAAACATCAAATATTAATCAAATATTTAAGAGGAGGTAAATGGAGGGAGGAGATAATGAAGAAGAATATAAAGTTGGTGGTTTCATGGAATAAAGAGGAGCTAGCGGTTTCATGGAGAAATGAAGAGGGGAAGTAAACGGTTATATTAATAATAATAATAATAATAATAAAGTGCATGTATTTAACTGTGGAGGTTTTTAGAAAGAGAAATGGGTGGTGATGTAGGTTGTATGATGAGATGGGGGCTTTGACATGAAAAGGTGACGGCGATGGCGTTGTGCATGGGAATGATGAAAATAGTTGAATGTCGAAGACTTGCTTGGCACCGGTCATTTTGAGAGTTGGCGATGATGGCATGGCAGCATCAATGCATAATAATATATTTGTCATGAGCTTGCATGAAGAAAAGCTGAATGGGTGGTTGCGACATGAAATGCTTGATCGCCTTGAACGAGTACAGCGAGACTTTGCCTTGGTTTCATGTAGACTGCATGAATTGCTCGGCCAACGCGACGACTTCAGTAAATATTTCTTTTGCAAACGTCGGGTGCGCAACCACTTCAATAAACCTACAAAAATAAATATACATTAAATTAGTAAACTAAAATATAAAATAAATGATTTGTAAATGAAAATATATAAATTATTATTAATTTTATATTAATTATTAAACTAAAATAAATACTAAAAATAGTTATAAATCCTACAAAAATAAATAAGGCTTAAATTATTTAACAGATTTCAAAAAGATATAATTTATTAAACAGAATAAATAAAATATGATTAATTAAAACTAAATATTAAACTAAATATTATAGTAAAAATACGCGTAAATATTACTTATCAAATACCCCCATACTTAAGCTTTTGCTATTCCAGAGCAAAAATATGAGAAGTACTTATAAGATATTAATATAATTTTTAATCAAACTGAAAATTTATTAAATCAAAAGAAAGTTAAAAATAAAATTTTAGGGATTCAAAATTTTAAGTCCTAAAATATGAAAGTAAAATGTGAAGAGCTAAATATTTAGCAAAGTTTTCTCTGATAAATTAATTAGAACTCAAAATTATGTATTTAGCAAACAAAGTTAGATTAAAAATTATTAACACGTTTTCACTAAAATGAAACTTAAAGGAAAATTTAAACTACTACTTATGCTCTCTTAAAATTTTAATTTAATTCTAAAGCAATAATATTGGCTATTGGGTTGGAAAAAGGAAAAAGGAAATTGAAGAGATCTTAGATTGAGTGTGATGAATTTTATCCTCTCACCCCACACAAATTTTTTTTTTGATGTTTTCTTTTCTCTTCAAACAAAATTGCTTATGAGTAATGAATTTTATCCTCTTACTCTTTTTTTGGGTGCATATGTTTACCAAGGAATACTTGATTCCCATGACTTATGATCTAACCAAAAGAGAAAAATTACATATGTGTACCAGGGGATAATGAATTTTATCCTCTTATCCCCGTGACATATGATCTAACAAGAAAAATTAAAAATAAGGGAAGGCTAAAAGATATTTAGATTAAATTATAATAATTAGAGAGCAACTATAGTAAATTAAAATTTCCTAAGAATCTTGAAGCATAAGTGATTATAATTAAAATCTAGAAATTATTTAACTAAGCACTATAAAATTGAAACTAATTTGAATTAAAAGATAAAAAGGGCTAAATAGATTACTCTAAACAAATTTATTTCATAAATTTATTTCTTAAAATCAAATCTCCTAAAAATTAAATCTAACTAACTATGATGAAACAAAAAATTAGAAAATCAAAAATTATAGAAATTCTTATAAATTAACTCAAAATAAATTTCTGAAAAGTCACAAAAATTTAAGCATGGGTTTATTATATATTTTTTACTTTTTTTCTTTTTTTCCATTTTTTATATTAAAAAGAAAAAAAAATTAATTATTAAAGATTTTTCTATTTTTGTTTTAATTTTTAAAGATTTTTTTTCATTTTTTTCGATAAAAATAATAAATAAGAATCCACCCCCATACTTAAAAATAAACATTGTCCCCAATGTTTATAAATCAAGTAGAAGGGCGAAAAATAATTAGTGAAAATTTTAAGAAAAATTCATAAAAATTAAAAGATAAGCAAGGGGTGTCTCCCAAGAGCGCTTTTCTTTTTCCCGTCTTTAAGCTAGACGGTTATTGTTAGGAGAATGAAAAATAAAAATGTAAGTGAATGGGTAACTCGCTTAATTCGCGCTTAGGTGAATACGCCGAAGACGATCGACCAGCTACTCCTCCGCTTGCTTCTTCATTTGTCTTCTTAGAACATTTGACATGAAAATGTAAATTCACATCACATATACATACCTGAGGTGATGTGAATTTTTGTAGATGAGCGGCAAATGGATCATTGACGACGTGTGATTGCAACGGCTCATCATCTTCATGAAATTCATTAGTTAAAGATAAATTAAAAGCAAATGCGTCAGAAAAATCTTCGCAAGGAGGAGGCTCTTATGAAGTTATAAGATTAGGCTCGGGTTGTTTATTTTCTAAAATTAATTTTTCATCCGAAAATTTATTTAAAATAAAATCGTCGGAAGCATCAAGTTCATAAATTTTCTCTCCTAAAAAGTCATAAATTGTGCATGGAGATTCATTAATAGGAGTAAAATTGGGAGTAGTGAGAGGAGAAACATATTCTTCTTCTGCTCCCAATGTGTCCATACACCTAACAAGTTCTTGAAATAAAAGTTTTTCTTCTTCTTCGGTATAAGCAACTACGGGGGGACAGGAAGATTCATGTTCCGCATTAGTGACATTATCCGAAAAAGAGGAAAAATCACTAAAAGTAATAAAAGTCTCATCCAAATTTTGGGGAGAAGAATCAAACGGAAATGTAAAAGAATCCCCAAAATTAGGAGAGAAACCTTGCGGTGCGGAAAAAGAAGAACAAAAATTCGGATCTAAATAAAAATCCTCATTACTCGGGAAGCTTTCTGGGTGATCATGCTGGAAATCAGCATTCGAGGAAGAGGGAAAATTACAAAAATCAGAAAAATTGTTCGCAGTGAAGCTTGAAAAAGTATTTTCATGAAAATTTGAAAAATTAAAATTGGAAAAATTATTGGAAAAGTGATTTTCATGAAAATTAGATAAAGGGTGCTGATTAAAGTAGGAAGAATGATTTTCATAATTATTATCAAAATTATAAGAATAATTTTGATGATAAAAATAATAACATTCCTCACTCCGATGAGGGGCACCACAATAAGAACAAGAAATTTGGCACTGTCTTACGGCTTTCAAAATATCTAGTTGATTTTGAAGCTCGGTAATTTTGGCGGCCAATTGAGATAACATTTTCTTTGTAAAAAAAAATAAAATAAAACAACCGTTACTTAATAGAATGGAATTCGAAAAAGAAAATGAAAAAGTGAATCGGGATAGAGAACGAGAATGATAAAATTAATACAATTCGCGCTTTCAAAATATCTACAAAAATGGTCCCCGGCAACGGCGCCAAAAACTTGATGAGGATTTTATAGTTTTAAAATGTATCCAAACTATAATCTCAAATAGGCAAGCGTACCTATCGAAATATAGTATAGGAAATGTCGTATTAGACTCGGGGCCTGTTGAGTACTTCTACTCACGCAAATTGATATTATTTTATCGGAATATAAATTCAAGGTAAATTAAAACTAAAGCTAGAAAATAAACTAAAAGATAGCACTTGATCTAGAATCCCGTTGGATTAAAATGAACCTTCATGAACATAAAGTACGCAAGACTCTTAAATTGCTCACTCGACCGTGGAAGTTCCTTAGTACAAAAGCGTCTCTCTCGAGCTCATGTTTTTGACTAACCTTAGGTTGATCGATTAAAACCTCTCGGCCAGTCGAAACCCCTAAGCTTGCATTAGGTGGTGAACCACTCTATTGGATTTGACTCCAATCCGGAGGATTTATGTCGTCCTCTCTCGAGGAGTGCATGCAACTCCTTTTATCTTTGAGTGATCTACTCGTATCCGCAACCTCTCGGTCATTTAGGATACGGATCTTGGATCGAAAAATATATCCGCGAAATATGAATTCGACGAAATATAAATCAAAGATAAATCATAAGCGAGCAAAATTAAGAACAAGACATTTGATAAAGAAAAGAAGAGTTTATTTTATTCCAAGCTTCATCATGATCAAGTACTTATGGAAATTTAGCTACTCATAATTGAAAAATACATTCTATCACTATGAAATAAAAGAGTACAATTGCATGAAAAGAAAAATCTGAACTATATTGCAAATAAAATAAAATTGCATAAAATAAAACTAACTCCAAAGATATCCCGAAAATAAGCCACCTAACCCGATTTTCAACCCCAATGGTGGACTCCCCTCATCATTCCCCCTTGGCCATTATTTATAGGAAAAAAGAAAGGATGAAAGACACATGAAAGGTTGGAAGGCCAAGGGTAAGAGGAGGAAAATAAAGTGGTAATAATAATTAAATATTAATGAAATATATGAAAAAACAACCAAATTAAATGGGGGAGTTTCATAGTTTATAAAGAGGAGATGAATGGTGGACATAAATACTAAAATTAAGATGGAGTTGAAACATCAAATATTTATCAAATATTTAAGAGGAGGTAAATGTAGGGAGGAGATAATGAAGAAGAATATAAAGTTGGTGGTTTCATGAAATAAAGAGGAGCTAGCGGTTTCATGGAGAAATGAAGAGGGGAAGTAAACAGTTATAATAATAATAATAATAATAATAATAATGTGCATGTATTTAACTGTGGAGGTTTTTAGAAAGAGAAATGGGTGGTGATGTAGGTTGTATGATGAGATGGGGGATTTGACATGAAAAGGTGACGGCGATGGGGTTGTGCATGAGAATGATGAAAATAGTTGAATGTCGAAGACTTGCTTGACACCGGTCATTTTGAGAGTTGGCGATGATGGCATGGCGGCATCAATGCATAATAATATATTTGTCATGAGCTTGCATGAAGAAAAGCTGAATGGGTGGTTGCGACATGAAATGCTTGATCGCCTTGAACGAGTGCAGCGAGACTTTGCCTTGGTTTCATGTAGACTGCATGAATTGCTTGGCCAACGCGACGACTTCGGTAAATATTTCTTTTGCAAACGTCGGGAGCGCAACCACGTCAATAAACCTACAAAAATAAATATACATTAAATTAGTAAACTAAAATATAAAATAAATGATTTGTAAATGAAAATATATAAATTATTATTAATTTTATATTAATTATTAAACTAAAATAAATACTAAAAATAGTTATAAATCCTACAAAAATAAATAAGGCTTAAATTATTTAACAGATATCAAAAAGATATAATTTATTAAACAGAATAAATAATATATGATTAATTAAAACTAAATATTATAGTAAAAATACGCGTAAATATTACTTATCAGTGCGCTCGACGATCGTGAGACAATTCGCAGTGCTGAGCTCGACGAACTTTGTTCTTTGCTCAACGAACACCGGATTCTACTTCAAGCATTCTCAGGACTACTTCAAACTTCTCTAAGCCCAGCTCCATGCTTCGGTCGACGAATTATATTCTGAGCTCGACGAACTTGTACCTCAAGTTCACAGCTTTTCAAGTCGACGAATGCTAATCTCTACTCGACGATCTTTATGCTCAGAGAATCTGTGTCGACACTTAGGGCTTGTGTCGACACCAGACGATTTGTGTCGACACCCAGGATTTCAGTCGACACCAGCTTGTGTCGACACCAGAGGATTTGTGTCGACACCTAGACCAATCTGTTGACACCAGAGGAGTTGTGTCGACACCAATATCAATCTGTCGACACCAATTTGTGTCGACACAGCATTTCAGCAGATGCAGAGTATTTCGTCCAAGTCCAGAACTTTTCTCAAGTCGACGAAGTTTATTCTCAGCTCGACGAATTTAGTTCTCTGCTCTACGAATAATGTTTGTCTGATATTGAAGATTGTCTATTCAATGAATGAAGACTGTCAGCTCGACGAACTCAGCTCAGCTCGAGGAACTCAGCTCAGCTCGATGAACCCAGCTCAGCTCGACGAACTCAGCTTAGCTCGACGAATTCAAGACTCAGCTCGACGAATTCTGTTCTTCGGTCGATGATTCCAGACTAGGTCTTATTCCGTTACCGTCTCATTCCATGGCGCTGATTCCTGGATAATTAATGGCAGTTCTTCACAGTATACTACCGTTAGGATGCGCAGTTAATTCCGGGTTATTACATGCCGTTTTCCCATGGAAACAGTTGGGGAAATAATTAATTGCTGCTTCCTTTCCAGGCCGTCGGTCATTACTGCTCGACATTCAAAAATTCGAATGTTTTTCTATGATAGACAGAGATATACAGACATCAGATGAGATACAACCAGTACACAACAACAGACAATAAGGAGAAGAAGATATACAGTGATTCAGACAACACAAGAAAAATAAAACATTCTTGGCCCAGAGAAAAATGGATCTAGCTGTACTTTCAATTGGTATCAGAGGGAGGTTGGTTAAACATACCATACCTGATTGGTTGTACAGGCTAACACCTGAACCAAAAGATCCCTTGGTTAGATCTCTTTTCTTTTCTATTTTGTTATTGGACTTATCCTTATCACAGACATGGCCCAAAACAAGGATTATACAAGCATTAGACCTCCAATGTGCAATCTTAATAAGTTTGCCATCTGGAAGGCAAGAATCAGATTATATGAACTCCATTGATGAGGATATTTTCTCTGTCATTTTAACAGGTGTTCCTCCAGCTCCTACAACTTTTGCCAGCACATCAACTAATTTGAGTGCAGTACCACCTCCAGACAATACTGAAGTGTATAAGAAAGCCAAGATGGATGATGCAAAGGCTATGAATATTCTGGCCCAAACAATGTCAGATGATATATTTCAGAAGGTGGCTGAGTGCACCTCAGCCAAGGCCATTTGGGCCTCTCTCAATCAAATGGTAGCAGACTCAGCTGATGAAAGAAAGGATAGGAGATCCAGTCTCATTTCTCTCTATGAGAATTTCAAAAAGGATGAGACAGAATCAGTGGCTGAGATGTACAATAGATTAAGTTCAATCATTAGTGAACTCAAGACTCTTGACAAGGACATCACCTTAACTGAGGTGAATGATAAGATACTGATGTGTTTCCCCAGTGCATGGGACTCCAGAATCTGGCCAATCAAAGAAGCCAGAAGCCTCAATGAGATCTCAATAGAATCTCTGCTAGGTAAGCTGAAGTCATATGAGCAGCTTGTCAAATCAATAGAGGCAGCAGAACAGAAGGCAACTACCCCAGTTAGGAAGGAGCATAGTTTGGCTCTCAAAGCTTCTGAAGACAGTGAAACATCTACCTCCAATGAAGAGTTAATGAGCCTTTTTGCCAAAAGATTCTACAAAATGGCAAGAAAGGACATTAGAAGAAAATCATCCAGGAAGGATGATAAACCCAAATATGACAAGACACCAACTAAGGAGGTTGTGTGTTTTGGATGCAGAAAGCCAGGGCACTATATTTCAGAATGCCTAGAGAATCAGAAAAAGGACAAGGGCAGGGACAAGGATTCCAAAAGAAAACAAAGCAGCAGACCCTCTTCCAACAAGTATAAAAGGAAGGACAAAGGATTTGTTGCTGAGTCCTGGAGTGACACAGAAGAGGAAACATCCTCCTCCAGCTCCAGTGAAGAAGAGGAATAAGCCAGATCCAAGGAGGTGTGCCTAATGGCAATAGATGCCTCCAGAAGCAACTGTGGATCAGAAGAGGATTCTGAAGATGAAGGTGCCTCAGACTCAGAGGATGATCAGGTGATTTCTAGCTTTGATTTCAATTCTGATTTGTTTAAAGTAGAGTTTAAAACCCTGTGCATTGATTTAATAAACTCAGAAAAAGAGATAAAAACCCTGAGGACTAAACTAGAAAATCTTGAATCTGTCAGCACAGAAAACAGAAAACTAACTTACCAATTGACTCTAGCTAATGAACAGATAATCAAGTTAAAATCTGAATTATGTGAGACAAAACAACTTGAGCAATCTCTCAATGGGAGAAGTCTCAAGCTGATGGATATCACAAGCACAGTAAATGCCAGATTAAATGGCAGGCTGGGCTTGGGTGCTTCATCAGGTTTACCCCCCATAATAAAGAAGAATATACTTTCCACTCCCATAAAGTTTATCACTGCTAAAAGTAAAGAGAAACTAACTGAAAAATTCAGATTAGAAAACAAGTCAAATCCCCTAGACAATAGCAACAGAAAACAGAAGAAAGCTGTTAAAAACCAAGTTCAGCAGAATTCGTCGAACCTAGATCGACGAAATCCTGCAAGATCGTTGAACCCCGATCGACGAACGTTGAACGCAAACTTCAGAAATAATTATTCATCCTACTGCGATCAACGAACTGTGTATGGTTCGTCGAGAAGAGGTCGACGAACGTGGGATGCAGAAAATGACCATGGTCATTCTCTGAGTGGAGGTCGATGATCTCATGCCCATTCGTCGAACTCTGGTCGACGAACTTACAATAATTCGTCGATCCCAGAACGACCAAATATAATTAATTTCTCCTATAGAAATTTTAAAACAGCTAACAAGACATTTAATCCAGTAGCTGATTGGATAATTCCACCTAGGAGATATCACCCTCTAGGGTATAAGTCTCAACCTGCATTATCAGTCATTTCTAGTTTTACTTCTCAACCAAACCAAGGACCCAAGGTAACCTGGGTCAAGAACAATTGAGCTTTATTTTTTGATGCAAGTACAGGTGAAGAACTGTCCAAGGCTAAGTCATACATGGTACTTGGACAGTGGCTGCTCCAAGCACATGACTGGCAGCAGAGCAAATCTCACCAACTATAAGTCCAAGCTAGGACCAAAGGTGATATTTGGAGACTCAAAGAGTGGTCAGTCAGAAGGGTATGGAAGAGTAAGCATTGGAGCAATGACCTTCAATAAGGTGACATATGTAAGAGGACTTCAACATAACCTTATATCCATAAGTCAATTATGTGATGAAGGTTATCAGGTACATTTCAACTCCACCTCTTGTTCTATTATAAATGATAAAAACCAAACTGTTTTAATTGGACTTAGACAAGTAAACATATATTTAGTACATTTCATTTCTTCCACAACTGATATTTGTTTACTCAATATCACTAGTAACCAAAATGAGTTATGGCACAAAAGGCTAGGACATGTAAACCTTAAGAACATATCTAGGTTATCTAAAGACAACCTTGTTAGAGGTTTACCTTCTGGTCCCTACAAGAAGGAAAGCCTATGCAGGGCTTGTCAACTAGGCAAGCAAACTAAAACTAGCTTCAAATCCATTAACAAAAGTGATTCACCTAGGATATTGTATCTGCTTCATGTGGATCTTTTTGGACCCATTGCAGTACAAAGCCTAGGAGGGAAGTCTTACACCTTAGTTATTGTTGATGATTTCTCTAGATTCAGTTGGGTAGCCTTCCTGAGAGCTAAGTCAGATACATTCAAAGTTCTTACAGATTTTCTTAGGACCATACAGATTGAGTTCTCTACTCATGTTGCATTGATCAGAAGTGATCATGGCACAGAGTTTGAGTCTCTTCTTATGCATGAGTTCTATGAGAAGCAAGGTATCAGGCAGTGCTTCTCAGCTCCTAGAACTCCCCAACAAAATGGGGTTGCTGAAAGGAAAAATATGACACTCATTGAAGCTGCAGGTACATTGTTAGCAGATGCCTACATGCCTCTATCCTTTTGGGCAGAAGCTGTAAACACAGCTAACTATGTCCTGAATAGATGTCTTATACATAAACTAAAACATAAGACCCCCTATGAATTACTTAAAGAAAAGAAACCTAAAATCACTTACTTTAAAGTTTTTGGTTGCATATGTTACATCCACACTAATAACAAAAGATACATCAGAAAATTTGAGGCTAAGGCTGAAGAAGGGATTTTTCTAGGATATTCCCAAGTAAGCAAGGCCTATTGGGTTTTCAATAAATCATCCCTTAAAATTGAAGAATCTGCTCATGTGTCTTTTGATGAAGCTAACATGTCTTATAAGAGAAAGACATTTCTACCAATAGTCCTTTGGAGGTTTCACCAATATGTGAGTCTATGGATGGACTAAACCTTACACAAGAGGTTCCAAATCATCCCACTCCACAGGCTATTGAAGATAGTGAAGAAGAAATCCATGAGGAAGTAACTGAACTTCCATCAACAGCCAGTACTATTCCTCAAGAGGAATTATTTGCAGAAGCTGTTGCTCAACCAACTCCACAAACTGATCTTATCAAACTTAGAGATCACCCCAGATCTCAAGTGATTGGGGACATTTCAGTTGGTGTACAGACAAGACATCAGCTCAATCAAGACTTGATGCATGCTTGTTTTCTCTCTCAAATTGAACCTCTCACCATCCATGAGGCTGAGCAAGATCTCCACTGGATTCTTACAATGCAAGAGGAACTAAATCAATTTGAGAGATGTAGAGTTTGGGATTTGGTTCCAAGACCCCATAACTACCCAGTTATTGGAACCAAATGGGTCTATAGGAACAAATTAGATGCAGAAGGGAACTTAGTAAGGAACAAGGCTAGACTGGTTGCCCAAGAATATATGCAAGAAGAAGGAATAGACTATGACCAAACTTTTGCCCCTGTTGCAAGGTTGGAGGCCATTAGAATATTCCTAGCCTATGCAACATATAAAAAGTTCAAGGTATTCCAGATGGATGTTAAGAGTGCCTTTCTGAATGGTGTACTTCAAGAAGAGGTTTATGTAGAACAACCTCCAGGTTTTATCTCTCTAACTCAACCCTCTTATGTTTACATATTGCATAAAGCTCTCTATGGTTTAAAGCAAGCTCCAAGAGCTTGGTATGAGACCCTAGCTAGCTTTCTTTTAGAGCATAAATTTATAAGAGGAACCATAGATAAAACCCTTTTCACTAGACATCATAAGGACCAAATCTTATTGGTACAAATATATGTGGATGACATCATTTTTGGGTCTACTGATCCCAAATTGTGCAAGAGGTTTGCTGACCTTATGCATTCCAAATTTGAGATGAGTAGCATGGGTGAGCTTTCCTACTTCCTTGGTCTCCAAGTGAAGCAGCTCCCTGATGGTATCTTCCTCTCCCAATCTAAGTATGCTAAAGAGCTTATTAAAAAGTTTGGGATGAGTGATGCCTCAGAAATGAAAACACCTATGGCTACAAATGCTGTTGTGTATACTGATGCAGCAGGGAAACTTGTAGATCAGAAACATTATAGGGCAATTGTTGGATCCCTATTATACTTAACAGCTAGTAGGCCTGACATAATGTTTGCCACATACCTTTGTGCTAGATTCCAAGTGAATCCTAAAGAATCTCATCTTATTTTTCTTAAAAGGATTTTGAGATATATAAATAGTTGTCCTAGTTTGGCACTCTGGAATCTTGCAGAGTCAGAATTTGAGTTAACTGGATACTCAGATGCTGACTATGCTGGATGTAGAGTGGACAGGAAAAGTACCTCTGGAACTTGCCAGTTCCTGTGTATGAGACTTGTCTCCTGGTTTTGCAAAAAGCAGACATCTGTGTCTACATCAACTGCTGAGGCAGAGTATATGGCTGTTGGCAGCTGCTGTTCACAGATGCTATGGATACAAAACCAACTCCAAGATTATGGTATCAACTTAAATAATTCAACATTTTTTTGTGATAATACAAGTGCTATTGCTATAGCTCAGAATCCAGTTCATCATTCTAGGACTAAACATATTGAAATAAGACATCATTTCATTAGAGATAATGTGGACAAAAAGAAAATTAACTTGATCCACATTCCTACTGATCTACAGAGAGCAGATATCTTCACCAAGCCTTTGGATGAGAAAACCCATATGTTCTTTATAAATCAACTGGGAATGATTGATGGAGAAGAGTTAAATTAATTTTTGTCTGCATTTGACGAATTTTCCAGAGTTCGTCGAACGGAGTTCGACGAATTAGGGAAAGTTCGAGAGATTCTCGTCGAACGGAGATCGCCGAATTCTCTGTGTGGAAACAATTTTCGTCTACCGGAGATCGGCGAACCTTGTTTCAGAAACCATTTCATCGAACGGAGTTCGACGAACTGTTTTCAATTCTTCTGAATGGGTTCGACGAAATACTCTCCTGTAACTTATTTCGTCGATCTCAGTTCGAAGATCTGTTTCTTTTTCGTTGAACAGAGCTTTTCGATTCATATTCTGAAAATCATATATCTAGGTTTTCTTCGACCTCCGTCCCACGCTTTCAGTTCCTTTGCTCTTGATCGCCATTTTCTCTGTAATTTTCTTTGCAGGTCATCAATGGCGATTCCTCTAGGAGCACTTGTAGCGATGAAGTTTGATGCAGCATTCTCCATGGACTTTGAGTCCTTCCAGCATTCCGATCCAATTTTTCTGTATATCCTTGAATTACTTGAATAATTGCATCTCAAGGACTTCATGACACGTAGCATCAAGCTACACTAAACCGAGATCAGAGAATGGGTGTACACTACCGCAATTTCTGAAGATGGAAATCTGACAGGACATATTGGAAACATTGCCGTTTCCCTGTCCCCAGCAGTACTCTCTGAAAATTTTGGACTGATCAATGGGGAAGACAACTTGGAAATGGACGCTGAGGAATATACTGATATGCTGAAAGTTATGGGTTTCACTGGAAACAACCCTAATAAGCTTCCGAAGAAACAACTGTCAGCCGCTTATCAGTTTTTGGCCGACATTGTAGGGAAAATTCTGATGGGCAAGCACTCGGCACACGACTACATCACTCGCCATCAATTCCTGATCATGTGCGCAGTGCTCAACAAGCGCCAGGTCGATTGGGGCATGGTTTTCTTTGACCTTATCAAGAAAAGAACTAGCAAGAAGGAAGTCTGCTACGGCAGAATCCTGGGGATTTTCCTCCAGGAAAAAGCCAGCGAATGTCTGGTCTCCCCGACCACATTCCTTAATGCCAGCAAGCGCCTCACATGCGCCTTGTTTGGCCGATGGGAGAGGACAATCTCCAAACCCTCCAAGGGTTCCTCCTCCTCCATCAAGGCTTCTGAGAGCACCAGGACCGTCAAGGTCACTCCCCACCCTGACCCTGACGAGGCCAGTTCCCCTACCAAATCTCTTCTCGCTCCTCCTGCACCTAAATTGACTCCACCTCAAAATCAATCTCCATCGCCTGATCTTACACATATGCCTACACCTCCAGTTTCCCCGACTGGAACACATATTCCCTCACCCCCTCAATCCCCTCTTCCACCACACCTATCCACTATTCCATCCTACACCATACCCACTGAACCACAACCTATTCTACCTCCCTTATCCCCTCCACATATTCTTCCTTCCTCCTCTACTATTCTCTTTCCACCTATGGATTCTTCCACCATTCCCTCCATCATCTCTCTTCTAACTCCTCTTATTAAATCACTCATCATAGAGGCCATTACACTTCTGGTGAATTCCATTGATTCTTTATCTGCCCAAATCACAGCCCTCTCTGCTGCCCCCTCTTCATTCAGGGGCCTGGCTCCAGGTTCTCCTGAACCCAGGCAGGGGGAGATGCTCCATGATGAAGCTGGTGCAGCAGTTGCAGAAGTAAATATAGTTGATACAGATAGAGATACTGCAGATTCAGCTCTTGACACCACAGATACAGTTATTACAGTGCTTGATAATGCAGTTACAGATACAACAATAGATTTTATTCAATTCATGGACACTGACAGTAGCTTTGATGAGTAAGTAGATTCAATAACAACTGCTGGTGATTTCCTTATAAATCTCACAGTTAATTTATCTGAGATACTTCAGCTCTTTGATCCTGTATATATGAATCTTCCTTCAGTAGAGATTGCTAAGCCATATTTGGTTATTGTCCAGTATACCTCTCCAGCAAATCCAGCAGTTGCCAGGCAACTTTGTGCGTCCTTTGCTGCTCCCATTGCTGTTCCAACTCCTGTATCTATTCCAGATATCTGCCCTGTCCCATATTTTGTCATGGATGATTCTCCCATGCCTGATCTGGATGAGCTCATTCTGGCAGACATTGAGGAAGAGAACAAGGCAGCAGCTGCAAGTTCTGTCTCTACTGCTGTTGAACCTTCACCCTCTGAACCTTCTATCTCTCCTCAAGAACAACCTATTATCATTCCTGATGCCACTCTGAGGAAGCTGGATGCTTTGTATGATAATCCTCAGAGTTCAAATTCTGATGATGATGATGATGAATCAGATGAGGAGGCTGCTAAAAAGAGAACGAAGTTGCTCTCTAAGAAAAGGAAGGCTCCTCCTCCTGCTCCCAAGCCTAATCCCACTGCAGAAACTCCATATTATATTCTGCATAATGTTGCTCCTTACAAAGGGATGCCTGCATGGATGTGGTTATCTAAGAACCAACAAAAAGAGAGGAAGAGAAGTAGGAGATACTCTCCTCCCCCAGTTCATAGATACAGAAAGCATCCTCCTCCTCCAGCAGCAGGTGCCTCTAGCTCTAGCTCTCAGAGATCTGCTCCTATTCAAACCTATCAGAGACAAACAGGGAGATCCTCTTGTGGTAGTCAGCCAAGGACACCATCTTCAGGCAGTCAACACCATCAACAACAGCAGCAGCAGCACCAGGAATTTAAGAAACATGAAGCTGAAAGGCCCTATTCCCATCCTGAAGATCCAGAAGCAGCCAACACAGCCAGAATGGCAAGATTCCAAGAAATCATTGGCTTATCTCTTATCAACAAAGCTAAAGCTGAAGGCAAGGACACAACAGGCTTAACTACTATGTCTCAGTACAGGAGAGATGAGCTAAAAAGATTTGGGAAAGCAAACAAGCTACTCAATGTTGATGAGTACATGAATCTTCACCTAGAAGCAGTTGTCCCCAGAGCCACTTCACTGAACATCATAGGGGCAGCTGACATGACTATGACCAAGGCTCAAGCTTCAGATCCCAATAGGGAAATCATCTTCAAGAAGCCAGGAGAAAAAGCACCAGAAGTCAAGCCAAAACAGAAGAAATCAGAGAAGTAATTTTGTGTTTTCTTTTCAATTCTGCTTCTGTTTCAGTCTATATCTATGCATTAAAACAAAGCCAGTATGTATATATATATCTGTTGCATGTGTTGTAAATTCTCTGCCAGATATATCTCTTAATTTTGCTTTGTTTTTCTGGCTGTTCTTTGCTTGGAGTTTTTGTTAGTGACCTCACCCAAATAGGGGGAGATTGTTGGATCCCTAGTTGATTTGGGCTAGGTTCACTGACTTAGGATGTGACCCATCATGTATAGTCTGGGTCAAGTTTGTGTCTTAGAGTCTAGGACAGTCCTCTATCTCAACTTTAGATGGACCAGCCTTCTTCAAGACCATCAGGAACTTCAGATCTATCAGTTTTTCAGACTAAGTGAAATGAGTTCGACGTTCGTCGAACTCAACTCGACGAAGGAAGTTGTGCGTTCGAAAATCGTGAGATAATTCGCAGTGCTGAGCTCGACGAACTTTGTTCTTTGCTCAACGAACACCGGATTCTACTTCAAGCATTCTCAGGACTACTTCAAACTTCTCTAAGCCCAGCTCCATGCTTCGGTCGATGAATTATATTCTGAGCTCGATGAACTTGGACCTCAAGTTCATAGCTTTTCAAGTCGACGAATGCTAATCTCTACTCGACGATCTTTTTGCTCAGAGAATCTGTGTCGACACTTAGGGCTTGTGTCGACACCAGACGATTTGTGTCGACACCCAGGATTTCAGTCGACACCAGCTTGTGTCGACACAAGAGGATTTGTGTCGACACCTAGACCAATCTGTCGACACCAGAGGAGTTGTGTTGACACCAAGATCAATCTGTCGACACCAATTTGTGTCAACACAGCATTTCAGCAGATGCAGAGTATTTCGTCCAAGTCCAGAACTTTTCTCAGGTCGACGAAGTTTATTCTCAGCTCGACGAATTTGGTTCTCTACTCTACGAATAATGTTTGTCTGATATTGAAGATTGTCTATTCAACGAATGAAGACTTTCAGCTCGACGAACTCAGCTCAGCTCGACGAACTCAGCTCAGCTCGACGAACCCAGCTCAGCTCGACGAACTCAGCTTAGCTCGACGAATTCAAGACTCAGCTCGACGAATTCTGTTCTTCGATCGACGATTCCAGACTAGGTCTTCTTCCGTTCACGTCTCATTCCATGGCGCTGATTCCTGGACAATTAATGGCAGTTCTTCACAGTATACTACCGTTAGGATGCACAGTTAATTCCGGGTTATTACATGTCGTTTTCCCATGGAAACAGTTGGGGAAATAATTAATTAATGCTTCCTTTCCAGGCCGTCGGTCATTACTGCTCGACATTCAAAAATTCGAATGTTTTTCTATGACAGATAGAGATATACAGACATCAGAAGAGATACAACCAGTACACAACAACAGACAACAAGGAGAAGAAGATAGACAGTGATTCAGACAACACAAGAAAAAGAATTCATTCTTGGCCCAGAGAAAAATTGATCTAGCTGTACTTTCAAATTTAATTTTGAATAACTAATTTTCCGGATCATGTGGGTCCTATATGCTTGAGCGAACATTGCCCTATATCCATTGTTCAATCTATAAAAGCGATACCGTCCCTTTGCATTATGTATTGTTAAATTGTTGGATTCACCGTTAGTAATAATTTAGAGAACGTTGCTCGCTACGTAGTTATTTTATTTACCGATCCTATGAACGCATAGTGTTTAATCCGTCGAAACATTTGGGCCTGCATCAGTTAATAACTAGTTGTGTGTCCTAGTTGTAATTTAAGATTTTTGATGAGTCATTCGTTACTTTTTAGAAATGCTGCCAAAGCATCCTGCGACGAGGTCGACTCCCCAGTCAGAGGGTGAGTCGTCAGGTGCTCAGAGTGATGCGTTGATCGAGAGTTTGCGTCAGAGTAATGAGGCTCTGTCGAGGCATTTGTTGCATTGTAGTTGCAGATTCAGTCCTTGTTGTCTGCCACTCCCGCGCATTAATCCTTAGCGCAAGATTCTGCCGCGGTTCATGTCGTACCTTCTAATACTGCTCCTTTGGTACCCCCAGTGATGTTACCACCGGAGATGAACCTTATATCACATTTCCAGCAATTAAGACCTCCCACTTATGATTGGAGTGCCGACTTTATGGTTTTGGATGACTGGATCATCACTATGGATGAGATGTTCACATATTTGGGAATTGCTGAATCCCAAAAGGTAATGATTGCAGCCTACAAGCTAAAAGGCCTGTCAAAGACCTGATGGTTTCGAGAAAAGGAAGGTTTGAAGGAAGGATTCTAATGGTAGTCCTTCCAGAAGATGGTGCTTAAGAAGTTCTTACCCTCGGTCGAGCAGGACAGTTTGATGAACAATTCCCTACATTTGAAGCAGAGACAGCTCACGGTGAGCGAATATGAGATCGAGTTCAGTAAGTTGAGCATATTTGCTCTAGATATGGTAACCTCGGAGGTAGGGAGAGTGAATCACTTTCTCGGAGCATTAAGAAGTGATGTCCAACAATTGGCATGCGCTTATAGAGCTGAGAGCTATGCTGAGGCAGTGAAAGCTGCTCTAAAGGATGAGTCGATTGAAAATTCCAAGAATCGAGGTGTTTCGACGGGGAAAGAGAAGAGAAAAGGTGATGAGGATGGAAGCTCTAGGGCATCTGGCCCTTCTTCGAAGATGAAAAGTAAAGAAGTATATAGCTTTTGTGGTAGACCTGGCCACCCCTTCGAAAGGTGTTTCAAGAGGACAGCCACCCTGAACCAGTAGCAGGTGCTCGCCATCAAAGGTGCACCTAAAAGTGATCTGGTGTGCCTGATCTGTTTAAAGAAGTGTCATGACGACAGTTATTGTTGGTCAAAGGATAAGACATGCTTTCAGTGTGGGCAGAAGGGGCACCTGAAGTCTTCTTGCCCCCAGGCTCACACTCTACTACAGCCTGCCCCGCTTCAGGCTCTTCCGCCTCTGCCAAACCAGGACAAAGGGAAAGGAAAGCTAAATATTGTGAGCAGAGAGGAATCTCAGACCTCTACCCATGTGATTTCAGGTTAGGCCCTAATATATATATATTTTTATCCTCTTTAGTTGCCCTAGTTTTCGTTTGTTTAGTTATGTATGCTACGGTGTTTGGGGAGTTTAAGGTGCAGAATCTGTGGGTACGCATTCTTTTCGTTTTGGGTGCACCCCATTCATTTGTGGCCCGAATGTTCGTAGATAAACAATGTTTGAACGCGGATCAATTAGGAGAATCTTTAAACGTTAAGCTTCCCTCCGGTGAATGGGTAATATCTAATCAAGGAATTCTGAGATGCCCTATTTATGTAGGCGATTTCCTAGCATTTGCGAATCTGATGGTGTTGGATCTGGCGGACTTTGATGTGATTCTGGGCTTGGACTGGTTGTCCAAGTATGATGTGGTCATCCAGTGCAAGGCAAAGCGACTGGATTTCATGATGGACAACGATAAACCTATAAGTTTCTATGGTTTTCAGAACAGGGTTTTCCCTATCATTTCTATGGTACGTGCTTGTCGTGCTATCAAGACTGGTTGTGAGGCATTTTTGGTTTCGATTTCTACTCTGGAAGCTGCTTTTGTTACACCATGTTTTGAGGATGTCTCAGTTGTGCGAGAGTTTCCAGATGTTTTTCCTGATTGTCTTCCAGGAGTTCCTCCGGTGAGGGAGATAGAGTGTGTGATAGACCTCGAAGCCAGGTACTCGTCCAATTGCCAAAGCACTGTACTGCATGGCTTCACGTGAGTTGGATGATTTGCATACTCAGCTTGATGAATTCTTGTTGTGTGGTTTTATTAGACCAAGTTCTTCTTTGTGGGGTGCTCCTGTATTATTTGTAAAGAAGAAGGATGGATCGATGAGGTTTTATATCGATTATAAAGAATTGAATAAGGTGACCATTAAGAATAGATATCTCTTGTCGAGAATTGATGATATGTTTGATCAATTGCGTGGTAGCTCAGTATATTCAAATATTGATCTTCGTTCAGTCTACCACCAGTTGAGAATTTGTGAGGCAGATATTCCATAGACCGCTTTCCAATCGCGGCATGGACATTTTGAGTTTTTGTATAGTCCTTCGGTTTGACTAATTCACCCTCTGCATTCATGGATTTAATGAATAGTGTTCAAGGATTTCTTCGAACGTTTCGTGATCTTGTTCATTAATGACGTCCTTGTGTATTCCCACAGTGTTGAGGAACATACTCAACATTTGCGATTGGTTTTGTCGACCCTGAGGGATCATAAGCTTTATGCGAAGCTGAGCAAGTGTGAGTTCTGGCTATCTAAGGTGTCCTTTCTGGGGCATGTTGTAAGCAAGGATGGTATTTCCGTAGGCCCAACTAAGATCGTTGCTGTGATGGAATGAGAGAGACCTTCTACACCTACAGAGATTAGGAGCTTCTTAGGTCTGGCTGGCTATTATAGAAGTTTTATGGAATGATTTTCAGTGTTGTCTGCTCCATTATCTAGAATTACCCAGAAGAATACTGCATTCATTTGTAGTGATAAGTGCGAAGAAGCTTTCAAAGAGTTGCAGAAGAGATTGTGTACTTCTCCAGTCTTAGCCTTGCATACCGAAGGGGTTGAATACACTATGTATGTGGATGTATCACATATTGGACTTGGATGTGTTTTGATGCAAGATATACAGGTGATCGCATATGGTTCAAGACAATTTAAGATTCATAAAAGAAACTATCTTATGCATGATTTGGAGTTTGCTGCAGTAATTTATGCACTGAAACTTTGGAGACATTTGTTGTATGACGCGTTGTGCAAGAGCTATATAAACCATAAGAGTTTAAAGTACGTCTTCACTCAGAAGGAATTAAATCTGCGCCAGTGTCGGTGGTTAGAATATGTGGCTGATTACGATATGTAAATCCTTTATCATCCAGGAAAGGCTAACGTAGTAGAGATGCTTTGTGTAGAAAGACTGCCAAAATTTTTAATTTGTCTGTACAGACCTTGGTAGAAGAATTCTTGTTGATGGACATTGAAGTTGGGAATATTATTGTGCCTGCTAGTTTGGAAGCAGAAAAGCCCTGTTGGATTTCCCTTACTAGAGTCCACCAGAAGGATGATCCAGATTTGTCGCATCTCCGGAATAGAACTGAGATGGGAGAGCTACATGATTTCTCCTTGGAAGAGCTGGATACCTTAAAGTGTCGGGGTAGATTTTGCATTCTCGCACTTGGTGATATTCGTGCTAAAATTTGTACTGAAGCTTATGGTTCCAGTGTTGCCTACCATCCTGGTTCCACTAAAATGTATAAAGATATAAAGCAGATTGTATGGTGGTTGGGGATGAAGAAAGATATAGCAAAGTTTGTGGTGGAATGGTATACGTGTCAGCGTGTTAAGGCTGACCATAGGAGGACTGGTGGTAAATTGACACCGTTTGATATTCCTATTTGGAAGTGGGAGAGTATTTCGAAGGATTTCATCACTGGCTTACCGAGATCTCCCCCCGCGCACGACTCTGTTTGGGTGATAGTACATAGATTCACTAAAAGTGCTCACTTTTTACCTTTTAAGATTGTATACTCTATAAAGAAGATAGCTGAATTGTACCTTGATGAGGTTATCAGATTGCATGGAGTGCCTGTCAGTATCCTATCGGATCGACACTCAAGATTTATGTCTCCTTTTTGGAAGAGCTTACAAGAAGGTTTGGGTACCGATTTATGGTATTCCACCATATATCATCCCCAGACAAATGGTCAGATGAAAAGAGTTAATAAGATCGTATAAGACATGATCATATGTTATATTTTGGATCACTGTGGTTTTTGGGATGAACGTCTCAGACTCATGGAATTTGCGTACAATAATAGTTACCAAGAGACTCTGCAGATGGCCCTGTTTGAGGCCTTATATGGGAGGCATTGCAGGACTCCTCTATTTTCGGATGATGTTGGTGAAAGACCGTTGCTAGGTCTGGAAGCCCTTGAAGAGATGAATTGTGTCATGACTAATATTCGAGAAAAGCTCTGTGCAGTGCATGTGCGATATAAGAAATATACTAATCAATGAAGGGTTGATCTGGGTCCGTTGTTGGGGACATGGTTTTTCTAAAAGTTTCTCTGATGTCAGGTGTTAAAAGGTTTGGAAGGAACCATAAGTTAGATACCCGGTATGTGGGACCTTTTTAGATTCTTGAGTGCATCAAAGTGTTAGCGTATAATTTGGAGATTCCTGCTACCTTCCCTGATGTCCATGAAGTTTTCCATGTGAGCCAGTTACGGAAGTGTATCCGCAGTGATCGTAAAATCCTTGACTCGGTGCCCCAGATTCAGCCCAACCTTACGTACATGGAAGAACATGTTCGTATTCTGGATTCTCAAGATCGAGGGTTGCGAAGAAAGACCATTCCCATGGTTAAAGTTCTATGGTGAAATCAAGATGTCGAGTGCGCGATGTAGGAATTGGAATCGGCGATGAGAGAATCTCGTCCACATCTCTTCCCTAAGTTCAGGTATGTCTTCAAGTTTTTTGTAATAAATAAGTTTTGTTTTGGGTTTGTTTTTAAGGTTGTGTTAAGTTTCGGGACAAAACTTCTTTTTAGGGGGTGTGACTATAACGCCACTAATTTTCTGATGTCATTATTTGGTTTGTCGACGTCATAATTTTGACGTCAGGGCGTTATCTTTTTTGTTTTGTTGACGGCGCTGCACCGTTTGTGCGTTTTCGCATCCGTTGAGCTTGTTAATCCTGATTTTTGGATTCTAATGGGTTCGAATGTTTTCCTTAATATTACGGATGAGGTTTTGAGGTCTTGGGGTTGTCCAGTTCTGTTGCGTTCCAAGAATTTTGGAGTCTCGGCGCCTGTTTGGACCCTTGGGGTGATATTTTTTCACTTGTGAGAGCATGTGATGTTATGTCTCAAGAATGGCACGTCAGATACTATGATTATCATCGTTGTTGAAATCGTTTAATTCGGCACGTTTGGGTCTCTGTTTTTGAACTCATATTTCCCTATTCAACTATCTAAGTATGATAATTTCTAAATTAAAGCCTTGGGATTGTTTTTGATTCTCGGTAAGACCTCCTAAAGTATATTTATAATTATTATATACTCTAGTTTCAAGCATTCTGGGCACTATTTGGAGGTCAACGATCGTCGAGCGGAGGTCGACGATCGTCGAGCGTAGGTCGACGATCGTCGAGCGGAGCTCGACGAACGTCATGTTGAGCTCGACAAAGCATCGAGCGGAGCTCGATGAACGTCGAGATTAGATCGACGAAGCGTCAAGCGGTTCTGTGATCTGGGATCGACGAACTTCGAGCAGAATTCATCGAACGGAGTTTTTTTTCCTTTGTGTTCGACGAACTTTGAGCGGATTTTGTCCTTCTTACTTGTTTTCGAGAAGTTTATTCTGTACTCGAGTTTTTCCTACTGTTCTTGAGTTATGCTCCCTGTTCTCTGGAATTGTTGCCTTGTTCTCGAGAATGCCATTACTTGTTCTCGAGAATGTCTGTTTGTTCCCGAGAATGTTTCTGCTTGTTCTCGAGAATTCTATCTTCCGCTCTCGAGAAAAAAATTCGTTCTATTTCTCGAGAGGTGTTTCATTCTTCTTGGGAATTTGTTGTCTTGTTCTCGAGAACAACCTCTTCGTTCTCGAGAGAAGACTTCTTGTTCTCGCGAATAACTTCTTAGTTCTCGAGAACATCCTATTCGTTCTTGAGAAAAGCCTCATTCATTCTTGAGAACAGCCTTCTTGTTCTCGAGAATAGCTTCTTAGTTCTCGAGAACAGCCTCTTTGTTCTCGAGAAAATCCTCCTTCATTCTCGAGAACAGCCTTCTTGTTCTCGAGAACAACCTCTTATTTCTCGAGAGCAGCCTCCTTTCTCTCGATAACTGCAATTTTGTTCTCCAGAACGGCATCCTTATTCTCGAGATGTCTTGTTGATCTCGAGAAAACCTCCTTTCTTCTCGGGATGCCCGGTTCAGCCGATCCTGGTTAGTTTTTCTTAAGTGTTGATCATCCTGCTGTCACCCTTAGTATATATATATACTGATTTCTTCTTCCTCTTTCATTTAGACCAAATTTCCTGTTCATCTCCCAAAACAGAGCGGCGTGAGCGCGAGAGAGAAGTTTTTAGCCTGTCCTTCTGGTGGCCGCCGACGGTGCTCCGATGCCCGAAATCTTCAACCGAAAATAGATCTGAAAATCTCTCCACGAGAGCTTCGTCGTCGTGGTAATTTTTCCCCATTCCTTGAGTTTTGCTCGCTAGGGTTTTATGCCCTAACTCCTATTTTTGACCATTCTTGTTAGATATCGACTTCCCTCTTTTTATTTAGCCCCAATCTATACTGTGGTGCGATTTGGAGGTCTTTCTCCGGTAAAACTAAGGCAAATGATGGTTATCTCACTCTTTTCCCTTCTTTGTCCTGATTTGCAGAAATTACTAACTTCCTGATATCTTGATTTTTAATAACATGCTGATTTTTAGTGTTGTTTAGATCTCTTGTCTAGTTCGTCTATAATCACCATGTTCTTGATTTAGTTACCTAATCTTGTAAGTGTTATATGTGGTGGAATCTTACTCTTTTAACCATCACTCAACGTTTAAGTAGGACGTGTTAGTGATCGTTTAGGATTGTAAATTTTTCCTAAAGGTTGATCAACCGTTCTTAATCTAGAATTGTCCAGTAGAATCTGATCTGCCATTGTTGTCTTGAGATTTATTTCATGGTTTCCTTCGTGGCGACGGCATGGGGCGAGACACGCCTCCAGACTAGGAAGGGTTGTGGCGGGCCTCTGAGCTCTAAACCCGGGTCATTACAGGGTTTTCATTCTGGGGTTTCCTTGGTTGCGATTGTTATTTGTAGATGAAACCACCGCAACAACTTATGTTCTCCCTTTTAGTACTTTGTGGGGCTCTAACGGGTGTTTGGGCATTTGCAGTGAATGGTGGATTATCCAGTCTCCCCCTCAATTAGACAGATAAATTGTCTTCGGGGTTGGCCACACCTCCCATTTTGGTTTTTTTTTGGTGGAGTTGACCACAGGTGGCTAATAGGAGTTTGTTTCTTTCTTGATGGCTTAATCTTGACTTTTTTCCCCTTATAGTCTTGTGCATTTGGGGTGCTATGGTTATACGTGATGCTTCACGTAAGTGTTCTCTTTTTACCTTTGTACCTAATTGATGTAGTTTATGTATGTTTTTTTCTTCGGTCTTAGGTTGGTACCCCATGACTTTGTTTACTTTTAGCTTACTATTTGTCATCTCTTGTACTTTCTTGCTGAGGTATTTTGTCTTTGGAATGATTCAGGTTCAGAGCTGTAGCTGATAGCCGTGCTGGTTTTGGATTTCTTGGGCAGCTTTCTTGGTTGTGGCTTTGCCTCGCCGTTGCAAAGTAGTTTGTTGTTTTGTTTTCTTTGATAGTTCAGACTTACTTTGTTTTTGTGTGGGTTCGTGTCAGTTGTTGTTTCCCACAGGATTGTTGATTTTGGATACTTGTTAGCTGCTAGTTTTCCTTCTGTGTATATGATTACTTGCTCTCTGGGATGTTTTATGTTAGGATTGCATGGTAGGTATTTTTCAAGTTTGAAACTACTATTATTACCTCATACATGACATGTTTTTAAAATATTAAAACATTATATTTAACGACCGTAAATACTACTTTTATTGCTATTATAAATTTAGAACTTGCATACTTTGAGGTGTCCTCTAGGAACCTCAAATCTCATGTAGGGACTCTAATTTTGTAAAAGAAGTAATTTCCACAGCATATAACTACTTTCTTCATGTACTAGATGAGCCCTCAAGCTGAGGGATATGGCTAACTACCACACTTAAACTGATTTTATCATTAAATAACTTAAAGATTTTTTTTTATTAAGTAGGTGCTTGCTTGAGCGTCCACAGTTATACCCTACTGACGTGGCATCATGACGCACAATTTTCACTTACTCTGATACACCTTTTATTGGCGGCAAAAATTATGGGTTGTGACAGTTGCAACTCAGTTGGTGATGAGTGCTATTGAAGGCGCATTGTTAAGGAGGTGCTGAGTTCGAAACCTGCCATACTGAAAAACCTACCGTGCTGAAAAATAGGCCGGAGGGGTTTGGGTGCCGGGGTTGCAGCTTTGTAGCGGTGCCAGGGGCAAGACAAGCTGCACGGTTTAGTGGGCCTTTAAGCTCTAAACCCAGGACGTTACACAAAAAGTGCACTTTTTATGTAATGGCTCGGGATTAGAGCTCAGAGGCCCACAAAAATGTTCAGCTTGTCTCGCCCCTAGCACCACTACAGGGCTGCAGCCCAGGCTCCCAATCGCATCTCCGACCATTTCTCAGTAGGGTATGTTTTTGAGCATGTCATGTTTCGAACCCAGCACCTCCTTAACAAGGCATCTTCAATAGCCCTCATCACCAACTGAGCTGCAGCTCAGTTGGTGATGAGGGCTGTTGAAGGCACCTTATTAAGGAGGTGCTGGGTTCGAAACCTGGCATGCTCAAAAACCAACCATGCAAGAAATAGGTCGGAGAGGGGTTTGGGTGCCTGGGCTGCAGCCCTGTAGCGGTGCCAAGGGCGAGATATGCTGCACGTTTCTGTGGGCCTATGAGCTCTAAACCTGGGTCGTTCCAAAGAGTTAGCATACCTATCAGAAATGCTACATGTAGGCAAGTCAAATTTCAAACTAATCATAACCTAGGACTCAATACCTCTTGGGGTCTTAAGGTAAGATAATTTTGTTTTGCATGTCAGTCTAAGTTCCCATCTCCCTTGTGGTACTTGGACAGAAGATGTTCTAGAACTTGGACTAGAATAAGGAAGTTATCTAATGGTTCATATCCCAAGGATAAGGTGCACAAGTCTTGGCCAAAGACCAGCAGGATCCATCCAGCAGGACTATCTGGTTGGAATAAGCTTTGCTGCCACACCATCAATCTTGGAGAAGAACAAGTAGGCAGTAATCACTGAGGAAAGTTGTAAAGAATAAGTTATTCTGAGAGCAGTATGGAGGGAACACATTATGCTCAGCTGAAAAGTTTATCAAGTGGTATCATCTGTTGTTTGACACTTCACTGGAAACTAGAAAAGAAGTGTTCTTAGGTTAAACATTATCTGAACATGTAGCAATGGATGTCCAAGTCAGTGGGCTTTATGGACAGTCCTATGAAAATTCTAAGGAGAAGACTGTATTGCTAGATACTCCTTTGGGGAGCACATTCAGTCAGTGTTGTTGGGGAAATTTGAACCTTACCCAAAGTTCCCCCAGCTCAGAACAGATCAGCATTACTGATGAGGATCAACTTGACCCCATGGACATTGGAGAGGCTGATAGGGAAACTACCCAAGTGATGACACCTGCTAGAAGATGGCAAGACAATCAATTTACTAGAATAGCTGGATTGCTCCAGCTATTGTTGATTCAAGTCATCACATTCCTATTGGAATACTAGTATATAGAAATACTTTGTATCAACATGAAAGGTTGGTTCAAGGAAAGATCATTTGAGGCTCAAATGGTATCAAATTTCAGCAACTGCAGGAGAAAATTCAGCCTCGTGAGAAGAGAAAACTGGCAGCTGCACCAGAGGTATCATCAGTAATCATCTAGGGGGAGAAGAGAATCACAGCAGACCAGCTACTCCCTAACTATTCAGAAACCAAGAAGGGATTGATCAAGTGGTGATCAAGTGGGGAGATCAATGTAATGATCAAAATAGTACTCAGTGAGCTGAACACTATTGTGCTACTAATCAGAAAGCTAAAGCTAAAGGCAAGTCTGTTGCTAAAGATAAGGAGAAGATCAGGCTCATCAAGAAGTGATCATGGTACATGGGAGCTGCTGTGATAAACTGATGAGAATCCAGCCACAACTTCAAAACCATAACCTCTAGGAATCTGACAAGGATGCCTTAGTTGAGGAGGAGCAGGCAGCTGCTGTAGTAGATCAGATGTAACAACAGTTAATCAGTTTTTCTTAAGGACAAAGCACAGACCAAGGTGGAGATTATAAGAAGAGGAACAACTAGCAGCCAGCTCAAGTGGACCCATGGGTCAGTCAAGTGCCAAGGGGCTGCAGTGATGTGGTGTATCAATGATATCACCATAAGTGGATTCTGATTCTGTAGATACAACATCAGCAAGTGGAACTATGTGTGCAGTAAGTTCAAGAAAAGCAGTATTGTGATGTTTCAATGTTTTAACACAAAAGATATGACTCCTAATCTAGTAGATTGATCTCTAGGATAATTCCCTTAGTGTTATCAACATAGCACTTTAACTAGGATTAAGAGATAATCTCTCCCATGATCCTATCTCCTCCCTCAATAGACATATCTTTTGAAGAAGATAGAAAGGGGGATATGTGTAGCAATACATAATTGGGAGATATAAAAGCATTACTTGACATGACTAGGTCATGTTGAGACGGTTCATATTACTTGATAAAATTCTAGTAGTATGAGAAATGCAATGACTGACTACATGATGAGCCATGATTGTGTTAGTGCATATTTTGTGGTAAGTGTTTCTAGTGGTGCACCATTTCAATATTAAGTGGTATAATGGAGAGTGAATATTACTTAAGCAATTGCTCAAGTAGTATGAGGTTGCATTGACTTAACCTATTGAGTCAATACAATTAATGAAGCACATTGAATTAATATAGCATAAGCTAGCAGGTGTCGCGTAATATAATTTACAGTTGCATGAAATTATTCTGCCTATTATGGTAATGCCTCTTAGTATTGCTGGGTCCATTGCCCACAATGTTTCCTAGATTGGATTTGAAAAGGCATCTCCATCAACACTAAGAGCATGGTTGCATTTGTTGTTATTTAAGCTCATCTTGTGCAGGATGTTCTATTAAACAAGTCTAGACAGATTGTCTATGTGATGTGACAGGTGGTCATAAGGCAGAAAGGTATACACCAAGAGAAGATGCTGGAAAGGCAGGAATTCGCCTAAGTCCACATGCGTTGAGTGAGGTAAGCTCAGTCAATGCTAGAAGTCAAGGAGCAGTTGACATTGCAGCTAAGTCCACATGCATTGAGAGAAGCAAGCTCACATAATGCTAGAGGTAAGAAAGAATGTCTGCAAGTGAGAAATATGGCTAAGTAGTTTGTCGTTGAGTGATGAAGACACATTCAACGCCATACAACAAAAAGGCTGTTAGTTGAACTTATTCGAACTTAGTTCAAAATTCATCGATCTAAGTTCAGGGTTTGTTGAGCTGAGCTCACCATTCATCGAGCTAAAATAAGAGTTTGAGATTTTGAGTTCATCGAGCTCAGTTCAGAATTCATCGAACTGAGTTCAGAGTTCATCGATCTCAGTTCACCTTTCGTCGAACAGAATTCAGAGAAAGGTCGGCTGAGTCAGTCAATGACTAAAGTTAAGAGAAAGATTTTGTCTAACGCATAACCACTGAGACAAGAGTTAGTCTCAGCATAACCACTGAGACAAGTGTTAGTATCAACATAACTTCTGAGACAAGTGTTAGTTTCAGCATAACCATTGAGACAAGTGTTTGTCTCAGTAGAGAACAAGAGAGCGCTGAGACAGTTAAGCAGTGTTTTTAAACACAGAAAATTGGCAAAGGAAAAAAGTGTTGAGTGAGGCATGCTCACCTAACGGTCTTAATGCCTAAGATGCTGTAGCGGAAGAAAATTGGCTAAGACAAAAAGCATTGAGTGAGGCATGCTCACTCAATGCTCTCAATGCCAGAGAAGCAGGAAGATTTTGCCTACAGAAAAAGGTGTTGAGTGAGGCTTGTTCACTCAATGCTCTCAATGCCTAGATAGACAGAAATATGTCTAAGTGTTTTGGCATTGAGTGATGATTACTCGCTCAACGCATATTCTAATGTTGCTGAATTTTTGGCTAAGTCCACAGCTGATGATGTCAGTAAGTCAACAAGTTTACATATTTCAAATTAGTGGCAGGATGGTTATAGTACGCGACAAATGTTGTCGCAGAACTACTATACGGTAGTTGGGTTTAATGCAAGGTTGCTGCTGGACATTAAATGTATGGGGCCCACTGCTCAAGAGCCGTTGGGTCAAAACCAATAAAGGCAAAGGCATACGGAGGAAGATAGCCATTGGAGAAAAGCAAAGAGATAGTTCTTTTTCTCTTCCATTATTGCTGAGGTGAACAATAGGAAGATAGAGTCAGTAATAAGAATAGAAAGTTAGTTGTTGATATCAACATCGTCAACAACAAGATAGTTGGTGTGACCTTCATCTGCACCAGCAAGCAAGACCAGAGTATTTCTCCGAGGAAAGTGGAAGTAGCTAAGCGCCGACCCTTGCTGCAAGTTCTTCACAGTTCCAGCTATCCAAGCATCCTGAAGATCTTAATCTGGAAGGTGTGAAGAGAAAAAGCTTGAAGAAGTATAGATCTGAAAGAAGACTCAGGGGACTATTCCTGAGGATTCAAAGTCGGTGCTGAATCACCTCAGCCCAGGAATGGAAGAAAAGAAAGAGATATCTTAATCTGCAAAGTTAGAGCTGAGATTTTCTCAGCTCAGGTGGCAGCCATTAGCTGCAGTACGTTCACTAACCAGCAGGAAGAATCCCTGGTGTTGTGAAGTAGTAGTTAGGGCTGAGATTCATTCCCAGTTCAAAGAGAGGCATAACATTACTCTGCAAGTCACTCCAGCTCAAGCAGATACTTGTTGCTGTGAAAGTAGTTAGGACTAAGTACTTCTTAGTTCATTGAAGGTAGACTCAGGAAATAAATTCCTATAGTCATTGTTGGGCTATGATTACCTCAGTCAAGAATCTTGACACAGAGAAACATCTCTTGTATAAAGAATATCAACCAACCTACCTTCATCCTGTAGGATCCAAGTGTGGATCTGAGCTGTAGGGCTTAATTTCCTGAGATAAGAGAGTGTTGCTATCTAAGTGTAGGGCCTTTGTGCCTGAGGTAGGTCACAAGTTTATCACTGAGAAGTACGTGCCTGTAGTGGCACTGAGGTAGGTACCTGTAAGGGTACTGAGCTGTAGGAGTGCTGCAGCACTCTGAGTGTAGGGCCTTGTGCCTGAAGTTGTAGGGCTGAAAAGCCTAAGGTGTAAGCCTTAGAGATAAGGCTGAGGTAGGTGGAATGAGGGTCAATGAGTGTAGGAGAATTGCAGAGCTCTGAGGTAGGATTCTTTCTGGATCTGAGGTTGGGCTCTCCTCCCTGCCTGAGTGTAGGGCTTAACGGCCTGAGGTAGGTGGTCTACTGACAACTGAGTTGTAGGCCCTTGTGGCTGAGAAGTATGTCTTGGAGGATACTTAGAGGTCTTGCGGGATCTGAGGTGTAAGCTCTTTGGAGTAAGTTTTCGAGAAATGCGTAGTCCAACAAGGTAGTTGGATAGGTGAGAGGGAAAGTGGATGTACCCATTTGGGGAACCACTATAAATCACTGTGTGCTTTTCTGTGTTATTTACTTTGTGCAGGTTGTGCACATCTTGAAAGCATAAAACAACTAAAAGCTAAAGCTCTTAAAGAAGAAATATTTAAAGAAACATAACAAGAGACCAATAACCTATTCACCCCCTATAGGTGATTTAGCTATCCTTGAAAACAATGACTTTCAACATGTCAGATCTTGATCTTCCCATTGCTTTATAGAAGGGAGTTTAAAAGTGCACTCAATTTTATTCATGATGTTGTATCATATGCTCGTCTTTCGCCCACTTGCAAGAGTTTTACTCTAGCAATCTCAACTGTTGTCACCCCGATAACTTATCAAGAGGCTCTTACTATTCCTCATCAGAAAGCTATTATGGACAAAGAAATGCAGAACTTAACCTATAGAGGCACTGTGACTCTTGTCTTTACCCTCATAGAGCAAATATGGTTGGTTGTCAATGGGTATTTATTATAAAGTTCCATCATGATGGTACTATAGATCTCCATAAGGCTAGGCTGGTTTCCAAAGGTTTTACTCAGACATATGGTGTGGACTTCTTTGACACCTCTGAGGTTACTTGTTTGAGCATGATTTGCATTCTCTTTTCTATGTCCATTAACAAGGATTGGGAGAAGTCTCAGTTAGATATCAATAATGCCATTCATTATAGTGATCTACAGGAATTAGTATACATGGAGCAACCTCCTAGGTATGTTGCTCATGAGGAGTCTCAGGTAAGCAAGCTGTGGTAGACAATATTCCATCGGACCTGGATTGACAAGTTCAGCAAAGTTATTTCAGTTATTAGTTTTGCTCGAAGTTCTGTAGACCACTTTCTCTTCATATGCAAGAATTCTAAAGGGTTGGTTGTTTTTGCTATTTATGTGGATAACATTCTCCTTACAGGTGATGATAATCATAGAATTAGTGTTACCAAGAAACATCTTCTACAACACTTTATTATAAACGATATGAGAACTCCCAAGTACTATTTGAGAATATAAATATCATAAAAATACAACTTTGTAGTGCTCTCACAATGAAAATTTGCGTTGGATCTTTTAAAAGAGACCGGTCTTCTTGGGGCAAGACTTGTTCGATGTATGATGGATGTTAATGATGACAAGTGTTAAAGTGAGTATTCACCACTTCTTCCAGATAACGCTAGGTATTGATGGACAGTAGGAAAAAATCATTTATCTAACTATCACAAGACCATATATATTTATTATGTGGTAGGAAGGGTTAGTTTGTTTATGCACACTCTTAGGGACTTTCATCTTCATTCAGCTCTAAAATTCTTGGAATATGTGAAAGGATTTCTGGGGAAGGGGTTACTATTTTAGATGAATTACTATTTAAGGATTAAAGCCTACTCTAATGTCTGCTATGTTAATGATAATGAAGATATAAAGTCTGGATTTTGGTTTTGCACCTCTATAGGAGGTAGTTTGGTTAGCTGAAAAAGCAAGAAACTGTTTGTTATTTCCAGATCAAGTGCTGAATCTGAATACATAAGCATGACTTTGACAACTTGCGAGTTAAAATGTTTCCAAACAATTTTGCTTGCCTTAAAATAGATCTATGATCATCCCATGTCAATGTTCTATGATAACATAGCCGCTATAATTGTATTTAATTTGAAATATATGTACTTAATGACATCACAACATGTGTAAATCAATATAGTTATTGATGAAGCCATCATAGAATTTATGAGGAAATTGGGTGTTAATTGCACACCCCTTATGATCTGAACTAACATAGTGATCTCATGGGTAACTTCTACACGCATGATCAGTGCACCCAATCCCCCACAGGGACAGCATATGGATCCCACTATACACTCCTTTCACGCAACCACCGTAGTCAGACCCAAGCACCGCCATCACTGACGTAGAGCAGTCTGTACCCGATGGGCCTCGCCAAGACCGGTGTCCCCCTCCAACTGCCTCTACCTGCGGCCATGGGGCTACTCCCATATGGGGAGGCGTACCCCGCAGTCTCGCTCCCATAGCCACTGCCCGCAGACACAACACCGCACTCTCTAAGGGCGGTCGCACACACGACCTTCCTCTTATGGCCTCCTCCTGGAGTCATGGGGCTGCACCTGCAAGGGAAGGTCATGCACTGCAGTCGCCCCATCATGACTGCGGAGCCATACCCCCTAAGGGCGTCCGCATCCTGCATTCCACATCCACCCTTCCCACGGATGCCTCCTGTGGCTGTGGGGCTACTCTTTCAATGGAGGTCGTGCTCTGTGGCCACCCTCCCGTATCCGCCTCTCACATCGTGGGACCACTCAAAAGTGGTGCTGCTACCCCCAATGACCGCCTCCTTCAGCAACCTCCTGTTGTTGTGGCCTCTCCAGCCATGGCCTGCCATTCTATCGGCAACAACTCCTCTTCCAGCGGCTCATAGTTGCTGAGTTGGCCGCCCACTCATAACAGGTCTTCGCTACCATCCGATCATCCTATCAAAATCACCCACCATCCGTTACATAAGTAACCGCCCGCGTAACTACCCACTAACCCCCACGATAAGTAGTGAATGTTATTTATTTAATTAATGGACAGCAGGTACCCAGAATCATGAAAAAATATACATTTGAAACTATACTAAATGCGGTCTTCAATTTGTGGTTTTGGTAGTTGCAGTGTGCGGATTGCTACATAGCCAACGTAACCACCTCATGGAGCCGATAAAAATTCCATAAGACCACCCTCATTTCTATGTATTCCTCCTCCCAGTCTTCTTTTTCCTCAGGTCGAAGTTCTGTCAGATTCCAACTACGTGCCTCCTCCACTCCCCGGGCCACCCAAAAATTCACCTATGTTCACGACGCTTTTGGGAAGAAGGCATTCTACTCGCCATTCCGCGAAGTCTCCTACGTACTCAACTATCCTTAAGTCATGGCTGACACATCTCCGTGCGTCCCGCCACAAAGTGTGCCTGCCAAACAACATCCGAGAATGCTCATCCCCATTTGAAAATAGAAAGGAAAGTAATAAGCTTTGTGTGAGGCAGCTTGTCGCCCACCGAGCACAGTGCAATCTCCCATCTCAAAGCTATAACGAGGACCGGTCGGTCGCTCTAGATTCTATAGACACTCTATAATCTGCCATCAAGAGTGGATTTTGACTGTCACCATACCGGTCACGGGGTTTTTACCCAGATGAGCTACTTTCCACGTTAAAATTGTCATTGTACTTCTGCTTATTCTTTTACTGTGTGCTCGCTCCATCGCTCCATGGGCAAAGGTGGCCAAGTTTAGTAGGATTTAACAGGGGGGTTAAGTTGACCACAATAATTATACTTGGGAGCAATGAGGCTCCTATTTATGCTACATTTGTCTATTTAGATACTTACCATGACAAAATTGAAAGATAAATATATAGATAGTTAATCACCTAGAGGGGGGTTAATAAGTGTCTTTTAAAATCATTAGAACTTATACTTAATAATTCAGTAGATACTTGAAAATAAACATCACAGATCACAGCACACACAATCACAGACTACACAGATGTTTATAGTAGATTCCCTACCCAGGGTACATCCATTTTCCCCCTTCTTCCTCACTTGCAAAATGATAGTTAAGGTTAAATCTCCTCCTCTTCAACTCAGATCAGCAGATGTTATAAACTCAGTTTCTTTCCAGAAACCTACACCTCAGACCAACATGTCCTACCTCAGAGATACACCCAATCTCCTACGTCAGGTCCATCAAGAACCCTACGTCTGACTACACAGGTCTTACACTTTTGCGATCCCACACAAATCACCTACATCAGGTCACTCAAGAACCCTACCTCAGACTTTATAACACATGTTTACAACTCAGAGAATAAATATCCTACACACTCAGATCTCAAAGATATCTTACATATTTAATAGGGAAATAACAAGTAGAATTATCTGAGTAAGTAGATTCTTCAATTCATCAATAACACAGGATTGATTCTTGACGAACACACTGGTTGAAATGAAACTTCACTGGATCTTCAATGTTGTTGATGATGATTGGCTTAAATCTTTGAAGAACATGTTTAATACATCCAACTGAATTCTCTGATAGACTTATTAAAAGGATCAGAAGACTTTCTTGAAGACATGGGTCTTCCATCTTCGTGGAGTAGTCGCCCTTCTTTAACTTAGGAAAAATCTGAATTAGTAAATTGATTGATTAATGAATTGATTGTTGGATTGATTTCTGTGTAAATGACCTCTCTATTTATAGCCTTCACAGGTTGCTGGCTTCTGATTGATGACATCATCATATGCCATCATACTTTAAGTTTACCTTCAAACAGATTCTGATAAGATGTCAAGTCACTGTAGCTAACAGGGAACATCTGATTTGACTTGTCGCTCAGCTGTGTTGACTTTTTACAACTTCAGAATCATAAGTGTTGATAAGTCCCAAGTGTCTCGAAATAAAAATACATAGTGTTCTTAGACTGTAAATTACAAGGTGTCAAGACATCTGCTTTAATTCATCGTTGTGTCGAGATTGTTGAATTGTTTCGACACTACAATCTGTTGGGTGTCGACATCTTTAAGTCTGCACTTCAGTTCTTCATTGTTTTGAGACAGTTGTATTGTCTCAACACTACTGTCCTGATCTTTAACTTGTCGAGATATCTGACTTATCTTGACATTACTGTATCGTATCTTTATGATCTCGACATTTCCCCTACAAAAGTTTCGACGTAGTTGTGAAGTGTGTCGACACTTTTGTACTTAGTCATTTCTTTTGCGCTTTGACTGTCCTAACTTCACTCAACACTATTAGTTGTATGACGTTGAGAAAATTGGCTTCACTCAACGCCTGTGGACATTGTCAAATTTCTTCACTGTCAATGCCTTGATATTTGGCGTTGAGTGAGCTGCTTCACTCAACACCTATGGACTTAGGAAGTTTCCTTCCTTTCAAGTTAGCTTCTTTGTGTCCATCTGTCAATGTCACTTGGACCACCTTTCCAATCAATATGACATAGACTAACCTGAATGCATGAACTAAAAAATACATCAAATACATACTTGTGTATATCATTGAGTTGAAAGGCCTTCTTCAAAATAAGTACATTATTTCTGATGTACCCAACAGTCTCCCCCTATTTGGAGAAGTCATAACCCAAGTCAATAATATACACCACAATACCAAAATAAGATAATTATGGTGTACATGAAATGTGTTGTAACAAAATTATAAAGGAGATAACAATAATAAAACAGATATAACAAAGTGCAACTAAACTTTTTCATTCCAATTTGTTCAAAAGATTACACTGTTTAGTTTTTACAATGTCCTAAAACAAAATTACATAGTTTCTAGAAAAGAGAAATAATCTAAGATTGTTCTGGCTATTTGATGACAATGTCTTTTCCTGATTGTATCTTGGCTTTGACCTCAGCCAGCTTGTCATCAACCGTCTTCTTGCCTTTGTCATCCTTCTCCATAGAGATCTGTTCTTCCTCGAGGCTTTCTCCTTCAGCATAATTATATGGCTTGGGGAAGTACTTGTTGGGTTCAATACGTAACACCTCCACTATAATGACCGTATATTATGGATCTGGTCGTGTCCCCACAACATATAGATGCCATAGATTAAGTATTATAAGATGATATAAACTACCCAACTCAAAACTCAGACCAAACCCATAGAAAACAAAATAAGAAGACTAGAAGTTATCCACTAATATATGAGTATCAACACGGCCTTAAGGCCTTACAACAATTAAGAGTCCAAAAATCAAACAATAACATTAAACATCAACGTGCATAAGCACTCTTAGGCCGCCTCGGCACGCAATCCGGAAACAAAGTGCATTAAGCATCACATTACAAAAAATAGTGATATTACACAACATAAACACTTCATGTGGAATAGGCCTTTTTGGCCAGCGAGCTTGCTCCTACTTGCGATCATTGCCCTATAAAAATTTGGGCTAACGTGGGTTAACAAAGGCTGACCTCAACTGTATAACCAACACATCTCCTCCCGGCCGACCCTAGCAGACCCCGCAGTACACCACCACCCTGTAGGTCCGCACTTCTCATGCAATATGCATACAAGTAAAACGATAAAATAGGTTTGGATGTCTCATACAACAAACATGTTTCTAAGTTGAGCATGTAATATAAAGGGGTGTACAATGCATCATGTATGCAATCCTGGGTTTCACCCAAGACACCCTAAAGCCTATGAATCTAATATATTATCAATCGTGTACTTCCAATTTCCTCACCAGCATTCAAGCCGTAAACACAATGGTTCTTCCAATTTCAACAAACAACATACATGCTGCCACACGGAACTCTGGCTTAGGCCCCACCCGCTCGTGGGTCTCAAAACCCAGGCTTGCATGTAAGCTTTGACTTATCACGTCAGGTTACCGTCTCACACACAAACTGATTCTAAGAACTCTTGCTGGACTACCCCCGCTCGTGGGCTTCATCGCCCGAGCTTGTCCTAAGCTTGGCATCCTCATCAGTTTAACATCAGGGGATTTGTCTCGCCGGGACACTTTCCCCACATGACTTGCACGTCACGGGCTCGCCAGCCAACCATAGAGACAAACCATGCCTTAGCACATCACAATCTCAAGCCTTTCTCCCCCTAATCCCACATTCGTACCGTACCGTCCCCACACCGCAGCGTGTACTCTAATTTCCACTGGTCTGGTTTTCGTGATACGTACTCACATGAAAGAGGGGAAAAGTAACATCACAAGCGGCGTCTTGCTGCTAACGGATTTCTAACAAAATCCTTTGGTCTCGCTATACAACATCACTGAGTTGGACAAACGTTCATGACTACGGCTTCACACATAATTCTTATTCGACTAATTAAGTAGATTTCTAGTGCAATATCATGCCGACGATCGAAAAAATCGACCCGGTGGCTCCTCTTAAACCATGGCAACCCGAATCCCTCTCATTTGAGAGATCTGATTCCTAGAATGATTGAAAGAATGTGTGAAAACAATGGATGTCATGCAGGCATTATAAAGACCGTGAGGAGAAGTGTTGTTACCTTACAACTTGACTTCCTTGCCATGAAACCTTGTTTTGCACAGATTAGAATGTGCACCTCCAAGTCCTCTCCATGGATATGGACTCGAATCAATGATCGTGGCTCCGAAGCTCCATCAATGGCGGAAGAAAGATCTCTTCTTCATCCTCCCACTCTCTCTTCCAAACCCTAAGTCAACTCCAAAAAGATAAGAAATGAGGAAGAAATTCCACTCAGCCCAATGCAAGCAATCTGGATGGAGAATCATCGGCCTTAGGATCAAATCCTAAATGAAATTGGAAAGGCTAAAAAGCCAAACGACGCAACCGCTTCCGCGCGCTATTGTCGGGCGGTAAATACCTACCGCCAGGAGGTAGCTTCCCAAGAGCTCGGCCAAGAAAATAAGGTTGCGCTAACATCAGCAGTAGTACTACCGCTGTGTGGTAGCTCATTCAACACATACCACTCAACTCCATTCTCTCAACGTACTCAATGCCAATCTACCGCTGACTAGTAGATAGCTAATGACGCACTCTAGCACTCAGGGCTCTTAAAGCCTGGACACTCAACACTCTCAACACCTGGCCACTCATCGCTAAGCTACCGTCGGGTGAAAACTACTGTCGCAGGGCGATATCTTCCAGAGGCTCCTTTCTGGAAAACTGGGGTGTTACAATGTCTTCCCCCTTAGAGGAATTTTGCCCTCGAAATTAAGCATGCACTCAAACAAAAAGCATACCAGAAGTAAAAAAGTTCTGGGAAGTCCTCCCGCATTTCCTGTTCACGCTCCCAAGAGAACCCGTTTCTCCTACAGTTGTCCCAATGTACTTCCACGAGCTTAACTTCTTTATTCCCCAATTGCTGAACTTTTGAATCCTCTATACTGAAAGGACAGACATTCATCCTCAGGTCCTCTTCGACCGACACCCCTGCCGACTCGACCACAACGCTTGTCTCCAACAAGTCTTTCCTCAAAACTGAGACATATATGGAAGACATCGTTTAATCCACTTACCTCTGCACAAAATTCTAACCGGTAAGCAGCTTCTCCAATGTGCTCTATAACTTCAAACTTCCCCAAAAACCTCGTACTCAACTTCTTGAGTCAGCGAATCCACGAAATTCCCTTGAACTGCTTAATCTTTAGGTATACCCAGTCGCATACCGCGAACTTCACCTTCCTGTGTCTAGCGTTGAAATAATTCGCTTTTCGATCTTGAGCAATCTTCATATGCTCTTGAATTGTTCGCCCTAACTCACAAGCATCAGTCACCACCTCTTTTCCCAAAAGTTTGGTATCTCCAGCCTCTGTCCATGACATCGGTGTTCGACACCCCCTACCATAGAAAGCCTCATATAGTGCCATCTTTATACTTGCCTGGAAACTGTGGTTATAGGCTAACTCCACCATAAAGAGATGATCTTCCCACTTCTTACCAAAATCAAGGCTACACATTCTCAGCATATCCTCCATCGTATGGTTCATCCTTTCCATTTTTCCATCAGTTTGATGATGGAACGTCGTACTAAACTTGAGTCTTGTACCCAGATACTTCTGTAGCAACCTCTAGTCTTTGGAGGTGAATCGTCCATCGCGATCACTAATAATACTATTAGGAATCCCATGTAACAACACAATGTTGTGAACATAAATTTCTACCAACTTTTTCACACTTCCCTCCTTCTGATTTGGGATGAAGTGAGCAACTTTGATGAAGCGATCCACGATCACCAAAATCACATCATTTTCCTACTACGACCAAGGTATGTCATGCACAAAGTCCATGGAGATGAAATCAAATTTACAACTGGAGATAGGAAGAGGCTTCAGGAACCCGCCCACCTTCTGACACTCAACCTACACTAAGGCAAAAGTTTAGCACCGACTCAAATACAAAGAAACATCCCACTTCAAACCAGGCCTCCAGAAGGATTTCTTCAAATCAAAGTACATCTTTGTGCTGCCAGAATGAATGGAGTACTTCGTGAAATGAGCCTCAAACAATAACTCCTCATTGAGCTTGACGAACTGCGGTACGCATATCCTTTTGTCCTTCCTTAAGATCCCATCACTCATCTCTAGGCACTACTCTCGCCTTTTTGAGCTTCCACCACAAATAGCTGAAACTTTGCATCCACACTGGCCGCTTCTAGAATACGATCGGACAAGTAATTCTACAACTATATCCAGTTCAATTTAGCCATGTTATACTCACCTCTTGCTACGCAAACGATGCTGAGTGACTCAAAGTCTCCCACCAACTGCTCATCATGAGCTTCAATCCAATTCCCTTATCCAATATATTTTCTACTCAAGGCATCCGCCAGTACGTTGTCTTAGCCTGGCGTATACTGAATTGTAACGTCATAGTCCCCAAGGAACTCAACACATTTTCATTGCCGCATGTTCAAATCTTTTTGATCTAGGAGAAACTTCAAGCTTCTGTGGTCCGTGAAGATCTCCACCTTCGTACCGTAAACATACTGCCACCACAACTTCAACGCAATAATTGTTAAAATTCAACAAACCGCAGACGCCCCCTTGGATACCCTGCTGAAAACTCAACAAACCGAAGGAGAATACGCCCACTTATATGTTGAAAGTTTTCCCGGATCGTGGAGTTAACAGTGGTTATCTCAACAAAGCAGTAACAACCAGCAACACATGCAGCACAAGCTTCTTTATTGATCAAGAGCAAACTTCTTTACAAGGCGAGACATACATGGCGAGACATGCTTCACCAAAACCCAACACCGGGAGAGCAGAGACAGATACAAAGACAAGAACAAAAAACAAGCCGCGCGGACTCAAACAATTAAGCTGCCGACCTACTGCTGTGGAGTCCGCTCAGTCCGCCAGGTCGCCAGACCGCAACCCAAGCCGCGCGAACTCACCCTTACTCCAATGCTTAGCTCTTCACCGCCGGTCTGCACGCCGCCAGACCGCACAAGCTGCGCCACCGAATGGAACAGTCCGCCAGAAACCGGCGACTTCCTGAACCCCGAACCAAGTCGCCAAAGAGAAGACCGCCTGGCCGCTATCCGCGACCTGCTGTTTACCGCCTGTTGCTTAACCGCAGAGTCCGCACTGTCCCTGACCGCAATCAGAGCCAAGTCCTGGCTTTCCAGCGCTATCCGCACAACCTGCACAGCACAACCGGGTCAACTCTATCCGCGTGGACACAAAGTCCAGGCCGCAGCAACTTACGCGAGCTTAAACACTGTTCACTTACTTCGGTCTAGGTTCCTCGGTTTGTTCTGATGTGACATGGGTCCTATTTATAGGCACGACGATGAGTATGGTCACCGCCCTTCCCGATAGGATCACCGCCACAACCCGTAGCAAGAACTTATGTGTCCGCTAGCCCGCGGACACACATGCCAGTTCGCCGCCCTGTGCAGATAGCCAGTCCGCCCCAGCTTCTCCAAGGCCGGACTCCAATATCCAGTCCGCCTTGCCGTCAGAGACCAAGCCAGGACCACCACAGCCGGACTCCACAAAAGCCGTATCCGCCATTCTGCGGACAAGGCATCAGCCCGCAAAACCCGAGCCCGCAACCGCGCCATCAAGGCACCTGCCGGACTCAGCGGATACCCAGCTATCGTCCGCATATCCCAAGTCCATTACCTCATTGCCAAGGCACCTCCGGACTTAGCGGACACGCCAATCCAGTCCGCTAACAGCAGACTCCAGTCCGCAACTCCTGAGTCCATTGCCTCATCACAAGGCATCTCCGGACTTAGCGGACTCCAGCTCCAGTCCGCACGCTCCTGCACGGGCAATCCTCCAGTCCGCATATCCCCAAGCTAGCAAACAAGGCAAAGCACTTCTACTACGCTTGGCGGACTGAGAAACCAGCCCGCGCTCCACTGCGCGATCTCCCCGGACTGAGCCATCCTGGACTTGGTTCAATTCCCACCAAGTCCAGTCCACTGGCCGCAAGGGCCAGTCCGCACTTACTGGCGGACACTGGATCTAGCCCGCCATACCGGGCGACCTCCAGTTCTTGTCCGCGCTGACCGGCGGTCTCCGCGGCTTCCACTTGCCGCTTCACTAGAGCAAGACCAAGGCAACTGCCAAACCGGTCTCCCGAGCTCCAGTTCTTCAGTCCGCTTCAAGCCGGACTCCGCGGATAACATTCCTATCCGCCCGGTTACTTCCTGGGAGTAAACCGCCTGCTGAGCATACACTGGCCTGGCAGACCGCCGCTGCTGTCCGCGCAGTCCGCGCGAACAGACCGCCCAGGCCGCCACAGAGCAAACCGCCTGCAACATCCCTGCCGACCTAGCAGTCCGCCAACCCAGTCCGCGTAGTCCGCGCGGATAGGTTTCCCAAGCCTTCCATTCATCCACTTTCACTTCACAGAATTCAACACTCCCCCTTGAAGTGAGAAGTGGTGAATAACTCCAGCAGCTCCCGTAACCTTGCACCTGGTCCTTCCGATAGCATCTACGAAGAGATGTCCAAGACATAGTCCTCGCCCCGCATATCATGGACCATGAGGGAGCCCTCCAGCATCTCCCAAAAGGAGCCATGCTTCCCTCTGCCTTCTTCAGCTTCAACCTCCACTCATGCATCAAAGGAGAATCACCAACTTCCTTGGATCCAGAAGCCCAAGCCTCGTTGCCTCTGAGAGAAGTCACCTCATCAGACTTGGTGTCAACCACCTCCTTGATTCTAGTGGGGTCATCACAGCCAGAAGTCCCTTGCTCGACCTGAGGGCTACCAAGGAAACACGGGACCAAGTCCGCCGTGTTCCCTTCACTATATCGAGCTGGTGGCTTACTGATCCTCTTCGATCTCCGAAGAACCTGATCATGGCTAACCACCTCCGCTGCTTTTGAACCAGCTCCGTTCCCGGGCAGACCCGGAACAATGCTCCCTTTGTTCCCTGAACAAGACGCCTCCTTACTGGAACCAAGAGCACCTGGAGCAACGCTCCCCCTGCTACCTGAACCAGAAGACTTCCCTCTTGAACATGAACTGCCTGGAACATCGCTCCCCTTGCTTCCTGAACAGGAAGCCTCCGCCTTTGAGTCAGAAGGTCCTGGAGCATCGCTCCCCCTTCTTCCCGACTCTGACGCCTTTGCCCCGGAGCTAGAACAACCTGGAGCACCTGGTGACTCAGACAACTCCACTTCCTTAGCAGCAGCCTCCTTCAGCCCACCATCTGACCTGCTTATCTCTAGCTCCACATAAGAGCTACCCCAATACGGCGTCAACTCATCGAAAACAATGTCTCTCGACACTATGAGTTTCTTCGTCGCAGGATCCATACACCTCCATCTTCTTCTCTGCTCATCATACCCTACAAAGACTAGCTTTGTTTTGAGAGCACCCGGAGAGTGTAAATAGCAGGTAGATCCAAACACCCGAAGGTGCTTCACTGAGGGCTTCACTCCGAACATTAGCTCATAAGGAGTCTTCATTATGATCGGACTAAGAGGCATCCGGTTGATGACATGAGCAGCACAGGCCATTCCTTCCGCCCAAAGAGCCTTCGGAACGCCTTTACTCTGAAGCCAACACTTGCAGGTCTCCGTTAACCAACGGATCATCCGAGCTGCAACACTACCCTGTTGTGAAGTATGTCCACAAGAAAGCTCCATCCGGATCCCTTGCTTCCTGCAAAAGCGTGAGAACTCGGTTGAGTCAAACTCACCACCGAAACCTGTCCTCAACACCTTGATCCTCCGGCCAAGCTGGCCTTCGACAAGCTTCTTGAACTCCACAAACAAGCGTACCATGCTGGACTTCGTCTTCATAAAGTATACCCAAGTATACCCAGAATAGTCATCAACCAATATCAGCATGAACCTGCTGCCTCCAAGACTGGCCGTGACGGTCGGTCCCACCAGAGCACAATGGACAACCGCCAATGGTGCATTACTCCTGGCTTGTGCTTTGTCGACCATGAAGCGATAGGCTCCACTTTCCTGACATCCCGCACACCCCCGACCATCGCCATAGGATGACAATCTAGGCAAGCCTCTTACGAGTCTTCTTTCCGCCATTGCTTTCAGCTTGTCCATCCCTACATGCCCCAGTCTTTCATGCCAGATAGCTGCACTATCAGTGGCATCCAGCCGATCAGATCCAGAACTAGTTGAAGTCCCAACTACGTTCTTCTCCTTCCTCCCTACCTGAGCAACGTTCGCCGAGAGCAAGGTAACCTTGCACTCCTTCCGAAGATGACCTTGCTGCTTGCATTTATAGCACCGTGGTCCTTCCTTCCTCTTCCTATCACGCCTAGGAGAAACACTCCTTTCTTCCTGATATGAAGTAGAGGGACCATCATCAGCAGCAACCTCCTTCACCTTCTTCTTGAACAACCCATCAAGGGAAGTCCAAACCTCCGCAGCTGACCGACATCCACTGATGTGGTCCAAGAGCTCCGATGAGATCACCTGCTTGAGAATAGACTCCGCTTTCGCATTTGCCTCCTTCCAAGCTCTTATCGCCTCAGCATTGCCAGCAGTATCCTCTTGTCTTCCTGCTCCGCATACAACCTCCCAAAGGTCCTCGCCAAGAAGAAAGCTCTTCATACAGGACTTCCACCGTTCACAGTTCGCCTCTGTAAGAAGATCAATACCAAGACAACTTGCATCCTCCACTGCCATGGTTCTACCACTGGTTTCCTCTTCAGAAGAGCAACTACTTCCATTGAGCACTGCTTGACCACTCCAACAACCTGGCTCTGATACCATGTTAAAATTCAACAAACCGCAGACGCCCCCTTGGATACCCTGCTGAAAACTCAACAAACCGAAGGAGAATACGCCCACTTATATGTTGAAAGTTTTCCCGGATCGTGGAGTTAACAGTGGTTATCTCAACAAAGCAGTAACAACCAGCAACACATGCAGCACAAGCTTCTTTATTGATCAAGAGCAAACTTCTTTACAAGGCGAGACATACATGGCGAGACATGCTTCACCAAAACCCAACACCGGGAGAGCAGAGATAGATACAAAGACAAGAACAAAAAACAAGCCGCGCGGACTCAAACAATTAAGCCGCCGACCTACTGCTGTGGAGTCCGCTCAGTCCGCCAGGTCGCCAGACCGCAACCCAAGCCGCGCGAACTCACCCTTACTCTAATGCTTAGCTCTTCACCGCCGGTCTGCACGCCGCCAGACCGCACAAGCTGCGCCACCGAATGGAACAGTCCGCCAGAAACCGGCGACTTCCTGAACCCCGAACCAAGTCGCCAAAGAGAAGACCGCCTGGCCGCTATCCGCGACCTGCTGTTTACCGCCTGTTGCTTAACCGCAGAGTCCGCACTGTCCCTGACCGCAATCAGAGCCAAGTCCTGGCTTTCCAGCGCTATCCGCACAACCTGCACAGCACAACCGGGTCAACTCTATCCGCGCGGACACAAAGTCCAGGCCGCAGCAACTTACGCGAGCTCAAACACTGTTCACTTACTTCGGTCTAGGTTCCTCGGTTTGTTCTGATGTGACATGGGTCCTATTTATAGGCACGACGATGAGTATGGTCACCGCCCTTCCCGATAGGATCACCGCCACAACCCGTAGCAAGAACTTATGTGTCCGCTAGCCCGCGGACACACATGCCAGTTCGCCGCCCTGTGCAGATAGCCAGTCCGCCCCAGCTTCTCCAAGGCCGGACTCCAATATCCAGTCCGCCTTGCCGCCAGAGACCAAGCCAGGACCACCACAGCCGGACTCCACAAAAGCCGTATCCGCCATTCTGCGGAAAAGGCATCAGCCCGCAAAACCCGAGCCCGCAACCGCGCCATCAAGGCACCTGCCGGACTCAGCGGATACCCAGCTATCGTCCGCATATCCCAAGTCCATTACCTCATTGCCAAGGCACCTCCGGACTTAGCGGACACGCCAATCCAGTCCGCTAACAGCAGACTCCAGTCCGCAACTCCTGAGTCCATTGCCTCATCACAAGGCATCTCCGGACTTAGCGGACTCCAGCTCCAGTCCGCACGCTCCTGCACGGGCAATCCTCCAGTCCGCATATCCCCAAGCTAGCAAACAAGGCAAAGCACTTCTACTACGCTTGGCGGACTGAGAAACCAGCCCGCGCTCCACTGCGCGATCTCCCCGGACTGAGCCATCCTGGACTTGGTTCAATTCCCACCAAGTCCAGTCCACTGGCCGCAAGGGCCAGTCCGCACTTACTGGCGGACACTGGATCTAGCCCGCCATACCGGGCGACCTCCAGTTCCTGTCCGCGCTGACCGGCGGTCTCCGCGGCTTCCACTTGCCGCTTCACTAGAGCAAGACCAAGGCAACTGCCAAACCGGTCTGCCGAGCTCCAGTTCTTCAGTCCGCTTCAAGCCGGACTCCGCGGATAACATTCATATCCGCCCGGTTACTTCCTGGGAGTAAACCGCCTGCTGAGCATACACTGGCCTGGCAGACCGCCGCTGCTGTCCGCGCAGTCCGCGCGAACAGACCGCCCAGGCCGCCACAGAGCAAACCGCCTGCAACATCCCTGCCGACCTAGCAGTCCGCCAACCCAGTCCGCGTAGTCCGCGCGGATAGGTTTCCCAAGCCTTCCATTCATCCACTTTCACTTCACAGAATTCAACAATAATTACCACCGCCAACTCCAATTTGTGGAATGGGTAATTCCTCTCATGAGATTTCAACTACATAGACCCAAAGGCAATCAACTTTCCATGTTGCACTAACACTCAACCCGAATAGCAACCTGATGTGTCACTAAAAATCTAAAATTCTTCAGTCCCTTTCGGAAGACTTAGGATTGGAGCTGTCATCATAATTTCCATCAAGGTGTCGAACGCTTGATTGCACTCCTAAGTCCACATGAACTTGTGTTCCTTACAAGTCAGAGAAGTGAGGCGCAGAGCTATCCACGAAAAGTTTTCCACAAATCTTCTATAGGACCCGGCTAGTCCAAGAAAACTCCTGAATTCCGCCACGGTGCTCAGAACTAGCCAATCTCTGATGGCCTTAACTTTTGCTGGATCCACCGCCACCCCATCACCACTAATTACATGTGTTACACCACTATCTGTTGCATGACATATAATAGAAGGTACGGCCGGGGCCCCGCACCATATGCCACAAACAGGCGACGAAGTTGTGGGTTTATATTAGAGTTGCGCATCCTAACTCAGAGCATTCTAGCGGAAGCTTTAAAGTTGATTGAATTCAACCCATCTGAATGTCCATAATATATATACCAACATTTATATATATCAACACAAAGGAATGTTCGCCAAATACATAACATATTTGACCTTATGGACTTACAATTAAGCTTTATATATATGACTTTCATACATCGGTACGCAGGCCGGCCACACATGAAAATACTATAATATGAACTTCTTTGGCCTTCGAGGACCAGCATAGCAGCAGAAGCAACAATAACAATTGCTTCAGCCCCCGATTTTCCGCTCGTCTACCATGCACCTGCACGGGACAATCCACCGCACGGTGGAAAACAAAGCAACGGTCAGCATTCAGCTGACCAATTTATAATGACCCTACCCCTTACCCGGGGCAGTGACATTACTTCCCTGTAGGCATAGCATTTCACAAGCAGATATATCATCCAATATGCACTCACGCACAATCAACATATCACAAACATCGCCCACATGGCCCGACGCTCGGTGCACTCAGGGCATATTCTTAGTGTACCGGATAAACCAGTCACCCACCACCAATCAAGGCACGAAGATGAACGGTAAACTTGAGCATTCTGCTCCACGGCCTTCAGCCGAAGACTTTAGTCTTCAAATAACGACCTGGGATTTGCCCGTAGACCCCAATGGCATCGTAGCGCTCAAGCGTAAGCCTCTCATATTCTTGTAACGACCCGGGATTTGGCCCGTAGCCCCCCATAGCATCGCTACAGAGTGGCGCGCAGGTCTAAGACTCTCATTATGCATTTATTACGAATGCCAGGTGCCCAGGTACTCATGGCAGACAACCATAATGAGGATACGGTTCAGCCATTTCCCGTTGCTAAAATCGTCAGTACACTGATGCAGGTCGGCATCCCCTTGTCCGTTCAGCATGAATCACTTTTCCAAGAGCTCATCAAGTTCATAAATAGACACACTGTCTCCAAAGGACTGGCTTCACAATCACAGGCTAGCTAGGAGCCATTGCCAGTGACACTCTTGCCCGGCGTTAGCGACAGAACTCACTTTCCATCCCAAGCCCTACCTTATCTGGACCAACCATCCAGCAATCCCTGCAGCCATCTGCAGTACCAGTAACACTGTTCATTCATAGCATACAAAACATGCACTTGCGGGTATTTCCTGGACTTTCACTCCAGTACTTCCTGCTACTACCCTTCACAGGCACAACCCACCGAATCCGCAAACATATTCATTTATATGCGGAGTCTTCTCTGGTGTGCAACATAAAACATCCCAAATCCAGAGTAACCTGTTCAGATGGGCTTCACACAGTATGTCTATCCTGTACTTCTTGCTTCTGGATCTACATGCAAGACATCTTGGGGATATCCAAAATCAACTGAAGGGGATCCCTCAACAAGCCACCTTTTGATGGGGGAAACCCATGCATATGCCAAATCAAGGAAATCACATGTCCAAGGAAGAAAGATCATTACCCTTGAAAGTGCAGGTTAGATTTGAAATACTCTAGAGGGCAGGGGGGTGAATAGAGTATAGTGCTCACTACAGATTTTTACAACTTTTGTTGTAATCCTAGATGAATATTTCAACAAAAAAAATAAATCAGCACATCAAACTAACTAATCACAGAACAACACAGCCAAAACACAAAGAAGGGCAACCAGACGACACAAGAAATTTTTATAGTGGTCCCCCAACCTGGGTACATCCACCCTTCTACCACCCTGGTAGGAATCCACTCAGGTTTTTGGTCAAGTGCCTGACACTAATGAGCTTTTGTTCAGCTGCTCAAAAACCAAAACCTCAAGTCTTTTGGAAGGAGACTTGCAACCAGAATAATTTTGAAGGGAATTAAAACCCTGTACAGGAATTGGAAATAAAGAGATGGTGTCTTCTCTTTCTCAAAACAGCTGAGAAGACTTGTGGATTGATTGTAGCAGATCTTGCTCCCCCTGAGATCTTGAATTAATCAGGAATGCTGGAGCACTGCTTCAGGGTGATAGGTCTTCAAAGACCTAGAATGCCTGGACCAGAATTTGTTTCAGGAACTCCTTTGACAGATTGAAGTTTGTTGTCCTTTGAAGTAGTCATGTATAGTTGAAGGAAGAAGACTCTTGATAATGATTGGTTGTTCTTCTTCTTCTTGAAACTGTTCTCTGGTCAGCCTGATTGCAGTAGAACTTTTGATTTCAGTATGATTATTCTTCTGTGCAATCTGAGAGTGTCTGTCTGATTTTCTGTCTGTATCACTATATTGTTTGTTGTCTGTGTGTCTGTATGAATGATTGTATATTAATCCTTTCTTTTCTTGTCAATATCTTTTTGACTAACTAAGAACATTCAAAATTCGAATGTTGAGCTGTAATTGCAGTCGGCCTTGGAAGGAAGCGACAATCAATGATTTCCCCAACTGTCCCATGGAAAAACGGCATGTAATCGTCCATAGTCAATGCGCGTTCTAACGGTAACATTCCGAGAAGATATGGAATTAATAACTCTGGAATCATCGCCAAGAAACGGGACGGGAAACTTGAAGATGACCCAGTCTGGTTTCGTCGAACGAAGAACGCAATTCGTCGAGCTGAGTTTGAGTTCGTCGAGCTGAGCTGAAGTTCGTCGACCAGAAAATCTTCATTAGTCGAACAGACAATCTTCATTCATCGAGCAGATAATTATCACTGTCAGACAATATTCGTCGAACTGAGATCCAAATTCGTCGAGCGAAGAAAGATTGTGGACTTAGCCAAATATTCTGCATCTGCTGATATTCAGTGTCGACATAAGCTGGTGTCGAATGATTGATCTTGGTTTCGACTCAAATCTTCTGGTGTCGACATGAAATCCTGGTGTCGCCACAAATCCTCTGGTGTCGACATAGATTGACTGGTGTCGACACATGCCCTAAGTGTCGACACAAATACCTTGAGTTCAGAATTTGTTAAGTAGAGTACTGCATTCATCGACCTGAGAAGCTGACTTCGTTGACCTGAGAAGTTGAGAACTTGAGGTCCAAGTTCGTCGAGCTCAGAATCTAATTCGTCGACCAAAGCTTGAAGCTGGACTTAGAAAAATTCTGAAGTTGTCCTAAATTTGGCTTGATGAAGAACCTCAACATTCGTCGAACAGAGAACAAAGATCGTCGAGCTCAGCACCAAGAAATGTCTCAAGATCGCCGAGCGCAGAACACCTTTCGTCGAGCTGAGTTCGACGAACGTCAAACTCACTTTACTTAGTCTCGAAAACCTCTAAGTCTGGAGTCTCTAATGGTCTTGTTGAAAGCTGGTCCATCTGAAATTGAACCTAAGGACTTGGCCTAGACTCTAGGACACAAACTTGACCCTGGCTATACATGATGGGTCACATCCTAAGCTAGTGAACCTAGCCCAAATCAACTAGGGATCCAACAATCTCCCCCTATTTGGGTGAGGTCACTAACAAAGACTCAAAATAGAAACAAACAGAAAAATAAAGCAAGAAAAGAAATATATCTGGCAGAGAATTACCAACACATGCAGCAGATATATATATACACAGCTTTATTTTAAATAGATAGTATAGTTTGAAAAACAAAAACAGACAGAAATTAAAACAACAAGAAAATTACTTCTTTGTCTTCTTCTGCTTGGACATATCTTCAGTTGGTTTCTCTCCTGGCTTCTTAAAGATGATTTCCCTCTTAAGATTTGAAGCCTGAGCCTTTATAATAGTCATATTAGCTACCCCAATAATATTCAATGATGTTGCTCTGGGGACAACTGCTTCTGGATGAAGTTTCATATAGTCATCAACATTGAATAACTTGTTTCCTTTGCCAAATCTCTTCTTTTCAGTACTTTGACATGGTTGTTAACCCTGATGTATCTTTGCCTTCATCCTTGGCTTTATTGATCAGGGATATGCTAATTAACTCCTGTAATCTGGCCATTTTTGCAGTATTTGCAGTTTCAGGATCTTCAAAAGGAATTGGAGGAGAGAGAGGCCTTTTTGGACTTTCAACTTTCTGTAGATCAGAAATTTATTGTTGCTGCTACTGATGCTGTTGATGTTGATGTCCTGAAGAGGATGGCTGCCTCTGCTGGCTACTTCTAGAAGATCTCCCTGATTGTCTCTGATATGTTTGCATTGGGGCATATCTCTGGGAGCTAGAGGAGCCAGAGGCACCAGCTGCTGGAGGAGGAGGAGGAGTAGGATGATCCTTCCTGAATATGTGCACTGGAGGAGGGGAATATCTCCTACTTCTATTTCTATCCTTCTGCTGGTTCTTTGATAGCCACATCCATCCAGGCATTCCCTTGTATGTAGTTACATTATGCAGAATTTAATAGGGAGTATCAGCATTTGGGATTATGCTTAGGAGCTGGAGGAGGACGAGCCTTCCTTTTCTTTGCTAGCATCTTCTTTTTCTTACTGGAAGTATCTTCATCTGAGTCATCATCATCATCTTCTTAAGAATCAGAACCCTGAGGGATGTCATACAAGGCATCCAAATCTTTTAAAGCTTTATCAGAAATAATTGCTTTTTCTGGAGGAGTGGCAGAAGGTTCAGGAGCTGAGGTTTCAGCGATAGGAGAGGAGGGAGCTGCACAGGAAACAGAAACAGTAGGGACAGAGCTTTCAACTGCTGCCTTATTCTCTTCTTCAATTTCAGTTAGAATAAGCTCATCCAAATCTGGCAGGGGAGAGTCATCCATAACACAGCTGGGGGCTGGAATTTCTTCTGGAATGACCTCTGTACTAGAAGCTGAGATGAAAGCTGAAGCTGAGATAGCAAAATTGTCACAGAGTTGCTTAGCAACTGCTGGACTTACTGGAGAGGTGTAGGGTACAATAGCCAAATGTGGCTTAGTAAAGGGTAGCTGTACAAAAATAGTATCAAAACTTTTCAACAAAGCAGACAAATTAACTGTGGGATTTAACTGGAAATCATCAACAGGTTTTATTTGCTCAACTGACTAATCCAAATCAATGTCAGTGTCCATAAAATGTATTAACTCAATCATCTCAGAATCAAAATCTGTCAAAATTTCTGCATCCTCATCTGAATCTGCATCTGCTGTAGAGGGAACTACTGTTGTGACTGCTGATGCTGCATCTACATCTGCTGCAACTTCATCACTGAGCATCTCCCCCTGCCTGGGTTCTGAAGAACCTAGAGCCAGGCCCCTGAATGAAGAGGGGGCAGCAGAGAGAAGAGAGACTTGTGCAGACAAAGAATTGATGGAGGTCACAATAGGTATAATGGCCTTTGTGATTAGAGATTTTATGAGGGGAGTGAGCAGGGATATGAGGGTAGATACAGTGGGGGATTCCAAAGATGGAAAGATAGTGGATGGAGGTAGAGAAGTAGATGAAGTAGGAAGAACAGATGGAGGGGATAAAGGAGGAAAGACATTTGGTGTGGCAGTGTCTGTGGGTATGTTGTAAGATGGAATGGAGGATAAGTGTGGGGGAAGAGGAGACTAAGGGGGTGTAGGAATGTTTGAGTGAGGTGAAGCTGGAGGTGTATGAATGTTTGGAATGTCAAGTGGTGGAGATGGAGGAGGAGTAGGCACATGAGTATGTGGTGGAGATTTAGGTGTGGTAAAAAGAATGGAAGAGGAGGGGAGTTGTTTGGCTGGAAGTGCAGGAAGAGATGATGGAGATGGAATGATCTCTTTTGCACGGTGGGGAGCCGCTTTTACAGCCCTGGTGCTCTCAGAAGTTTGGATGGAAGAGGAAGAAGCCTTTGAGGGCATGGAGATAGTCCTCTCCCACCTTCCAAACAGAGTGCATGTGCGGCGCTTGCTGGCATTTATGAAGATGGTCGGGGAGACCATGCATTCAGCATCCTTCTTTTGGAGAAAAATTCCCAAAATTCTGCCGAAGCAGACTTCCTTCTTGCTATTCTTTTTATTTATCAACTCAAAGAAAATTGTTCCCCAGTTGACACGTCTCTTATTCACCATAGCGCACATAACCAGAAATTGGTAGCGGGTTATGTAATCATGTGCTGAGTGCTTTCCCATAAGGACTTTTCCTACAATGTCTGCCAGAAACTGGTACGCGACAGAAAGTTGCTTCTTCAACAACTTGTTAGGGTTGCTTCCTAAAAAAACCCCATTAACTTCAGCATGTCACCAAACTCTTCAGAGTCCATTTCCATGTTGTCTTCTCCATTTACTAATCCAAAAATCTCAAAAAGAATTGTGGGAGATAACGGAACAGCAGTACTCCCGATATGGCCTGTCAGAACATCTTCCTCAGAAACCGTAGATGTGTATACCCATTCTCGTATTTCAGTCGCATGTAGTTTAATCTGCCTGGTCATGAAATCCTTTAGATTGAGTTCTTCTAGGAGTTCCAAGATATAAAGGAAAATAGGGTCAGAATGCTGGAAAGACTCAAAATCCATGTCGAATCTAGTTTCAAACTTCATCGCAACCAAAGCTCCTGTGGGAATCGCCATTGATGACCTGCAAGAAAAATACAGAGAAAAACGGCGTTCAAGAGCAAAGGAACTGAAAGCGCGGGACGGAGGTCGAAGAAAACATAGATATAAGATTTTCAAAATATGAATCGACAATCTCCGTTCCACGAAAAAGAAAAATTCTTCGAATTGAGCTCGACGAAATAAATTATAGACAAATAATTCGTCGATCTCATCCAGAAGAATCGAAAACAGTTCGTCGAACTCCGTTCGACGAAGCATTTTTTTGAAGCAAAGTTCGTCGATCTCCGTTCGACGAAAGTTTTTTCCACACAGAGAATTCGTCGATCTCCGTTCGACGAGAATCTCTCAAACGTTCCCTACTTCGTCGAACTCCGTTCGACGAACTATGGAAAATTCCTCGAATGCAGATAGAAACTAGGTTAACTCTTCTCCATTAATCATTCGTAGTTGATTTATAAAGAACAGATTGGTTTTTTCATCTAAAGGCTTGGTGAAAATGTCTGCTCTCTGTAAATCAGTAGGAATATGGATTAAGTTAATTTTCTTTTTGTCTACATTATCTCTAATGAAATGATGTCATATTTCAATATGTTTAGTCCTAGAATGGTGAACTGGATTATGTGCTATAATAATAGTACTAGTATTATCACAGAATAATGTTGAATTATTTAAGTTGACATCATATTCTAGGAGTTGGTTTTGTATCCATAGCATTTGTGAACAGCAGCTGCCAGCAGCCATGTATTTTGCTTCTACAGTTGATGTAGACACAGTTGTCTACTTTTTACAAAACCAGGAGATAAGTCTCATACCCAGGAACTGGCAAGTTCCAGAGGTACTCTTCCTATCCAGTCTACATCCAGCATAGTCAGCATCTGAGTATCCAGTTAACTCAAATTCTGACCCTGCAGGATACTAGAGTCCTAGATTAGGGCAACTCTTTATATATCTCAAAATTCTTTTTAGGAAAATAAGGTGAGATTCTTTAGGGTTCACTTGGAACCTAGCACAAAGGCATGTGGTAAACATTATATCAGGCCTGCTAGCTATTAGGTATAATAGGGATCCAACAATTACCGTATAATTTTTCTGATCTACAGGTTTCCCTGCTGCATCAGAATCCACAACAGCATTTGTAGCCATAGGGGTTTTCATCCCCGAAGCATCACTTATCCCAAACTTTTTATAAGCTCTTTAGCATACTTAGCTTGGGAGAGGAAGATACCATCTGGGAGCTACTTCACTTGGAGACCAAGGAAGTAGGAAAGCTCACCCATGCTACTCATCTCAAATTTAGAATGCATGAGGTCAGCAAACCTCTTGCACAATTTGGGATCAGTAGACCCAAAAATGATGTCATCCACATATATTTGTACTAACAAAATTTGATCCTTATGATGTCTAGTGAAAAGAGTTTTATCTAAGGTTCCTCTTGTAAATTTATGCTCTAAAAGAAAGCTTGCTAAGGTCTCATACCAAGCTCTTGGAGCTTGCTTTAAACCATAGAGAGCTTTATGAAATTTAAATACAAAAGAGGGTTGAGTTGGAGAGATAAAACCTAGAGGTTGTTCTACATAAACCTCTTCTTGAAGCACTCCATTCAGAAATGCACTCTTAACATCCATTTGGTAGACTTTGAATCTCTTGTGGGCTGCATAGGCAAGGAATATTATTATGGCCTCTAACCTTGCAACAGGGGCAATGGTTTGGTCATAGTAAATTCCTTTCTCTTGATTGTATCCTTGAGCAATAAGTCTAGCCTTGTTCCTCACTATGTTGCCTTGATCATCCAACTTTTTCCTGTAGAACCATTTGGTTCCAATAACTGGGTAGTTATGGGGGCTTGGAACCAAATCTCAAACTCTACATCTCTCAAACTGATTTAGTTCCTCTTGCATTGCAATGATCCAGTGGGGATCTTGCTCTGCTTCATGGATAGTGAGAGGTTCAGTCTGAGAAAGAAAACAGGCATGCATCAAGTCTTGGTTGATTTGATGCCTTGTCTGTACACCTGCTGAAATGTCTCCAATCTAAGTGTGACAAGATCAGTTGGTGGAGTTTGTTGAGCAACAACTTCTGTAATTAATTCCTCTTGAGGAATGGTACTAGCTGTTGAGGGAAGTTCAGCCACTTCCACTTGAATTTCTTCTTCACTTTCTTCAGCAACCTGTGGAGTAGGATGGTTTGATACCTCTTGGGTAAGGTTTAGTCCATCCATAGACTCACACAGTTGAGGAACCTGCAAAAAGCTATTGGTAGAAATCTCTTTCTCCTTATAAGACATGTTAGCTTCATCAAAAGATACATGAACAGATTCTTTAATTTTAAGGGTGGATTTATTAAAAACCATACATGCCTTGCTTACTTGGGAGTATCCTAGAAAAATCCCTTCTTCAGCCTTAGCCTCAAACTTTCTAATGTATCTTTTGTTATTAGTGTGAATGTAGCATATACAACCAAAAACTTTAAAGTAAGTGATTTTAGGTTTCTTCCCTTTAAGTAATTCATAGGGGGTCTTATTTTTCAGTTTATGTATAAGACTTCTATTCAGGACATAATTAGTAGTATTTACAGCTTCTTCCCAAAAGGATAGAGGCATGTAAGCATCTGCTAATAATATACCTGCAGATTCAATGAGTCTCCTATTTTTCCTTTCAGCAGCCCCCTTTTGTTGGGGAGTTCTAGGAGCTGAGAGGCACTGCCTGATACCTTCCTTCTCACAGAACTCATGCATAAGAAGAGACTCAAATTCTGTGCCATGATTACTTCTGATAAATGCAACATGAGTAGAGAACTCAATCTGTATGGTCCTGAGAAAATCTATAAGAACCTTGAATGTATCTAACTTAGCTCTCAGAAAGGCTACCCAACAGAATCAAGAGAAGTCATCAACAATCACTAAAGTATAAGACTTCCCTCCTAGGCTTCGTACTGCAATGGGTCCAAATAGATCCACATGAAGCAAATACAATATCCTAGGTGAATCACTTTTATTAATGGATTTAAAACTAGTTTTGGTTTGCTTGCCTAGTTGACAAGCCCTGCATAGGTTTTCCTTCTTGTAGGGGCCAGAAGATAAGACTCTAACAAGGTTGTCCTTAGATAACCTAGATATATTCTTAAGGTTTACATGTCCTAGTCTTTTATGCTATAACTTATTTTGATTACTAGTAACATTCAGTACGCAAATATCAGTTGTGGCAGAAATAAAATATACTAAGTATATGTTGCCTTGTCTGAGTCGAATTAAAACAGTTTTGTTATTATTATCAATAATAGAACATGAAGTAGAATTAAAATGTACCTGATAACCTTCATCACATAATTGACTTATGGATATAAGGTTATGTTTGAGTCCTCTTACATAAGTTACTTTCTTGAAAGTCATTGATCCAATCTTCACTGTCCCATATCCTTCTGATTGACCACTGTTGGAATCTCCAAAAATCACCTTTGGTCCTAGTTTGGGCTTGTAATTGGATAAATTGCACTTGCTGCCTGTCATGTGTTTGGAGCAACCACTGTCCAAGTACCATGTCTGACTTACCCTTGGACAGCTCTTCACCTGTACCTGCAAGGAAAAACAAAATTTAATTGTTCTTGACCCAGGTTACCTTGGGTCCTTTATTTGGCTGAATAGAGAAACTGGATATAACTGATAATGTAGGTTGTGATTTATACCCTAAGGGTTGGTATCTCCTAGGTGGAATAATCCAATCAGTTAGTGGATTATATGTCTTATTAGCTGGTTTAAAGTTACTGTAAGAGAAATAGTTTAAGTTTGGTCTTTCTGGGTTCGACGAATTGTTGTAAGATCGTCGACCAGAGTTCAATGAATAGGGCTGAGATCGTCGATCTCTGCTCAGAGAATGACATTAGTCATTTTCTGTGCCCCAAGTTCGTCGACCTCTGATGACTAACTTTAGTCATCGCTTTTTGGGTAGTTTAGTATTCATAAATATTAGGTTTTAATATAGTGTTATCTATTTACATGCTTAATTATGTTGTTATTTTATTTTAATGTTTGATGTTATAATATAAAAATCTATAGTTTATTATATGTATTTTTGTCATATTATGTTATGATTGTTGTATTATTTTATGTTATAAAAAAATAAAACTAATGTTTGTTTTGTTTTGTTTTGTTGTTTGTAGGTTCAAGTCCGAGTAGCCCTCATCAAAGCCCACATGGAGCAGCCCGACCCCTCCTTCATTGATCCAGACCGAGCTCTCTTCTTGGTTCAACCCGGCCTCCTCCCCACTTCAAAGATAAAACAGCCCACTTCAAGGATGAAGCAGCCCAAGCTCCTCTTCAAGCCCAAAACCGTGAGCATGCACCTTGCCACCTTGGCATGGCCGGCTCCCTCTCTCCTTTTCATCAATTCCTTTTTCACATTTCTCTCCCCACACATGCATGCACCTTGCCACCTTTGCATGGCCGTCCACCCCTCTCTCTCTCTTTCATTTAATCCACATCCATCCCCCGCTCAATTTTACATTTTCCACTCTAATTTCCATAAAGTCCATGCATTGAACCCACCTCTCTCTCTCCACCTCATTCAATATCATGCATGTATTCTCTCCACTTCTTTTAATGCCATGCATGAACTTCTCTCCCTTTACATGGTCGGCCACCCTCCTCTTTCATCCCCTTTGTTTATTTTATTTTCTCTTTTCATTCTCTTTTAAGGCCATGCAATGAATCTCATCCTCTCCCCCTCCATTCATTAAATGAAATGCATGCACCCTCTCCCCATACATATGGCCGACCACCCCCCTTGCCTCCTCCTCTTCATTCCCATCTAGAATCTTCCCTCCTCATCTATAAAAGGCACCATGGTCTCAAGCTTTAAGGGTTAGATTTTGGAGAGAGCAAGTGGAGAGTACAAGTCAAGAGAGCTTTTGTTGTAATTTTATTTCTTAGTTTACCTTGTTGCAATTTTTTTTCGTTGAAGTAATTTAGTATTGTTTTGTTTAGCATTGTGTACTCTTTCGTTTAGTATCAATAAAATGAAATTTTCTTCTCTTTACATTGTTATCTCCTTTTCCAATATGCGCAGCTAATCATCTCTTAGCTTTCGATCGTGAGGATCCATAAAATGAGATGAGGGTTTCTTTTATTTCATAGTTTTATTTTTGTTTAATTTTACTCGATCCTTCTTTGATTTTTATTTTGTCGACTCCGTATTTCCGGTATACGGTAGTAGACTTGGGATCTCATATTTAAGTAGCCGAGAGGCTCATGAATATGAAAGATCACTCCAAGAAGGAAGGAGTTGAACGCAACTCTAGAGATAGGATGACGTAAATCTTCCGGATTGGAGTCAAACCCAATAGTGCGGGTCACCTCGATAATGCGGCTTTAGGCCTTTTTGACTTGAAAGAGTTTTCGGTCAAAACGTCTATAAATCAGGGGATTTAATTCTCTAGCGAGATTATTTCATAATTTCGGATCCGTCACGGTCGGGTATGATTTGCAAATTTAAAACTATGCCTTTTCATCGAATCTTCGATCGAATGCTAGCTTTTTATTATAAAGTTTTTCGTCTAAAAAATTATCTTTCGTTTTAGTTTAAAAATTCTCAAAACACATTTTCTTTCGGTAGGATAATAGTTCAAGGGTGAGTAGCAGTATTTGACAACCCCGTGTTTAAATACGACCTTGATACTACAATTCGACAGGTACACTTGCCTTTTCGGGTTTTAGCCCATCAGGTTTTTCGCGCCGTTGTCGGGGATGCTTTTTTCGTCAATATTAAAAAAGCGCTTACGCTATTACTTCTGCAAAAAAAAATCAAAAAAAATATTATTCCCTTTCTCTCTATTTTTTTCCTCCAATTTCTATTTTGTTCTTTTCTTTTTCCTTCTAATTTTCTTAGTGCATGACCCGCACGAATCCGTCGCTACTTGTTTATTTGGACCCAAAAATCGAACGCTCCTTTTGGAGAAACTTACGATTCAGTGGTTCCACTTCTTAAACAGCGGTTGAGGATTCCGACGGTGATTGTAACTTCAACTCCGAAATTGGAGACCCTAACCCAGTGTTTGCCCAGCAAAGGACGATGTCCGATTATGCTCGGCCCAACCTGGAGGGTACAGAAACAAGTATTGTTCGACCTGCAATTGCGAATAATAAATTCGAGCTTAAGCCTAGCATCATATAAATGGTGCAGCAATATGTACAGTTCGACGGATTACAAGATGAAGATCCGAACTTGCATATTGCCAATTTTCTTGAAATCTGTGACACCTTCAAAATAAATGGCGTCTCAGACGATGCTATAAGTCTAATACTCTTCCCCTTCTCCTTAAGAACTAAAGCCAAATAGTGGTTGAGTTCTCTTCCAAGAGGATCAATCACTACTTGGAACATTTTAACTGAAAAGTTTCTCTCTCGTTATTTCCCCCCCGCCAAAACTGCTAAGCTAAGAAATGATATAACTTTGTACTCTCAAATTGCTTCTGAGACCCTCTGTGACACATGGGAGAGGTTCAAAGAACTTTTGAGAAGATGCCCTCATCATGCTCTGCCTGTATGGTTACAGGTTCAGACATTTTATAATGGGCTAAATTAAGAAACTAAGCAAATGATAGTTGTCGCTTCTGCTGGTTCTCTGGACCGCAAAACTCCGGAAGCCGCTCTTTAGCTTATCGAGGACATGGCGATGAACACTTATCAGTGGAATTTGTCTAGGACTCGCCCATCTAAACCTGCATGTATCTATGAAGTGGACTCGGTTTCGCAACTGGCGCTGGAAGTGGAAATGCTGAACATGAAGATTTCGGAGATGACTGCTTCCTCCGCCGCTAAGGTATATGAAAATGCGAATGCTGCTGCTGCCGAGCAGGTGGATTATCTGGGGAACATACCCAAGCCTGCTCAAAATAATTTTGCCAATAATTTTTCTGCTTTTTCTAATTTTTCTACACCTCCTAGTTTTAATTCTTCTTCAAACTCTTATAATCCTGGATGGCGTAACCATCCTAATTTTTCTTGGAGTAACCCTGCTAATGCTGCACGCCCACCACACGATTTCACTCCACCACCACCACAATATCAAAACCAAAATTTTCAAAAAACTCCATCTTTGGAGGAAATTTTTTCTAAATATATAAGCTCGAATGATGCTACCATTAGACGTCTATCTGGCTCCGTGAAAAATTTAGAGAACCAGGTCGGGCAACTTGCCATGGTCATCTCCGAGAGGCCACCCGGGGCTCTTCCCTCAAACATTGAACCTAACCCAAGGGAGCACGTGAATGCGATTTCCCTTCGGAGCGGTAAAGTTATTAACGAGCCCACCACAAGGGAAGAGCCAGAGGTCATTGCCTCTCCTACTGCTAAAAATATTATCGTTACGGAATCAAATGATAAAATTTTTGAAAAAGAAAAATACAAATCTAATTTTGAAAAAGAAAAGCCTATTTTTGAAAAAGAAGTTAACGATTTTCAAAATGATGCTTCGGCAATTATAAAGGAATTTCCGCCACCTCCTTATCCGGCTAGGCTTAGGAAGGAAAAATTAGATGATCAATATTCACGCTTTCTTGAAATGTTTAAACAAATTCATATAAATTTGCCATTTCACGAAGCCATTAGCCAAATGACGAAATACGCCAAATATCTCAAGGATTTAATAACGAATAAAAAGAAATTGGAAAATCTTTCTCATGTAACGTTAAATGAAGAGTGCTCGGCGGTCGTTAAAAACTCTAACTTGCCTCAAAAAATAAACGATCCGGGTAGTTTTTCAATTCCTTTCGTTTTTGGTGATCTTTTTATAAAACATGCGCTAGCGGATCTAGGTGCGAGCATCAACTTGATGCCTTTGTCATTATTCAAGAAGCTAGGATTGGATACTCTCAGCCCTACAAGAATGAGTATCCAGTTAGTTGATAGGTCGATCAAGTATCTGTTAGGTATTGTTGAGGACGTTCTAGTAAAGGTCGACAAATTCATCTTCCCGGTGGATTTTGTCATTCTCGATATTGAAGAGGACGTCGAGGTCCCTCTTATCCTTGGCCGTCCCTTCCTAGCCACCGCTCGAGCAATCATAAATGTGAGTGATGGAAGACTTTCTCTGCGTGTGGGAGATGAAGAGGTTACTTTTGATATCAATCAATCTATGAGAAATTCTTTGCAAAATGATGACTCTTATTTTTTTATTGATGAATTAAAAGAAGACTCCTATATTTCTCCAAATGCTTTTTCGTCTTCTTTTTCTGAACTTTCTCAAAATATTTTTACAAATACGGTTATGTCCATGCAAACAAATTTTGAAAATGAAACTTTTTTTAAACAAAAGAATCTTGAAAATCTCATTTTTGAAGAAGACAAAAATCTGAAAAATTCATATGAAAAATCACCCGATCCTGAAACGAAAGTCGATCATGATAAAAACTTGGGCCAACATAAAATTTTTAAACCTGGCGATCAAGTTCTTCTTTTTAATTCACGCTTACGTATTTTCTTCGGACACATTAAATCTCGATGGACTGGACCGTTTACGGTCAAGGAAGTTTATTCTGATGGCGCTGTGTTGCTTTCGCACCCCGATAAGGGTGATTTTAAAGTGAATGGGCATAGACTTAAACTTTATTTTTCAAATGATTCTATGTCTCCTGCAACGGAGGATCTTGTCTTGGACTCTTAAATATTTATCTTGTTGTGGAACATTTTTATTTTTGGACTTCTTATTATTATTATTATGAAACTTTTAATTTCATTCAGACTTTAAATTGTTGTAATAAAAGAACACTCTTGGGCACCTGCCCACAGACTCTATTTTTTTCTGCTTTTATTTTGCTCTTCCTTACGGAGGCCAGCCAAGCAAGTTCGGGACCGCCGCTCCAACGTTGCTGATATAAAGATGGATCAAGTCCAACCTGCTAACGAACAAGTGCACTAAAAAGCAAGCATGGAGGAGCGACATCCGCCTTCATCTCACAAACCCGGGGAAGTCCTGTTTTTTTATTTCTTTTACTCTCTGCATTTCCTCTCCTTCTCAGTCTCCTTCTTGTTTTTCTTTTTGTTTCTTTCATTCAGGACAATGAAAAATATAAGCTTGGGGGAGGGTTTAGTTAGTTTTTCTTTTTCCTTTTTTTCAAAACTCCAAAAAAAAAAATCTTTTGCTTTCTTAAAATCAAAATTCAAAAAACAATTAGCATAGTTTTGTTAAGCTTCTTTAGTATTGCTTTTATTTTAGCCTTTTCAAAAATCAAAAAATGAAAAAAAATCTATTAAAAAAAGAAAACTCCAAAACAATTGCTAAAATCTATTTGAAAAACAAAATCTAAAATTATTTTCTATCTTTATTTTTATGTTTCTTCTAGTGATGTGTAGGCCCGTGCGGATCCTTAGTTCTTTTTAGATTTCTTTAAAACAGTTTCCTAAATTTATTAGTTTAACATAGCTTAGTTTTACTAGTTTCTTTTTCTTAAATATAGGCATCCATTTTTTTTACGTTATAAGTTAGCAATTTGTAGTTATGTCTTTTTATTCGGTTAGTTGCTTACGAATGGTTGTTAGGTAATATTAGCTCTTTTTCATTTGTGGGGTAGTCTTTCTTGGTGTCTAAAACGTTTTTCCTAGCGACTCTCGAAACATTTGCGTCATTTTTACGTACTTTAGAAATGATTTAGGCCACCCTTTGACTAGTTTGAGCTTTTCTTGCCCACCAACAAATTTACCATTGCAAAACACTTTTTGGGCATTTTCCATATTTCTTTATTTTTAGCTCCACCTTTCATTTCATCATTTCACCAAAACCAAAATGTCTTTCCTATTTCACACTAAACTTTGAGCTTAAATATCATTTTTTGTGAAGGGTTATATCTTTGAAATGAAAAGGAGTGTTGAAAGCTTATATTTGGAGCTTTACTTAAAAAGTTATTAAAGAAGAAAAAAATTATTATTATCAAAAGAAAATGTGAAATCAATCAAAAAGAAAAAATGAAGTTTATTTGTGGCCAATTTATGAAAATATTAAAAGTTCATGGCCTTGGTTTGTTAGTTTGAATTGGAAAATGATGTACTTGTCATTTCTCATTTCTCTTCATGTTTTTATTTTTAAGCTCAACCTTGGTTTAGTGTTTAAGCCCTCATGTTTATCCTTGTTTTCATTTCCTAATCATTTACCTAAGCCAAGTTTTAACGCCTACTAGAAGTCCTTTTGAAAGATATGGTACCTAAACACCTAGAGGGGGGGGTGAATAGGTGACCTAATCCTTTTCTAACTTTGTTGGCAGCCAAACAGTTATATCACAGATTTCTAACTAGTTTATTACAGCAATCAGCAATAATCAAACAAACACAGATCATCCACAGCACAAACACAGCACAGCACACAGTGTTTTATAGTGGTTCCCCAAGATATGGGTACATCCACTTTCCTCATTCGCCTATCTAGCAGTGTACTAGATTCGGCCTAACTTCTCCACTGTCTCAGAACCCAAATTGGTTCCTACCTCAGGCCCAAAGCCTTACACTCAGCTTTATCCCAAAGCCTACACTCAGCCAATCAAGGCCTACACTCAGCAAATCCAAGGCCTACACTCAGAGATCTATATCTCCTACACTCAGGCTAACAAGCCCTACCCTCAGCCTTTATAAATATAGGCTTACAATCACTCAGATCGAATGGATCCTACAAGTTACAAATGTAATACAGATAATGACTCTACAACTCAGAATTACATGAGGGGAGTTGAGAGATTCTTGATGAGTTCTTGGAAGAACTCAGCTGGATTCATCCTGACTTAGCTTTCTTCAAAGCTTCTTGAGTAGAACTGAATAAGGCTGAATCCTCTGCAGTTGTTCCTTGACCTCTGTCACTTAAGATCCAGAATTGATTCTGAATCCTTCTTCTCAGCCTAGTTCCTGAGGCTGATTTCTTGGAAGGAGCCCTCTCTCTCCAACTTCTTAGATCTGCAGTTGAAATGCAAGATCTTCTTGTGTTTTTACTCTGTGTATCACTTTACAGATTACTTGAATAATCTGATCAATTACTTTAATTATTCTCACCACTGTTTCTGTAAACTGTGGGTGCCTATTTATAGGTCTTCTTCATGGTAACCGGCTGGTCCGGTTCATAACTGACTTCTGACATCTCTGACAGTTGCTGTAGACCGGCTGGATCGGCAGCTGTCATGTCAACCAGTCACTTCTTGAAAATCTCTAACAGTCAGTAAGTGTAGAGACTTTCTGTCTTTAAGTGTCGACACTTATAGACTAAGTGTCGACACATGCTTTGTAAGTGTCGACACAAGTCTACAAGGTGTCGACACATATCCTTATATGTCTCGACACAGATTCTTCTTCATGTGTCGACACTAAAATTGAGTGTCGACACAAATACTTGTTCTTTTAGCTTTTGCTGAATTCTTCTATGTGTCGACACATCTCCTTTGTGTCGACACAACTTCTTGTGTTGAATCTGTCAAGTGTCGACACTGCTTCTTGGTGTCGACACATAGTCTTCTATCTTGAATCTTGCTGACTGTCGACACAGCTCCTTGTGTCGACACACCTTCTTGTTGTTGAGACTTCAGCTGAGTGTCGACACATTCCTTTAGTGTCGACACTTGTACTTAGAATAATTTGCTGCTCTTTCTGTTCTTTGCTAAGTGTCGACACAGCTCCTTGTGTCGACACTTTCTTCAAGTGTTGAGTCTTTAGCTAAGTGTCGACACATTGTGCTGGGTGTCGATACTTACTTCAAGTGTTGACTCTTCTGATAGTGTGTCGACACATGTACTTAGACTCTGCAGACTTTTGTTGAGTGTTGACACAGCTCCAAGTGTCGACACTTTCTGGTGTAGACACTGCTTCACTGGGTGTCGACACAGCTCATTGTGTCGACACTTTCTGTCTGCACTTTTCTTCACTGAGTGTCGACACAGCTCCAAGTGTCGACACTTTCTGTCTGGTGTCGACTCTGCATCCCAGGTGTCGACACAATGACTCCAAGTGTCGACACTGCTTGTCTGGGTGTCGACACAGGCTTTTTTAAGTGTCGACACTTTCCCTCTGGGTGTCAACACATGGACTTAGAAACTTTTTGCTTCAGTCCAGTGATTTCTTAACCTGCACAAGTAACTCAAACATACATCAAATACATTATGATGTATATCATTGAGATGGGTGAGGCTTCTTCAAATCAGGTACATTTGACCAATGTACCCAACAATCTCCCCCTATTTGGAGAAGTCATAACCCTTAGTCAATGATATACACCATTCATAATTAAAAATTACAAAATGATGTAAAGCAGATTATAATCAGCAGGGTTAACATGAACATGTAAAACTTCACACATATACACATTCAACATTGCAGAATGAACAAGAAATAGACACATACTCAGAACAATCATGAAAATATATTTATCATAAATTGTTCTAACATTTTTCTAATACATCTTTAATGATTTACAAAAATGTTTCTCATACAAAAGATTACAACAATCTTCAAATTAATTCCTAATCTATTTCTGATCAGGTTCTTTGATAACAATTCCTTTGCCAGATTTGACTTTAGCCTTGACAACAGCAGCAGCAGTAGTCTCAGCATCAGCAGTCTTCTTGCCTTTTGAGTCCTTCTTCTTTTGTTCTTCAGCCTTGATTTTCTGTCTCTCAAAATAATGATAGGGCTTAGGAAAGTACTTGCTAGGCTCCACAGCTGTAGGAGGTAGCTTTCCCATCTTAGCCTTCCTTCTGTGCTGAACAATGGCTTGTTGCCTGATCTCATGCTTCCTCCATTCTGCTTCAGAGAACCACTTGTTTCTATCAGTAGTGTTGTCTTTAGCAGCTTTCCAGGCAGTAAGAATTATGTTTCTAGAGGTAGGACTCCATTGTTCAAAGTCTGGCTTTAGTTCAGCTTGTTCCCTAAACCTCTTCTTTGACAACCTTGCCTCTTCTTCTTTGTCTAAGGCCTCTTGCATAGCTGCTGTTATAGGTTGAACAACCTTTTCTAAATGGACATTGTCCTTGCCCTCAGATGGGCTATACATTGTGCTCACCTCTGCTTGAATCATTTCAAAATTTGGAGGTGGATAAATGACTTGAGCTACTTCTTGTGGCTCACCTCCAAAATATGCAGGGTTCAGTCCAGATTCAGCAACTTCATTGTCATCACACAGGGGAGGATATCCAAGTGTAGCCCTGATGGAATTGGATATCCACTTAGCATGTTCAGAACTGGCCTTGACTAACACTCTCTCCCCCTTTATGACTTCTTGGGCAACATGATCTCTTACATCATCCTTCTGGAATCGGATTTGACCATCCAAGTACCTGATTCCATCTTTAAAGTAAGGTCTAAGCTTTGTAAGTTGTTCAGAGATTGCTTTCTAGGAATCTTGTATTGCAGTTTTGACAGCAGTAATCTCAGCTTGGAATATTTTATCAAAGTCAGCTTTTGTAGCAGCAGCAGGTGTAGAAGGTTCAGTAGACTTATTCTTCAATTCAGTGACTATAGCATTGTGGGAGGCAGTTAAATTATCATTCATTCTCAACTGATTCTCCAGCACATATCCTTGCTTTAATGCTATATCATCTACCTGAGTCTTGATCTCCTCCTGGTGAGTTGCCAAATAGACTACTGCATTCCCACCTTTGTGGAAGCAGTCAGTCATTTCTTTCTTGTTCAGGTTCATCTCAAACCTTATTGATTTTATATCTTGAGCTAAATCAAATTGTAAAGACTTTTGTCCTTCATCAATATACGTCTCTATGGCTTTCCTGTGCTCATCCAGCTTGATTTGCATGGCTACCATTAAGGCACTGTAATCAGGTGATGGAGCTTGTGTGACTAAGGATTGTTGAGCAACAGTTTGTAGAGCCTTCTTGTAGCTCTGACTTCTTCTTTTGAATACAAACAATTTCTTCTTCTTGGCCCTAGCACTTTCCTCATCTTCAGAGGCAGAGGTGCTGGCAATATCAACTCTATTCTTAGGGCTCTCAGGCCTCTCAGTTTGCACAGCAGGTGCTTGCTCAGTTTCCAGCCTAATAGGCTCTTCCAGAACTTCCATGTGCTCCCCCTCAGCAGCAGCACTCTTATCTTCAGCAGCAGCATTCTTGTCCATGTCAAAATCATCTTGATCTAGATTTAGAAACAAATCTTCCATTGTATATTCATGAGGGGATAGAGCTGGAGATAGTCTTTGTTCTTCAACCACTGACTCAGGTACCACTACTTGTTCAGCAGATTTGTCTTCTAGAACAACATCTGGAACTTGTTTGTCTAGCTGAGTTTACTGATGGACATCAGACAAATTAGCATCTTCTATAATATAGTCTAAAGTTTTTAAGTCAGTGAGTACCTCTTGGATAATGATGGTGGCTTGCTCACTGTCCAGAGTAGATGGTTCTTCTACTACTGGAAGCTCCCCCTGGCTGTGATCCCTATGGATGGGGCTAGCTTGAGGCAGCTCCCCCTGGATCTCAGCTACATCTTGAGGAGCAGGAGTCTTTACCACTGTCTCTTCCTCCTGATCATCAGGTGTAAACACCACCTGTTCTTCACTTTCAGAACTGCTGGAGGACTCTTGTGCCACAGCAGCAGTTTTTCTCTTCTTCCTGGGAGGAGTGATTTTCTCAGTAACTTGCTTCTCAGGGGTAGGCATATGCTTTGACAGCACCCTTTCCCACCTAGACAAGATCCTTATATCCATCTTTCTCATATGATTGATCTTGCTTCCAGCAGCTGTGCTCATTACCTCTGGTATTGTACCAGCCAGGTAGAGACTTATAATTCTGCCCAGATTGGGCTTCTTCAGACTTTCCTTGATCTTCTCATAGATTACCATTGACCAATCTGTTCTTAGGGTGAAGATAATTCTTGTCATGACATTGAACATTGAGGCTGACACCCTGTCATGCCCTCCAGGCTTACTGAGAATGACCTTTCCCACAATTTCAGACAGAAATTTTCCTTGACTGTTCATGCCTTTCCTGTTAAAGACAGAACCTATCTTCAGCTTTGGATCAAGTCCACACCCGGTAAGAGCTTCTCTGCTCTTGGATGTAGAAACTTCTTCTTCATCTTGAGTCTTAGGTAGCTGGAGTACCTTCCTCAAACTTTTTGGTGAGACCTTGACTTTGGATCCATGCACTCTGGATAAGATTCTATATCCAGAGTCATCAACTGTAGCTCCAGTAAGGAATTCAAGAACTTCCTTCTTCCAGATCTTGGTTGGTTCTGAAACCAAATATTCTAGTCCAGAATCGCTGACTAGGGTTACCACTGATTGAATTTCTTGATCTCCATCGTCGAACGCGCCGCGCACAAGTTCATAGCCTTCGTTAACGTTCTCCTCGAGCTTGGGAGCCATTAGGGTTTGGAGAATTAGTCTTGAGAAAAGAGAAATGTCGACACAATAGTTTTGGTCTTGAAACTTTGAAAGCGTGTCGACAATCAGAGACAGAACCCTATTTATACCTGTCGAATTTTGAAGATGAACAGGCGGGACAGTAAGCTAAACATGTGTCGACACTGGCAATAAGTGTCGACACTGACTTATAATGTCTCGACACACATGTGTCGACACAAGTTTAGTCAACTGATATTATGTGTCGACACTTGGTTATGTGTCGACACAACATAACTCGACACATTGTCGAGACTTTACTTAGAAAAATTCTGAGTAAAACATAAGTGTCGACACCATATTGGATGTGTCGACACCTACTTGTCATGTGTCGACACTAACATTCTGAAGTGTCGACACCAACATCCTAGATGTGTCGACACCATTTTCCTGAAGTGTCGACACTACTATTCTGTGTCGACATAGACTTGTCTATGTGTCGACACCTTTTTACTTAGCCAAATTTCTATTTTGTAAACTTAGTCTAAGTTTATCATACCTAGTTCAATTTTGAATCTATTGAACTTAGCTTCTTCTAATGGCTTAGTAAACATATCAGCTACTTGTTCATCTGTTTTAACATATTCAAGTGAAATATCTTCTCTTTCTACATGTTCTCTAAGAAAGTGATATTTAATCTCAATATGTTTTGTTCTACTATGTGATACAGGGTTTTTAGCTATTGAAATATCACTTGTAGAATCACAGTAAAGTGGAGTTCTACTTACCTGAAATCCATAGTCTTCTAGCTGATGTTGAATCCACAGAAGTTGAGCACAGCAACTTCCTGCAGCCACATACTCTGACTCAGCTGTGGAGATAGCCACACTAGTCTGCTTTTTGCTGCTCCATGAAATTAGTCTTCCACCTAGGAATTGACAGGTTCTAGTAGTACTCTTTCTATCATCTTTGCATCCTGCAAAGTCTGCATCTGAATAACCTGTTAGATCAAAATCTCCATTCCTAGGGTACCAGAGGCCTAGATAGGGAGTGCCCTTTAGATATCTCAAAATTCTCTTGACTGCAGTCAAGTGAGACTCTTTAGGGCAGGCTTGATACCTGGCACAAACACATGTAGCATACATAATGTCAGGCCTACTTGCAGTCAAGTATAGTAGGGAGCCAACTATCCCTCTATACAAGGTTTCATCTACAGGTTTCCCTGCATCATCCTTGCTAAGAGACATACTTGACCCCATAGGAGTCTTCATGGTACTGGAAGAATCCATACCATATTTCCTTATGAGTTCTAGGGTGAACTTGGACTGACATATGGATAAACCATTTTCAGTCTGTTTAACTTGGAGACCCAAGAAAAACTTCAGCTCTCCCATACTACTCATCTCAAACTGACTTTGCATAAGCTTTGCAAACTTTATGCAAAAGCTACTTTCAGTAGACCCAAATATAATATCATCTACATATATTTGGACAAGTATGACTTTGCCTCTAGATTCCCTAAAGAATAGAGTCTTATCTATTTTCCCCCTTGAGAACTTGTTCTCAATGAGGAAACTAGATAGGGTTTCATACCAAGCTCTAGGGGCTTGCTTTAACCCATATAATGCTTTCCTAAGTATATAGACATAATGAGGTTGAGTTGGATCAACAAAACCTGAAGGCTGCTCCACATAGACTTCTTCTTTAAGATTTCCATTTAAGAATGCTGACTTGACATCCATCTGGTAAACCTTGAATCCTTGATAGGTTGCACAAGCCAAGAACATCCTTATGGCCTCCAGTCTGGCTACTGGGGCAAAGGTTTGATCAAAATCAATACCTTCTTCTTGCCTATATCCTTTTGCAACCAGTCTTGCTTTATTCTTTATGATGACCCCTTGTTCATCCATCTTATTTCTGTAGATCCACTTAGTTCCTATTACATTGTGGTCTTTAGGCTTTGGAACCAGCTCCCAAACCTTGCACCTTTTGAACTGATTAAGCTCTTCTTGCATAGATTCAGTCCATTGTGGATCTTGTATAGCTTCTTCAAATTTCTTAGGTTCAACTTGAGACAAAAAGCTGGAATAGATTGCAGCATTCATGTTTCTACTGCTAGTTTGTACTCCTTGTCTTGGATCTCCAATAATCAGCTCTACTGGATGATCTCTAAGATGCCTGTGGGCTGGAGGCATCCTCACTTCAGGTTGAACCACTTCAGCATCTGCATCATGTTGTATTCCTTGGATTTCTTCAACAATTGGCACATGTAGTTCTCCCCCTGGACAACAGCTACTCTCCTCAACTTGCTGTCTTGCAGCTGGTACTTCTTCTATAGTAAGCTTGTCCAATTTCTTTGTCAAACCTGTGGGGCCGAATACATTGCTAGACAACTCATTGTTAATTAGTTTTGTCTCATCAAAAACTACATGCACTGATTCTTCTACAACTTGTGTAGTCAAGTTGTAGACTCTATAAGCCTTACTATTATTGCTGTACCCAACAAATATTCCCTCTTGGGACTTGGCAGCAAACTTTGTTAAGTAAGACTTCCCATTGTTAAGTATGAAGCATTTACAACCAAAGATCCTAAAATAGGATAGATTTGGTTTCCTGCCTTTCACTACTTCATAGGGGGTCTTGTTTAGCCTTTTAGTGATGGTAGCCCTATTTATCACATGGCATGCAGTGTTAACTGCTTCAGCCCAGAAATACTCTGGCAGTGATGTATCACTAAGTAGGGTTCTACCAACCTCTATCAAGGTCCTATTCTTCCTTTCAGCAATGCCATTTTGCTGAGGTGTTCTAGGTGAAGAGAATTCTTGAAATATCCCAAAGTCTTCACATAGTTTTGTCATGCTTTCAGACTGAAACTCAGTACCATGGTCACTTCTAATTTTGACCACAGTACTATTTAGTTCATTCTGAATTTGCTTGACAAAGCTGTAGAAGACACTAGGTATTTCAGATTTCTGCCTTAAGAAGAACACCCAGGAAAACCTTGAGTAGTCATCAACAACTACAAAGGTATAGACCTTCCTACCTAAGCTGTGAACTGGAATTGGACCAAAGAGATCCATATGCAAGAGGTATAAACACCTCACAGCATCTTTGTTATCTAGGCTCCTAAAAGTGGATTTAGTCTGCTTGCCCTTTTGACAAGCTGAGCAAATGCCATCTTTAACACACTTAACTTGAGGACCATTCCTCACTAACTCTTTGCTAAAGAGTTTGCTAATAGTCTTGTAGTTAAGATGAGCTAGCCTCTTGTGCCACTTGACACAATGAGAGACTGTCTCATCAGCTACAAGACAAATAGGAGAACCATTGTTCTCAATCATAATGTCTAGACAGTAGACATTCCTCTTTCTATATCCTGTCAAAATGATCTCTTGATCACTTGACCTCTTGATATGACAACCATTTTTAATAAATGAGATGGCATACCCTACATCACTTAACTGACTTATACTTATAAGGTTGTATTTCAACCCTTTAACATAAGCCACTTGAGTAATGGTAACAAGGTTTGAAGAAATGTTACCAAACCCTTTGATGATTCCTTTTTCAGAACCACCAAAGGTCACTTTAGGACCATTTTTGATTGGAATATAGTCCTTCAGTAGTCCCCTTGTTCCAGTCATATGTCTGGAATATCCACTATCCAAGTACCATGTTGGGGTATGGCCACTTGGATTCACCTGCAAAACAAATTAATGAACCTTAGAACCCAAAGTAATCTTGGGTCCTTGGTGATTGTTAGTTTGCAACTTGACAAAGCTACCTACTGGCTTTCCACCAGGTAACTTGCTACTCACCTTGACACTGGCATTGTGCCAACAGTCCATTGCAAAATGGCCAATCTTGCCACAGCACCAGCATTCAAACTTGTTGTACCTTTGCAGTCTTGACTACAGCAGGCTTGTTGAATGTTGGGGCTTTACCCTTGGACTTAAACTTGGACTGCTCAGTCCCTTCAGGTCTAACAAAACCCAGTCCAGCCTTGCCTTTATGATAAACAAATTCATCAATTAAAGGCAGCACTGATTTAGGTTTTGAAAACCTTGCAACAAGCTCTCTCTCTTTCTGAAGATTGATCTCCAGTCTCTTAATTTGATCATTCTTATAAGTGATAGTTCCCATCTGAATCATAGTAATGTGTTTCAGCCTGGCTACCTCATTCAGTTTTTGATCAAACTCCTTCTCAAAGTCTGTTGCAACAGCCTTGAGATCAGCAATCTCCTTTGCCTGACTTTTAGCTAGGGTCTTGCTTTTCTTATAGGCTTGCAACAGTACCTTATATTCATCTATAAGCTGATGAATATCTTCCTCAGACTCAGATATATTCTCATCACTTGATGAAGAAGAATCTGATTCTGAACTAAAACAAGAAACTGAATTTAAACTTGAACTTTGTACCTGACTGGGTCCTGGCTGCTCCAGGATTTTGGTACTCTCAGTCAATGCCATCAGTCCTTGGCACTGGCAGTCTTCTTGTTCATAAATTGACTCCAAGATCTGCATAAATTCTTCTTCTTCTTCTTCAACAAATAGCCCTATGTAAGCTTCAGCATCAGTATCAGTGTCTGAAGAAGAAATATCTGAAAGAGTTTTCTCATTCTTGGCAATAAAAGACTTCTCTTTCTTCCCTTTGAAGTGAGTCTTTTTCCTGTCACTGGATTCTTTTCTTTTCTCAGGACAATCTGCAATAACATGACCCTGTCTATTGCAGCAGTAGCACACAATCTTTGATCCAGTTGCCTTGCTTGTCTTTGTCTTTTTCCTGTCCTTCTTTGAAGGCTTTTTCTCCCGATACAAGACTTATTTTCCATTGTAAGTAGATGGTCTGGACCTCCACTGTTTCTTCTTCAGGAATTTCTGAAAGTGTCTAGTGAAGGCAGCAAAGTCTTCATCACTTTCACTGCTTGTAGACTTTGTACTGACAGACTCTTCTGACTCAGATTCAACTACCTCTGGAGGTGGAGTTGATGACCTAGTCCTGCATTTTCTGGGAACTTCTGTCTTGAAAGCAACAGTCCTTTCCTTGTGCTCAGTCCTAGTAGATTTCTCCTCCTCTTTCCTCACTGTCAGCTGCATCTCATATGACAATAACTTCCCAAACAGTGTAGGAGGAGGAATTTCTCCCAACTTTGCCATTTCTCTTATGGCACAGATCTTGGTGTCCCAATCTTTGGTTAGGGACCTTAGGAATTTGTCATTCAGTTCATAGTTGCTGAACTCTCTTCCATAAGACATGAGTTCATTAACTATTCTATAGAACTTCTTGTAGCATTCAGTGATGCTATCTCCCTTTCCTTGCCTAAAGCTCTCACACTCTTGATTAAGCAAGGACTTCCTATCTTGCCTAACTTCTTCAGATCCTTTCATATACACTATAAGAGTGTCCCATATCTCTTCTGCTGTCTTACAGTGAATTAAGTTCTGAAAAGTGGCATCATCAATGGCACTTACTATTATGTTCTGTGCCCTCTTGTCCATGGTAGCTAGGACAATTTCATCTTTAGTCATCTCAGAGAAATCATTTGGAGTCCTCTGATTTGCATCCAATACTGACATCTTCATTGGCACATAAGGCCCTTCCTTTACTGTGATGTATATTCTAGGGTCAGAGGCTTCCATAAATAGCCTTACCCTCTCCTTCCAGATCCCAAAAATTTCCTTTCTGCAAATAGGTAATTTCATGGAACCCAATTCTTTATGATTTTCAAAGGAACCCATGGTTCTTGATTTTCTTGAAGCTATTTTCTGACTTAGACTATTTCTGCCAAATAGGATCTCCTTAGACTGTTAGTGCTTGTTTTGAGGAACCTGGCTCTGATACCACTTGAAAGATATGGTACCTAAACACCTAGAGGGGGGGGGGGGTGAATAGGTGACCTAATCCTTTTCTAACTTTGTTGGCAGCCAAACAGTTATATCACAGATTTCTAACTAGTTTATTACAACAATCAGCAATAATCAAACAAACACAGATCATCCACAGCACAAACACAGCACATCACACAGTGTTTTATAGTGGTTCCCCAAGATATGGGTACATCCACTTTCCCCCTTCGCCTATCTAGCAGTGTACTAGATTCGCCCTAACTTCTCCACTGTCTCAGAACCCAAATTGGTTCCTACCTCAGGCCCAAAGCCTTACACTCAGCTTTATCCCAAAGCCTACACTCAGCCAATCAAGGCCTACACTCAGCCAATCCAAGGCCTACACTCAGAGATTTATATCTCCTACACTCATGCTGTAAGACCCCCCCTCCCCGGATCCCAAAACACGGCACGAAGGGGGAGTCTTATGCCCGGAACAGCCGCCTTGCGGTAGCATTAGCACACGGGCTAACCTGTACCACAAGACGCCTATCCCGCCGGCTACAACAATATCAATAAATCATGCCAACCCAACCAAATAAATAAACATGAGAAGTCAAATCCACACTAAGTTATAATGTCCAAAACATCAATAATGAGAAGCTAAAACATGCTTCTACAATATATCAGAGTACAGCTAATCTTTGCCCAAACGGGCTACATCAGAGTAAGCAAAACACTAACATCGGTAACAGACGGTATCGACGGCACCGTCACATCAGGCCCTGTCGTCCTGGCCTGGCTGTCCTGCGGCGTAGTCTGCGGCTGCTCTACCTGCGGAGTGACCTCCTAAAAAGGAAGACGTAGCAACCGTTAGTCGAAACGACTAAGTGGTTTCACATCCGCTCCCCCGGCGACTCATCGGCACCGGGCGGAGAAAGGAACAAGAGTATAGTATATGTAACAAGTAAGCAAGTAAAGGAAGTGCAAACAGGTGGCAGTAGTGTAAGAGAAACAATATCATAATCAGCATTTATATAAGAGCTACAACTAGACTAGCAAGTATAAGAGCTACAACTAGACTAGCAAGTATAAGAGCTACAACAGGAAAGTAACTTAACTTATAAGAATGCCCATACAAACTTATAAGTTAAGGATCGGGTTACATAAAAGTAACTCATCGTATAAGAGTGCCCATACAAACTTATACGATGAGGATCTTGTTGTGCAATGATATGAAATGCTATGAATGCTATGCAATGACTCACCCATGCACACCCATGCAATTGCTATGTTCACACAGACTATAGTTCCCACTTTTCGAGCAGGTAGCTAACCTCTCAGGCATCAGCCGCCGTGGCCAGGCGGTGACAGTAGAATGGGCACTTCTACTACTAGGCGGGTATCACACTACTTCACCTAGGCCTCCGTACGCCTCAACGCTAAGAACACAACAGCGGAGCCCATGCGTACTATGGCCCAGCGGGGTCTTGGGTAGATGTGCACCAAGAACACAGCCCGAACTGGCCTTGTGTGACCCGGAAGGGGCCTCGGAAGAAAGCACGAGGACACAGCCCAACCGTCCACATGGTCGGAGGGGCCTCGGGAAGTGAACACCGAGGACACAGCCCAAACCGACCAAGTCTAACTGCCAACTCCCGTCGGTGTGACGACTGGCGAGCCCGTAGACCTGCCACACTATCCTTAACCCGGGATTACGACACCGCGTGTCGACTCACACCACATGCAATCTCACACCAACATCACATGGAAGGGGCCTCGGAAGCAAGCACGAGGACACAGCCCAACCATCCATCCACACCTCATCTCAACACAACCAAAACAAGTGGCGGTCAACACCGCACTCACAAACTTACACAATACTACCCATAGGAAGATGACTCTCTAAGTATTGGACTACCAAATTCAATCCACTAATCAACACACACATGGCCATAGTTTAATCTTCTATATGTCATTCCATATGAACTCTACATAAGACTTATATGATGCGCATATGTTATAGTTTAACAACATCTTATCAATTCGATTCGATTAAACATAAAGGAAACCTTCCAAACCTCAAGATAACTTGCAATAATAAATCAGTTGTATGCATTCTAAATAATAAACACCATCATTCAAAGTTCTTCGGTGATTAGCATCAATTATTTAATCTTGACAGAATTCCACCGACTCTTGTTGCACTTTATATAAAACCAGAATTCTAAGTGTATCACTAATCTGGACAGCAATTTCGACCGAAAATTCCCGAGGCTACAGGAATCCGGTGAAGTCGTGTAACCCCTCGTTGGAAAGATCTTTTCATGATCTACAACTTTCATATTCAGGTCACAACCCAGATCTGACAATAACTTACTCGAAATCGGCTTCAAAGTTCACTGCGCACAGAACACAATTTCTGTGTACAGGAATTGCCGGACAGCAAACTCGATTTGGTTTTCCCGGGGCCACAGACATCACCTGAGGTCGTGCAACCACTCGTTGGAAAGGTATTTCCAAGGGCTACAACTTTCGTGTTTAGTCGAAAGCCCAGATCTGCCATTATCCTACATAAAAAGGGCCTAGAAGATCGCTGCGCGCAGAATACAGATTCTGCGCGCATCTTAAAGAAAATGAACGGCATCGGTTCGTCTTCCTCGTCAAGGCGATCGTTCCTAAATTTTCCAGAAATATTCTCCTCCCTTATTCAACCTCAAAGGCCATAAACTCCTCACGAGGCCATCCACCCATCGTCATATTGAAGAAAAGGGGAAGGGTTGAAGAGATCTAAAATCTAGGATTCAAATCCTAGCATGGCCTAACCTAGAAATCTTCTCCTCACCATCAAGACTCTCTTGAGTCGATGTCTCTCCTAAGGCATAACTATAGATCTAGCACCAAGGGAGGGGGTAGGAAACTCACGTTGACTCCAGCGGTACCACCATTTCCGGCCATGGATCGCGTAGTTCTCCTTGGCGACATCTTCTCCTTCGCGGCGATGGCGGAACTCCTCCGGTAGAACTTGCTCCAGCGGTTTTCCTCTCACCAGGAGCTCTCACAGGAAATAGGGGAAGGAAATGAGAGTGAAAAACGGCTAGGGTTTCTCTGCCCCTTATAAGCAAAATGTGACACGGGTATGGACACGGCCGTGTCCGTACCCGTGTCCTGCTTCCGCGAAACGGCCGTGGCGGTTTCCATGCCGGTTCACTGTTTGACACGGGTAGGGACACGGCCGTGTCCCAACCCGTGTTCACAGGACACGGCCGTGTGCCTGGCCGTGTCATTGGCCGTGTGCATCTTCAGTTACATATCAACACTTCTCGTCGAGCTCAACTCGACGCACACGGGTAGGGACACGCCCGTGTCACTACCCGTGTCACGCACACGGGTAGGGACACGGCCGTGTCACTACCCGTGTCACCATCTCGACGACTCTCGACGATTCGACACGGCTCGTCGAGATCATCTCGACGCACACGGGTAGGGACACAGCCGTGTCACTACCCGTGTCATGATCTCGACGACTCTCGACGATTCTCGACGATCTCGACACGCCTCGTCGAGATCGTCTCGACGCACACGGGTAGGGACACGGCCGTGTCACTACCCGTGTCACTTCTCTCTACAATGATTTCTCCACTTCTCCACAAGTGCAGCCCAACTCCCTGCACTTCTCAGGACTTGAGTCAACCCTCCTGACTCAAAAACTCACACACTAGGGGCCTAGAGCGATTCGGGTCGTTACAAATCCTATAAACAAAATAAAAGATTTCGTCCCCGAAATCAGGCTTAAGCTGTGTGGAGAAAACTTAACAGGAAGTTTATCACATGTTTTTAAATAAGGTTACCTTGGGCAAACAGCTCCGGGTAGCGTTGCTGCATCAAATCCATTGGCTCCCAAGTGTACTCCTCCTTCCCATGATTCAACCATAGCACCTTTACTAAGGGAACACTTTTGCGGCGCAAAGTCCTTGTCTCGCTGTCAACAATCCGTACCGGCTCTAGTCGCACAGACCTATCTGACGCCACCGCACCATCAGTAGTGGGAATATACTGGTCGGGCCGCAACAATGCTTTTCGAAGCGACGACACATGGAACACGTCGTGGAGATTTTCTAGTTCTGGTGGTAACTCCAACCGATAGGCCAACGGGCCGATCCTTTCTAGTATAGTATAAGGCCCAACATACCTTGGGCTGAGCTTTTTCACTCCACGCACCCGCGACACTCCATGCATCGGCCGAATCTTAAGGAACACTTTTTCGCCCACCTGGAACTCCACCATCCGATGCTTTTTATTATAATATTTCGCCTGTCGACTTTGAGCCTCCAACATGCGATCCCGTATCAATCTGACCGCAGCATCAGTATCATCTATGTATTCGTTTCCCAATGCCTTCGGATCTTCATCTTGCACCCAAGACAAGGGAGTCCTGCACCTTCTTCCGTAAAGGGCTTCATGGGGCGCCATACCGATGCTTGCTTGATGACTATTGTTGTAGGAGAATTCCACCAGGGGCAAGAGTCTTTCCCATGGCTCTCCTCTGTCCAACACACATAGCCTCAACAAATCCTCCAGCGTTCTGATTGTCCGCTCTGACTGTCCGTCAGTCTGAGGATGAAAAGCGGTACTAAAGGTTAGGCGTGAGCCCAAATACGCCTGCACCGCCTTCCACTCATTTGATGTAAACCGACCATCCCTATCCGAAACAATCGTCTTGGGCACGCCATGATACCGTACAAATTGCTCCACAAAAAGGCGTACCAAAACATCCACGTGTGCTTCCTTCTTCATTGGAATGAATCGGGCCACCTTTGTCAGTCGGTCCACAATAACCCACACCGAATCATTCCCGGAGCGGGAACGAGGTAGCCCATGAACAAAATCCATGGAGATATCCTCGAACTTCCATTCGGGGATGGGCAGCGACTGCAACAAACCACCGGGACTCCTGCATTCAGCCTTCACTCTTTGACAAGCTTCGCAATGTGTAACATAGTAGCGAACATCCTTCTTCATTCCCGGCCAACATATGGTCTTCCGCAGTCCGGCATACATCTTAGCAATACCCGGATGCACTGAATATTGAGAGGAATGCGCCTCTCTCAATATATCTTCCCGAATTTTGCCGCCCTTGGGAATATAAAGTCGGCCACGAAAATAAACGAGACCGTCTTTTAGTGTGTACTCATCGGTGGTCCTATCTTCAATTGCCTTGATTGCCGGGGCCAAGGACGCATCCATTCCTTGCTCCACCCGTATCCGGTCTCGGATATCACAAACTATGCTCATGTTGGCCAAATACTCCGCATATTCCGCCGAAGGATCCTTGAATACTAGAGTAATTTCCATCTTCTCGATCATTCGAGCCAACTCCATACTCATCAGCCGAGACTCTGGGCTAGAGCCTGGCACTTTTCTACTCAAGGCATCGGCTACCGAGTTCGCTTTCCCGGGGTGGTAGTTCATGGTGAACTCATAGTCGCATAGAAATTCCAACCACCGCCGTTGTCTCAGGTTCAACTCCTTCTGAGTGTGAACATACTTCAAGTTTTTGTGATCGGAAAAGATCTCGCAGTGGACGCCATATAAATAATGCCTCCAGACCTTCAAAGCGAACACCACTGCTCCTAACTCCAAATCATGAACCGGGTAATTGATTTCATGTTTCTTTAACTGCCTTGAAGCATAAGCGATCACATGCCCGTGCTGCAACAGCACCGCTCCCATCCCTTGATATGATGCGTCTGTGTAAACCTGAAATCCTTCCTTCCCAGACGGAAGTGCAAGGATGGGGGCGGAGGTAAGCCTATCCTTCAACTCTTGAAATGCTGCTTCACATTTAGGTGTCCACTCAAATGGCACACCCTTCTTCGTCAAGGAGGTAAGAGGAAGGGCAATCTTGGAGAATCCTTTCACGAACTTGCGGTAGTAGCCAGCAAGTCCAAGAAAGCTTCGTACATCGGCCGCCGACTTCAAGGGCGACCACTCCTTCACGGCCCGCACCTTAGCTGGGTCCACAGCTAATCCTGCCCCACTGATCACATGCCCCAAGAAGGCAACCTCCTTAAGCCAGAATTCACACTTGCTAAACTTGGCATACAAGGCGTGCTCCTTTAATTTCTTCAAAACTAAGGTCAGGTGCTCGACATGCTCCACCTCCGTCTTTGAGTAGACCAAGATGTCGTCGATGAAAACAATGACGAAGATGTCCAGATATGGTTCAAACACCTTGTTCATCAGGCTCATGAAGGCCGAAGGTGCATTTGTGAGCCCAAACGGCATCACTGTGAACTCATACAAACCATATCTCGAACTGAAGGCTGTTTTCTGAATATCCCCCTCTTGTATCCTCAACTGATAGTATCCAGAGCGCAAGTCTAGTTTAGAGAACTAGTGTGCTCCCACTAATTGATCGAACAACTCGTCGATCCGAGGTAGCGGATAAGTGTTCCGCACCGTTAATCGATTGAGTTCCCGATAATCTATGCACAATCGCAGGGTTCCATCCTTCTTCTTCACGAACAGCACCGGGGCACCCCATGGTGATGAACTGGGGCGAACGAACCCTGAATCTACTAGTTCTTGCAATTGAACTCTAAACTCCGCGAGTTCTTTCGGGGCCATTCTGTACGGGGCCTTAGATACAGGCTTGGCACCTGGTACTAAATTAATCTGAAAATCGACCTCTCTATGCGGTGGTAATCCTGGTAGCTTCTCAGGAAATACCTCGGGAAAATCCCGCACAACCCGTACATCCTTTAATTCCAACGCTTCCTCCTTCAACTCGAACCAGATCATGAAGACCTCGTCCCCCTTCATATGAGCTTTTACAACCTGGACGGAAGATAACATCATGCGAGGAGCGAAGCCAATACCTTGGAAGATGACGTCAGAGTCTCCATGTCTCAAATAGATCCGCTTCTCCGCGCAGTCGATCCTTGCAAAGTGCCAATCGAGCCATGCCATGCCCAAAATGATGTCAAACTCCGGCATTCTCAGAACCGTGGCCGGTGTATCAAAGGCCTTCCCATCAATAAATAACTCAAACTCGCACTTGGCGGTCGCGATCATCTCCGAGCCATCCGGAAGGCGTACACGTCGGGCTATTCCCGTGAAGTACTGAACATCCCCCATGTCTTTTATGAAATCCTCGGACACAAAAGAGTGTGAGGCACCGGTATCGAACAGCGCATAGGCCGTCTTCCCGCCAATACTCACTGTGCCTAAGTGCCAACGACCAAAACTTATTGCTAGTGTCTAATAAGTTCTAAGCAACTCATGTTAAACCATGCAAGTATGTAAACTAATTAAATCATACCTGCAATCACATCTTGTGGGTTCCGTTCCTGCACCATATCAAGCGCGTACACTTGATCCCGGACCGGTCCGGGGTTTCCTCTTGGCGGTCCTCGTCCTCGACCACGCATATATCCCCGTCCTCGTGGAGCTGGTGGAGGGAGAGCAGGAGGGAGAGCAAGAGGGGCGTTCCCATATAGCTGCGGGCAGAAACGCCGGATGTGGCCTGGCTGGTTGCATTCGAAGCACACCAGACCATGACGCCCTTCAGGTTGTTGAAATCGCTGAGGCTGTGGGGGTGGAGGCAACGCAGGCGGCTGCGGAACTGGATGCTCCACCCTATAGTTTCGGTGGACACGCCCTCCACCTCTTTGATAACCTCTTCCTCCTCTGAAGTCCCGTCTCCTTCTATTACTTTGGCCGGCTTCCATCACGTCCTCCGCAGGCCTCTTACTACATCCCAGGTGGTCCGCCTCCAATCTTTTCGCCATATCAATGATCTCCGCCAAGCTACCATCCGCTATAAACAAAAGGGACTGCCTTAGGGGATCTCGCAGCCCTTTATAGAAGCGCTTGGCATAACCTCTGTCATCCAACTCATAAGAATCCACAAACCTTGCGAGATGCTGGAATTCCCGCTGGTATTCTGTAACCGACTTTGATCCCTGCTTTAGTAGAAGGAACCTCTGCTCAAGCTCATCTCGGGCCGATGTAGGGATAAAGTGCTCCAAGAAAACACCCGAGAATTCACTCCAACTTATCTCTGTGTAGATCCGGCCTTGGAAGGTAGAGCCCATGAGGGACTTCCACCACCTCTTCGCATGTAAGTCCAAGACGGACACTGCCAATGTCACTGCCATGTTGGCCGGGCAACGGATACCAGCCAGCAACTCTTCTATCGTGTCTAGCCATTCTTCTGTACGTACGGCTGACTCCGTCCCAAGGTAGACGGGAGGGGAGAGAGCCCGGAAGGTGCTCAGCCAGTTGGAGCTCGGGGCTTGTTGTTGCACCGGAGCCTGCTGTGCCTTAAAAGCATCAAGAATGGCGGTAAGCGTTTGCCCCAACTCAGACTGTTGGAACTGAGTGGGTATGGGAGGGGTAGGAGTACCCCCCATCGGCTCAACATGCAGTGGAACCTACACGTACACGACAAATTTGTGGTCAGGTTGGCTAAACTTAAGGTCAAAGTTGGACAAACTTAATGTGAATTACATATGGGCACACCACTGCTTCCGCTAAGTCAGTTTGTCCCTAAACTGACTAACCAAACGGGGGTGGCACCATTGTTGAATGACTTCGTAGTTGAGGATCGTGGCAAACTGATACCATTTGTAAGACCCCCCCCTCCCCGGATCCCAAAACACGGCACGAAGGGGGAGTCTTATGCCCGGAACAGCCGCCTTGCGATAGCATTAGCACACGGGCTAACCTGTACCACAAGACGCCTATCCCGCCGGCTACAACAATATCAATAAATCATGCCAACCCAACCAAATAAATAAACATGAGAAGTCAAATCCACACTAAGTTATAATGTCCAAAACATCAATAATGAGAAGCTAAAACATGCTTCTACAATATATCAGAGTACAGCTAATCTTTGCCCAAACGGGCTACATCAGAGTAAGCAAAACACTAACATCGGTAACAGACGGTATCGACGGCACCGTCACATCAGGCCCTGTCGTCCTGGCCTGGCTGTCCTGCGGCGTAGTCTGCGGCTGCTCTACCTGCGGAGTGACCTCCTAAAAAGGAAGACGTAGCAACCGTTAGTCGAAACGACTAAGTGGTTTCACATCCGCTCCCCCGGCGACTCCTCGGCACCGGGCGGAGAAAGGAACAAGAGTATAGTATATGTAACAAGTAAGCAAGTAAAGGAAGTGCAAACAGGTGGCAGTAGTGTAAGAGAAACAATATCATAATCAGCATTTATATAAGAGCTACAACTAGACTAGCAAGTATAAGAGCTACAACTAGACTAGCAAGTATAAGAGCTACAACAGGAAAGTAACTTAACTTATAAGAATGCCCATACAAACTTATAAGTTAAGGATCGGGTTACATAAAAGTAACTCATCGTATAAGAGTGCCCATACAAACTTATACGATGAGGATCTTGTTGTGCAATGATATGAAATGCTATGAATGCTATGCAATGACTCACCCATGCACACCCATGCAATTATCATGTTCACACAGACTATAGTTCCCACTTTTCGAGCAGGTAGCTAACCTCTCAGGCATCAGCCGCCGTGGACAGGCGGTGACAGTAGAACGGGCACTTCTACTACTAGGCGGGTATCACACTACTTCACCTAGGCCTCCGTACGCCTCAACGCTAAGAACACAACAGCGGAGCCCATGCGTACTATGGCCCAGCGGGGTCTTGGGTAGATGTGCACCAAGAACACAGCCCGAACTGGCCTTGTGTGACCCGGAAGGGGCCTCGGAAGAAAGCACGAGGACATAGCCCAACCGTCCACATGGTCGGAGGGGCCTCGGGAAGTGAACACCGAGGACACAGCCCAAACCGACCAAGTCTAACTGCCAACTCCCGTCGGTGTGACGACTGGCGAGCCCGTAGACCTGCCACACTATCCTTAACCCGGGATTACGACACCGCGTGTCGACTCACACCACATGCAATCTCACACCAACATCACATGGAAGGGGCCTCGGAAGCAAGCACGAGGACACAGCCCAACCATCCATCCACACCTCATCTCAACACAACCAAAACAAGTGGCGGTCAACACCGCACTCACAAACTTACACAATACTACCCATAGGAAGATGACTCTCTAAGTATTGGACTACCAAATTCAATCCACTAATCAACACACACATGGCCATAGTTTAATCTTCTATATGTCATTCCATATGAACTCTACATAAGACTTATATGATGCGCATATGTTATAGTTTAACAACATCTTATCAATTCGATTCGATTAAACATAAATGAAACCTTCCAAACCTCAAGATAACTTGCAATAATAAATCAGTTGTATGCATTCTAAATAATAAACACCATCATTCAAAGTTCTTCGGTGATTAGCATCAATTATTTAATCTTGACAGAATTCCACCGACTCTTGTTGCACTTTATATAAAACCAGAATTCTAAGTGTATCACTAATCTGGACAGCAATTTCGACCGAAGATTCCCGAGGCTACAGGAATCCGGTGAAGTCGTGTAACCCCTCGTTGGAAAGATCTTTTCATGATCTACAACTTTCATATTCAGGTCACAACCCAGATCTGACAATAACTTACTCGAAATCGGCTTCAAAGTTCACTGCGCACAGAACACAATTTCTGTGTACAGGAATTGCCGGACAGCAAACTCGATTTGGTTTTCCCGGGGCCACAGACATCACCTGAGGTCGTGCAACCACTCGTTGGAAAGGTATTTCCAAGGGCTACAACTTTCGTGTTTAGTCGAAAGCCCAGATCTGCCATTATCCTACATAAAAAGGGCCTAGAAGATCGCTGCGCGCAGAATACAGATTCTGCGCGCATCTTAAAGAAAATGAACGGCATCGGTTCGTCTTCCTCGTCAAGGCGATCGTTCCTAAATTTTCCAGAAATATTCTCCTCCCTTATTCAACCTCAAAGGCCATAAACTCCTCACGAGGCCATCCACCCATCGTCATATTGAAGAAAAGGGGAAGGGTTGAAGAGATCTAAAATCTAGGATTCAAATCCTAGCATGGCCTAACCTAGAAATCTTCTCCTCACCATCAAGACTCTCTTGAGTCGATGTCTCTCCTAAGGCATAACTATAGATCTAGCACCAAGGGAGGGGGTAGGAAACTCACGTTGACTCCAGCGGTACCACCATTTCCGGCCATGGATCGCGTAGTTCTCCTTGGCGGCATCTTCTCCTTCGCGGCGATGGCGGAACTCCTCCGGTAGAACTTGCTCCAGCGGTTTTCCTCTCACCAGGAGCTCTCACAGGAAATAGGGGAAGGAAATGAGAGTGAAAAACGGCTAGGGTTTCTCTGCCCCTTATAAGCAAAATGTGACACGGGTATGGACACGGCCGTGTCCGTACCCGTGTCCTGCTTCCGCGAAACGGCCGTGGCGGTTTCCATGTCGGTTCACTGTTTGACACGGGTAGGGACACGGCCGTGTCCCAACCCGTGTTCACAGGACACGGCCGTGTGCCTGGCCGTGTCATTGGCCGTGTGCATCTTCAGTTACATATCAACACTTCTCGTCGAGCTCAACTCGACGCACACGGGTAGGGACACGCCCGTGTCACTACCCGTGTCACGCACACGGGTAGGGACACGGCCGTGTCACTACCCGTGTCACCATCTCGACGACTCTCGACGATTCGACACGGCTCGTCGAGATCATCTCGACGCACACGGGTAGGGACACAGCCGTGTCACTACCCGTGTCATGATCTCGACGACTCTCGACGATTCTCGACGATCTCGACACGCCTCGTCGAGATCGTCTCGACGCACACGGGTAGGGACACGGCCGTGTCACTACCCGTGTCACTTCTCTCTACACTGATTTCTCCACTTCTCCACAAGTGCAGCCCAACTCCCTGCACTTCTCAGGACTTGAGTCAACCCTCCTGACTCAAAAACTCACACACTAGGGGCCTAGAGCGATTCGGGTCGTTACACATGCTAACAAGCCCTACCCTCAGCCTTTATAAATATAGGCTTACAATCACTCAGATCCAATGGATCCCACAAGTTACAAATGTAATACAGATAATGACTCTACAACTCAGAATTACAGGAGGGGAGTTGAGAGATTCTTGATGAGTTCTTGGAAGAACTCAGCTGGATTCACCCTAACTTAGCTTTCTTCAAAGCTTCTTGAGTAGAACTGAATAAGGCTGAATCCTCTGCAGTTGTTCCTTGACCTCTGCCACTTAAGATCCAGAATTGATTCTGAATCCTTCTTCTTAGCCTAGTTCCTGAGGCTGATTTCTTGGAAGGAGCCCTCTCTCTCCAACTTCTTAGATCTGCAGTTGAAATGCAAGATCTTCTTGTGTTTTTACTCTGTGTATCACTTTACAGATTACTTGAATAATCTGATCAATTACTTTAATTATTCTCACCACTGTTTCTGTAAACTGTGGGTGCCTATTTATAGGCCTTCTTCATGGTAACCGGCTGGTCCGGTTCATAACTGACTTCTGACATCTCTGACAGTTGATGTAGACCGGCTGGATCGGCAGCTGTCATGTCAACCAGTCACTTCTTGAAAATCTCTAACAGTCAGTAAGTGTCGAGACTTTCTGTCTTTAACTGTCGACACTTATAGACTAAGTGTCGACACATGCTTTGTAAGTGTCGACACAAGTCTACAAGGTGTCGACACATATCCTTATATGTCTCGACACAGATTCTTCTTCATGTGTCGACACTAAAATTGAGTGTCGACACAAATACTTGTTCTTTTAGCTTTTGCTAAATTCTTCTATGTGTCGACACATATCCTTTGTGTCGACACAACTTCTTGTGTTGAATCTGTCAAGTGTCGACACTGCTTCTTGGTGTCGACACATAGTCTTCTATCTTGAATCTTGCTGAGTGTCGACACAGCTCCTTGTGTCGACACACCTTCTTGTTGTTGAGACTTCAGCTGAGTGTCGACACATTCCTTTAGTGTCGACACTTGTACTTAGAATAATTTGCTGCTCTTTCTGTTCTTTTCTAAGTGTCGACAAAGCTCCTTGTGTCGACACTTTCTTCAAGTGTTGAGTCTTTAGCTAAGTGTCGACACATTGTGCTGGGTGTCGACACTTACTTCAAATGTTGACTCTTCTGATAGTGTGTCGACACATGTACTTAGACTCTGCAGACTTTTGCTGAGTGTTGACATAGCTCCAAGTGTCGACACTTTCTGGTGTAGACACTGCTTCACTGGGTGTCGACACAGCTCATTGTGTCGACACTGTCTGTCTGCACTTTTCTTCACTGAGTGTCGACACAGCTCCAAGTGTCGACACTTTCTGTCTGGTGTCGACTCTACATCCCAGGTGTCGACACAATGACTCCAAGTGTCGACACTGCTTGTCTGGGTGTCGACACAGGCTTTCTTAAGTGTCGACATTTTCCCTCTGGGTGTCGACACATGAACTTAGAAACTTTTTGCTTCAGTCCAGTGATTTCTTAACCTGCACAAGTAACTCAAACATACATCAAATACATTATGATGTATATCATTGAGATGGGTGAGGCTTCTTCAAATCAGGTACATTTGACCAATGTACCCAACACCTATTAATCTTTAGAACGTAAATTCGCGTAGTGGAGAGTGTGTGAACGGACAAGCGTATGGCCACCATCATTGATGGATTTCTTTGGAGGTTATCTTGAGGTGATTTAGGGTTAATTGTTATTCTAGCAACCTAGTAGTTTGTTAATGCGCCGTTTATTTAGAATTTCTACTTTTGTTTCTCTTATTTTCACTAATTTTGGATGCCTTGTTTTAAGATTTAGAAATGTGTAAATTTTCTTTATGTTCTAATGATATTTTTAGGTCTCCACTTTCAAGTTTTCTATTGTGCACTTCTCACCCCACTAGTTGTTGACATAGGAATTAGGATAGTTTAATTTTTCATGTTTTCTTTTTCTTAATTATGCAACCTAAATCTTCTTTGTTTACTTTTCCCTAGTTTTCAATTCTATTTGCTTGGGTGCAAGCAAATACTCTAGCATGGGGGAATTTGATGACTAATTTTAGTCATCGCTTTTTGGGTAGTTTAGTATTCATAAATATTAGGTTTTAATATAGTGTTATCTATTTACATGCTTAATTATGTTGTAATTTTATTTTAATGTTTGATGTTATAATATAAAAATCTATAGTTTATTATATGTATTTTTTCCATATTATGTTATGATTGTTGTATTATTTTATGTTATAAAAAAATAAAACTAATGGTTGTTTTGCTTTGTTGTTTGTAGGTTCAAGTCCGAGTAGCCCTCATCAAAGCCCACATGGAGCAGCCCGGCCCCTCCTTCATTGATCCAGCCCGAGCTCACTTCTTGGTGCAGCCCGGCCTCCTCCCCACTTCAAAGATAAAACAGCCCACTTCAAGGATGAAGCTGCCCAAGCTCCTCTTCAAGCCCAAAACCGTGAGCATGCACCTTGCCACCTTGGCATGGCCGGCTCCCTCTCTCCTTTTCATCAATTCCTTTTTCACATTTCTCTCCCCACACATGCATGCACCTTGCCACCTTGGCATGGTTAGCCACCCCGCTCTCTCTCTTTCATTTAATCCACATCCATCCCCCTCTCTATTTTACATTTTCCACTCTAATTTCCATAAAGTCCATGCATTGAACCCACCTCTCTCTCTCCACCTCATTAAATATCATGCATGTATTCTCTCCACTTCTTTTAATGCCATGCATGAACTTCTCTCCCTTTACATGGCCACCCACCCACCTCTTTCATCCCCCTTATTTATTTTATTTTCTCTTTTCATTCTCATTTAAGGCCATGTAATGAATCTCCTCCTCTCCCCCTCCCTTAATTAAATGAAATGCATGCACCCTCTCCCCATACACATGGCCGACCACCCCCCTTTCCTCCTCCTCTTCATTCCCATCTAGAATCTTCCCTCCTCATCTATAAAAGGCACCATGGTCTCATGCTTTAAGGGTTAGATTTTGGAGAGAGCAAGTGGAGAGTACAAGTCAAGAGAGCTTTTGTTGTAATTTTATTTCTTAGTTTACCTTGTTGCAATTTTTTTCGTTGAAGTAATTTAGTATTGTTTTGTTTAGCATTGTGCACTCTTTCGTTTAGTATCAATAAAATGAAATTTTATTCTCTTTACATTGTTATCTCCTTTTCCAATATGCGTAGCTAATCTTCTATTAGCCTTCGATCGTGAGGATCCATAAAATGAGATGAGGGTTTCTTTTATTTCATAGTTTTATTTTTGCTTAATTTTATTCGATCCTTCTTTGATTTTTATTTTATCGACTCCGTATTTCCGATATACGGTACTAGACTTGGGATCTCATATTTAAGTAGCCGAGAGGCTCATGAATGTGAAAGATCACTCAAAGAAGGAAGGAGTTGAACGCAACCCTAGAGATAGGATGACGTAAATCTTCCGGATTGGAGTCAAATCCAATAGTGCGGGTGACCTCGATAATGCGGCTTTAGGCCTTTTTGACTTGAAAGAGATTTCGGTCAAAACGTCTATAAGTCAGGGGATTTAATTCTCTAGCGAGATTATTTCCTAATTTCGGATCCGTCACAGTCGAGTATGATTTGCAAATTTAAAACTATGCCTTTTCATCCCTCTCATTTTATTTTATGGTGAATCTTCGATCGAATGCTAGCTTTTTATTATAAAGTTTTTCGTCTAAAAAATTATCTTTTATTTTAGTTTAAAAATTCTCAAAACCCATTTTCTTTCTATAGGATAATAGTTCAAGCGTGAGTAGCAGTATTTGACAACACCGTATTTAAATACGACCTTGATACTACAATTCGACAGGTACACTTGCATGTTCGGGTTTTAGCCCATCAACCTCTGCTCGACGAACCATACACAGTTCGTCGATCGCAGTTAGACGAATTGTAATATCTGAAGTTTGCGTTCAGCGTTCGTCGATCTGGGTTCGACGAACTGGCCACATTTCATCGACGTGAGTTCGACAAATACTGCTGAACTTTGTTTTTACTGACTGTTTTCTGATTTCTGTTTCTCTTGTCTATAGGTTTAGGATTGTTTTCAGACAATAGTTTGTTTATTAACTTTTCTTTTCCCTTTGCAGAGATAAACTTGATGGGGGTTGAAAGAATATTCTTCTTAATTATGGGGGGTAAACTTGATGAAGCACCCAAGCCCAGCTTGCCATTTAATCTGGCATTCACTGTGCTTGTAATGTCCATCAGCTTGAAGCTTCTCCCATTGAGAGATTGCTCAAGTTGTTTGGCCTAATATAATTCAGATTTTAATTTAATTATTTGTTTATTAGCTAAGGTTAGTTGGTCTGTTAGCTTTATGTTCTCTGAATTTACAGATTCAAGACTCCCTAATCTTTCTCTAAGAGTTTTTATTTCCTTTTCTGAATTGATTAGGTCTAAGCACATAGATTTGAATTCAGCTTTAAATAAATCAGAACTAAAATCAAAGATAGAGATAACCTGATCTGCCTTTGAGTCTAAGGCAGCTTCATCTTCAGATTCTTCTTCTAATCCAGAATTGTTCCTGGAGGCATCAATTGCCATTAGGCACACCTCCTTGGATCTAGCTTCTTCCTCTTCTTCACTTGAGCTGGAAGAGGATGTTTCTTCTTCAGTGTCACTCCAAGTCTCAGCAACAAATCCCTTATCTTTCTTTTTATATTTGCTGGAGGAGGGTCTGCTGCTGTGCTTTCTCCTGGAGTCCTTTTCTCTGCTCTTGTCCTTCTTCTGGTTTTCTGGATATTCTGAGATATAATGTCCAGGCTTTCTGCACCCAAAATACAAAACCTCCTTGGTTGGTGTCTTTTCATACTTGGGCTTACCATCCTGTTTGGATGATTTCCTTCTGAAATCCGTCCTTGCCATCTTGTAGAACCCTTTGGCAAAGAGGCTCATGAGCACTTCATTGGAAGTTGATGTCTCACTTTCTTCAGATGCTTTGAAGGCTATGTTGTGCTCCTTTCTAACTGGAGTTGTTGCCTTCTGTTCTGTTGCTTCTCTTGATTTGATCAGCTGCTCATAGGATTTCAATTTGCCTAACAGAGACTCAGTTGATATCTCATTGAGGCTTCTGGATTCTTTGATAGGCCAGATTCTGGAATCCTAAGAGCTAGGGAAGCACATCAATATCTTGTCATTCACCTCTGTCAAGGTGATGTCCTTATCCAGGGTTTTGAGCTCATTGATGATTGTGCTCAGCCTGTTGTACATTTCTGCCACTGATTCATTCTCATCCTTTTTAAAGTTCTCATACAGGGATATGAGATTGGATCTTCTGTCCTTTCTTTCATCTGCAGAGCCAGCTACCATTTGGTTAAGGGAATACCAAATGGCCTTGGCTGAGGTGCACACAGCCACCTTCTGGAATATGTCATCTGACATAGTCTGGGCTAAGATATTCATTGCCTTAGCATCTGTCATCTTGGCTTTCTTGTAGGCATCATTGTTTTCTGGAGGGGGCACTGCAGTCATGTTGGTTGAAGTGCTGGTAGAAGCTGCAGGTGCTGGAGGTACACCTGTCAAGATAACAGAAAAGATATCCTCGTCAATAGAATTCATGTATAACCTGATTCTTGTCTTCCAGATGGTAAACAAGTTAATATTGCACACTGGAGGTATGATGCTTGCATAGTCTTTGTTTTGGGCCATGTATGTGAAGAGTTAAATCTAATAACAGAACCAAACCAACAGATCTAACTAGAGGGATCTTTGTGGTTCAGGTGTTAGCCTATACAACCACAAGGTGTGGTATTTTAACCAACCTGGCTCTGATACCAATTGAAAGTGCAAGTTAGATCTGAAATACTCTAGAGGGGGGTGAATAGAGTATTGTGCTCAATAAAAATTTTTACAACTTTTGTTATAATCCAAATTCATCGAGCGAAGAAATCCAAATTCATCGAACAAAGATAATTATCACTGTCAGACAGTATTCATCGAACAAAGATCCAAATTCATCGAGCGAAGAAAGATTGTGGACTTAGCAAAATATTCTGCATCTGCTGATATTCAGTGTCGACATAAGCTGGTGTCGACTGATTGATCTTGGTGTCGAATCAAATCTTCTGGTGTCGACATGAAATCCTGGTGTCGACACAAATCCTCTGGTGTCGACATAGATTGACTGATGTCGACACATGCCCTAAGTGTCGACACAAATACTCTGAGTTCAGAATTCGTCGAGTAGAGTACTGCATTCCTCGACCTGAGAAGCTGACTTTGTCGACCTGAGAAGTTGAGAACTTGAGGTCCAAGTTCGTCGAGCTCAGAATCTAATTCGTCGACCAAAGCTTGAAGCTGGACTTAGAAAAATTCTGAAGTTGTCCTGAATTTGGCTTGATGAAGAACCTCAACATTCGTCGAATAGAGAACAAAGATCGTCGAGCTCAGCACCAAGAAATATCTCAAGATCGTCGAGTGCATAACACCTTTTGTCGAGTTGAGTTCGACGAACGTCGAACTCACTTTACTTAGTCTCGAAAACCTCTAAGTCTGGAGTCTCTGATGGTCTTGTTGAAAGCTGGTCCATCTGAAATTGAAACTAAGTACTTGGCCTAGACTCTAGGACACAAACTTGACCCTGGCTATACATGATGGGTCACATCCTAAGCTAGTGAACCTAGCCCAAATCAACTAGGGATCCAACAACCCTTGACGATCGCTTTGGAGATATGGAAAACTAGCCGGATGAACAGCACCACAACATCCTTGCCTCCACAAATCTGGACTCGGCACGCGATTTGGGGCTCTAAAACTCCACCATAAGCGGATTCCACCTCGTTCTCCCTTGCCCTCCCACTATCTAACACTTGAAGAAAGAGAAAGTGTTGGGTATTGTATCCACACTAACCATGATTTGATGAAGTCGCCTTTGAACTAAGATGAATTAAGTTGTATTTGATGCTTTGTTTGAGTTATGTGTTTGCCGGACTCTAATGGCAAGTGGAGACCAATGTCAGTCTACAATGTTTCACCAAACAAAGGACCATACAATGTAATCCCTCATTGTGTGATCCAAGGTGTTAACTCAAGTGTAGCCTTTCTATTGGGATAGACTTCATATTCAAGCTCTAGGACTAAGTGGAAAAGACTTGATGCTGGTCTTACCAAAGAAGAAGAGAATTCTGTCAAGAAAATTTCCTAAGTATTATACTCGAGTAGTTTTATATCTACTCGAGTAAATAGCTGAGTTTATACTCGAGTAATATTACTCTTACTCGAGTAAGGATGACAGATCCCGAGTAGTCAACTTATGGCTCTCGAGTAGTTAAGACAACTACTCGAGTAGATTCCCTCTTTCTCGGGTTTACAAAATTTTCTTCTCCAAATTTTGTTTCTAAGTGAAATACTTGAGTAGGCGATATAGATACTCGAGTAGTTTATCTCTTCTGTCTCGAGTAACTAAATTCTGGCTCTCATGTAGTTCTTACTTACTTGAGTAGTCTAAGTCATATACTCGAGTAGTTCACTTAATACTCGAGTAGTCCAAAAATTTTACTCGTGTAAACCAGAATCTTCCTTCCTCAAAATTTCTCTATGTCAATTACTCGAGTAGTCCTTTCCATAAACTCGAGTAGTTCTTATTCTCTCGAGTAGTTCAACTTCACTACTCGAGTAACCAAGAATTTTATTCAACAAAATTTTTCTAAGAGAATTACTTGAGTAGTCATTTCCACATACTCGAGTAGTTCATATCGTCTCGAGTAGTTCAACTTCAATAGTCGAGTAGTCCATTATTCCAGCTCAGAAAATTTTCTAAGTCACTGTCTCGAGTAGTTTCTCAACCACTCGAGTAGTTCATTCTCATCTACTCGAGTAGTATTCCTTATACTCGAGTAATCCACTCCACCTCTCGTGTAACTACCTAAGTACTCGAGTATGTCTTTTTGATACATAAGTAGCTGATCTCTTTTTTCTTCCATTATATACTCGAGTACTTCTCTTCTTATTACTTGAGTAGTTTTCTTGTATACTCGAGTAGTTGTCTTCTACCCACTCGAGTAGTTATGTAATGTACTCGAGTAATCATTTCCTCACTCGAGTATATTACTTCAATTTTTTTTCTAAAAATTTTGTTAAGTCCAGATTAACAGAATTCTTAATGAGCATTGACGTGATTGGTCAACGTGTGCCTTATTATGAATTAATTATGACTGTTATTTGCCAATCCTATATAAAGTCTTATCAAACCAACAAACCCTAAGCAAGGAGATCATTCAGAAGTTTTGCAGCCGAATATTCTTAAGTTTTCTAATTTCCTCTCTCTCTCCAAGAAACGAAAACCGCTACTGCCACTGATTCCCGACCGGCTAGGGTTTCGATTTCAGAGGACTCAGATCAAGAAGGTTCTACAGATAGAGATTGTCGCATAACTCTTCATCTTCTATTCGATTGATCAAGTGAAGCCAAGAAGATCCAGATCTGATTTTGCCGAGATTTTCATCACCTTTCTGATAAAGCCGCAAAGCCTAGAAGAAGAAGATCCTGGCCGATAGTTGCAGATCTGAATAAGAATTATTGTTTGTATTTCTATACACATTTTATTTCATTCTTGTAGGAGAAATTTCTACGACTGTAGGAGCCTTTGTCTCCGAGATTGTAGGAAGTCTTATCTTCTGAGTGTCGATCCGTTTTGTGGATCGAGATTGTAGGAATGTTGTTTTGAGGTGTAGGATTGATTTCAATCCGAGATAGTGGAGTGGCCGAGTCTAGTATATTGCTGGATTGATGAGCGAAAGTGGATGTACCCAAGGTTGGGGAACCACTATAAATCTTGCATCATCTGTGATTGATTGGTAGATAGTTCTGTGCTTTGATCTATAATTTTTATTCCGCAAAAAGACACACATCTCACTTATTCACCCCCCTCTAGGTGATTTAGGTAGGCAACTATAAACTTTCAATTGGTAATAGAGCCAGGTTGATCATTAAAAGGTTAACACCTTGATCAGATCCTTATATAGTTTTTTTTTGAGATCTACCAAACATGGACAAAGCTAAAGACTTTCCCAAGCTTCCTTTGTGCACTAAGAATAACATTCCCATCTAGAAAGAGAATCAAATTCTTTATGGAAACTGTAGATCCAAGGATCTCCATGATAGTTGAAGAAGGTCCTTTTATCCAAATGACCATCTCCACAATAGATCCAACTAAGAAAGTCCCAAAGAAACTAATGGATCTAGATAAGGATAAGATTGCACTTGTGTCGTTTGACAAAAAGGCCAAAAACATTATAGCAAGTGTAGTCGATGACTCAAGGCTGCAAAACCTGATCCACTACCAGTCTGCAAAGGAGATGTGGTAGTCACTAGTTACCCTGATGGAAGGTACAGAAGAAGTGAGGGATGATAGAAGATCCCATCTAAATCAGAAGTATGAAACCTTCTGACAAGGAAACAAGGACACCATTGCTGACATATTTGAGAATTTCTTCAAAATTGTGAATGGCCTAAGGGTCTATGGCAGAGTCTCCACTAACGAAGAATTGAATGACAAGTTCTTGAGATCCCTAACTAAGGAATGGGATAACAAGGTCTGTGCTATTAGGGAGTTTGGAAAACTGGCCAAGATAGACCCACAGAATCTCTTCGCGAAGCTTATGTCATATAAGCTTCAACTCAATACCAGAAAGGCTGAAGAAGAGAAGAGCAGGTCTGCATTCAAAGAGAAGTCTGTTGCTTTAAAGGCAGAAACCTCTAAGAAGTTAAAGGTTGTTCCTTCTACTCCATCACAAGAAGTTAGTGAAGAAGAAACCTCGGAGCCAAGCACCTCAGGGTCTGAGCTATCAGAAGGAGAGTTCTCACTACTCTCACGAAAGTTCAAAAATTATTGAACAAGAAGAAGCAATGGAAAGACAAGGATGCCTCCAATAGAAGATCATGACATGATGGTGAACGTCAAAGAAAAGGCTCAAGCAGCCGTGACAGGTATACTTCTAAACAGAATAAACATGTTTCCACTGACATTATCTGCTACTGTTGTAATAAGCCAGGACACGTCATCGCTGACTTCCCTCATAAGAAGAAAGAGGGTGGTAGAAGAGAGAAAAAGAAGTTCTCGCACAACAAGAAGAGGACAGAGAAGAGCTTAATAGACAAAAAGGGCAAGACTCTTAGTGACTCTGACTCATCTGAGTCGAGTGAAGAAGAAGAGGCTTATTTTGGGCTTATCGCTCAAACCAATGACAAATCGGAAGCCCAGTTCACTGGGAAGGTAAACTCTCACACTCCTCTTTCAGATTCTGAAGTTTCTGAACATGATCATGAGGACAACTCTTCTGATGATGAGTCTGAACTCATGGCCCAGTATAAGGAGTTAATCATGGCTTACGACAAATGTCGTCGAGTCGTGAAAACTCAGGCTAAAGAGATAAAGTGTCTTAAAGCTGAAGAGAGCATCTTGAGAGAGGAAGTCACAAAGACTGACTCGCTCAAAGAGAAGTTATATAATGCTATTGAAGAATATAAGAAGGCTCTTGAGCACCTTGACCTTAAAGATAAAATCATCAAAGAGTTGGAAGAACAACTCGCCGCTGAAAAGAAACTTCTTGAAAGTTTCTCGAAGCCTAAGAATGTTCTTCTATTCATAGCTGAATTCTCAGCTAAGGCCAAGGGTGCTGGACTAGGACATGAAGAAGCTCCTAGTAAGTCTTCTAGGAGAAATAAGGCTCAACGAAAGAATAAGGCCGCCAAGAAGGCCTTGGCCAAAGAGAAGGGGAAAGCCCCTCAATATCAGACCTCTTTCAAAAAGGTCATATTTCCATCAAATGAGTTTGATCATGACTCATCCTACGGACACTTTGCTAGGCCTACCTATGTAAAGTCAAGTCCCGTTATCAAGGATGGACTCTCCCCAGAAATTTTGGTGAAAGTGTCTTTAAGGCACCTTATGAAGATGTGATTTTTCAGAGCTATGGCCCTTTCAATCATGGTCATAATTTCAAGAAGGCACCAAAGGCAAAGCCTGTTATAGAAAATCCAATGAAGGAGAAGAAAACATGTGATTGTGATCATCATGAAGCTTCTTCCTCCAAGAATGCTGCCCCTGCTAGACCACAATTCCAAAAAGTCAAGCAGGAGCACATAAGGCAAAGATACAACAGATTTGACTGTTGGTGTTGTGGCAGAACTGGTCACTTTGCCAATGATTGCTGGTTTAATCTCAGAAATGTTGCAACCCCTCATGTTGACAATATGAGAAAAACCACTCCTAATGTTAATATTCGTAGGGGGGGTGTTCCAACCCGAGACCAAGGACCCAAACATATTTGGGTTCCTAAGGCAAACTGATTGTAATTGCAGGTATGTCCAAAGGCCACCAAAATGCCAATCTGGTATTTAGACAGTGGATGCTCTCGGCATATGACCGAGACAAGAAGCCTAATTTAGAATTTTTCTCCAGTCTCGAACGGACCAAAGGTCATCTTTGGAGGTTCAGGCCGTAGAATCACTAAAGGCTACGTTATGATTACGAACGGTAATGTATCCTTCTCAGATGTGGCTTACGTTGAAGTTTGGAACATAACCTTATAAGCATAAGACAACTCTGCGATAAAGGATACATAGTTGAGTTTCACGCTGGTAAGTGCCTGATAAAATCTGTTGATAATATAGAAACAATTCTATCCGGCACTAGAAGCAGAAACATATTTTTCTTGAATTTTATTTGTATAGACTCGTCTACACTAGTGTGCCTTTTAGCAAAAGATAGTGCATCTCTTGGTGACCAATGGCACAAGAGACTAGCACATATTAATTACAAAACTATTAATAAATTATTTTCAATGAACTTAGTACGTGATGCCCAAAATGTCAAGTCAAAAATAGACCTTGTCATGCATGTGTAAAAGGCAAGCAAACAAGGGATATCTTTAAAAGCGTTATTGGCAAGGATTCTAATAGGTGTTTTCATCTACTACATATGGACTTGTTCGGTCCACTGCAAATTAGAAGTTTGGGAGGTAAGGATTATACGTTAGTAATTGTTGATGATTACTCACGCTTTGCGTGGGTGTTCTTTCTGAAACACAAGTCAGATACCTTTGACATCCTTACCAATTTTGTCAGGCAAGTCCAGAATGAATATAACTTCTTCATAGTAAAAATTAGAAGTGACAATGGAATAGAGTTTAAGTCTGAACCATGACAGAATTTTGTGAAAGCTTGGGTATCTTTCATGAGTTTTCCTCTCCTCGCCCTCCACAATAGAATGGAGTGGCCGAGAGAAGGGATAGAACACTCATAGAGGCATGCAGGACCATGTTGAGTGATGCTTCACTTCCGGAATATTTTTGGGCTAAAGCCGTCAACACTGCATGCCATGTGCAAAATCGAGCCCTCATAAACAAAAACCACAATAAGACACCTTACGAACTTCTGAAGGGCAGGAAATCAACGGTCTAATTTTTTAGAATTTTTGGCTGTAAATGCTTCGTGCTCAACAATGACAAGTATCATACTACTAAGTTTAGCGAAAAGAGTTTTTAAGGTATATTTGTAGGTTATAGTAGCCATAGTAAGGCATACAACATATTTAATAGAAAAATCCTGGTTGTAGAAGAATCAATACATGTTGTATTTGATGAGACGAGCTTGTTGCAAAGCAACTCTTCTAGTGTGCTCATTGAAGATGCAGGTGCAATGTTGAAAGAAATTAACTTGGATGAACCAACCGAAGATAAATGTTAAAAGATCATCAAGATTACCACTCCAACCCCTATTGGAGAGGCTGATGATCAAGATGAAGAAGTCATCCAAGATGAATAAGTCACTCCAGTAATTGAAGATAATCCAAATACTAGGACTCTAGAGCTCAGAGATCTAAAGGATCACCCCATGGACTAGATCATAGGAGATCACCGGGATGGTGTCAGAACTCGCAGAGGTACAACTAATGAGAATTTATATTTATGTTTTCTCTCATAGGTTGAACCAAAGAAGTTTGAGGAAGCAAAATCAGATGCATCGTGGATAATGATGATGGAAGAAGAACTGAACCAGTTCAAGCACTACAAAGTACGGAAACTTGTTCCAAGACCCAAATGTAAGAACGTCATTAGGACAAAATAGGTCTACAGGAACAAGATGGACGAGGATGGAATGATTGTAAAGAATGAGGCCAGACTCGTCGCAAAATGTTATCGTTAAGAAGAAGGAATCGACTTCGACCAGACGTACGCTCCAGTGGCCAGGCTGGAGGAAATAAGGTTATTCCTAGCATATGCTGCACTCAAAGGCTTCAGTGTCTATCAAATGGATATGAAGTGTGCCTTCCTTAATGGTGACATAAAGGAAGAGGTATATGTGGAACAACCTCAAGGTTTCGTTGACTCTAACTTTCCTGATTATGTCTACTTACTGCACAAAGCTTTATATGGTCTGAAACAAGCCCCTCAGGCTTGGTGTGAGACGTTGTCTAGCTTTCTACTTGAGAACAAGTTTACATGGGGAAAGATAGACAAGATATTATTTCTTAGGGAAATAAAACGCAAGATTCAGCTAGTGCAAATCTATGTCGATGACCTTATTTTTGGCTCTACTGATGACAACCTCTGCAAGAAGTTTTCAAAACTTATGCAAGGGAAGTTTTAAATGAGCAATATGGGCGAGCTGAAGTATTTCTTAGGGCTTCAGGTGAAATAATCTGAAGATGGAATTTTCATCTCACAGACCAAGTTCACCAAAGAGCTGATTAAGAAATTCAGAATGGAGAACCCAACCTCGATGAGGACTCCAATGGGTTCAACAATGTCTGTGGACAAGGATGAAAAATGGAAACCTTTTGATGAAACCAAGTACAAAAGCATAATTAGATCCTTGCTCTATCATACTGTAAGTAGACCTGACATAATATTCTCAACATGTGTCTATGCTAGATTTCAGGTGAACTCTAAGGAATCTTACTATGCTGCAGCAAAGCGGATTTTGAGATACCTTAAAGGTGCGCCAAATCTTTCTTATGGTACCCAAGAAGTAATCATAGCGAGCTAAAAGGTTTTTCAGATGCAAATTTTTCAGGGAGCAAAGATGACAAGAAAAGCACTTCCAGGACTTGCCAATTCTTTGGAAGAAGGCTTATCTCCTGGAGTAGTAAGAATAAAAACTGTGTAGCAATCTTAACGGCTGAGTCAGAGTACATCTCTGCAGGCAGCTGCTATGCATAGTTACTATGGATAAAGAATCAGTATGAGGATTACAATATGAAGTTTCAGAACATTCCTCTGTTTTGCGACTCTTCAAGCGCAATTGCAATAGCCAACAACCCAGTCTCGCACATCCGGACAAAGCCTATAGAGCTAAGGTATCACTTCATCCGGGAGCATGTGGAGCATAGGGACATAGACCTTCAATATGTCTCTATAGATAGGCAGATTGTAGACATTTTCACGAAGTCGCTGGACGAGACCAAGTTCTCGTTCTTCAAAATAGAACTTGGAATGCTCAATAAAGAAGATTAGAGAAGATTGATTTTCAAGAAGGCTCAAAGTTCAAGGATTAGTCAAAAGTTGGATTTTTACAAAATTCTAACTCCTTGACTCGAGTAAGAAGCAACATACTCGAGTAGTCTACTTGGCCTACTCGAGTAGTAGAATGACATACTCGAGTAGTTTACTTGACCTACTCGAGTAGCAGACTGACATACTCGAGTAGTCCACTTCACATACTCGAGTACCTCAACTCACCTACTCGAGTACTTCAGTATACCTACTCGAGTACTTCAATATACATACTCGAGTACTTCCGAACACATCTACTCGAGTACCTCATTTCATCTACTCGAGTAATATCAACTCACTCGAGTATATGCCGGGACATTATTCAAGTTTTCTTATGCACAAACCAAGGCTTATGCCACCACTTCTAAGGTATGATTCATTCATTTCTAAATTAATTAGACATAAACCTAGGGTTATATAAATCAAAAATTCCGTAAATGTCCTACACGAAATCATTTCCGCTCTCGAGTCACCGACTGTCTCTTCGCCTTCCTTCAACAAGTTGCAGAGCCGCGCTAGTTCCTTCTCCCCGTCGAAATTCCCCAAGGGTTTTTGAGTCGTGGCCGCCTCTTCAAAAATTAGCGTTGGTTCAGAGTTGGTTGCCGCCGGGATTGCCGAACTTTCCGACAATTTCCATAATCTCATGATCTTGCTTGACACCGCCAGACTCACCTTCATCCTTCAAGAACCATGTCAAATTCTCTTCCCCGAAGTTGCTGTAACATCCCTCAAACAACTAGACCCCTAGGAGTGGTTTTGTCATGACCAGGTCATGACAAAACCCTAGGAAGCCCAAGAAGGCCAAGTGAATCTAGGAATGTGGGTGAGACCACTATGGTCTACACATAGTAGATTTTTGAACTCTTGTTTAAGATGATCATAGGGCTTCACCAAGACTCCAAGACCCCACCATGGTCTCAACAATACATTATGAGGTTCATTAGAGCCCGGATGATCCATTGAAGTCAACCTAGTGGAGGCAAGTTGACCTAGAACCACTCTAGGACTAAATTGGGCAATGTGTCCAAACTAAGGGTAGGTTCCCTAGTAAAGCACAACTAACCCTACCAAGGACTTCCTAGACCTAAAGTGGGATCAATGGGTCCCTAAGGAACCATGGAGGGCAGTCAAAAGGGGTTAAGTTGACCAAAGTCAACTCTAACCCTAAATGGGTCAACCTGACCTACAAAGGGTCAATTGACCATCCCTTAGCCAAGTGGACCCCACACATACCTTCATAACCATAGTGAGAGGCCAATGGGTCACCAAGGATCAATTGGAGCCAACCAAAAAGGATATGTTGACCAAAGTAAACTCTTACCCTAAAGTGGTCAAAGTGCCCCGCCTAAGGGTCAAGTGACCTCCAAAGGGCCAAGACAACCCTACCTAGGCCTTAGGGGAGGCCAATAGGTCACCAAGGACCCATTATGGGCAACCTAAAGGACCAAATTGACCAAGGTCAACCCTAGTCAAGGTTTAGGTCAAGATAGCCCAAATGGGCTAACTCAAGTTCTAGCCCAACTCACTTGGGCTAACCTTGCCTTGATGGTTGAAATGAACATGTGGGCTTCCATTGGGTTAGGTAGGAGTCAAATTTAGATTGGTGTGTAGGAGAGAGAAAAATATCCAAAGGAAAGAGAGAGAAAATGAAGGAAAGTAATGGAGGAGGACTTTGTGCTCCTCCTTCCCCTTCCCCAACCTCCCCATTCAGTTCATTAAGACAAGGAATGCATCCCCAATTAAACCAGCTAGTCCTTGACTGGTTTAAGCCAAGCTTTTCCCCCCACCTAGCATGGCCGCCAACTTTGACTAAGAACCAATAATGGCCAAGCTCCTACAGCTACCTAACAACCCTTCTCTTCATCTTAAAAGCTCCACTGGACTCCAAGGATTCATTTCCACCACTTACCTGAAGGAGCCAAGTAGTTCCACTGTACAGTTGCAGAAACCGAGCGGCGCCACCTTCAAAAAATGGCTTCCCGGCGATCAGCAAGGCTACAGCCACCCAGCAAGGTCCTCCTCCTCTCCTTGCCTCATGGTTAGATCATAGCAATCACTATGTCCAAGGTTCGGTCTCAATTGAGCCCGATCCAATTCGAAATTTTCATGGTTTTGGGCCGAGAAATATCTTGGTAGAACTGCCGGAATAGGGATCTCTGGCGGCTGTGCCGCCACCTGGCGACGGACACAACCTCAAAGGAGGTGGTGGTGGCGGTGGCCGGTCGGGGAGGTGGCCAGATCGCCGGCGGCAACGTCTAGAAAAAGCTCCAGGATGGTAAGATCGGGACCGTCGGCTGGAGCTTGAAGATGACTAGATGTCATCAACCTTGCGCAAAGATTCGTGCAGCAGCTGATGTTAAACTATAGGATATAATTTTTGATTATTTAAATTATGTCACATATTTTGTATTTAATGTTTTTAATTTTAAAAATATTAGCTGCTGTTTTATAGAATGTGGTCAACATAATAATTGTAGCCTGGAGAGTCTATTGTACAGAAAAATTGATGTGGACCAATTTGGGTGTCTGGTTTGACCAGGGCACTCATTTTGGTGGGGCCTACACCTAGGGCTAGCCAAATATTAAATTGCGTGCCCACACTTCATCTGTGGTCTAAATAACTTGAGATTTAGGCAGGAAGTCGCCCTAGTCTATATCTAGGTCCTGCCCAAAAAGGGGAATTTTTGGGGTCAATGTTTCTATAGTTTTGGAAATTATTTAATTTATCTAGTGTTAATTAATTTAATGGCCAAATTACCTCTAAACTCACCCAAATATTGGTGAGTGCTTCTTGGGGGTATTATAAAGCTCGGGTTAAAATTTCATTACATTTGGAGGTGGTTTGAACTGAAATCATGCAAACCCTAAACATGCCCTAAAAAGGGTATTTTGCTAAAAAGTGCACTTTTGGTTTTGAGTTACCAAATCACCTAAACAGAGGTTGGAATTGGGGCCCCTGGCTTGCCATGGCTTTTTGCACCGTTCCATGAAAGATGGGGTAGATTGGAATTGATTTGCCCAAAGATCTAAAGGCCAAGCCCTAAGGAAGGGTTTTTGTGCCTTGTGAAGAGCATGAGGCCAAAACACATTGAATGGACTTGAAATTTTGTAGGGAGGGTGCTAGGGTAGATAAAACCCTCTGGTAAAAATATTATGGGGTTTTGGAAAGGGTGGGGCCCACGAAACCCTAACCCTAGCTTAGGTCATAAACCTTGTAGTGCTAGGATAGGTTAGTGAAACCCCTTGAAAAATAATTAAATTTGGGTAGTGTGGTCATAAGGATATATTGAGCCTCGGGTAATTTATTTGGGATTTTTGGATCATTATTACTTGCACTTCATTTGTAACCAATGGGATTGCCCTAATTAATGAATTGGTCATTATGATCCCACTGCCCTCTGGAATGTCATGAAGATTTAGCAGATGGAGTTTTAGACCATATTAATCATATATGAATTTTAATAGAATTTGTGAATACATAATTAGGGTACCTACTTCACAAGTTAATAAATTTGGGAATTTGATAAATAATTCTTACATAGCTCCATACTTGTTGAAAAATTATGAAACTTGATAAGTAGTGTTCCTAGTTCAATATGCTCGAATGGGAATTTATTTGGAAGTTTTAAATGAATATTTGTTATACCTTGTTCATTAACCCATTAACTTGGGATATTATGAGAAAATCAAGTATAGACATTATTATTCAAAGATAAATTGTGAAACTTGATCCGGAGTACTTAAATGACATTACAATCATCGTTGAATTTTCTCTGAAGTTTTGTAAGTATTAATGTTGTACATTCTCTTAAAATGATTTATTATGGGATATATTTGCAATTAAAATTAAGGGCTTAAACCTTGCTAAAAAAGTGGGAGACTTTGGATTTTAAGTTAATTATTTATTTTGTATTTAATATAAATTTAGTGGAATATTACCTTGTCTGAAATTGATACTTCATGTTCAAACTTGGGATTTTTGGCTACTAAAATAATTAAATAAATTATCAGATAAATAGGAAAATGGGGAAATTCTGGATTTAGGCCACAAAGTTCATAATAGCCTTCCAATAATTATTATAGTAGTACTGGATGATTATTTGGTATACCACCCGTTTTACGAGTCATATAACTAAGTGGTCTGCATATAGTAAAAACTGCAGAAACTATGTTGGAGTATAACTTGAGCGCATGAGTTGGGATTAGTGGTTGGCTGGTTTGGATAGATAAAAATAAGTTTCACCATTGGATGTAGGATGAGTAAAAGGGTTGGATTTGCTAGTGTTAGGCGGTGCTCGGGATCGATGAAAGATCGTCTATCCCGTAGAGAGGAATGGTCAAATGCACTAAGGTTAAACCCAATGCAACTTTTAAGGGACTAGGAGTTGGGTATTAACTAACAAGAATAAGTGCCTTGCAAAAGAGATATTTGGGCGTAATCCCATCGTAGTTCCTAGTGCCTTTGAGAGCCGTTCACGGGGTATACCTTGGGGAGTCCTGGGCTAAACCCAAATTGTAGGCAAAACTGAAATGCAAGAGTAACTAGTAAATCTAGGGTTTCACCTTCACTCACCTCGACATCTCGGGGTGGTATGATGGGTCACTCGGGCTGTAGGCTCAGTGGTTTTTGTGGTGGGCAGGTTGGCCCGGCGAGCTTTGGCTCGGTTGTTGTTTATGATGGGCAGGTTGGCCCGGCGAGCTTTGGCTCGGTTGTTGTTTATGATTGGTAGGTTGGCCTGGCAAGCTTTGGCTCGGTTGTTTTTTGTGATGGGCAGGACGGCCCGGCGAGCTTTGGCTCGGTTGTTGTTGTGACGAACGGGTTGGTCCGGGGAGCTTTAGCTCGGAGCTGATACATAAGGTTGTATGTGCATAAAGTATAAGGTGGTGGGTCTTAAGTGTTGGAGAGTCGATTCACCGACGCCAACACGTTGACTCGGCGAGTGTGGTTTAGCACTTGGCCAAATGATGTCCGGTGCGCCAGCCGGCAAGAGTATGCAGGAGCTCCGCTTAGTGCACCGGCGTCGAGGCATACGATAGGTCTGACTGGTAGTGCAATTACCAGTTTAGAGGTGGGCGAGACCCAACCCACCGCTTCCGTTTTCCACTACGGAGGTATCCCGGGAGGTTCGGCTCTAGAAAGGTAGAACTAAAGGTCTGTGTACACAGAGTCGAAGTGGGTGAGTTGCACTTGCATGTACACATCATGACATAATTGTATTTCATAGCATAATCATTGGATAGAACCACGACATCTATTGTATAAGTGGTATGTGAAGCTTATACGATAGGCCCTGCAAAACGACCCCTTGGTTTATAAGTCCGTGCGAGCGTGCTTATAAGTTAAGGTTTTATTTCAGTAAATAAAAATGTAGGTTGCTAGATAACTGTCACCCTATCGTATAAATTGGTATGAGACTTTTTATACGATAGGAGCCCTGCAAAAGATCCCTTGGCTTATGTGTTTTTCATATAAGTTAAGGTTACTTTCTTATTCAGTTTTTCATATCCTTATTACTGTCATATATTATAGAACTGCTAGATTAGTTCCGTCGCCACCTGCTTGTTTGTTATTCTCCACTTTCATGTTCTCTCATTTCCTTCTCCCCGCTCGGTGCCTAGGAGCAATGGGGGAAGGGGCGGGGGATGATAGACTTAGTCTTTTAGACAAATGGTTTTTGAATCACATCATTTTAGGGGACCGTGGATCCCAGCATAGAGGAGCGGCCCCGGAGGTCGGCACGCATGGAGATGGGCCAGTCTAGTACCGGAGTTCAGATGACAGGGATTGTGAGTCCTGATCATTATTAGTTATAGTATTTGCTTCCGCGTTGAGAGATTTGTAGTGAGGACTTGATGTACCGGGAATGAGCCCAAGATTTAGTATTTTGTCATATCTATGGATACTCCCTTCGTGGAGAATATTTATATGCATGTGATTTCTGTGGACTTGCTTTACCATTGGCTACAGTTGTGATCGATTTGGCTGGCAGGATCAGCATTTTGTAGTGATGACCTTCCCGGGTGTGAAGGTGTCACCGCAAAGTGGCGGTTCTGGGCCTAAGACCCCGGTGTTTTAAAAAGAAAAAGGGGGTCTTACAAGTGGTATCTAAGCAAACCTCGATTGACAAGTAGCAGTCCACAACCCCTGGGTCACCCCCGCATGGGTTTAGTTTGGCGACAAACGAAGCAGCGGAAGCAGTGGTGTGCACATATGGGGGATCACATGTAAATCGTCCACTTTTAATTAGGTTAGGGTCGATTACTTACTGGTGGCTTTTGTTACGCAGCCCCAGCACAGCCTACACCACAAGGCGGAGTCCAGCAGACTCCGAATGATGCACCACCTCCCCTGGTCCCCACTCCAATCCTACAGTCAGAGATGGGACAGACTCTGACAGCTATCCTGGAGGCATTTAGGGCACAACAGGTTCCGGCTCTGCAGCCAAACCCTGGGGCCAACTGGCTGAGCATTTTCCGAGGACTTTCTCCCCCATCCTACTTGGGGACAGAGTCGGCCGTTCGGACGGAGGAATGGCTGGACATTATGTATAAGATGCTGACCGGGATCCGGTGCCCGTGGGAGGAGAGGGTGCACTTAGTAGTCTCTTGCTTGGAGTCCCATGTCAAGAGATGGTGGAATACATCACTGAACACGACGTTTGCTGACAGAGAGGTTGCTGAGATAGCTTGGGGGGAATTCAGGGCCGCACTAATGGAGCATTTTGTTCCGCAGTCGGCCAGAGACGAGCTGGAGGATAGATTCCTACAGTTGAGACAAGGCACCAAGATAGTGGTGGAGTACCATCGGGAGTTCAACCATCTGGCCCGGTTTGCGGATTCCTACCAGTTGGAAGAGGCAGGTTACACCAAGAGGTTTTATAAGGACCTGCGAGAGGATATGAGGGAGTCTCTGTTGTTCGTGTCCGACGGGCCTATTCCTCGACTATTGTAGATGGCAAAAAGGATCGAGGCAGACTGGCATACTAACCGAGGCCGGAAGCGGCCAATTGAGGATCGAGTCCGGGGAACCAGGAATAATCAGCGGTAGGGCCGTGTCACTGATGTGAGAAGAGCAGAAGACCAGCCTCGGCAGGAGGTAAGACAGGAGTAGAGGGAACTGGTAGTTGTGGCCCCTCAGCCACACCAAATGCGGGAGGTGCAGAGACCTGGGGGTATGGCATATCCCGTACCAGAATGCTTCAACTATCATCAGGTGGGGCATATTCGGAGGAACTGCCCTATGAGGGGGGTACCACCACTAACACCTCCGGCTGCCCCGCCAGCTCAGTATTTTGGAGGCCGAGCACGTGGCCAAGGTCGTGGATACCATGGCATAGACCACATATAGTAGAGTGAGCAAGTTTATACACTGGATCTGACTCAGCAACGGAATCTGGAGCATGTGATCACAAGTACGTCGGTCAATTTCTAGTTTTCTCCTTCCTAAGTAATTAGAATTATGGTTATAAAACTGAGAAACTAGGAAAGAAAACCACAATTAGATTTCTAAGACCTTAAATTACCCCAAGAATAATCTTCATCAGCAGCAAGCCCGCCTATACATTGTTCGATATGGGTGCTTCGCACTCGTTCATGTCAGAAGCCTTCATGGAAGGGCTGGAAGGTGTGGAGCGATTCACAGGCTAGATGATGAGGATACGTATACCAGACAGATCAGAGTTATTCACCACTGCCCGCTGCAACATGGAGGCGGAGATCGGTGGAAAGATATTTGAAGCACCAGCGATGATTATGGAGATGCCAGTCTTTGATTTGATCCTGGGAATGACATCGTTGCATTGGAACCATGCTCAGATTGACTGCATGTCAAAGGGGATTACTGTGAGACATGGGGATCCTACATTGTCATCGAAGGTATTAGACCTATTCCCTCTCTCTTGCTATCATCCGTGCAGGCCGCCAAGGCCCACTTATAGGGGGAGGAAGTCTATGAAGTGCTGTTTTAAATGGCTGAGGCCAAGAGTTCCATCTCGGATATTCTGGTGGTGTGAGATTTTGCCGACATATTCCCAGAGAAGCTACCAGGGATACCCCCGCACTGGGAGCAAGATTTCTAGATACAACTGGTGTCGGGGGCTAAGCCAGCATCTAGAGCACCTTATTGAATGGCCCCGAAGGAGCTGATAGAGTTTCGAAGCTAGCTGCAAGAGCTAGTGGAGGCCGGATTTGTCCGACCTAGCTACTCCCCACGGGGTGCCCCAGTGTTGTTCGTCAAAAAGAAGGACGGGACACTTAGATTGTGCATCGACTACCGGGCACTGAACCGACTAACGGTCCGGAATACCTATCCATTGCCAAGGATAGATGAGATGTTTGATCAGCTGGAGGGGGCTCATTTCTTTTCAAAATTAGATTTGAGGTCGGGCTACTATCAGCTACGAATCCAGGAGGAGGACATACCGAAGACTGCCTTCAACAGCAGATACGGGCTATTCGAGTTTACTGTAATGCCCATCGGGCTCACGAATGCACCGTAGGCATTCATGAGCCTCATGAATCGGGTCTTCAAGGCATATCTGGATGTGTTTGTCATTGTATTTATTGACGACATCCTCATCTACTCGAAGACAGAGGAGGAGCACACACGACATCTGACGCTGACCCTAGAGAGACTGCGGGAGAACCAGCTTTATGCGAAGTTCAGCAAATGCCAGTTCTGGCTGAGGGAGGTGGATTTCCTAGGCCATATCATCAGTGGTGCTGGGTTGGCAGTGGACCCGACCATGATTCAGGTAATTCGGGATTGGCCGCAGCTGAAGTCGGCCACAGATATGCGGAGTATCATAGGACTTGCCGGTTACTACCGGAAGTTCGTGGAGGGATTTTCTCGTATTGCCCTTCCACTCACATCCTTGACGAGGAAGGATGTGCCCTTTGTCTGGACCACGCAGTGCGAGGTGGATTTCCAGGAGCTGAAGGGTCGACTCACCTCGGCTCCTATACTTGCCCTTCCTTCGGGGAAAGAAGGATTCCAGGTCTACACCGACGCTTTCTACCAGGGCATGGGTGCGGTGCTGATGCAGAATGGGCATGTGATAGCATACGCTTCCCGACAACTAAATAAGCATGGACAGAACTACCCAGTTCATGACTTAGAGATGGGAGCGGTAATATTCGCCCTAAATGTCTGGCGGCACTATCTGTACGGTGTCTACTGCGACATTTACTCTGATCACAAAAATTTAAGGTATGTGGACACGCAAAAGGAGCTAAATATCAGACAAAGACGATGGGTGGAATTTCTAGCAAATTACAGTACGAGATACACTACTACCCACGGAAGGCGAATGTCGTGGCAGATGCGCTGAGCCGGAAGGCCACAGTCCCTGCAGGAAGACCGCAGATGATGTCTTTGGAGTTGATACAGACATTAGAAAAGATGCAGATATCCTTTGTGTCTGAGGATCATCCTGAGCTGTACTAGGAGTACCTAGCATCGTTAATTTCCCCAGATGACATTAGAGACCGAGTCAGAGATGGGCAGAGGCAGGATGCCCAGCTAGAGCAGCTATTCCAGGCCTTAGAAGCAGACACTGCTGGGGATTACACGTTAAGGGATGGTCTAGTGTTTTTCAAAGGACGAGTGTACATACCAGAGGGAGGCCAGGTCCGGGAGGATATTATGATGGAGGCCCACTGCAGTCAGTATTCAGAACACCCGGGGATTACAAAGATGACTGCGGATCTGAAGAAGACTATGTACTAGCCAGTCATGAAGAAGTATATCACGCACTTCGTGACTCATTGCGAGGCATGCCAGTTGGTGAAGGAAGATTGTAGGAACCCCACAGGACTGTTTCAGCCACTCCCAGTGCTGGAGTGGAAGTTTGACGACATCGTGATGGACTTTATCTATGGGCTTCCCCGATCACAGACGGGGAACGATTCAATCTGGGTGATCATCGACCGGCTCACGAAGGTTGCCAGATTTATCCCAATCTGGAAGGATGACTCGGTTGGTGTATTGGTTCGGAAGTTCGTGGAGCAGTTCATCTGTTATCATGGCATACCCAGGTCAATTATGTCGGACCGGGATGGACGGTTTACATCCAGAGAATGAAGATCAGCACAGACTTAGTTGGGCACTCGGCTAACATTCAGTACAGCGTTTCATCCCCAGACCGATGGGCAGACGGAACGCACCAATCGAACTATAGAAGATCTGTTGCGACTATGCATATTGGATCGCGGTGAGCCTTAGGAGAAGCTGTTGCCACTGATCGAGTTCTCATATAATAACAGATACCAGTCCAGCATAAGGATGGCTCCTTATGAGGCCCTATACGGACGGAGGTGTAGGACTCCACTGTCATGGATACAGGACGGGGATGCGAAGGCCTTGGGTTCGGAGTTTTTCGAGGACACCGAGGCATAGGGGAGATTGATACGGGATAGGATACTAGAGGCGCATGGCCGACAGGCTAATTATTATGACGCTCGACATCGTCAGGTGGAGTTCCAGGTGGGGGACCAGGTGTTCTTAAAGATCCGACCAATATATGGGGTTTCACGGGTATAAGGTCGGAAGAAGAAGCTCAGCCCAAGATATATAGGTCCTTATAGGATCCGGGAGCGGATCAGTCCCTTGGCTTTCAAGCTGGAGCTGCCACAGGAGCTGGGGAGTCTACACGACGTGTTCCATGTATCCTATATTAGGAGTGATCTACAATGTCTGGAGCAGCAGATTACGGCCACTGATGGGCCGATAGCAACTGATCGGTCAGTTCACCTAGAGCCGGTCCGGATTGATGACAAGGGAATACGAGTCTTATGCCGCAAAAAGGTACCATTCGTTAAGGTCCTGTGGAGGAATCATGGGCGCGAGGAGCACACATGGGAGCCTCAGGACATGATGCGACAGAGATACACAGATCTTTTCGATCAAGTATTATTCACAACCTCTCGAGATGTTACAATTTGCTTTCCATGTTTGAAACCCCGTAGGCCTAACTAGAATTTCGAGGACGAAATTTTTTGTTTATATATTGGGATTTGTAACATCCCTCAAACAACTAGACCCTTAGGAGTGGTTTTGTCATGACCAGGTCATGACAAAACCCTTGGAAGCCCAAGAAGGCCAAGTGAACCTTGGAATGTGGGTGAGACCACTTATGGTCTGCACATAGTAGATTTCTGAACTCTTGTTTAAGATGATCATGGGGCTTCACCAGGACTCCAAGACCCCACCATGGTCTCACCAATCCATTGTGAGGTTCATTAGAGCCCAGATGATCCATTGAAGTCAACCCAGTGGGGTCAAATTGACCTAGAACCACTCTAGGACTAAATTGGGCAATGTGTCCTAACTAAGGGTAGGTTCCCTAGTAAAGCCTAACTAACCCTATCAGGGACTTCCTAGACCTAAAGTGGCATCAATGGGTCACTAAGGACCCATGGAGGGCAGTGAAAAGGGGTTAAGTTGACCAAAGTCAACTCTAACCCTAAATAGGTCAACCTGACCTACATAGGGTCAATTGACCATCCCTTGGCCAAGTGGACCCCACACCTACCTTCATAACTGAAATTGAGGGTTAGGTCTACAATACTCTAGAGGGGGGTGAATAGAGTATATTTAAAATTTGATATGTCCCAATAAAGGTGTTGTTACAGCTTTTGTTGTAAAATGAAAATGTGCAGTAATTAAGAAACTGAAAAATAGAAAATAATAAACCTAATCACAGCCACACAGCAAGAATAAAAAGAAAACGATAGGCAACCAGATGACACAAGAAATTTATAGTGGTTCCCCAAATCTGGGTAGTCCACTCTTCTACCACCCTGGTAGGAATCCACTCAGGTTTTTGATCAAGTGCCTGACACCAATGGGTTTTGATCAGGTCCCCAAAAAACAACTCAAGTCTTTTGGTTAGGAGACTTGCAACCAGGAATCACTTTTGAAGGGAGATGACAACCCTTTATACAGGAGGGGGTGAGAGAGTAATTATGTCTTCTCTGTCAACAATCAGAGAGAAGACTTATGTGGAATGATGTTAGCAAACAGCTCCCCCTGAGATGTAGAATGGTTCAGGGAAGATCTGGAGCTTTGATGTAGGGTGATAGGTCTTCAATCAGAGTTCTTGACTAGCAGTGATGCAGGGACTTCTTGACTGATTTGATATCTGTTGTCCATGGAAGTCCTGGAGAGAATGTTGAAGAAGAAGACTCTTGATATTGTATGATTGTTCTTCTTCTTCTGAATCAAGATCACTGCCTGTCACTTGTATGTCTTGTATGCTTCAGTAATTTTTGACTGTGTGAAGCTTTTTCACTGTTGTATGAATTCTTACAGTCAGTCTGTGTGTGTCTCTCTTTTTCCTGCTAGACTGAGTATGTTCTACTATTCTTCTCTGTCTTTTCAAAAATTTGAATCCTCTGTAATTAATGCTGACGGCCTGAGAATAATCGGCATTGATGTATTTCCCAACTGTCCTGTGGAAAATCAGTAATTAATATTCATGAGGGAGACTGTAATTAATGCTCCCTCTAATGGATACATTCAAAGAATGTAGAGTATTAAATACTCAGGAATTTCCGCATTATAATGGGGACAGAAGGCCAAAAATGGCTAAGTCTGGAGTTGTCAAACAGTTGGCAGAATTCGTCGAACAGAATTACCAGTTCGTCGAGCTGAGATATTGTATTTGTCGACCAGACGGCTTCTTGTTTGTCGAGCTGAGTTCCAAGATCGTCGAGCTGATAACAGAGCTGCATGCTTCAGAGCTTTTGCCTTTTTTTTTCAGAAGTTCGTCGAGCCGAGTTTGTAACTTCGTCGACTGGAGTTCAGCAACCATTCTGGACTTAGTCGAGTATTTTGTGTTGACTGATATTCTGTGTGTCGACATGAATCTTTTGGTGTCGACACAGGTTTTATGGTGTCGACATAAGTGGGTGTCGACAGATTATTCTTGGTGTCGACACAAGTTTTCTGGTGTCGACATAAGTTGGTGTCGACACATGCCCTAAGTGTCAACACAAATATTCTGATTCCAGAATTCGTCGAGTAGAGTACTGAGTTCGTCAACCTGAGAAGTTGACTTCGTCGACCTGAGAAGTTGACTTCGTCGACCTGAGAAGTTGACTTCGTCGACCTGAGAAGTTGACTTCGTCGACCTGAGAAGTTGTGAACTTGAGGTCCAAGTTCGTCGAGCTCAGAATCTTGTTCGTCGACCAAAGTCTGAAGTTGGACTTAGAATAATCTGGAGTTATCCTGACTTTAATTTGTTGAAGTATCCCAGTTTTCTTCGACCAGAGAATGAAGATCATCGAGATTAGCTTAGAGAAATATCTCAAGATCGTCGAGCTGAGAACATCTTTCGTCGACCTGAGTTCGACGAACGTCGAACTCATTTTACTTGGTCTTGAAATCTACTAAGTCTTGAGTCTCTGATAGTCTTTTAGCTGGTCCATCTAATGTTGACTCTAAGGACTTGGTCTAGACTCTAGGACACAACTATGACCCTAGCTATATATGTTGGGTCACATCATCCTAATTTAGTGAACCTAGCCCAAATCAACTAGGGATCCAACAATAACCCTAGTGAGAGGCCAATGGGTCACCAAGGACCCAATAGGGCCAAGCAAAAAGGCGAAGTTGACCAAAGTCAACTCTAGCCCTAAAGTGGTCAAAGTGCCCTGCCTAAGGGTCAAGTGACCTCCAAAGGGCCAAGACAACCCTACCTAGGCCTTAGGGGAGGCCATTGGGTCACCAAGGACCCATTAGGGGCAACCTCAAGGACCAAATTAACTAAGGTCAACCCTAGTTAAGGTTTAGGTCAAGATATCCCAAATGGGCTAACTCAAGCTCAAGCCCAACTCACTTGGGCTAATCTTGCCTTGATGGTTGAAATGAGCATGTGGGATGTCATTGGGTTATGTAGGAGTCAAATTCAGCTTGGTGTGTAGGAGAGAGAAAAATTTCCAAAGGAAAGAGAGAGAAAATGAAGGAAAGTAATGGAGGAGGACTTTGGGCTCCTCCTTCCCCTTCCCCAACCTCCCCATTCAGTTCATTAAGACAAGGAATGCATCCCCAATTGAACCAGCTTGTCCATGACTGGTTTGAGCCAAGCTTTTCCCCCCGCCTACCATGGCCGCCAACTTTGACTAAGGATCAATAATGGCCAAGCTCCTACAGCCACCTAACACCCCTTCTGTTCATCTTAAAAGCTCCACTGGCCTCCAAGGATTCATTTCCACCACTTACCTGAAGGAGCCAAGTAGTTCCACTGTACAGTTGCAGAAACCGAGCGGTGCCACCTTAAAAAAATGGCTTCCCGATGATCTGCAAGGCTACAGCCGCACAGCAAGGTCCTCCACCTCTCCTTGCCTCGTGGTTAGATCATAGCAATCACTAGGTCCAAGGTTCGGGCTCAATTGAGCCCGATCTAATTCGAAATTTTCATGGTTTTGGGCCGAGAAATATCTTGGTAGAACCACCGGAATAGGGCTCTCCGGCGGCTGTGCCGTAGCCTGGTGACGGCCACCACCTAAACGGAGGTGGTGGTGGCGGTGGCAGGCCGGGGAGGTGGCCGGATCGCCGGCGGTAACGTCTAGAAGAAGCTCCAGGATGGTGAGATTGGGACTGTAGGCTAGAGCTTGAAGATGACCAGATGTCGTCCACCGAGCGCCAAGATTCGTGCAGCAGCTGGTGTTAAACTATAGGATATAATTTCTGATTATTTAAATTATGTCACATATTTTGTATTTAATGTTTTTAATTTTTAAATACTTAGATGTTGTTTCATAGAATATGGTCAACATAACAATTGTAGGCTGGAGAGTCTAGTGTACAGAAAAATTAATTTGGACCAATTTGGGTGCCTGGTTTGACCAGGGCACTCATTTTGGTGGGGCCTACACCTAGGGCTAGCCAGATATTAATTTGAGTGCCCACACTTCATTTTTGGTCCAAATAATTTGAAATTTTGGCAGGAAGTCACCCTAGTCCATATCTAGGACATGCCCAAAAATGGGAATTTTTGGGGACAATATTTCTATAATTTTGGAAATTATTTAATTTATCTAGGGTTAATTAATTTAAGGGTCAAATGACCTCCAAACTCACCCAAGTTTTGGTGTGTGGTTCTTGGGGGTATTATAAAGCTCTATTTAACATTGCATCACATTTGGAGGTGTTTTGAACTGAAATCATGCAAACCCTAGACTTTCCCTAAATAGGGTATTTTGGTAAAAAGTTCACTTTTGGTTTTGAGTGTCAGATCACCTCAACAGTGGTTGGAATTGGGGCCCCTGGCTTGGCATGTCATTTTGCACCTTCCCATGAAAGATGAGGTAGATTGGAATTGATTTGCCATAAGATCTAAGGCCAAGCCCTAAGCAAGGGTTTTTGTGCCTTGTGAAGAGCATGAGGCCAAAACACATTGAATGGACTTGAAATTTTGGAGGGAGGGTGCTAGGGTAGATAAAACTCTCTGGTAAAAATATTAAGGTATTTTGGAAAGGGTAGGGCCCACGAAACCCTAACCCTAGCTTAGGGCATAAACCTTGTAGTGCTAGGATAGGTTAGTGAAACCCCTTGAAATATAATTAAATTTAGGTAGTGTGGTCATAACGATATATTGAGCCTCTGGTAAGTTATTTGGGAATTTTGGATCATTATTACTAGCACTTCATTTGTAACCAATGGGATTGCCCTAATTAATGAATTGGTCATTATGATCCCACCGCCCACTATAATGTAATGAAAATTTGGCAGAGCGAGTTTTAGACCAAATTGATCATATATAAAGTTTAATAGAATTTTTGAATACATAATTAGGGTACCTACTTCACAAGTTCATAAATTTGGGAATTTGCTAAATAATTCTTACAGAGCTCCATACTTGTTGAAAAATTATGAAACTTGATAAGTAGTGTTCGTAGTTCATTATGCTCATATGGGAATTTATTTGGAAGTTTTAGATGAATATTTGTTATACCTTGTTCATTAACCCATTAACTTGGGATATTATGAGAAAATCAAGTATAGACCTTATTATTCAAAGATAAATTGTGAAACTTGATCTAGATTACTTAAATTACCTTACAAACATCCTTGAAGTTTCTCTAAATTTTTGGAAGTATTAATGTTGTACATTCTCTTAAAATGATTTATTATGGGATATATTTAAAATTAAAGTTAAGGGCTTAAAACTTGCTAAAAAAGTGGGAGACTTTGGATTTAAAGTTAATTATTCATTTTGTATTTAATATAAATTTAGTGGAATATTATCTTGTCTGAAATTGATACTTCATGTTCAAACTTGCGATTTTTGGCTACTAAAATAATTAAATAAATTATCAGATAAATAGGAAAATGGGGAAATTCTGGATTTAGGCCACAAAGTTCATAATAGCCTTCCAATAATTATTATAGTAGTACTGGATGATTTTTTGGTATACCACCCATTTTACGAGTCATATAGCTTAAGTGGTCTGCATATAGTAAAAACTGCAGAAACTTTGTTGGAGTATAACTTGAGCAAATGAGTTGCGATTAGTGGTTGGCTGGTTTGGATAGATAAAAATAAGTTTCACCATTGGAAGTAGGATGAGTAAAAGGGTTGGATTTGCTAGTGTTAGGCATTGCTCGGGATCGATGAAAGATCGTCTTTCCCGTATAGAGGAATGGTCAAATGCACTAAGGTTAGACCCAATGCAACTTTTAAGGGACTAGGAGTTGGGTTTTAACTAACAAGAATAAGTGCCTTGTGAAAGGGAGCTTTGGGTGTAATCACATCGTAGTTCCTAGTGCCTTCGAGAGCCCTTCACGAGGTATACCTTGGGCAGTCTTGGGCTAAACCTAAATTATAGGCAAAACTGAAATGCATGAGTAACTAGTAAATCTAGGTTTTCTCCTTCACTCACCTCGACCTCTCGGGGTGGTAGTATGGGTCACTCGGGCTGTAGGCTCAGTGGTTTTGGTGATGGCCAGGTTGTCCTGGCGAGCTTTGGCTCGGTTATTGTTTATGATGGGCAGGTTGGCCCGACGAGCTTTGGCTCGGTTGTTGTTTATGATGGCCAAGTTGTCCCGACGAGCTTTGGCTCAGTTGTTGTTTGTGATGGGCAGGATGGCCCGACAAGCTTTGGCTCGGTTGTTGTTGTGACGGACGGGTTGGTCCGGGGAGCTTTAGCTCGGAGCTGATACATAAGGTTGCACGTGCATAAAGTATAAGGTGGTGGGTCTTCGGTTTTGGAGAGTCGATGCACCGACGCCAACATGTTCACTAGGCGAGTGTGGTTTAGCACTTGGACAAATGAAGTCCCGTGCGCCAGCCGGCAAGAGTATGCAGGAGCTCCTCTTAGTGCACCAGCGTCGAGGCGTACGATAGGTCTGGCTGGTAGTGTAATTACCGGTTTAAAGGTGGGCGAGACCCAACCCACCGCTTCCGTTTGCCACTACGGAGGTATCCTGGGAGTTTCGGCTCCTGAAAGGGGGAACTAAAGGTCTGTGTAGACAGAGTCGAAGTGGGTGAGTTGAACTTGCATGTACACATCATGGCATAATTGTATTTCATAGCATAATCATTGCATAGAACCACGACACCTATTGTATAAGTGGTATGCGACGCTTATACAATAGTCCCTGCAAAACGACCCCTTGGTTTATAAGTTCGTGCGAGCGTGCTTATAAGTTAAGGTTCTATTTCAGTAAATAAAAATGTAGGTTGCTAGATAACCGTCACCCTATCGTATAAATTGGTATGAGACTTTTTATACGATAGGAGCCCTGCAAAAGATCCCTTGGCTTATGTGTTTTTCATATAAGTTAAGGTTACTTTCTTATTCAGTTTTTCATATCCTTATTACTGTCTTATATATTATAGAACTGCTATATTAGTTCCATCGCCACCTGCTTGTTTGTTGTTCTCCACTTTCATGTTCTCTCCTTTCCTTCTCCCCGCTCGGTGCCTAGGAGCCATGGGGGAAGCGGCGGGGGATGATAGGACTTAGTCTTTTAGACTAACGGTTTTCGGACCACATCATTTTAGGGGACTGTGGATCCCAGCATAGAGGAGCGGCCCCGGAGGTCGGCATGCATGGAGATGGGCCAATCTAGTACCGGAGTTCAGATGATAGGGACTGTGAGTCTTGATCATTATTAGTTATAGTATTTGCTTCCGCGTTGAGAGATTTGTAGTGAGGACTTGATGTACCGGGAATGAGCCCAAGATTTAGTATTTTGTCATATTTGTGGATACTCTCTTCGTGGAGAATATTTATATACATGTGATTTCTATGGACTTGCTTTACTATTGGCTACAGTTGTGATCAATTTGGCCGGCATGATCGACGTTTTGTAGTGATGAACTTCCCGGGTGTGAAGGTGTCACCGCAAAGTGGCAGTTCCGGGCCTAAGACCCCAGTGTTTTAAAAAGAAAAAAAGGGGGTCTTACAGTTGCAGAGTTCTTCAGAAACGTCAAAGTGAAGCGCCACGGGGCCGTTCTCAAATCCAAAGTCACAGGTATCAAAATCAAACTTACAAAAATTTCAGTTTCTCAACTCCTCCGATTGCCAGTTGTAGATGAAGATGATGATCTTCGGGAAGAAGAATCAGCCAGAACCTGCTTGTTCTGTAGTATTCCTACAATTGCACAGTACATCAAGAGGTCTGATATGAATGTTGAAGGGAAATTATTAGTTGATATAATTGGAAAAGTCCTTCTATGCAGAACAAACTCAATCAGAGACATCCCCTTTACTTCTTTGAAATCATGCAAGCAATAGTTTGCAGAAAGAGTTTTCAGTTTGGCATGCTGATCCTGGACAAAATTGAAGGCAACATTAAATACCCAAATTATGTTAGAATCATATCTCTACTCCTTCATGAGATCAACCCAGAAATCTTCAATTTCTGTAAAGGGAGTATTCTTCACCACATGAAGAAGGTCTCTATTTCCTCCATACAAAGATGGGAGTTGAAGCTGCAGAATCCCCCTTAGGCTGCAAAGGTTACAGAAGTTTAAGACACAGATGACAGGACCCCATCTCCCTCTCCATCTCAGGTCCCCAGCTCCTCTCATGCACCTATTGAGGGGGAGCCTGCTCCTTCTGTTCCCGTAAGGTTACCTACTTCTCCAGAAGTAACTTCTCCTCTACCACAGACTCCAGCTGAGATTCCTTCTAAACAACAACTTCAAGAAGCCATCCTCTCCATAGAAGCTGCTATCAATGAAATGATAGAAGAATTGACTGTAGAAGATCCACCTCCTCCTCTTTCTCCTAAGGAAACAACTACTGATATTCCCAAGGACTCCACTCCAGTACAATCCCAAGCATATTCTCCATCTCCAACAAAGTCTCCTGCTTCACACCAAGAGCAGACAGAAACCATTTTCATTTAGATGAGGCATCACCTGAGCCAGTTGAAGCTCCTCTAATGAACTCGAACTTCTCTATCCTCATAGTCACTGAAGAAGGGGATGCCATGATTCACACTACTAAAGCTAAGAGCTCTGTCTCCATAGAAGAAATAGCTCCCTGGGTTGCTCCTCCTCCAGTTCCATCTACTAGTGCTCCTCCTGCTGCTACCTCCTCTACTGACTTGCTAAATCAGATTGTCATTCTACTTCAAGAACAGAAGAGCTACTTTGACACCTATTTAGAAGCTGTTACTGCTCTTGAGACTGAGATGAGCAGGCGATTTGCTGAAATTCAACATAATGCAGATCAGCTCAGACGCCTTTTTCAAATTGGTGGCAAGGATCTGGATCACACCATTACCAGTATTGGTCAAGTAATGGACCAATATTTGACTCTGGCTGGAAATCAAATTGGATTGGACAAAAGAGTTGAAGCTACAAAAATGAAGATCTGTGAAGAGGTTGGAATCTTCAAAGAGGATGCTATTAAAAAGCTGACTGTTGAAGTCAGAAAGGGGAGGGTTTGGTGAAAGAGTATTTAGAAAAATCAGATGTTCTCAAGCAAGAACTTTGGGAAACCAAAATGAAAGAAATTCATGATGATGTATCAGGACAGATTTAGAGTGTCAAATTTCATACATATGACACTGTTGTCTGGATGCATAACCAGATTCTTCCTGAGTTTGTTATTGATCCAAATGTCATTCCTCACCATGTAAACCCTTTAGCTGTTACTGCTGCTCCTGCTCCTCCTCTGCAACCTACTTTCTCTCCCAGACCTGAAGGCCAAGAAGGTCCTCCTCCAGACCCTATGCTCAACTCTGGGAGGATGACCCTGCAGATATTTTTCTCCAAGCTCCTCCTGAGATACAAACTTCTAAGAAGAAAAGAAAATATGGTGAAGGTTCATCTGCCAGCAGGTTTACCCCAGTTCCAGATTCAGAAAAGAGAAAGGCTCCAGAATTTGTAGATATATGGTATCCTACCTCCAAGTCCCTTATTTTGGACACTCTCAAACTTGTTATAGACTACCATGAGAGCAGGAATATTCATTACAGTTCCCAGGAATGTGAGTTATACGAGAAATCCATGACCAAGAGGAGATTATATGACAGAGAATTTGGAAGAAATAACCCTGCTGCTCCTCCAAGACCTCCTAAGTACTACCCAAAGCCTTACAACTACCAGAGGAGACAACAGGAGAAGTAAGACAGGCAACATCATCAAATTTAAGCTACAAGAACATATGAGCTGTGGAAATGATTGTTGTAGAAATGACATTTTTGGATAATCACATTTATATAATTCTATGTTTTTGTTCATATTATCTTGTTCATAGTCTTATGCTTGCTTACACTGATTTATCTACTTAGCACTTTTAATGTCCATAATTCACCTTAGTGTAAAAGGTTCTGACTTCTACAAATAGTTGGATATTGTTAGGTATTGTATCCACACTAACCCTGATTTGATGAAGTCATCCTTGAACTACGATGAATTAAGTTGTATTTGATGCTTTGTTTGAGTTATGTGTTTGCAGGACTCTAATGGCAAGTGGAGAACAATGTCAGTTTATAATAGGTCAGCAATCCTAGGACCATAAAATGTAATCCCTCATTATGTGATCCAAGGTGTTAACTCATGTGTAGCCTCTCTATTGGGATACACTTCATATTCAAGCTCTAGGACTAAATGGAAAAGACTTGATGCTGGTCTCACAAAAGAAGAAGAGAATCCTGTCAAGAAAATTTCCTAAGTATTATACTCGAGTAGTTCTATATCTACTCGAGTAAATAGTTGAGTTTATTCTCGAGTAATATTACTCTTACTCGAGTAAGGATGACAGATCCCGAGTAGTCAACTTATGGATCTCGAGTAGTTAAGACAACTACTCGAGTAGATTCCCTCTTTCTCGGGTTTACAGAATTTTCTTCTCCAATTTTTTTTTCTAAGTGAAATACTTGAGTAGGGCATATAGATACTCGAGTAGTTTATCTCTTCTGTCTCGAGTAACTGAATTCTACCTCTCATGTAGTTCTTACTTACTCAAGTACTCTAAGTCATATACTCGAGTAGTTCACTTACTACTCGAGTAGTCACAAGTTTTTACACGAGTAAACTAGAATCTTCCTTGCTCAAAATTTCTCTATATCAATTACTCGAGTAGTCATTTACATATACTCGAGTAGTTCTAATTCTCTCGAGTAGTTCAACTGCACTACTTGAGTAACCCAGAATTCTATTCCAGAAATTTTTTCTAAGAGAATTACTCGAGTAGTCATTTCCATATACTCGAGTAGTTCTTATTTTCTCGAGTAGTTCAACTTCAATACTCGAGTAGTCTAATATTCCAGCTCAGAAAATTTTCTAAGTACCTGTCTCGAGTAGTTTCTCAACCACTCGAGTAGTTCATTATCATCTACTCGAGTAGTATTCCTTATACGCGGGTAATCCAATCCACCTCTCGTGTAACTACCTGAGTACTCGAGTATGTCTTTTTGATACTCGAGTAGCTGATCTCTTTTTTCTTCAAGTATATACTGGAGTAGTTCTCTTCCTATTACTCGAGTAGTTTTCCTGTATACTCGAGTAGTTTTCTTCTACCCACTCGAGTAGTTCTGTAATGTACTCGAGTAATCATTTCCTCACTCGAGTATATTGCTTCAATTTTTTTTCTGAAAATTTTGTTAAGTCCAGATTAACAGAATTCTTAATGATCCTTGACGTGATTGGTCCACATGTACCTCATTATGAATTAATTATGACTGTTCTTTGTCGATCCTATATAAAGTCTTGTCAAACCTACAAACCCTAAGCAAGGAGATCATTCAGAAGTTTTGCAGCCGAATATTCTAAAGTTTTCTGATTTCCTCTCTCTCTCTCTCTCTCCAAGAAACGAAAACAACCGCCGCCGCTGATTCCCGACCGGCTAGGGTTTTGATTTTAGAGGATTTAGATCAAGACGGTTCTACAGATCAAGATTGCCGCACAACTCTTCATCTTCTATTCGATCGATCGAGTGAAGCCAAGAAGATCCAGATCTAATATTGCCGAGATTTTCTTCACCTTTCTGATAAAGCCGCAAAGCCTAGAAGAAGAAGATCCTGGCCAATAGTTGCAAATCTGAATAACAATTATTGTTTGTATTTATATACACATTTTATTTCATTCTTGTCGGAGAAATTTCTCCTAGTGTAGGAGCCTTTGTCTCTGAGATTATAGGAAGTCATATCTTCTGAGTGTAGATCCGTTTTGTGGATCGAGATTGTAGGAACGTTGTTCCGAGGTGTAGGATTGATTTTCAATCGGAGATAGTGGAGTAGCCGAGTCAAGTAAATTTCTAGATCGGTGATGGAAAGTGGATGTACCCAAGGTTGGGGAACCATTATAAATCTTTTCTCATCTGTGATTGATGTGTAGATAGTTCTGTGCTTTGATCTATAATTTTTATTCCACAAAAAGACACACATCCCACCTATTCACCCCCCTCTAGGTGATTTAGGTAGGCAACTATAAACTTTTAGAATGGCCTTAAGAGAATGACAGAGTTTATCCTCAACTCTTGGCCTTATCAGCCACAGGGAGAATTCTGGATCGTTGGATCCCCTTTGGTAGGAATGGACGGCCACGAAAATCCTTGAAACTCACTTTCCTCGGCCAGACACGACCTGTGACATGCACGTGTCACAGATCGTGTACCTTAAACGGCAAAGAAACCGACTTAACTAGACCAGGACACGGCCGTGTGATACGCCCGTGTCACAGGCCGTGTGCCAAACCCGGCTTCAGACACGGACGTGTCCATCCCGTGTTCAATAGTCTGCCGAAGCACCGAGAAGGACACGACCCTTGACATGCCCGTATCACAGGCCGTATGCCCCACTCGGGGATCGCCGAGTACATTTCGTCGAACTCACTCGAGAACTCGAGGAGCGCATACCGGGACACGGCCTTGGACACGCCCATGTCATAGTCTGTGTGCCCCACTCGAGGATCGTCGACTCCATTTCTTCGAGCCCACTCGAGAATACCATGCCAGCACTCGGCTGTAGTACATGGCCATGGACATGCCCGTGTCCCTAGCCGTGTACCTCACACATAGTAGGACACGGCTTGGGGAAACGCCCGTGTCTCAGGCCGTGTTACCCACTCACCTTAGCCCATTCATCACTGAGATTTGGGGCATTACAATCCTCCCCTGCTTACAAGAAACTTTATGGTGAGGATGCCCCGCCATTTGCTCGTGCCGACATGGATCCCGCTTTTCATCGCCGCCGCTACATGTTCATGGACATTGATGGCCGTTGTCGCAACTGTCGCCACTGCCGCCGCCATCGCCGCCGCTACATGTTCGTAGATATTGATGGTCATTCCCGCAACCGTGGTCACCGCTGTCGCCGTTACTTCACATCATTTTGATTATAATGATATAACATTATAATCAAAATAATTTTGTTATAAACAATTTTTGTCTTAATATTTATAAGTTTATAATTTATAAATTTATAAATCTTATTAGGTGTTTTTGTTGTTGTGGTTGTTCTTATTAAGCTAGTGGCTAGGATTTATTGGGATTTTGGATGAAGGGTGGATGGAGAGGGTGTAATAATATATATGTGTATGTTGTGTTGCAGAGGGCATGTTGAAGAAAAAAAACCCTAAACTGATTTCTCACGGTTTGCAGCCGCCCCCTATTCGGCCAGGCCGAATCCCGACCTCCAGGAAGCCGCGCCTAGCTGCTGCTGCCGCCCCTCTTGGTGGTCGTTCCTGCTGCTCCGACGACCTCCTACCTCCTCCGGTGTGACTCCGACAAAGGCGGCTCGATTCTCTCCATCCGGTGTGACTCCGGTGGACTCGTGGAAGTGCGACTCTTCCATAGTTATCCTTCTTCTCCTCCTCTTTAATTTTAGATTTTTGGGTAACGAATTTCCTCTCCTAAATCTTGTGTAGTGCTTCATCTTAGATTGTGAGAATTTGATGGAAACTTTTATATCATGTTCTATCCTAAAATTTGATTCCTATTTGCATTGAAAAAAAAACTGAATTTATATTGCTTTTTCATCCGATTTTCGCGAAGGTTTTGGCAAGGATAGATCCGCTTGGACATTTGCAAATCGGGGTTGGTTTAGCCTTTGGTTTCGAATGGATCAAGAGGATTTGGTATATCCTCGTGTTATTTTGTTTTGAGGGCTGCATTTGGACTCTTTTAGGAATCGAATCCTAAGTCCGGATCACTCTCTATGTGGATGGAAATTCTGTGATGTGACTCTAGATGTGTGGCTAGGTTATGAAAATTGTATACGTGAATGTTCATGCAGGTTTGGATGGGAATTTCCCACTTGTGAGATCACGACGTTATAGACGAAACTCTGGCGAAATTTTGAGTTTTGAGCGCACACCAAGTGTTCGCTTAAATTCCCCATAGGAGTTCCTTTTCCAATTTGCAACCTAATCCCACCCTTGGGAGTGGCTTGCATCAATTCGGTATCAGAGGGAGGTTTGCCAATTTCTTAACTTGGCAACGATCCGCTCGTTTCGAGCTCCCCCTCTTTTGCACTTAGGCACGCTTGTTGGTCTTCTATTTATTTTCTTAGCTATATATATATATAAAAATTGTGTTTCCTAAAATATATTAAAAACAAAAAATGTTTTTCATGTTCCCTTAGTTTGAGTTTTCTGTTAGACTTTATGGCGCACATTGGGAGTTCCGCTCACTCACCTTCATTCGTTGATCGAAACGTTATGTTTGCCCAATATTTGACACCACCACCATGCACCTCTAGGAATGTTAGAGTTCCTGTTCCGACCTATGATGGGATAGGTGGACCGCGAGTGTTTTTAGGTTGGATGAAGGACATGGAACGCTATTTTGAGCGATATCATATTGTGGACCCCCACAAGATTCCCGTTGCGAGACTTCAATTAATTGGTCGAGCTCTGACCTTCTGGCTCAATGAGGAGACACGTTTTGGGATGTCACTCAACGACTCACTTGTAGGTTGGCAGATTATGAAGAATCTATTAACAGATGAGTATTACCCTCCCTACTGTCGTTCCCAGATTTCTGATTATCTGAGTGATTCGCCTCCTAAAACTTTGCCTACATCGAACCAGTACGTCCCCTCGTCCCCCTTACTCAGACGTCTTATGATCTCATTTCTCCCCTCCAGGGCACTAGTCCCGTTTTTGATCACAGGAGTGGCTCCAAGCCTCCAGCTAGATCCTTGCTCCGCCAAGATCTGACTATTTCGAGCCCACGTCCTCCCACCATTAGGGAGAAGGAGAAGGTTAGGTCCTCTGCCCCGCCACCTGTCGTTGCCCCTACTAGGGATGTTAAAAATCCGCAGGCTAAGCATAGGCAGACATTTAAGACTTACAAGCATAACGATACAAGTTATGCTTGTGGCTTGATTGGCCACTATGTCGTGGAGTGCCCCACAAAGCCTAGGGCTTTTTAACTTTTAGCCTCGACGTCTGAGCCCGCCACTGAGGGCGATGCCAATTTCTATGATGACCTTAGTGGCGATGAGGAGCGTGGATATCCTAGTGACTTGGATGAGGATGTATCCTCTGAGGTATCACCCCCTGGGATTATCCAATTTCCCCTCGACCATATTTCCGGTCTGTCTCCTATGATAGTTGAGGAACCGTCCGATGGCCCTGAATTAGCTGATGTACTTATTATCTTGGAAGATTCACCTTGCGATGGTAGGTTATTTTTGGATGATGTTAGCGCTGAGGAACCGAAAGATGTTACTTTGATGTTCTCTCTGTTGCTTGAAGCCCCATGTGGAATTAAAAATTTGTCGGGTTCGATTTTGCCTACTTTTGAGACCGTTACTGATTATGATTTTGATGAAATATCTAGTGGGTTGGAAGACATTTCGGCTGAGTTGGTAGAGTCAACCTGTGATGAATGTTTATCTGAGAGTGAGTTAGGTGATGACGATCCGGTTGAGTTTTCTATGAGGACGAAACCACTATTTGATCTTCCTCTTGATTTTGTTGGCCGGCACCCGGTGGTTTTTTCTTGGACGTTAAATCCGTATTTTGACGGTGAGTATGACTTAGATCCTCCTCCGGCATCGACCCTGTCAACTCCCCTTCCGGTTCACTTGACTCGGTTAAATGATTTGTTAGGGACCGAGCTTGTCATTTCTAGTCTGAGATATTTGGAGGTGTCTATTTATCTAGCTCCCCTGTTAGACTTACCTAGACAGATGTGGTTGGGCGAGTTGTTAGTTTTCGCATTCGGTCTTCCCACACCAATTCGTAGACCTGACTATGCTTTTCCTCGGATGGACCGTTCGCCTGACTGCTTGGCGTTGGGTATGGCTTCGTGTTTGACTGCTAGTGCTCCCTTGGCGATGAGGCTTTTTGATGTGGTGTCCCCTGGACACACTTATTTTCCAAGCCCGGTCGCACGTATTTATCCCCGTCTTTTGATGTTCCGTGCATGCACACGTTAGTGAACCTAGTTAGGTACGTTGACTTGTGTCGCACGTACGTCGTTTCAAATCCGGGAGCATCCAACCCTATAGTTGATGATGAGCATTTTTCGCTGGCATTTCTTTATGACATTTTTAAACAAAAATTTAAAACTATAACGTTGGACGTGACTTGTGGGCTATGTATTAGTGAGTGTCCGTATGCGAACATCTCTTTGTCTGCGACTGTGTCTGATTTCACGGTGACTGTGCCTTTTGATTTGGTGTCCTCGCGATATTATTACCCATCAAATCAAATTGCACATATTTTTCATCCATCCTGGTACGATCTGCACGTACACATGTCGTCGCCTTATGTTAGTGTCTGTGGTTGCGTCACTTTCATGTCTGCTCACTTCCGAGAGCTTCTGACTGTAGAATTGTTGATTCCAATTTAGTCTGGTTAGCCCACGAGTGGATACCTTCGGGTTCCGTAATGAAATTATTATGTTGGAGCACCGATCCTTTCATGATCTTCAAAAATTATGGATTTAATGCAATTTTTTTGGATTTTGATGAATTGTAAATATACGTTTTTTTATGCACATTAATTTAGTCATTTTCATTTATTTTCGTCGTTTTTACTTATTTTTGTTCAATAAAATGCTCCTATTCTTGTAAATTTTCTCCTAACTTGTTTTATTTTTTTGCAGAAAATTTCCAAAATCTGCCAAAATTGGGCAGTACACGCCCGTGACAATTTGGTCACGCCCATGACCGGGCAGTGACTGTGCATTTCCCGTGAAATCGGAAAATTTCTGAAGAAAAAGCTTGACTCGCCTGGGGTCACGCCCGTGTCACCCGACACGGGGCGTGACTCAAGCCCGTGTCCACTCCTCTCGACGAATTCCTCTCGACGATCGTCGGGTGTCGACACCAACAGTCACGCCCAGCGTCACGCCCGTGACCTGGGGCGTGACTCAATTTCCGCTCGACGATTTCGACTCGACACTTTCCACTCGACATTCGTCGAGTGTCGACACCAACTAACATGCCCAGCATCACGCCCGTGACCTGGGGCGTGACCTTTCCAGCTGGCCCGACAAGATGCTGACAAAGACTTTCGACGCAACCCGCGCCTGGTTCTACCTCCCCGACACGCCCAGAGTCACGCCCGTGACCGGGGGCGTGATTGCTGCGAACTCAGCCCGAAGTCAACTTTCCTGTCCAATCGCCAGCCGCCTTCATGAATAGTACTGTCACGCCCCCCCCCCCTACACGCCCGTGACCGAGGGCGTGTACTTAGAAATTTTTTCCTATAAATAGCCCAGTTCTGTAAGGTCCAAGGGTTCAGATTTTTGGGCCAATTTAGTGTCTTTTTGTGGGCTGCATCCGTGATTTCTAAAGCTATGTAAGGAGATTTCTCACTTTTTATTTCATTTCTTGTTTTGTCTTAGCTTTAGCCCTTGTAATAGCTTGTAATAGTTCCTAAAAATCAATAAAATGTTAGTTTTTCTCTTCATATTTAGCTTTGGAATGAACACTTGTGCCCACTTTCCTTCTCATTTTTATCCTTGGTTTTATCTTTGTTCTTCATTTAGTTCTTCTTTTATGAAAAGTGTGTGTGTGTGTATGAGTGTAACTTATTTACTTTACATGTTTTTTTTAACTTGTTTTCATTCTTAGGGAAGATTAGTTTTCCTTTTTTCTCTCACCATGTCTTTTGCCTTTAACTTGTCTTCATGCTAAGAATTTTGATTTCATTCTTATGATTTTATAAAAGAGATTTAAAAAGTGATTTTGTTCTTTATTTTTTTACTTAGCTTTTTTTTTTAGGATTGTAAAACCTCTTTTGTTCTTTTCATCCTCTTTTTCACCTTTTTTATCACTTTCATAACATCATAAGAATGAAAATGTTGGCATTTTAATTTTCCAAATACTTTGGTTTTTAATTTGTTTTGAAAAACTTTTGTCTTCTAAAAATTGAAATTTCCTCTTTTTATTTATTTTTGGCAAAACCTAAGCATGAAAAAGTTACAGTTTTAATTTTTAGGTAACTTTGATTTTTCTTTGTTATTTGTGTGTGTGAGTGTATGAGCCTACATTTCCTTTTGTTCTTCTTAATCTTCATGAAGTGTGTGTGAGTGTAGGTGTATAACTTTTATGCTTTGATTTAAATTGTGTAGAGTGTGTGAGTGTAGGTGTTAAATTTTAATGCTTTCTTTTAATTGCTTTCTTTCAATGCTTTATTCAAATTATGTAGAGTGTGTGAGTGTAGGTGTTAGCTTTATTGCTTTCTTGAATTTCATATGGAGTGTGTGTGTCTGTATGTATTTATTTCCGCCTACTCGTTAAGAGTTAAATGGCGCACCGTTTTCATTTTCAGTCCTACTCGTTCGAGTAGGACTTGTAATTTTTCTTTCTTTATTTTTCCACCTACTCACTTGAGTTTAAATGGCCGGACTTTATTTCCCGCCTACTCGTTTGAGTAGGATTTGTAATTTTTCTTTCTTTATTTTTCCGCCTACTCACTTGAGTTAAATGGCCGGACTTTATAGCCCTGTAATCGCATTTATTTTCTCCTACTCATTTGAGTAGGACTCGCTTTCATTTCAGTCCTACTCGTTTGAGTAGAACTTGCAATTTTCAGCTTTTATTTACCGCCCCCACTCGTTTGAGTGGGACTCGCAATGTTTAAAATATGCAAATTTCTTTCATGTGTAACTTAGTTTCTGTTTAATTTATAATTTGGCGTGTGCGTGAGTTCTTGTTTTTAGCTAACTTTTCAGTTTTCTAAATGTTGTTATTTGTTTTTATGTCCCTTTCTTATAATCGTTCAGCATTTAATTTCGAACTCGCGCCTCACTAAATTATAAGCCGTCCCCATACCGATGTGTGGCTAATCGCTATTAGCCTCGGCATCGAAGAGCATTGGGACATTTAAAATGATTTATAATAATTGAAGCTTTTTATTTTCATTTTAATTTAAGCACTTAAGGTTTACCCCGGGTTTACGACGCGTAGGACCACATATCAATGTGTGGGCCCTATTTCCGTAGTCCATATGCTAGCTAGCCGAGAGGCCGTGCATATGGACCGATCACCCCTGGGTAAATAGAGTTGCGTGCATACCCTCGAAAGAGGACAAGCGTAATTCTACTGGATTGGGTTCCCCACCCAATAGCGGGGTTCTTAGCGTAAAGCGGGCGTTAAGAGGAATCCTTCGTCGGACTAACATTCGGTCGAATAGTCTTAACGTTTAGGTGAGCGATATCCCTATAGCTAGGTGAGCTCACATTTGTGGAACCTCCACGGACAAGTTGCCTTATTATTAATTTGAAAACTAAGTCTTTTTATTATTAAAAATTGTTTTAGTCTTAATCCGATTCGATGCCCAGCGTTAACCCTTCATCGAATATTTTCTAAATCGTTTTTTTTGCTCCTTTACTTTTCCGTCTTTTATTAAGTAAAAAAATCCACCTTACTTTCAGTAAAATAATAGTCCTCCCGGAGGAGTAAGAATAGTCAACACGACCCCGAGAACAATACGACCTCGGTATTCCCCCGAATATCGAGTACTACTTGCGATAGGTGCACTTGCCTCTAGTAGCACGCCCGCGGCGATCGACTCACCAAACCAACCACAGTAAGAGTCTGTTCGCGGGCGCACCAAGTTTTTACGATGCAATCGGTGTTTCGCTGTGTCTCAATTTTTCTGATTTAATTTTGCATATCTGGTTTCCAACTGAGTGGTATTCTCCGATGTTTCTCTCTTCCACTTCAGATTCTCTTGGGTTGAGAGGTGAGATTCTTTTTGTGTCGCTCTTCCATTTGGGTTTCCTGGTTCTCGCATTGGATGGTAAGATCTGCACTGCTATTCTTTATGCTGAAACATCTACGAGGTTTTCTGTTGTTCTTGCTCATGACAGGTTCTGTTCAATTGCGGATGCCTGCACTGCTTGTCCTCCCCCGTGGATGTCCGCTCTTTCTATGGTACCTATGGATGCTGCTGTCCCCTGCTATTCTCTCCCTGGCCACTCATTGGGGATGAGTGATTTTGAGCGGGGGATGACTGATGGCAAGGATGCCCCGCCATTTGCTCGTGCCGACATGGATCTCGCTTTTGATCGCCGCCTCTACATGTTCGTGGACATTGATGGCCGTTGTCGCAACTATCGCCGCCATCGCATCCATCGCCGCCGCCACCGCCGCGATCGCCGCCGCCACCGCCGCCATCGTCGCCGCTACATGTTCGTGGACATTGATGGTCATTGTCGCAACCGTCGTCGCCGCCGCCGCCGTTACTTCACATCATTTTGATTATAATGATATAACATTATAATCAAAATAATTTTGTTATAAACAATTTTTGTCTTAAGATTTATAAGTTTATAATTTATAAATTTATAAATCTTATTAGGTGTTTTTGTTGTTGTGGTTGTTTTTATTAAGCTAGTGGCTAGGATTTATTTGTATTTTGGATGAAGGGTGGATGGAGAGGGTGTAATACAATATATATGTGTATGTTGTGTTGGAGAGGGCATGTTGAAGAAAAAAAACCCTAAACTGATTTCTCACGGTTTGCAGCCGCCCCCTATTCGACCAGGCCGAATCCCGACATCCAGGAAGCCGCGCCTAGCTGCTGCTGCCGCCCCCTCTTGGTGGTCGTTTCTGCTGCTCCGGTGACCTCCTACCTCCTCCGGTGTGACTCCGACGAAGGCGGCTCGGTTCTCTCCATCCGGTGTGACTCCGGTGGACCAGTGGAAGTGCGACTCTTCCATAGTTATCCTTCTTCTCCTCCTCTTTAATTTCAGATTTTTGGGTAACGAATTTCCTCTCCTAAATCTTGTGTAGTGCTTCATCTTAGATTGTGAGAATTTGATGGAAACTTTGATATCATGTTCTATCCTAAAATTTGATTCCTATTTGCATTGAAAAAATCTGAATTTATATTGCTTTTTCATCCGATTTTCGCGAAGGTTTTGGCAAGGATAGATCGCCTTGGACATTTGCAAATCGGGATTAGTTTTGCCTTTGGTTTCGAATGGATCAAGAGGATTTGGTATATCCTCATGTTATTTTGTTTTGAGGGCTGCATTTGGAGTCTTTTCCGAATCGAATCCTTAGTCCGGATCACTCTCTATGTGGATGGAAATTTTTTGATGTGACTCTCAATGTGTGGCAAGGTTATGAAAATTGTATACGTGAATGTTCGTGCAGGTTTGGATGGGAATTTCCCACTTGTTAGATCGCGACGTTATAGATGAAACTCTGTCGAAATTTTGAGTTTTGCACGCACACCAAGTGTTCGCATAAATTCCCCATAGGAGTTCCTTTGCCAATTTGCAACCTAATCCCACCATAGGGAGTGGCCTGCATCAAAGTTTTGTCTCCAAATTTGCAAACATTACTCAGGAAACTCTCAACCAAAATGTATTACAACATTTTTGTACGACACACGTTGATATACAAGTTTAAACAAACAATTCGCGAAACTAAGCACGCATAGTCTGCTACCGCTCCCATGATAGCTCTTCACGGCCACAATTGTCCCATCAGATCTTGATCATCCTGATTGTTTTGTTCTGAAACTGCTTATCGGATATATCCTCGATCCGAATGTGCCTAACCTTTGTCGTTACCCAAATTTGATCGGTACACGATCATTTGCAATCACTTGAGCTGGATCTTTTGCGGTTGTTCGAAACACTGAGATGTGGAACACATCATGCAATCCACTCAATTCATTTGACAGAGCTAGCCGATAGGCAACTTCGCCAACTCTTTCCACCACTTCAAATGGACAAAGATATTGCTGACTTCACTTTTTCAAGCGCCGAATCATGGACACGCCTTTGAAGGGTTTGATTTTCAAATACACCAAATCGCTAATCACAAACTCTACATTTTGGTGCTTAGCATTGTAATATTTATCTTGTTTATCTTCGGCTATCAATAATCTCTCCCGTATAGAGCGTATCGTCATATTAGCTTCTTCGACTTCCTTACACTTATATAGTTTAGATTTGCCTGCTTCCGCGCAAGCTAATGGTGTACGACATTTTCGAGCATACAGAGCCTCAAACGGTGCCATACATATGCTCGCTTGGTAGCTCTTGTTGTAGGCAAATTCTACCATATAAAGATGATCTTCTCATCTCTTACCAAAATCCAATGTGCACATTCGGAGCATGTCCTCCATCGTTCTGTTGCTTCTCTCAGCCTGGCCATCAGATTGCGGATGAAAGGATGTATGAAACATTAACTTTGATCCCAGCAGTTGATGAATTAGCCTCCAGTCATTCGATGTGAATCTCCCATCACGATCACTGACGATACTATGGGGAATACCGTGTAACCATACGATTTGCTCGACATAGAGTTTGGCCAAGACTTCCAGTGAATCATCCCTCTTGTTCGAAAGGAAGTGAGCCACTTTCATCAACCGGTCTACGATCACCGAAATTGAATCATTACCGTATTGAGACCTTGAAAAAACCATGCACGAAATACATTGAAATATCATAAAACTTCTACTCTGGAACAGGTAGTGACTTCAGGAAACCTCCAGGATTCTGGCATTCAGCCTTCAATAAGGCACAGGTCTGACACTTAGCCACATACAATGCTATGTCTTTCTTCATGCCTGTCCACCAGAATAGCTTTTTCATATCTTTGTACATCTTTGTGCTTCCTGGGTGAATTGAGTATTTCGTAAAATGAGCCTCATACATCTATTCTTCTCTTAGCTTACCCAGACATAGAACGCACAAACGACCATCTTTTTGCAAAAGGCCATCATCCCAGGAGAATTGGTCAGTTGACCCATCCACTGTATAGCATTGCAGACTTTCATCCAGTTCTATTACCTGCCGAATTTTGTCCGCCAGGTCACATTATACCTCCGTCCAACGCAATCACGCATTCACTGTGGAATCCTTGTCAACACAAGATACCTCTAACGCTTCCAACTACAGGATTAGACGCTCATCATGCAGCTACAACAAATTTACCCTAGACGGAGTCCTATGACTCAAGGCATCTGCGACCACGTTTCCCTTCCTGGGAGTGTAGTGAATATCAAAAGTGTAGTCCCCGAGGAACTCCATCCACCTTCATTGTCGCATATTGAGATCCTCCTGATCCAATAAGTTCCTTTGGCTCTTATGGTCCGTGAATATATCCATCTTCATGCCATATAAATAGTGACGCCACAATTTCAGTGGAGAAATCACCGCTGCCAACTCCAAATCATGAACAGGATAGTTTCGCTCATGCACTTTCAACTGGTGTGAGCCATAAGCAATCACCTATTCAAATTGAATAAGAACGCGGCCTAAGCCGTTCACTAAAGCATCACTACAAATCTCAAAGCCATCTGTCCCATATGGCGACGTCAAAATGGGCGTCGTGGTCAATCGACTCTTTAGTTCTTCAAAAGCTCGCGTGCACTCAGGCGTCAAAATGAACTTCTGATCCTTCCTCGCAACGTGGTCAGAGGCAAAGCGATCCGTGAGAAATTTTCTACAAAATGTCAGTAGTAGCCCGCCTATCCATGGATACTCCTGACTTCGGCCACCGAAGACAACACTAGCCACTCCTGGATGGCTCTTATCTTTGACAGATCCACTGCAATGCCCTCTCCACTCACCAAATGGCCAATAAAATCCACTGACGACAGCCAAAATTCTCACTTTGAGAACTTGGCATAGAGCTTGTTTCTCCTCAGGGTATGTAACAACAACCGTAAATGGTTTGCATGATATTCTTCAGATCGAGAGTACACCAAGATATCATCAATGAAGACAATCACAAACAGATTCCCGTACTCTCAGAACATTCGGTGCATTAGATCCATAAACACCGATGGAGCATTACATAGTCCAAACAACATTACAGTGAACTCGTAATCACCGTAGCGTGTTCCAAACACTGTCTTGGGAAAGTCACCTTCCCGAATTCGCAACTGGTAGTAGCCTGATTTCAAATCCAGCTTTGAGTATACTTTTGATCCCGCCAATTGATCAAACAATTCATCTACCCCTGGAATCAGATATTTATTTTTCTCCTTCAACTTGTTCAATTCACGATAATCAATACACAATCACATGCTACTATCGTTCTTTTTCACAAAAAGATCAGGTGCACTCCAAGGTGACATACTTGGGCGTATATAACCCTGTTCCAACAATTCTTGCAATTGCACTTGTAGTTCGGCCATTTCCTTTTGCGCTACTCGTTATGGCGAGCGGGCCACTGGTTTTGTACCTGGCACCAGCTCAATCGAGAAATCAATCTCCCGTCATGGAGGTAATCCCGGAAGCTCTTTCGGAAACACAACAGCAAACTCCGAAACAATCGGAACATCATGCACACTGGCCTTTGTCTCAGCAGCCTCGACAAGCGTGAAAAACATCTCTGCACCTTTCCGAACTACCTTACCACTTGAAGAGCAGACATCAATGTCATGCTCGACCCTCCCATACCAGCGAACTTCATTTCTCGTTCGGTATTCTGCTCTAGTGTGACTTCTTTTGACTTGTAATCTATATAGGCACGCTGCTCCGAGAGCCAGTCCATGCCAAAGATCATATTAAACTCCGATATCGATAGTACCGATGCTTCCAATATGAAATCCTGACTTCCTATTCGTACCTCCACAAAACAAGAACTATCTGCACGCATTACACAACCATTTGGAAATAACACCTTCACAATATCTGCCACCATACAAATCAGTACAGCGATCCGTGACACTAAGTCCACAGTTAGAAATGAATGAGAAGCACCAGTATCAAACAGTTCTCTCGCCGGATAGTCTCGAATCAGGACAAATCCTAATGCAAACACATAATACACAAGCTACAAACAAGGTATGAAATTGCAAAAACAACAATCAACTATGTTACCGCGTACCTGTGACAATGTCAGTTTGCTTTATGGCCTACTGCTAGCGAAGATTATACACTCGAGGTTGCACCTAGGATGCGGTGGACTCCACCATTGCCTTGCCCTTATCTGCATATGATGCTCTTGTCTTCTTTTTAACCTTTGGTGGACCAAACAGATTGTTACCTGCTATATGACCCACTCGACCACATTAATAGCAGGTCTGAGACTCCTGCCTCGACGTTTCTCACGATGCAACACTCGAGGGAGCCTGTAAAGAAGACTTGAATCTCTTACCCTATTTCCTTCAGTACTTTGATTTTCCAGGGTGCGACACGTTAAACTCGAACTTTGTCATCGCCAAGTCCCATTTTCTTTGCACCCGCTTCATATCCTTCTCCAACGCATGCGTCGTATCCACCAACGTCTGAAAACCTTGGTTCACCAAACTTGATAACAAGAATCTAAACTCATCTCGCAATCCTTCGTAGAAACGATTGGTTTTTCGTTGTTGATCGGCAAAGATAGACCTCGCATATCATCCTAATCGCATAAACTCATGCAAGTAGGTGTCAACACTACTCTCTCCCTGAGTTAGACGCTGGAACTCATTTTCCTTAGCGATGTGTTGAGCCGCTGGCAAATGTTTTGCCAAGAAAAGTCACAAAAACTCCTCAAACAACACTTCTGTTAGTTCCCTGCCCGCTAAGTGGTGTAACTCTATCTCGTCTCACCATAGCCGAGCCTCTCCTTCCAACAAGAAGGTGTCCAAGGTGACCTTCTGATTTTCCTCCGTCCTTATCCCCGTCAATATTCGCTAATGCGTGACATCCAATCTTCCGCCTGCGTTGGGGATCCCACACCTGTAAACGTAGGAGGATTGAAGCTCATAAACTGCTTCAACTGTCGTTCAGCTACACGAGGATCAACAACATCGACAGGTTCTGGCCTTACACCAACCCGTTCTGGCACCAATGCCGGCTGCGCCTACCCAGTAGGCTATGCATGAATCATTGCAAACAGCGCCTCAGCAACTAAGCGTACTGTTTTCGTAGAAGGAGGAGTTGGAGGCACCTCAGTTTGTGCCGCACTCTCATCAGAATGTTGGGACTCAGACTATCAAGAACCACTATGAGTCACCTATAGGTGGACAAGACACACATTAGCGACCATGCACAAGCAATAACAATAAAATAGGAACTCGTAGGTTCCTCAAACATGTGTATTTGCATTCCTTAGTGGACATTCTTGAGTTCATTAATGTTATAGTGGGTCGCACTTACACGTGCTCGCAACCCCACAAAAGAATTCGACCACGAATTCAAAAGGGAAGACCGAGACAAGCTGATACCAAAATTGTAACACCACTATCTATTGCATGGCATATAATATAATGTCCGGCCGGGGCCCCACACTATATGCCACAAACACGCGGCGAAGTTATGGGTTAATATCAGAGTTGCGTATCCTATCTCAGAGCATTCTAGCGGAAGCTTTTAAGTTGATTGTACTCAACCCATCTGAATGTCCACAATATATATACCAACATTAATATATATCAACACAAAGGAATGTTTGCCAAATACACAATATGTTTGGCCATATGGCCTTACAGTTAAGCTTTATACATATGACTTTCATACATCGGCACAGACACTAGCCACACATGAAAATACTATCATATGAACTTCTTTGGCCTTTGAGGGCCCGCATAGCAGCAGCTGCAGCAGCAACAACAACAAGGGCTTCAGCCCCCTATTTTCCGCTCTGCTCTCCTTCACCTACACGGGACAATCCACCACACTATGGTAAACAAGACAACGGTCAGCATTTAGCTGACAAATTTATAATGACCCTACCCCTTACCCGGGGCGGTGGCATTCCTTCCCAGTAGGCATAGCATTTCACATGAAGATATATCATCCAATGTGCACTCACACACAATCAACATATCACAAACATCTCCCACACAGCCCGACGCTTCGTGCACTCATGGCACATTCTTGGTGCACCGGATAAACCAGTCACCCAATAATATTCAAGGCCCGAAGCCCAACAGCAAACTTGAGCATTCTGCTCTGCGGCCTTCAGCCAGAGACTTTAGTCTTAGAATAACGACCCGGGATTGGCCCGTAGCCCCCCATGGCATTATAGCGCGCAGGCGTAAGCCTCTCGTATTCTTGAAATGACCCGGGATTTGGCCCGTAGCCCCCCATAGCATTGCTACCGAGTGGCACGCAGGTCTAAGACTCTTATTATGCGTTTTTGTCGAATTCCATGCACCTAGGTACTAATGGCAGACAACAATAACACGGATACGGTTCAACCGTTTCCCGTTTCTCAAATCGTCAGTTCACTGACGCGGGTCAGCATCCCCTTGTCCGTTCAGCACGAAGTCCTTTTCCAAGAGCTCACCAAGTTCACAAATAGCCACACTGTCCCCAAAGGACTGGCTTCACAATCACAGGTTAGCTAGGAGCCATAGCCAGCGCACTCAATCTCGCCCGACATTAGCGATAGAACTCACTTTTCATCCATATCCCTACCTTATCTGGACCAACCATCCAACAATCCCTGCAGCCGTCTACAGTACCAGTAACACTGGTCATTCATAGCAAACAACACAAGCACTTGCGGGTATTTTCCTAGACTGTCACTCCAGTACTTCATGCTACTACCCTTCACAGGCACACCCCACCGAATCCGCAAACATATTCATTTATACGCAGAGTCTTCTCCGTTGTGCAACATAAAACATCACCAATCAAGACCAACCTGTCCAGATGTGCTTCACACAGTATGCTTATTCCGTACTTCATGCTTCTGAATCTACATGCAAGACATCTTGGGGATATCCAAAATCAACCCAAGGGGATACCTCAACAAGCCACCTTTTGGTGGGGGAAACCCATGCATATGCCAAATCAAGGACTTCACATGTCCAAGGAAGAAAGATCATTACCCTTGACGATCGCTTTGGAGCCATGGAAAACTAGTCAGATGCACAGCACCACAACGGCCTTGCCTCCACAAATCTGGAATCGGCACGCGATTCGGGGCTCTAAAACTCCACCGGCAATGGATTCCTCCTCCTTCTCCCTTGCTCTCCCCACTCGCTAACACTTGAAGAAAGAGAAAGGCCGTAAGAGAATGAGAGAGTTTATCCTCAACTCTTGGCCTTATCAGCAGCATGGAGAATTCTGGACCGTTGGATCCCCTTTGAAAGGAATGGATGATCACGAAAAGCCCTGGAACTCACTTTCCTGGGCCAGAAACGGCCTGTGACACGCTCGTGTCACAGGCCATGTACATTAAGCACAAAGAAACCTACTTAACCAGACTAGGATACGACTGTGAGATACGCCCGTGTCACAGGCCGTGTGCCAGACACAGCTTCAGACAAGCCCGTGTCTAGCACATGTTCAACAGTCTGCCCAAGCACAGAGAAGGACACGGACCTTGACACGCCCGTGTCACAGGCCGTGTGCCCCACTCAAGGATCGTTGATCACATTTATTCGAACTCACTCGATAACTCGTCGAGTGTATAGTGGGACATGGCCCTGAACATGCACGTGTCACAGGCTGTATGCCACACTCGAGGATCGTTGACCGCATTTCATCGAGCCCACTCGAGAACACCCTGCCAGCACTTGAGTGCAGGACACAGCCACAGACACTCCCGTGTCCACTCCGTGTACCTCCCACAGAGTAGGACACGGCTTGGGGACACGCCCGTGTCCCAGGCCATGTTTCCCACTCTCCTCAGCCTAGCCATCACTAAGATTTGGGGAATTACAAAATGGCCCAAAAAATCCACCTCCTCTAACCAGAACTGGCATTTCGAGAACTTTTCATACATCTGGTTCTCTGTTAAAGAATGCAATACCACTCTCAGATGAGCCTCATGCTCTATCTTTGTTTTGGAGTAAACCAAAATATCGTCAATGAAGACCACCACAAATGAGTCTAAATACTCTTCAAACACCAGTTTCATCAAATCCCTGAATATTGATGGTGTGTTCATCAACCCGAACGACATCACCGAGAATTCAATGTGACCATACCACGTACCAAACATTGTCTTGGGTATGTCATCATCTCGAATCTGCAACTGGTAGTACCCTAACTTCAAGTCCCATTTAGAGTACACCACTGACCCCACCAAATGGTCGAACATGTCATCTATCAATGGGATCAGATACTTATTTTTGGCGATCAGTTTATTCATCTCCCTGCAGTCTATGCACAACGGCATACTACCATCTTTCTTGTTCACAAACAACACTGGTGCGGTCCTAGGAGATGAGCTGGGTCTGATGTACCCCTGCTCAAACACTTCCTGTAACTACACCTTGAGCTCGGCTAACTCCTTCGTTGCGATCCTAAAAGGACGATGTCACACCAACCTATCTTCGAACACTAACTAGATCGAGAAATCAATTCTTGTCGAGGAGGTTCTCCTGGTAACTCCTCAGGAAACACATCTTCGAATTCTGCCACTACCGGCACTTCTCCCTAGTTAACTGTGTAACACCCCCTATCTGTCACATAGCATATAGCAGTAGGTCCGGCCGGGGCCCGACGCCGTATGCCACAGACAGACCGAGTGGTTACTCGTGGAAACCATCCAACCAATCATCGTCCTACATAGAGCATTCTAGCGGAAGCAGTTTAATAAGAGTTTCAAAATAAGAACCCAGCATTAGAGCATGAATGTCCACTAATACCAAAATAGGAATGTTTACAAAATACCAACATAAGCCTTAAGGCCTTACAAAATGTTTCACTTGATATTACATGATTTACAAATCACGGCACGCAGGCCGGTCATACATGAATAAAATAGTAAACACTTCCATTTGGGCCTTCGAGGGCCGGCTTCGCAAAAAGGTCTTTAGCCCGCTATTGACTGCTTGGTCTCGCAGCACCTGCGAGCAACAAACCACCGCACGGTGGCAAAACAAGGCAACGGTCAGCAATGCTGACCAAATTATAACGATCCCGTCCCTAACTCGGGGCGACGATGCTCCTTCCCTGCATATCATTAGCATAAGCGAGCAATATTTATATATAGCCATTTCATCGCAGACGTTGGCTCGCACGGCCACACGCCCGTGCTCTCAGGGCACATTCTCGGTGAACCGGTCGATGTCACGTCAATTAAAGCCATAGATATTCCGGACTCACCACCGCCACTTAGACGGCTAAACCTATGAGCAATTTGTCTTCTTGGCCTGGGTCACGACAATTTAATCCATCGACCACCGAAGACCCTAATCTATGCCAACGGCAAGTGCAACGTGCCTTTAGGTCTCTTTAACCGAACAACATAGAGTGGGTACGGTTCCATCTAACCCGTGCTCACATCGCAACGACAATTTAAGCCATTTGCGCGGGTCAAACTTCCACCGAGTCCCGTTTCCATCACAATTCACATAACCCGGTTATGTTCAAGTTGGCTCTCAGGCCACCAAGTTGGCAAGATCTCGTATCCGCCCAGTTTTCCGGGTGCACCTTTGGGTTAGTCCCCAAGGCTCCCTGCTGCATTCTACCGCGTAGAAAACCCGAAAAACAACCAATAGCACGGAGTCTTCTCCGGCATTATGCAATGCAACATCACCGATCCAGACCAACATGTCCGGGTTGGCTTCACACATCATGCCTATGTCCGTTCTCGCTTACGGACTCTAAACAACGGGGACTTCACATATCTACCCGAAGGAACGCGTCCAACTCTCTGCAAACTCGTGAGAGCGGGCTTCCTATGCAAAGAAAGAGACCTACTCATGCTCAAGATGAGGATCGTTACCCTAGCGTTCCTCTTCGGCGCCATTGAAAAGTAAGCGGATGAAAAGCACCGCACTAGCTTTGCCTCCGTGGATCCGGAGTCGGCTCGCGATTCTGAGCTTCGAAGCTCCTCCAATGGCCGGATCTATCTCCTTCTTCCTTCCTTGGCTCTCCTCTCTCTATAAGGTTTTAGAAATATAACAACTTAAGAAAAGTGAGGGGTTCTAAGTCCAATCCCTTGTATATCCCTTCAGGAACAACCCCCAGCCGTTGGATCTCAAAATAAGGAAACGAACGGCTTTGATTCGGGACTGAATTGCCCAATCTGGACCGAGCACGGCTTGGCACACGCCCGTCTCCAGGGCCGTGTGCCTCATTCTCCGTCAAAATCGGCTCGCCTGGAACCTCACACGGGTATCAAACACGCCCGTGTTCGAGCTGACACGCTCGTGTTCCACCTGACACGGCCGTGTGGCCGGTCGTGTACCCCCATCATTTTTCCCCGAAAATAACACGAGCACTGCACGGGTTCTAGGACACGCACGTGTCCTTGCCCGTGTCACCTTGACACGCCTGGGCTCCAAGCCGTGTACACGTTCTCGACACTCGACACTTCGTCGAGCGAAGATCGTCGACCTGATGACACGGCCTTGGACACGCCCGTGTCCAAGTCCGTGTGCCGTGTCTCGACATAATGTCGAGACCAAAGTGTCGACTTCCTGGGACGAGTGTCGACACGGGTCGACACGCCCTGCGACATGACCGTGTCGCAGGCCGTGTGCCATGTCTCGACACTTCGTCGAACGCAGAGTGTCGACTTCGCGGCTAAGTGTCGACACGGGTCGACACGCCCAGCGACACGCCCGCGTCGCAGGCCGTGTGCCCAGTCTCGACACAGTCTCGAGACCAAAGTGTCGACTCCCCGGCTTAGTGTCGACACAGGCTTGACACGCCCTGGGACACGCCCGTGTCCCAGGCCGTGTGCCTGCAGCCAGAACCCAAAACTGGCCCAAAACGTTCCATGTCACTCCTTTGAGTTTCGGGGCGTTACAACTCTCCCCCTTTTAAAAGAATTTCGTCCACGAAATTATATAAAGGAAAGACATGTACAAAACCAAAATTTGTACCAGAGCGGAACAACTCCGGATACTCGTCAAGCAGAGTCTGCTCTCGCTCCCAAGAGAGCTCCTCACGACCGCAATTGTCCCACCGGACCTTGACCATCCTGATCTCTTTATTGCGTAGCCGCTTGACCTCCGAGTCCTCAATCCGCACGGGCTTGAACTTTGTCGTCAGCCCACTATCCACCGGCACTTGATCAACCATGATCACTAGCGTATGCTCTTGCACCGCCTTTCGAAGCACCGAAATATGGAATACATCATGTAAACCACTAAGCTCCACTGAAAGCTTCAACCAATAGGCCGCTTCACCAACTCGCTCCAAAACCTCAAACGGTCCAAGGTACCTCGGGCTTAGCTTTTTCAATCGCCTCACCCGCGAGACACCTTTGAACGGCTTGATCTTTAAGTATACATAATCGCCCACAGTGAACTCCACGTTCCTGTGCTTGGCATTATAATACTTTGCTTGCCGGTCCTGAGCGACAAGCAACCTCTCCTGAATGGTTCTCACCACAGATGTAGCATCCTCCACTTCCGATCGCTTATACAACTTTGACTCACCCGTTTCTAACCAAGACAACGGCGTGCAACATTTTCTACCATATAGGGCCTCGAAAGGCGCCATCAGAATACTCGCTTGGTAGCTATTATTGTATGCGAACTCCACCAAATAAAGATGGTCTTCCCATTGCTTTCCGAAATCCAAGACACACATGTGAATCATCTCTTCCATGGTTCTATTGACCCTCTCGGTCTGCCCATCCGTTTGCGGATGGAAGGCTGTGTTGAATTTCAGCTTTGTTCCCAACATTTGCTGCACAAGCCTCCAGTCATTGGACGTGAACCGCCCATCTCGGTCACTCACGATGCTGCGGGGCACACCATGAAGCCGTACTATGTTATCCACATAAAGCTTTGCCAACTTCTCCACCGGATCATCCTTCCTATGCGGAATAAAATGCGACACCTTCATTAACCGATCCACGACCACCCAAATGGCGTCGTTCCCCTTTTGCGACCTTGGCAAACCGTGCACAAAGTCCATAGAGATGTCGTCAAATTTCCACTCTGGAATAGGCAAGGACTTAAGAAATCCTCCCGGCTTTTGGCACTCCGCCTTTACCAAGGCGCAAGTTTGGCACTTCGCTACGTATAGCGCCACATCCTTCTTCAAACCCAGCCACCAAAACAGTTTCTTAACATCACGGTACATCTTTGTGCTCCATGGGTGAATCGAGTACTTGGTATGGTGTGCCTCGTACAACAACTCCACCCGTAAATTGCCCATACTTGGGACGCAGAAACGACCGTCTTTCCAAAGTAATCTGTCCTCCATGACGAATTGGGAATTTGACCCATCCAGAGCCTCTACCATGAACTGCTTCATATGAGCATCCATATCCAAAGCTTACCGAATACGATCAGCCAGGTCATATTGGACTTCAGTCCAATTCAGAACTACTTCAGTTCTTGATTGTCTATCCACACAAACAATTTCCAACGCCTCGAACTCTCGCACAAACCGCTCATCATGCATCGATAACCAATTGGCTTGAGCTGGGGCTCGGCGACTCAGCGCGTCCGCAACCGCATTCCCTTCACCAGGCACGTAGTGGATCTTGAATGTATAGTCCCCCAGGAACTCCATCCATCCACGCTGCTGCATATTCAGATCCTTCTGATCAATAAGATACTTCAGGCTCTTGTGATCGGTGTAGATATCAATCTTCACACCGTACAAATAGTGTCTCCACAGCTTCAAGGCAAAAATCTCGGTCGCTAACTCCAAGTCATGGACCGGATAGTTCCTTTCATGCACTTTTAGCTGTCTCGAGCCATAAGCTATTACACTTCCATGTTGCAGTAGCACGCAACCCAACCCACTGCCCGAAGCATCGCTATAAATCTCATAGCCTTCGGTCCTACATGGCGAACTCAGCACAGGCGCCGTGGTCAACCGACACTTCAACTCCTCAAAAGCTCGCGCGCACTCCGGCGTCCAAACGAACTTATGCTCCTTCCTCGTCAAAGTAGTGAGAGGTAACGCTATCCGCGAGAAGTTCTCTACGAAGCGCCAATAATATCCGGCAAGCCCCAGAAAACTACGGACTTCCGCTACAGTAGCAAGCTCAGGCCACTCCCGTATCGCAACAATCTTTGTCGGATCCACAGCAATACCCTCTCCACTCACAATATGCCCGAGGAACGCCACTGAGGATAGCCAAAACTCGCACTTCGAGAACTTGGCATACAACTGATTTCTCCTTAGCGTCTCCAACACGAAATGAAGATGCTTGAAGTGATCTTCCTCACTTTGCGAGTACACCAAAATATCGTCGATGAATACGATCACAAAATGGTCCAAGTACTCCCTGAAAGTCCTGTTCATCAAATCCATGAACACTGACGGCGCATTAGTCAGCCCAAATGGCATGACCGTAAACTCATAATGCCCGTATCTCGTACTAAACGCTGTCTTCGGGATATCACTCTCCCTTATTCGCAGCTGATAGTACCCAGCCTTGAGATCTAACTTCGAGTACATCGTCGACTCGACTAACTGATCAAAAAGATCAGCAATCCACGGGATCGGGTACTTGTTCTTCTCCGTCAGCTTGTTGAGCTCCCGATAGTTAATACATAGCCTCAAGCTTCCGTCCTTCTTCTTAACAAAGAGGACCGTTGTGCTCCAAGGCAAAGAACTCGGGCACACATACCCTTGTTCCAACAACTCATGCAGTTGAACTTTCAGTTCCGCCATTTCCTTAGGCGCTAGCCGATAAGGAGATCGTGATATAGGTTTTGCACCTGGCACTAGCTCAATCGTAAAATCTATCTCCCGCTGAGGCGGGGCTCCAGGAAGATCTGCGGGGAAGACATCAGGGTATTCGGATACCACTGAAATACTATCCAACGCAGGCTTCGGCTTTGCAACCTCCACTAGTGTAAAGAACAGTTCTGCTCTGGCACGAACCGCCTTCACCACCTGAAGAGCAGACATCAACGTCTTGCTCGACCCCTTTAAGCTCGTAAAAGTCATCTCACGACTTGCTCCCAGCTTGACTTCCTTGCTACCACAATCTATATGGGCCTGCTGCTCCGAGAGCCAGTCCATGCCAAATATGACGTCGAACTCCACCAACAGAAGTAAAGACGCCCGCAGGTCAAACTCCTGCTCCCCAATACGAATCTTAACATCGAAGATCCTATCCACTCGCATCGAACATCCATTGGGCAACAACACATCCAACTTATCCTTCTCCATCGAAGGAGGGACTCCGATGCGTGATATAAATCCTTCGGACAAGAAGGAGTGTGAAGCTCCCGTGTCAAATAGTCCTCGTGCCGGATTTCCACAAATCAACACAAATCCTAAACAAGTAGTGGTAAGGTAACATGTGCATAACAAGTATTTAAAGAAATTGACTTGCTATAAATTAAACCGTACCTGTCACCACATCAGCCTGTTTGATGGCCTCCTGTTGGCCAAGATTGTAGACCCTTGGTTGGGCCGGAGCATAATGGGATGCGGTCGACTCCACCGCCTTTCCCTTCTCTTCATAAGTAGCTTCCGGCCTTCTCTCGGACTTAGGATGTCCGCTCCAACAGTCATGTGCAAAATGCCCCGTCTTAACACAAGTAAAACACGCACCCGGGGTCCGACCCGTAGTCGCCCCAAAAGCTCCAGAAGGAGCTGGACCCGAAGTCCTATGCTTCTTGAAAGACCTCCGATAGCCGGTCTTTGAAGTAGTCGGCACTTTAAATTCAGATTTCCTATCACCAAAGCCTTTCTTTGCTTGCACATTCTTCATGTCCTTATCCAAGGACCGGGCAGTATTGACCAAGGTTAAGAAACCCTGCGTCATCGGCCCCGAAAGTAGTAATCTCAACTCTTCTCTCAAGCCTTCATAGAAGCGATTAGTCTTGCGCTCCTCATCCACGATGGTGGAGCTAGCATATCGACTTAAACGAGTGATCTCATGGAGATATTCATCCACTCTCATCTCACCCTGAACCAACCTCAAAAACTCATTCTCCAACGCTATCTTCTGCGTCGAAAGGAGGTATCTAGCCAAGAACAATCTCGCGAACTCTTCCATCGAGACATCACCAAGTTGCCTACCTCTCAATAAGTGCAGCTCCAATCCTTCCCACCACATTCTCGCTTCACCGTCCAAAAGGAACGTAGCAATGGTGGTCATTTGCCACTCCTCCGTCTCCGTTGCTGTCATGACTCTCTTCACCCTGGAGAGCCAGTCTTCAGCCTGAGATGGGGTTCGCAACCCCGAGAATAACGGAGGGTTAAAGCTCATCACATGCTTAAGCTGCCTCTCAGTAGCCCTCCTTGGCACCACCGGTACCACAACCACTTGCTCCACCCTCCTCGGCTCAGCCTCTCGAAGAGGTTCCTGCTCCATCACAGGAGCGAGTTGCTGCGCTTGCCTTGCAGGCTGTGCATTTATCACGGCCAACACCGCTTCAGCCACCAATCGTATGTTCTCAACCGACAGAGGTGTTGCAGAAGCAACATCCGGTGCACTACTAGCCTCAGAAACTCGGCATTCTGACGGCCCAACACCACTTCTGGTCACCTATAGTGCTACAAAACACCGTTAAGCGACCAAATAAAATTGCAAAGAGCAATTATAGGAACACACAGGTTCCTCAAACACGAGTATTTTCATTCCTAAGTGGACATTCATGGGTTCTTTTACCATTATAACGATGACGCACACAATGTGCTCACCAACCCTTAAACAGAATTCGCCCACGAATTCAGTTTAAGCCCGACCAAAACCAGTAGTCTGATACCAAATTGTAACACCCCCTATCCATCACATAGCATATAGCAGTAGGTCTGGCTGGGGCCCGATGTCGTATGCCACAGACAGACCGTGTGGTTACTCATGGAAACCAACCAACCAATCATCGTCCTACACAGAGCATTCTAGCGGAAGCAGTTTAATAAGAGTTGCAAAATAAGAACCCAGCATTGGAGCATGAATGTCCACTAATACCAAAACATGAATGTTTACAAAATACCAACATAAGTCTTAAGGACTTACAAAATGTTTCACTTGATATTACATGATTTACAAACCACGGCACGCAGGCCGGTCATACATGAATAAAACAGTAAACACTTCCATTTGGGCCTTCGAGTGCCGGCTTCGCAAAAAGGGCTTTATCCCGCTATTGACCGCTTGGTCCCGCAGCACCTGCAAGCAACAAACCACCGTACGGTGGCAAAACAAGGCAACGGTCAGCAATGCTGACCAAATTATAACGATCCCGCCCCCAACTCGGGGCGGCGATGCTCCTTCCCTGCATTTCATTAGCATAAGCGAGCAATATTTATATATAGCCATTTCATCACAGACGTTGGCTCGCACGGCCACACGCCCCGTGCTCTCAGGGCACATTCTCGGTGAACCGGTCGATGTCACGTCAATTAAAGCCATAGACATTCCGGACTCACCACCGCCACTTAGACGACCAAACCTATGAGCAATTTGTCTTCTTGGCCTGGGTCACGACAATTTAAGCCATCGACCGCCAAAGACCCTAATCTATGCCAACGGCAAGTGCCACGTGCCTTTAGGTCTCTTTAACCGAACGACATAGAGCGGGTACGGTTCCATCTAACCCGTGCTCACATCACAACGATAATTTAAGCCATTTGCGCGGGTAAAACTTCCACCGAGTCCCGTTTCCATCACAATTCACATAACCCGGTTATGTTCAGGTTGGCTCTCAGTCCAAGAAGTTGGCAAGATCCCGTATCCGCCCAGGTTTCCGGATGCACCTTTGGGTTAGTCCTCAAGGCTCCCTGCTGCAATCTACCGCGTAGAAAACCCGAAAAACAACCAATAGCATGGAGTCTTCTCCGGCATTATGCAATGCAACATCACCGATCCAGACCAACATGTCCGGGTAGGCTTCACACATCATGCCTATGTCCGTTCTACCTTACAGACTCTAAACAATGGGGACTTCACATATCTACCCGAAGTAACGCCTCTAACTCTCTGCAAACTCGCGAGAGCGGGCTTCCTATGCAAAGAAAGAGAGCTACTCATGCTCAAGATGAGGATCGTTACCCTAGCATTCCTCTTTGGCGCCATTGAAAAGTAATCGGATGAAAAGCACCGCACTAGCTTTGCCTCCATGGATCCAGAGTCGGCTCGCGATTCGTAGCCTCGAAGCTCCTCCAATGGCTGGATCTAGCTCCTTCTTCCTTCCTTGGCTCTCCTCTCTCTCTAAGGTTTTAGAAAGATAACAACTTAAGAAAAGTGAGGGTTTTTAAGTCCAATCCCTGTTATATCCCTTCAGGAACAACCCCCAGCCGTTGGATCTCAAAATAAGGAAATGAACGGCTTTGATTCGGGACTGAATTGTCCAATCTGGACCGAACACGGCCTGGCACACGCCCGTGTCCAGGGCCGTGTGCCTCATTTGCCGTCAAAATCGGCTCGCCTAGAACCTCACATGGGTATCAAACATGCCCGTGTTCGAGCTGACACGCCCGTGTTCCACCTGACACGGCCGTGTGGCCGGCCGTGTACCCCCATCATTTTTCCCCGAAAACAACCCGAGCACTACACGGGTTCGAGGACACGCCCGTGTCCTTGCCCGTGTCACCTTGACACGCCTGGGCTCCAAGCCGTGTACACGGTCTCGACACTCGACACTTCGTCGAGCGAAGATCGTCGACCTGATGACATGGCCTTGGACACGCCCGTGTCCTAGGCCGTGTGCCGTGTCTCGACACAATGTCGAGACCAAAGTGTCGACTTCCCAGGACGAGTGTCGACACGGGTCGACACGCCCTGCGACACGCCTGTGTTGCAGGCCGTGTGCCATGTCTCGACACTTCGTCGAACGCAGAGTGTCGACTTCGCGGCTAAGTGTCGACACGGGTCGACACGCCCTGTGACATGCCCGTGTCGCAGGCCATGTGCACAGTCTCGACACAATGTCGAGACCAAATGTCGACTCCAAGGTCGTGTGCCTGCGGCCAGAACCCAAGACTGGCCCAAAACGTCCCCCGTCACTCCTTTGAGTTTCGGGGCGTTACAAACTGCGCACACCAACTGCATGGATAAAATTAGGGAACAGTCTACTCCACTAAGGCCCTCAAATTTAACTACTTGCCTTTATTCGCATCTCAAGGTCACCACCTTAGATATATAGTCAATACTAACATGCTTCTTTGCAAGCCAATCCATCCCCAAGATCACTTCGAAGTCGGCTAACGGTAGAATCTCTGCAACAAAAATGAAGTCAACTTCGTCTAGACTCCAATCAATGCACCCTCTCGTCCTGGTAGTCATGAAAAACCCATTTGGCTTGTGCACCCGAAGCTCTGCATCCGTCGAATAGGGCTCGACTCCAATTCTTTGGATAAAGCTTTCCGCAAGAAAAGAGTGTGATGCTCCCGTATCGAACAATACCCTAGCGGGGTAATCAGAAACTAGAATAAAGCCTGTCACCTCATCGGGTTGGCATATCGCTTCCTGCTGGCCAAGGTTATATGCCCTTGGCTGCACGGGTTGGAAACGAGAAGCGCTCGACTCTGTCATTTATTCTTGCAATTTAGATGGCCTTCCTTCTCCCAGCTTGGCTGCAAAACCCTTTCGATGTTGGGTTCGCTCCATATCGCTCTCCAACGTCCTAGCAGCATCGATTAACTCATTGAAGCCTGCATTTTTCATAGCTATGAGGGGTTGTCTCAGAATCTCCATCAATCCATGGTAGAAGAGGTTGTTCCTCTCCTCATCGTCCGCCTTGGTCATCCAAGCATAATGAACTAATCATGTAAACTCATGTATGTACTAATCCACTATCTTCTCCCACTGCACCAAGTGCAGAAACTATCTCTAAAGGGCCAACCTCATCGATGAATGGATTTACTTCTTCAAGAAAGCATTCCTGAACTCTTCTATGGATGGGGTGCGTCCAGGAAACTGGAGGCCGCTATGGCTCACTCACCACAACTATCACAACCCGCATATTCTCAACACTAAAGTTATATCAGTGTAAGAGAAAATACGCGTCGTGATGCCAAACCATATATGGGATAACTGCAGGCACTCAGGCATAACTGTAAACTCAACAGTTTTTATGAACTCCATTAGTTATTAAGTAAAAACCAGTTTAAATTGGATGGTCATATCCCTCGACACAGTTTATCAACTAGTCCATGAGTAAAAGTATAGTTATACACAGTGGAGAATACTTTGGTTATGTTTATTATAAGTATGGAAATAGTTTTTACATTAGTTAGAAAATAGTATTTTTGTTTTTAGAAATATGAGATGTATGAAGTACTAGTAGTAATGTTTTTATAAGTGAAAATACCTAACATCCAACCTAGCATAAAACATTCCCAAAGAGCAAGTAAAAACAACCACAAAAGGGAAAACTAGCAGCTTAGCAAAGTATTCAGCAATTCAAAAGAAAACCACCAGTGGACGTCAACAAACTAACACAAACCCACTGGTCAGTATGTGTGTCTGTACTAACAATAAAATAACAAAGAAATACCACTCAAGGTAGAGGAAACATCTATAACACTGCAGTCCATTCGCAAACACCAAACCTAGACGCTCAACCGGATACTGCCCTGAACCTGGAGCATTCAAAGAAAGAACACCTCAACAAGAAAAATACAAGTGACAAACAAAACTGTCAGTAAACAAAGAAGTAGCAAGATTACTAATTCAAACCTAAATAGCTGTCAAAACACGGCAAACTAACTAGAGATTAAGAACGAAAGAGTTAACTTATAAGGTTAAAAGGTAATGAAATTTGCCCCAAGTGCGAACGGTGTTTTACTCCGAGAATGTTGGAACCAGCTTTCCGGTCCCTCCTAAAGTTCGAAACAGGATGCAGCCCACACGTACTCTCCCTGTGCTACCCTCCTGACGAGAGTCAGAGACCTGAAAACATACCGAGGGGGCTCAGCTCGGATGTCCCACCTCTTTCCCGAAAGAACTGAAGATCTTCCCCTCCATAGCCAATGCTGAGCTAGGTGCCTGCGAGGAAGATAGTGGAAAGGTTCAACAACCTTCTCAGGCACCTTTAACGGTCTATTTATAGGCCTCTGAATCTGTTCTGCAAATAAAACTTCTAAATTAACCTGAAATGACCAAAATACCCTGGACAGGGTTTGCGAACAGCCAAACTCTGCTGTTCTGGAGAGATATATGCATACCTCCAGGGGTAAAAATGTAAAACTATACGGGGCACAAAGGTAAAATCCCCCCTTGAGGGTAAAAAGGTAAAGACATCTCCTCACATGTGGCGAGTGGGGAAGGAACTGATGGGCGAGATGACCGCTCTGTCCATCTCGCCGGCCTCTCGCCCTGTGGGCCATCTCGCCTCCTAGGAGGTCTCGCCTACTAAGAGGTCTCACCTACTTGAGAGGGCTGTCCATTCCTCTCGCCTCTGGCAGGTGGCCTCCTCTCATCTTGCCAGTCCCCCTTTCTCGCTTGTTGGATCACCTCTTGCGAGCCCAAGGTTTTACACAATCCCCGCTCTTTTCGAGGTTGCCCTAACCTCGGAAAGATAGTCCAACCGTGGCTCGCGATGCTAGGATTCCTTTTATGAGAATCTTTGGTGCCCCCCACCCCCTATGGGGCCTATAAATATGAGATCCCAGTCTTCATTTAGGACCCTTTAGCCTTCATTTCTTCCTCCTTCAGAATGTCTCACAGCCAAAGCTTCTGCGAGCGCCTCGCGATGGTGCGAAGGCGAAATAAAACCAACACGGACGCCCTATTCCCGGACCTGGGGCGCATTCCTCCCTTGGCCTCTCCGCCCTCTCGCCTAAAAAAGATGAAAGTCGTCTACCCCCCTCTCTCGGCGTGCGTAACCTCCTCTGCCCCTTCAACAGACAACCCTTTCGCTTCTTCCAGAGAGAAGAAGGTAATCTCATTATTATTTCCCTTCTTTGGTCTCGCCTGCTGACTGCGCTTTTTCAGGGAAGTTTTGCTGATTCACATGTGCCCGCCAATCCTCCTAATAATATAAACCAAGCTCATCAGTGCACTGACTCGCCCGAGGCATCCTCCCCACCCCTCTCGCCGAGAGAAAACCTCTCGCGAGTTGTGGGGAACCCTCGCATCCCCAGTAATATCTTCTCCCTTCTCGCCTTTACTTCCATTCGCCTTCTTTTACCCAATTCACGCGAGCTCATCCTTTCTTATGATTTCTCGCCTTCTATGCAGGTATCCAATTTGATTCTGATACTGAAGACGCTGCCGTGACTCCTCCCCTCTCGCCCCTTCCACGCCCTAACGAGATCGAGGACTACTTGGGAGATCCCATGGATACTCTAGAGCTGAAGAGGAGGACGGCTAGGATGTTCCGAAAGTACACGCACATAATCCGCAAGATGGAGCTGGAGAAGCAGGCCTCTGACCGGCGTATGGACTGGCTAGAGACAGAGTGCCACCGCCTTGCTGCCGAGAGGGAAGCCGATGGCGTAATGGACGGGACAGTCCCCCAGGCCATCCTGAACGAGATGGACGAACAACTCCATCTCGCACGCCGCGGCATGGTCGCCGCTCGCGCTTTTCATCTTCCAAGCCGCCCTCCTTTGGCAGGAGGTTAGGATGGTCACTGGAAATGGATCAGGAACTAAGCTGCTGTGGGTCCGTCTCGTCTTCTCCAGGCCCTCTTCTATTATTGCTGCTCATTTAACTTTTTAATTACTGATGTATTGTATAAAAACTCTGGGCGAGATGCCCCCTCTGCGAGATGAAATATTTTATTATTTCCGTACTGTACCTGTCATATCATGTTGTTTTTCATCATTACCCTGATTGGCCCTTTTTTCAATAATGATGGCTTTTATCTCGAAAAGACCGCTGCAGCGCCCCGACCCTTGGGTTCTAGAGAGAGAGGAAAAGAGAGAGAGAGAGAGAGAGAGAGAGAGAGAGAGACGAAGCGTCGAGGTGCCTCTTCATTTCCCGCCGCTTGACTTTCTCGCTTAATTCGCTCTCTCCCCTCATTCCTTATAAATATCTCAAACCCAGGCATTCCTCTGCTTTTGTTACTTTAAGTCGTCTCTCTGGTTGCAGCTCCCATCTCTCTCCTCTTCCTCACTAATCTCGCGTCCCGCTCTCTTTGAACCGTTCTCTTCCCCATTTATTGTCTTCTCGCCTGCCATGGGAAAGAGGAAGATGGAAGAAGGCGAGGGGCGCAGCCGCTGTGGAAAGCGGTTTATGGACCACGACTTCCCTCCCGGCAGATTGCCAGAGGAAGAATACGCTCGTTTCGCAAGCGAGTATCTCGCGGACGGGTACTTATCCTGCCCGCCCATGGTTGGTGAATGCATCAACACCTTATACCCCAATGAGCTGGCCTTCCCCGTCTCACACTTCGAGGCGGGGCTACGCCTTCCTCTTTGGCCAGAGGTCAAGTTGGTTCTCAAGTACTTTGGGGTTGTCCCTGCCCAATTCAACCCCAACGCCATCTCCATGTTGATTGCTTTCGCCTACTACCTATGGCGAGAGTGCATCGAGTTTAGTTTGACGGCCTTCCGCAAGCTGTTCGTCTACCACGCAAAAGACGACAACGTCTCTTATTTCACTAGAAAAGGCCTGAAGGTGTTCGAGATGCCGAATAAAACCACCACTGGCTAATTCGCTTCGTCTTCATCCGCGGGGATCTGGGAGGTATTCCTCTTGCCCCCGTGTCTCCTACCGATTGCTATTATGACACCCCCAAGGTGGGGGTGCCGAGAAAGATCTCTGCGATTTCTTCGCAGGGAAGAATTTCGAGGTCCAATACCTTAGGAGAGACCTCGACTCGCTTCCAACCATCTTCCCCGACGAAGGTACACTTCTATTTCCCTCTTTATCCTTGTAAATTTTCATTCCCCGCTGACTGTCATCTTATCTAGGAGAGAGAACCTTCCCCGTCCATCCCCCTTATCAAAGTAACCGAGCTCTCGCCTTAGCGAGTATGGCGGCGGAGGCTACAAAGGACACGCTGACACCCACCCCCAAGAAGAGGCCCGTGGGAGAGGGCACTTCTCGGCATAGCCCCAAGAAGAAGGTTAAAAAGTCTGTGTCCTTTAAAAAGGAAAAATCTGCCAAAGAAAGGAAAGAGCCAGCGGGATACCTGTCTCCCATCTCTTTATCGTCTCCCTCGCCTCCTCGACTACCCATCTTGCCTGTCCGCGAGACGGTCTCTTCAGAGCCATCTGCCCCCAGCAATGTTCAGCCTTCTAAGCTCCCTCCCGGCGAGACTGGTTCCTCCAGTTGCCCGGCTCACGCCTCGTACCCCAATTAGAACATGGGCCTGTGACCGATGATGACGCCGGCGAGCCAGTTCTCTTATGGGATAAGGATGCTAACCACGTGTCGGTGTCCACTCTCCTTCCTTCCTGGAAAGGGCAGGACCCCCCACCAGTCACGCCTTCTCCCTAGGGTTTGGGCTATATGGTGGCCTTGGCTCTGAGCCCGCAGATAATGAGGCATCGCGGGATCTCATTCTGAAAAGTGCCTATTCTCAATTTCGCTCCCTGGAGCTTGTGCACCGAGTCTCGCGCCGCCTTGTTTTCAACAACAGAAAGTGTAAGGAAGCGGAGGCAGGTCTCGCCGCGGAGTGGGAGAAATCCATCGACCTGGAGAAGCGATTGATTGTTGCCGACAACCTCCTCGCGCATAGACAGGGTGGCATGGTATGTTTTCTTACCGTTGCTTTGCTTACTCTCTATTTTATATAGTGCCTTACTCGTTCTCTTCCCACAGGATGCCGAGATGGCCAACAGAATGTGCTTGCGCATTGAGGAGTTGGAGAGGGAGAACAAGAAATTAAAAGCTGAAAATCTCCACCGCCGGAACAGCGCGGCACCCCCCTTGGACCAGTTTCCCGGTCCTTTCCGCTACTCAGTAGATGAGGTGGACGCCATCTACCGAGACTCCAATATAAAGACGGCGGAGGTTGTTCTTAAAATGATGAAGGAGCTGGGGGTGGTGCGCGAGGATGCCGAGACGGTAACTGCCCGCGACCTGGTCCCCCGCTTGTACGACGAGACAGACGACAGCTCTTCTTCTGACAGCAAGTAGCGCATCATCAACTGCAGTGTCTTCTCCTCCATTTTTTCTTTTCTCGTCTAGTACTTGTAGTTTTGATAGACACTTCCTCGAAAAAGGAAAGCGATGTGTTCTTGTTCCAAGGATATTTTGTTTAAATCTTTTACACATTAATTGTTGCTTCCATCTTCGGCCTTTGCTTAATAGCTAGTCAAAAGCACGAGACAGACTTCTTAGATGCTATTTAATTACTGCTTTTATCTTCCGCCGTCTCGCTTGATAGCTAGCCAAAGGCGCGAGACAAACTTTTTAGATGCTATTTAATTACTGCTTTTATCTTCCGTCGTCTCACTTGATAGCTAGCCAAAGCCGCGAGACAAACTTTGGATCTCTCTTCGCCCCTACTATCTGCGAGATCAACTGACCGTTACCGCTCGTCTCGCCGCAAGATTATCCTGCGTTGAAGTCCCTGGAGACCAGCCGCCCTACTTGACAGGCCCCCCCCTTCTTACGCCAGCCCTGCGCTTCGAATAAGGAAGGTCCACTCGCCATGGGCGAGACCACCCATGCCGAGTGTCGGCCAGAGACCCTCTTCCATGGCCTGATTCCTGACCCTTCCCTCTTTTTTAGTGATTTTCTGCCAATTTGCTGATGATTATGGACCTCTCTCCCCGCGAACTCTTACCCTTAGACTTGCCCTAACTGAGCCTACAGCCCTACCAGTTAGATGAGAGTCTGGTCAGTGGGTCTGCTCGGGGTCTCCTCTCCAAACCATCTCCAACCACCGAACGAGCCTACAACCCTGCCAGCTAGATGAGAGCCTGGTCAGCAGGTCTGTTCGGGGTCTCCTCTCCAAACCATCTCCAACCACCGAGCGAGCCTACAACCCTGCCAGCTAGATGAGAGCCTAGTCAGCGGGTCTGCTCGAGGTCTCCTCTCCAAACCATCTCCAACCACCGAGTGAGCCTACAACCCTGCCAGCTAGATGAGAGCCTCGTCAGCGGGTTTGCTCGGGGTCTTCTCTCCAAATCATCTCAAATCACCGAGTGAGCCTATAGCCCTGCCAGCTAGGTGAGAGCCTGGTCAGCGGGTCTGCTCGGGGTCTCCTCTCCAAACCATCTCCAACCACCTAGTGAGCCTACAGCCCTGCCAGCTAGATGAGAGCCTAGTTAGCGGGTCTGCTCGGGGTCTCCTCTCCAAACCATCTCCAACCACCAAGTGAGCCTACAACACTGCCAGCTAGGTGAGAGTCTGGTCAGAGGGTCTTCTCGGGGTCTCCTCTCCAAACCATCTCCAACCACCGAGTGAGCCTACCGCCGTGTCAGCTAGGTGAGAGCCTGGTCAGCGGGTCTGCTCGGGGTCTCCTCTCCAAACAATCTCCAACCACCGAGTGAGCCAACAGCCCTGCCAGCTAGATGAGAGCCTGGTCATCGGGTCTGCTCGGGGTCTCCTCTCCAAAACATATCCAACCACCGAGTGAGCGTACAGCCCTGCCAGTTAGGTGAGAGCCTAGCTAGCGGGTCTGCTAGGGGTCTCCTCTCCAAACCATCTCCAACCACTTAGTGAGCCTACAGCCCTGCCAGCTAGATGTGAGCCTGGTCAGTGGGTCTGCTCGGGGTCTCCTCTCCAAACCATCTCCAACCACCGAACGAGCCTACAGCCCTGCCAGCTAGATGAGAGCCTGGTCAGCGGGTCTGCTCGGGGTCTCCTCTCCAAACCATCTCCAACCACCGAGCGAGCCTACAACCCTGCCAGCTAGATGAGAGCCTGGTCAGCGGGTCTGCTCGGGGTCTCCTCTCCAAACCATCTCCAACCACCGAGTGAGCCTACAGCCCTGCCAGCTAGATGAGAGCCTAGTCAGCGGGTCTGCTCGGGGTCTCCTCTCTAAATCATCTCAAATCACCGAGTGAGCCTACAGCCCTGCAAGCTAGGTGAGAGCCTGGTCAGCGGGTCTGCTCGGGGTCTCCTCTCCAAACCATCTCCAACCGCCGAGTGAGCCTACAGCCCTGCCAGCTAGATGAGAGCCTGGTCAGCGAGTATGCTCGGGGTCTCCTCTCCAAACCATCTCCAACCACCGAGTGAGCCTACAGCCCTGCCAGCTTGATGAGAGCCTGGTCAGCGGGTCTGCTCGGGGTCTCCTCTGCAAACCATCTCTAACCACCGAGTGATCCTACAGCCCTGCCAGCTAGTTGAGAGCCTGGTCAGCGGGTCTACTCGAGGTCTCCACTTCAAACCATCTCCAACCACCGAGTGAGCCTACATCCCTGCCAACTAGATGAGAGCCTGGTCAGCGGGTCTGCTCGGGGTCTCCTCTTTAAACCATCTCCAACCACCGAGTGAGCCTACAGCCCTGCCAGCAAGATGAGAGCCTGGTCAGCGGGTCTGCTCGGGGTCTCCACTCCAAACCATCTCCAACCACCGAGTGAGCCTACAACCCTGCCAGCTAGGTGAGAGCCATGTCAGCGGGTCTGCTCGGGGTCTCCTCTCCAAACCATCTCCAACCACCGAACGAGCCTACAGCCCTACCAGCTAGATGAGAGCCTGGTCAGCGGGTCTGCTCGGGGTCTCCTCTCCAAACCATCTCCAACCACCGAGTGAGCCTACAGCCCTGCCAGCTAGATGAGAGCCTAGTCAGCGGGTCTGCTCGGGGTCTCCTCTCCAAATCATCTCAAATCACTGAGTGAGCCTACAGCCCTGCCAGCTAGGTGAGAGCCTGGTTAGTGGGTCTGCTCGGGGTCTCCTCTCCAAACCATCTCCAACCGCCGAGTGAGCCTACAGCCCTGCCAGCTAGATGAGAGCCTAGACAGCGGGTCTGCTCGGGGTCTCCTCTCCAAACCATCTCCAACCATCGAGTGAGCCTACAGCCCTGCCAGCTAGATGAGAGCCTGGTCAGCGGGTCTGCTCGGGGTCTCCTCTACAAACCATCTCCAACCACCGAGTGAGCCTACAACCCTGCTAGCTATATGAGAGCCTGGTCAGCGGGTCTACTCGAGGTCTCCTCTCCAAACCATCTCCAACCACCGAGTGAGCCTACATCCCTGCCAGCTAGATGAGAGCCTGGTCAGCGGGTCTGCTCGGGGTCTCCTCTCTAAACCATCTCCAACCACCGAGTGAGCCTACAGCCCTGCCAGCAAGATGAGAGCCTGGTCAGCGGGTCTGCTCGGGGTCTCCACTCCAAACCATCTCCAACCACCGAATGAGCCTACAGCCCTGCCAGTTAGGTGAGAGCCATGTCAGCGGGTCTGCTCGGGGTCTCCTCTCCAAACCATCTCCAACCACCGAGTGAGCCTACAGCCCTGACAGCTAGATGAGAGCCTGGTCAGCGGGTCTGCTCGTGGTCTCCTCTCCAAACCATCTCCAACTACGTAGCGAGCCTACAGCCCTGCCAGCTAGATGAGATCCTGGTCAGCGGGTCTGCTCGGGGTCTACTCTCCAAACCATCTCCAACCACCGAGCGAGCCTACATCCCTGCCCGGTAGATGAGAGCCTGGTCAGCGGGTCTACTCGGTGTATCCTCTCCAAACCATCTCCAACCACCGAGTGAGACTACAGCCCTGCCAGCTAGATGAGATCCTAGTCAGCGGGTCTGCTCGGGGTCTCCTCTCCAAACCATCTCCAACCACCGAGTGAGCCTACAGCCCTGCCAGCTAGGTGAGAGCCTCGTCAGCGGGTCTGCTCGGGGTCTCCTCTCCAAACCATCTCCAACCGCCGAGTGAGCCTACATCCCTGCCAGCTAGATGAGAGCCTGGTCAGCGGGTCTGCTCGGGGTCTCCTCTCCAAACCATCTCCAACCACCGAGTGAGCCTACACCCCTGCCAGCTAGATGAGAGCCTGGTCAGCGGGTCTGCTCGGGGTCTCCTCTCCAAACCCTCTCCAACCACCGAGTGAGCCTACAACCCTGCCAGCTAGATGAGAGCTGGTCAGCGGGTCTGCTCGGGGTCTCCTCTCCAAACCATCTCCAACCATCGAGTGAGGCTACAGCCCTGGTAGCTAGATGAGAGCCTGGTAAGCGGGTCTGCTCGGGGTCTCCTCTCTAAACCATCTCCAACCACCGAGTGATCTTACAACCCTACCAGCTAGATGAGAACCTGGTCAGCATGTCTGCTCGGGGTCTCCACTCCAATCCATCTCCAACCACCGAGTGAGCCTACAGCCCTGCCAGCTAGGTGAGAGCCTGGTCAGCGGGTCTGCTCGGGGTCTCCTCTCCAAACCATCTCCAACCACCGAGTGAGCCTATAGCCCTGCCAGCTAGATGAGAGCTTGCTCATCGGGTTTGCTTGGGGTCTCCTCTCCAAACCATCTCCAACCACCGGGCGAGCTTACAGCCCTGCCAGCTAGATGAGAGCCTGGTCAGCGGGTGTGCTCGGCGTCTCCTCTCCAAACCATCTCCAACCACCGAGCGAGCCTACAGCCCTGCCAGCTAGATGAGAGCCTGGTCAGCAGGTCTGCTCGGGGTCTCCTCTCCAAACCATCTCCAACCACCGAGTGAACCTACAGCCCTGCCAGCTAGATGAGAGCCTGCTCAGCGGGTCTGCATGGGATGTCCTCTCTAAACCATCTCCAACCACCAAGTGAGCCTACAACCCTGCCATCTAGATGAGAGCCTGGTCAGCGGGTCTGCTAGGGGTCTCCTCTCCAAACCATCTCCAACCACCGAGTGAGCGTACAACCCTGCCAGCTAGGAGAGAGCCTGGTCAGCGGGTCTGCTCGGGGTCTCCTCTCCAAACCATCTCCAACCACTGAGTGAGACTATAACCCTGCCAGCTAGATGAGAGCCTGGTCAGCGGTTCTGCTCGGTGTCTCCTCTACAAACCATCTCCAACCACAGAGCGAGCCTACAGCCCTGCCAGCTAGATGAGAGCCTAGTCAGCAGGTCTGCTCGGTGTCTCCTCTCCAAACCATCTCCAACCACCGAGCGAGCCTAAAGCCCTGCCAGATAGATGAGAGCCTGGTCAGCGGGTCTGCTCGTGGTCTCCTCTCCAAACCATCTCCAACCACCGCGCGAACCTATAGCCTTGCCAGCTAGATGAGAGTCTGGTCAGCGGGTCTGCTCGGGGTCTCCTCTCCAAACCATCTCCAACCACCGAGTGAGCCTACAGCCCTGCCAGCTAGATAAGATCCTGGTCAGCGGGTCTGCTCGGGGTCTCCCCTCCAAACCATCTCCAACCACCGAGCGAGCCTACAGCCCTGCCAGCTAGATGAGAGCCTAGTCAGCTGGTCTGCTTGGGGTCTCCTCTCCAAACCATCTCCAACCACCGAGCGAGCCTACAGCCCTGCCAACTAGATAAGAGCCTGGTCAGCGGGTCTCCTCAGGGTCTCCTATCCAAACCATCTCCAACCACCAAGTGAGCCTACAGCCCTGTCAGCTAGATGAGAGGCTGGTCAGCGAGTCTGCTCGGGGTCTCCTCTCCAAACCATCTCCAACCACCGAGTGAGCCTACAGCCCTGCCAGCTATATGAGAGCCTAGTCAACGGGTCTGCTCGGGGTCTCCTCTCCAAACCATCTCCAACCACCGAGTGATCCTACAGCCCTGGCAGCTATATGAGAGCCTGGTCAGCGGGTCTGCTCGGGGTCTCCTCTCCAAACCATCTCGCCCTTGGTGCCCTAAAAAGTTCGCCCACTCTTTCATCAGATCAAAAGAGCACATCAAAATGGTAAGCATTGTACAATAATAAAAAGTGCAATGGACATAAAGTGCTATGGGTAAAATCTCTTTAAATCATCACCACTTCGGGCTCGCTCGAGGGATACCCCATCCACATCCTGGAGGTGCTACCCTCCTGACTTTAAGACTTCCTTTACTACAAAAGGACCCTCCTAATTGGGATTGAGCTTCCCTACGGAGGCCCCTCTACCTGCTGCATCTACCTTTTTAGGACCAAATCTCCCTTCTCAAACTGCCCGATCCTTATATGCTTGTCGAAGTACCTTGCAATCCGGCGCTTGACCTCCTCCTACCGGACCATCGCCAAATCCCTGAGTTCCTCGATGAGATCCAAAGAGAGCCTCTATTCTTCCTCATTCTCTGTTCTCCATCCTTCGGCTCCTTCCCTCGCGATTGCTACTCTCGGTGATGTGACCTCAAATTCGATAGGTACGACAACCTCTGAGCCATGAGAGAGCTTAAACGGGGTTTCCCCCGTGGCGGTGTTTGGTGTGGTCCTCAAGGCTCACAGTACTGAAGGTAGCTGCTCCACCCAGTTCCCCCTCAAATTGTCCACTTTTTTCTTCAATAGATTGATAATGACCTTATTAGCGGCTTCCACCTGTCCATTACTCCGTGGATGATGAACGGAGGCGAAACGGAGATCTATTCCCAAACGAGTGCAGAAATCAATGAATTCTCTACTTGCAAATTATGGTCCGTTATCTGTCACAATGGCTAGGGGCAACCCATGTCGGCAGATGATCTCCCCCCATACGAAATTCTTGACCACCTGCGATGTTACCTTAGCCAACGCCTTCACCTCCAGCCATTTCGAAAAGTAGTCCACCATGACTAGTAGTAATTTCCTCTAGCCACTCGCTTGAGGAAAAGGGCCCACCAGATCTAGCCCCCATATAGCGAAAGGCCAGGGGGCTGTGATTGTCCGTAACCTTTGGGCCGGAAGGAGCTGCAGGGGGGCGAACTCCTGGCATTTTTGACACCTTTTCGCGAATTCCTCCGCATCTTTTAGGAGGGTAGGCCAGAAGTATCCCTGTCTCAGCACCCTCCCTTCAAATGTCCGGCTTCCCGAGTGACTCCCACATTCGCCCGAGTGAATCTCTTGCAAAACCTTGGGGACCTCCTCCTCTGACACACATCTGGCCAGTAATACTGATAGCATCTTGCGATATAAAACCCCATCCTTCAGCAGATAATACGCCGATTTGTATATGGTATGCCTCTTGTCGAGTTCTTTCGCTGGTAACTGTCCTGACGTTAAAAAGGTGATGAAGGGGTCCATCCAAGACCTTTGCTGGCATATCTCCATGAGTTCCCCTTCTTCTATAGACGGTCTGAAGAGCTCCGTCATTGTTCCCCTGGCTCGAGGATCGTGCTTGGTGAGTTGGTCAACCTGAGTGCTCTCCTCCGTCGGGATGTGCTGAATTGAAAAGCTTCGGAACTGTCCTATGATGCCCTTGACCTTTCCTAGATACAACTGGAGGGTGGGCTCCCTTGCCTTGAACTCCCCTTTGATCTGGCATGCCACCACCATGGAGTCTGTCGAGGCCTCAATATCTTATATGCCCAGCTCCGGGGCTAACCTGAGTCCCGCAATGATCGGCTCATATTCCGCCTGGTTGTTGGTAATTATGAAATGAATCTTCAAGGCCTGTTCAATCCTGGTCCCCTCCGGACTGATCAAGACCATTCCTCCTCCAAAGGAATTTCTTCTTGACGCTCCATCTACTAACATCTTCCAGGTTGCTCGAGGGGACACTTCCGTCTCCTGGACTTCAACTACATAATCTACCAGGAAATCGGCTACCGCCTGTGCCTTAATGGCAACCCGGGGAACGAAGATGAGGTCGAATTCACTGAGCTCTATTGACCATTTAGCTAGTCTCCCGGAATGTTCTATCCCCTCCAAGATGCGACGGAGGGGGTGATCTGTTACCACCTGAATAGAATGAGCCTGAAAATACGGCCGGAGCTTTCGGGCCGAGACAATGAGGGCAAATGCTAACTTCTCCAGAATGGGGTATCCGAGCTCTGCTTTCTTCAGGACCCTGCTCACGTAATAGATCGGAAATTGATTCTTCGCTTCTTCTCGCACAAGAACCGAGCTCATTGCCCCAGTCCCTACCCCCAAATACAAAAATAAGACCTCTCCTTCCCTTGCCCCTGGAGTAAGGGCATCCGGGTGAGCTGTTGCTTTATAGCCTGGAAAGCCTTCTCACATTCCGTGGTCCACTCGAACCTCTTGTCTCCCCGCAGCGTCCGAAAGAAGGGCGAGCATCTCTCTCCGGCTCGAGAGAGAAACCTGCTTAGCCCCGCCAACTTGCCTTTGAGACGCTGAACTTCCTTAGCATTCCAAGGGGACTCCAACTCCAGGATTGCTCTCACTTTTTCGGGGTTGGGTTCCACTCTAGATGGAGTGAGAAGATGTCCTAGGAACCTTCCCCTGCTGGATCCAGAAACACATTTCAGGGGGTTGAGACTCATTTTATACTTCCTTAGGGTCTCAAAGGTCTCCTACAGATCTAGGACATGAGCTTCGAGGTTCTTGCTTTTAATCATCAAGTCATCCACGTACACCTCGAGGTTCCTCCCTCTCTGTTCTCGGAAGATCCGATCCATCATTCTTTGATAGGTTGCTCCCGCATTTTTCAAACCGAAAGGCATCATATTAAAACAGAGGCATCATATTAAAACAGATGCATCCATCCTCCGTGACGAAGGTGACGTCCTTAACGTCCGGAGGATGCATGCGTATTTGATGATATCCAGAAAACGCATCCAAGAAACTCATAAAAAGGAAACCGATAGCTGAGTCAACCAGCGCGTCGATTCGGGGCAGCGGGTAACAATCCTTGGGGCATGCTTTATTTAAAAGAGAAAAATCCACACACATTCTCCACCTACGCTCCCCTTTTTTAACCATTACAACATTACTCACCCACCCCGGATACTTACAGGCGGATACAAACCCCGCCTTAAGTAATTTTTCTACTTCCTCTCTAATAGGTCCGGCCATCTTGGAGGTGATGGCCCTCTTATTCTGCTCTATGGGGCGAGTGTTGGTGTCGAGATTGAGGCGGTGACAAGCGAAGTCTGCGTCAACCCCTGGCATGTCCACGACGCTCCATGCGAAGACGTCAATATTTTTCTTCACGCAGGCCTTGATCTTGTCACGGTATTCCGGGCTGAGCTCGCCGCTTATTTTTATCTTCTCCTCTCTGCCTTCCTTGGTATGGATCTCTACCTCAAGGACCTCCACGGCCGCTTTCAGCCTCGATGGCTCTTCCTCCCCTTCCTGCTCTGCCTGCGTGTCCTGCTCCTTGGCTTCGCCTTCCACGTTGGCCATCATCATCTCCTCCCCCAGCTGCTCCATCTCCCACTTGCTTACGTCCTCCTCTTCCTTTCATGAGGCCCTTCTTTTTTCTGGCCGGGCCCCCTCCCCGGACGACCCTCCCGCTTCTTCCATCTTCCTTTTCTCTCTCCTCCCTTCCTCTTCTTTTGGCTCCTTTTCCTCTGCCGCCTCCATCTCTTCTCCCTCCTTTCCAGCCACTTGTAGCTTCTCCACCATGTCCCTGTCCCTCACTATTTCTCCCTCTCCTTCAGCTCCTTCCTCCTCCCTCTCTTCTACCATCCCCGTCTCCCCGAACTCCTCTCCCGCCATTTCTGGCTCCCCCGCAATGCCTCCAACCACCACTACTTCTCCATATCCTCCAACACCTTCCTCTCCTCTCTCTTCTTCGCCTCCTAGTTCCTGTTGTAATTGCTCCATCCTCCTTCCCATCTCCTCAGCATCTCCCTGCCAGGAGATGGCATTCACTGCCGTCACGTAGCATTCCCTTGCGGCCTTTGGATCCCCCCATACCCTAATTTGGGTACCTCCCGAATTCAGCTTCAAGTACTGGTGAAACGATGATGGAATGCATCTGAAAGTGTTGATCAAGGGGAGCCCAAAGATAGCGTTGTAACTACTGGGGGCATCCACTATGACAAAGCGGCAATTTCGGGATAGCCATCCCATGGTTACCTGAAGTCCCACTCCCCCCTCGACTTCTTTCCTCTCCCCTGAGAACCCAAACAGTGGTCCAGCTGTCGTCAGCACCCTCCGGGCCTCCACCCTCATCGCATTGAATGTTTTTTTGAAAATCACGTTCACCGAACTCCCATTGTCCACCAGGATCCGTGACACCGTGAAGTTCTCGATGGCGGTCCGTATCACCAGCGCGTCACAAAAAGGGTCTTCATGGTTTTGCATGTCTTTCCTTGAAAAGGTAATCTTTTTCATCTGGGGGGGGATTGTGACGTCGAGGCTACGCTTCGGCGGTACATAGTGTGAAGGCTCGCCTTTCGGGTCGCCTCTATCCCCACCCTCCCATGGATTACTCCAATTCCTCCGCGATCTCCTTCATCCGTTCGATCCACACATCGATCCTCTTCTCCTATAGTTGTCACTTCCTCTATCCGTACCGGTCTTTGTTGTTCTCCTGCTCCTCGAGTTCTCCTCATTTCCAAGAAATCTGGGTAGGTAGCCGTTGCGTGACCTTCATTCTCGTGGAAGTCACAATATGGCAACGCCACCTCCCCCCTTGCCTTACTTCCTGAGGGTTTCTACTTCTCCCTGCTCCTACTCCTCTTCCTCTCTCTCGGCCTCTTCCTCTGCCTCGGCCGATGGCCATAGCCTGCTGTGGAGGGGGCAGGGGTGGTCTATGACCATATCCCCACCCTTGCTGCTGAAACCTTCTCGGACCTCCTTGTTGGTTCCCCCCCCCTTAGGGAAATCCTCTACCTTGTCCTGGGGAAGGGCCTCCCTGTTGCCTTCATCCCAGCACTTGATATGCCGGCACCCTCGGCTCCTCTCTTATCCTTTCCTCCTGCTGTCTCGCACCCAACTCCCTCGACTCCACCTCAGTAAGCCTTGCCAAATTCTTCGCAAAAGCCGGGTTTGCCGCCTCCATCGCTATTTCCTTTGCTGCCTTCTCCATCAAGCCCTCAAAAGACAGCAGCGCCTTCCGGGTGAGGCTCATCTGGAAGAACCCTTCCCGTAGTCCCACGGTAAAGGCCATCTTGAGTGCAAACCTCTGCACCTCCTGTATATCCAAGATCTCCTCTTGGAACCTATCCACGTACTGAGCCAGTGACTCATCTGCCTTCTTCTTAATCAAAAATATCGACTCCGGTTTCCTCTTTCTCTTCTTAGACGTGGAGAACCGCAACTGGAAACTCCTACTTAGGTCCTCGAAGCAGTATATCGAGCCTGTCGGGAGCTGATGGAACCAGTCTCTAGCTTTGTCCTTTAGAGTAATGGAAAAAAGACGACATTTGAACGCGTCCGTCATGGGCTTGATCGAAACTGCGTCCTCGAACCACTGCAAGTGATAGAGGGGATCATCCTTCCCCACATAGTAGTTCATCGCGGGTTCTCGGAAACCTTCCGGGACGGGAGCTGACAGGATCAGCTCGCAAAAAGGGGACCCTCTCGCAGCCGCTCTCGCCACCCCTACTCGCGCGATGACCTCTCCTGGCGAGATGGTACTCGCCTTACTTGGTAAAGACATCTCCTCACATGTGGCCAGTGGGGAAGGAACTGATGGGCGAGACGACCGCCCTGTCCGTCTTGCCGGCCTCTCGCCCTGTGGGCCATCTCGCCTCCTAGGAGATCTCGCCTACTAAGAGGTCTCGCCTACTTCAGAGGGCTGTCCATACCTCTCGGCTCTTGCAGGTGGCCTCCTCTCATCTCGCCAGCCCCCCTTTCTCGCTTGCTGGATCACCTCTCGCGAGCCCAAGGTTATATAGAGAACATCTACAAGAATAGGCAGAAATAGTATATGTTTAATCCATAGTAAACAAAAACGAGGCAAAGACTCAATAAACACGTGAATCATTAACACCGTAACACAACCAGATTTGAGTCCGGACCCGAACTAACAGACCCAAACGTCTCAAAAACGGGACTGCGGTGGTGACCCACTGGTCCAACACAACTCAACAGCCCAATAACCAGACCCAAACATGTCCATGTGTAATGATTCACGAAACTAAGCCATACAAACCAAACCCCATATCCCAAATACACATAAAACACACTCAAAAAATTTAGCAGAAAACTGACGATTCCATTTTGGTAAAACCAAGCCTTTAGAGATACACGTCAAATTGGTGAAAGGACACAAATCTAATGGAAAAGTATCAAGTACACTCGACACCGCATCAAGTGCAATTGATGAACTCGACGTCATAACACCGCACACGCAACGCTTAAACACAACAACAAAACAGAAGATGGCGTTGAGTGAGTTCAGCTCACTCAATGCTTTACCCCTTAGCTGCCAAAAACAGATGACGGCGTTAGGTGAGTTAAACTCACGCAACACTGTCAATGCTTTAACACATAGATTGCAGAGTTAAAGCGACGGCGTTCAGTGAGTCCAGCTCACTCAAAGCTTTCAACGCTTTTCTATAAAAGCGAATAAAGGCAAGTAGTTAAATTTGAGGGCCCGACAAGGGTGTAAACACCACTTGCCTCAAGATCTACAGAAAACCGAAAGGTGCAAAAGACTCGGCAAGTGTGTAAACACATGTTGCCTCAAAATCTACAAAAAAAATCATTTTTTGACATGGAGGGAATCCTACCCTAATCCGATCCTTCTGTACCACTTGCCTAAAATCACCCAAAATTCGTCCAAGCAACGCCCCAAATCACAGATCTGAACGCAAGAACGCTTAAGCAACAAAACATGAAACTTTTGAGGACAAAAGAGGGTCAAAACCACATACCTAGACAACTACAAATCCGAGAAACTGGAAAAATTTTATCATAGAAATGTAGATCTAGGCGAGATCTACCGGGATCCACCCACCAAAGATGAATTCGAACACAAAAGCTCCAGAAATCGGCGGTCGAAAGCTTATGAATGTCCGCCGCTCTCGTTCTTTCATAACAGGACGACAATTTCACGAGGAAATGATTAGGGTTTTGACATGATGGGTTTCTATTTATACTTCTTTCCCTGATTATTTTAAAATAGGATATCATAATTAATTAAAAAAAATCTCAAAATGACCCAAAAACCAAACTTACCAGGAATTTCTACGAAAATCACATCGCAGCTAAATAGCGATGCTACGAACCAATCGACACAGTCCAAATTAAGATTCGATGAACCAAACTCGGGTAAACACCTCCCGAATCCAAAACAGAACCATTCCCAAAGAGGCTCCACCGAGTCACCAAAACAGACCCGACTCGCTTGAAAAACTTGCAAACAGGCTAAACCTAGCCACACACATAAAACCCAAGAGAAAAACCCATGATCTAAAAATGGCACAGGCCAAACATGTTTTAACGTAACGGCCTGACGTCATAAATATGCCAAATAAATGAATTGACTAAACATCGAAAAAAATCAGGGGCATTACAGCCACTCCCCCTAAAAAGAAGTTTCGTCCCGAAACTTCAACAAATGATTCCACAAAAAGAATATAATCAAAGATTATAGAAGGGGTAATACATACCGTAAGAAACTAGGAGAACAGATGAGGATGAGCCTCCCTCATGGTTGACTCCGACTCCCAAGTGGCGCTTTCCACTTTTTGGTATCACCACAAAACTTTAAACATTGGTATGGTTTTCCTCCGCAACACTCGATATTGAGTATCTAGAATGCGGACATGCATCTCAATATAAGAAAGATTGGGCTCCAACTGGGGCACAACATCAAGAATCTATCGGTTGCTGAGCACACATTTCCGAACCTGGCTCACGTGAACCACGTCGTGCACACCAGGAAAATTTGTTGGCAAATCCAGCCTATAAGCTGATACACTAATACGCTCAACAACCTTAAAAGGTCCTACATAACTAGGGTCCAACTTATGATTCTTACCAAACCTTTTAACTCCAGACATCAAGGAAACTTTGAGAAACACCAAGTCCCCTACAGCAAACTCTGAATCAGACATACGCCAATTGGCATTCTTCTTATATCTCTCCTGCGCTATCCGAAGCTTGTCCTGAATAAGTTTCACAGAAATATCCATTTCTTATAACGCTTCAGGACCCTGCAACAGACTCTCACCGACTTCGTCCCAAAACATGGGAGTTCTGCATCGCCTCCCAAACAAGGCCTCAAACGGGGCCATATGCAAATTTCTTGATAAATATTATTGTATGCAAACTCCATCAATCTGTGTCACTCATCCCACGCTCCTCCGTTGTCCAAAATATAACATCTGATCATATCCTCCACGATCTGATTCACTCTTTTCATTTGACTGTTTGTCTGCGGATGATAGGCTATGGAATACCTCAAATCTGTACCCAAACCTTCTTGTAAACTCTTCCAAAAGTGAGACGTAAACCTGGAGTCTCGATCTGATACAATACCAACTGGCAATTCATGTAATTTGATGACTTCATCTAAATATAGCTCAGCTATCTTCTTCATAAGGTAATCAATCTTAAAAGGCATGAAGTAAACATATTTTGTTAGTCTATCAACAATAACCCAGTCTGAATCATGTCCTCGGGGAGATCTCGGTAAACTAGCAATGAAATCCATTGAGATACTCTCCCCTTCCAACTCGAAATTTCCAAGGGCGTTAGCTTGCCATCAGGTCTTCCATGATCGACCTTTACTCGCTTGCAAGTAAAACATTCTGAAATGAACTTCGCTATATCACCTTTCATTCTGAACCACCAGGTGATATACTTCAAATCTTGGTACATCTTAATTGAACCAGGGTGGTAGGCTAAACTGGAATAATGAGCCTCACTGCACAACATAAATCGAATACATTCTATATAGGGGATACAAAATCTGCTGCGGTACTTCAAGGTACCCGCGTCATCGATTGAAAAATATGGCAACTCCCCTTTCTCAGTTCTCTTGTAAAGGTGCAACAAATCAGGATCTTCCATCTGATGTAGTCTTGTGAGTTCAATCCATGAAGGCTCATCAACTTCCAAACTACTTGCTGAGTTATAACTCCCAAAAGAAATGCACATAAGGAGAAATTCTTCTACCAGAGAATCCATAGAGACGTTAAAAAACTTAGTTGTCTTCCTGCTCAAGGCATCGTTTACAAAATTGACTTTGCCCGGATGGTACTAGATCTCAACATCATAATCAGCAACATACTCTAACCATCTTCGCTGGCACAGATTCAACTCTCTTTGAGTGAAAACGTATTTTAAACTATTATGATCGGTATAAATCTTGCATAATGCGCCATATAACAAGTGCCTCCATAACTTTAGTGCAGCAACATACTCTTCCATCTGATGTAGTTACTTTCATGTACCTTTAGCTGTCTCGACCCATAAGCAATTACCTTGCCTCTTGTATCAACACGCATCCAAGTCCAACATGTGATGCATCTACATATACGACATATTCTATTCCTTCCATAGGTAGGGTCAACACCTGAGCATTGTACAATCTCCTCTTTAATTCCTGAAAAGCCTCCTCACACCTATCGATCCAGACAAAAGCTGCGTCCTTCTACGTCAGTTTAGTCAGTGGCGCAGAAAACATAGAGATACCCTCTACAAACCTTCTATAGTAGCCAGCCAACCCTAGGAAGCTCCTTATCTCTTTGGGTGTGGTGGGCCTATTCCAATCCATAACAGCAGCTATCTTCTCTGGGTCAACTGAAATTCCATCTTTATTTACCACATGACACAAGTATGAAACCTGAGGCAACCAAAACTCACACTTGCTCAGCTTAGCAAACAGCTTATTTTCCCTTAAGGTAGACAAAACTAAACACAAGTGTTGGGCATGCTCATCAGCACTGCGGGAATACACCAAAATGTCATCTATAAACACGACCACGAAACGGTCCAGAAAGTCCTTGAACACATGGTCCATCATATCCCTAAAGGCATTGGGAGCATTGGTCAAACCAAAGGACATTACCCAAAACTCAAAATGTCCATGCCTCGAACAAAAAGAATTCTGTAGGATGTCCGTCTAAGGAATCCTTAACTGGTGGTATCCCGAACGAAGGTCAATCTTTGAAAACACTGTGCTACCACGTATTTGATGAAACAAATCATCTATTCCCGGTAAAGGATATATGTTCTTAATGGTGACTTTATTCAGCTCTCTAAAATCAATACACAACCTCATTGATCCATCCTTTTTCTTTACAAACAAGATGGGAGTACCCCAAGGCGAAGAACTCGACCTAATAAAACCATTCATGAGCAACTCATCCAACTGAGGACGTAACTCCTCCAACTCACGTGGGCAATCCGGTACGACACCTTAGCAATAAGACGGGTACTCGGCTCCAGATCTAAGACAAACTCCACTACCCTCTCAGGCGGAAGACTAGGAAGATTAGCTGGAAAAACATCCGAAAACTCATGCACCATCTTAATCTCCTCTACACCTGGCAAGCTAACAACTGTTTCCAAAACTGAAACCAAACAAGCAAAATATCCGGAATTTAAAAGCTTCCGAGCACATACCATAAAAATAATTGGAGACCCTTGGCGCAGATAACCATAAACACTCCTAGGTTGACCATTGACCATCTTGAAGTCCAAGCACTTAACCTTATACTAAATAACAACATCATATTTGGACAACCAGTCCATGCACAAGATCTCATCAAAATCTTCCAAGTCTATCACCTTCAAATCAGCAACAACTAGAAAATTGCCTAATAGAATCAGACAACTCTGAATACCTTGGTCTGATATCACAGAATTACCAGAAGGAAACTTCACACAAAAGGTGTCACCAATCTGATCGAGAGCTAAACGATAATGCTCTATGAAAGCCCTAGCCACAAACGAGTTGGTAGCACTGGAATCAAAAAGGACACGCTCCCAGCGATTCTTTACCTTAAATTTCCCTATAAAAAGCTTACATAACTAATCAAACAACATCAAAACTATAGCTATGAGCTAAAAAGAAATAAAACTTGTTAACCCTGAAATCGGAGATCCTTCCCGAGTTAGCCAGCTCGCTGGTTGCGGCTTGTTCTGAGTTCTCCCTAGAGGTCGCGACATCTTAGGATGGGCGGATAGGATTCCCTGACCGCTCAGTCCGCTCAGCTTGGGAGGCCTCAGCGGTCTGAACGTCTAGGTCATCCGGCTTTCTTTTGCTCTGCAGGGCTCATAGACTGTTTCCTCAGTCTGCCCCTGCAGACTGCATTCTTTGTTTAACTAATCGCTCAAAGCTATGCATCCAACAGGTGACCAACCTTGGCTGTCTCGCATTCCAGTCCGCCCAGACCGCCATATTATCAAGCGGCCTGCCTCCAGGCCGCCCACCATATTCAACGACGATAACTCCCACTCGTCATCAATCAAGAGTGTCAACCTGTCTTCAGACAACCAATCTAGAGTGGCGACATCTCTTCAAACCGCAATCAAGAGTAGCGACCTGTCTTAAGTCGTCCAGTCAAGAGGGGCGACCTGCCCTGAGGCTGCTGGCCAGTAACTCTTTCCTCCACTTCGCCAAGCATGTGCGACCTGCCAGGTCACCAAGCCTAGGCCGCCCAGTAGGGGCGGCAAGTTCTATTCAACAGATGGCGGACTTCAGCAGAAGGCGCATCCTGCTTCTTCAGTCCGCTAGGTCGCCTAGTCGACCAACAACTCTTGCAGCGCACAGTTTCCAACACTTATCCGCTAACGGCTAGGCCGAGTCACTTCTTATTCCGAGGACATCAATGAACCCTAGCTTCTCAATGGCGGACGGCCTCCGCCATTTAGCCGCGGACTCAGCAGATTTACTACGCAGTCCGCCACTCAACCTCCAACACCCGCTTCCCAGTGGCGGGCGAATATCCCTTAGCTCTCACCCTTGGCGCGTGCTTGCTCAACTCAGCAGGGGCGGACTCATTATGCAGTCCGCCCCTCATCCTACAGCACCCGCTTCCCAGTGGTGGGCGTATATCCCTCAGCTCGTACCCTTGGCGCGTGCTAACTCAACTCAATAGGAGCGGACTCCTTGCGCAGTCCACCACTCAGCTTCTAGTACCCGCTTCCCATCAGCGGGAGGGTAGTCCCTCAGCCCGTACAATCTTGTCGTGGTCTCGAATAGCAGTTCGGGCGGACTCCTCTTAGTCCACCAGCAGCAGGGGTGGACTCCTCCAAGTCCGTCATCAGCAGAACCAGTTCCAGAAGGCAGTCCCTGTCCGAGCGGCTTGTTGCGGACTCGGCGGACACAGTTTTCTTCTCGCACAAGTTACCGTCTCACCGGGGGTAACGTCACTGAAAGCCGTTACCTCCTCATACCTATAAATAGCCCCCATGCCTCTCATTCTTGGCAGGCTCATCGCCTCGCGCTCGAGGATAGCCGTCGGCAGGCGCAAGCCGTCAACCCGGTGGACTCCTTTTCTCAGTCCACGCCTCCTCATCTTGTAACCGCGCGGCCTGCCAGCCTCAGTTCCCAGTCTGCACGGCCTCCTCTCTGGCACCTCCTTTCTTTAGCCGCCAGCTTCCCCCAATGTACCCTTAATTTGCTTTCTTATAATGGTGTAACACAATCTATAACTCTCTACATTAAACAAAGGAAAGCCCATCGCAAGAGTTGCATTTAAGCCGCTGCAGGCGAAGTCTGTTGTTTTCGCTGCCAGCTACCCCTCTCTTCTTCTCAGCTCAGCTCAACACTCTCGACATCAATCTACAAGCACAACCTTCAAAGTGACCGTCTGCTTGGCAGCTCCGGATCAACCTTCCCAACTAGCTCCGTGCTCGGATCAAAATCCTCCTCTCCTCTAACCCCGCAATTCCTGAACAAGTGTTTGCTCAACTCTCGAGCACTCAGAAGCTTCCTCTTCTCCTCTTCCCCCGCAACCATAAATCTCTTCACCTTCACCATGATACCGTGTAACACCCCCTATCCATCGCATAACATATAGCAGTAGGTCCGGCCAGGGCCCGACGTCATATACCACAGACAAATCGGAAGGTTACGCAATGGAAACCATCCTGCTAATAACCAACGTCCTACACAGAGTACATTCTACCGAAAGTAATTTAAGAGTTGCATAATAAGAACCCAGCCAACAGCAGGAATGCCCAATACAAAACCCAACAAGAATGAACGTACAAATACACAAGTACTTGGTCTGATGGCCTTATAATAGTTTACTCAAATATAAGTGTCTTCCAAAACTCAGAACGCAGGCCGGTCATACATGAGAATAAAAGAAAACACTCATAATTAGGCCTTCTAGGGCCGGCTCAGCAATAACGGCTTTTGCCCGCTATTTTCCACTAGGCTCCGCAGCACCTACAAGAAACAATCCAACGAAGCGGTGGCAAACAAAAGCAACGGTCAACAATGCTGACCAATTTATAACGATCCCGCCCCTAAACTTGGGGCGGCGATGCTACTTCCCTGCACTTTGTTAGCATAGCCATATTATAGAGAATTTACAAATCATCACAGGCGTAGGCTCTCACGGCCACACAACCCGTGCTCTTAGGGCACATTCTCGGTGAACCCGGTCAAAGTCCGCGGTCTTACCACCGCCCATTGGACGACAATTCTCGTGAGCATTATGGTCTTTCTGGACACTGCCTATGACCCTCCATCTTTGAAAACGGCAAGTCCCATGTACTTTAGGTCTCTTGTACTGAACGACATAGAGCGGGTACGGTTACGCCTAACCCGTTGTTCAAACCACAACGTCAATTTAAGCCATATGCGCGGGTCAAGCTTTTCCGAGTCCCAAATCGATCACACACTTTACATAACCCAGTTATGTGCAAGTTGGCTCCCAGGCCACCATGATGACAGAATCATGCATCTGCCTAGTTTTCCTAGTGTACCTTGGAGTTAGTCCCCAATGTTCCCTATTGCAATCTACCGTGTAGAAAATCCGAAAAACAACCATCGGTGCGGAGTCTTCTCCATCCATTCATGCAATGCAACATCACCTTTCCAGACCAACTTGTCCGGGTAGGCTTCACACATCATGCCTATGTCTGTTTCTCGATTAAGGACTCTAGATGCAAAACAACGCGGACTATTCATGTCTACCAGAAGGAAGACCTCACACTCACCGCATAATCGCGAGAGCGGGCTTCCTATGCAAAGGAAAGAGAACTTCACATGTCCAAGATGAGAATCGTTACCCTAGCATTCCTCTTTGGCGCCATGAAGATCTATGCGGTTGAAAAGCACCGCAACGTACTCGCCTCCGTAGATCCGAACTCGACATGGGATTTGGGGCTCCGAAGCTCTATCGGCGGTTGGATCTCTGCTCCTTCTTACTTGCTCTCCCCTCCTTCATACTTGCTCTCCCCACACCCTAGAACTCTTATAAAGATAAAACCCAAAATAAATGAGGGTTTCTAAACCCTATTCCCGGGTTAAACCCTGCCAGGATCAGCCAGGACCCTTGGATCCCAAAGGAAGGAAACGGACGGGCACGATTTGCACTTAAAATCCAAAACCTTGGCCGAACACGGCTTGTGACATGCCCATGTCCAAGGCTGTGTGCCCCATTCGACGCCAAAACCGTCGCATCCCGAAAAGAACACGGGCTCTCGACACGCCCTTGTCAGGCTTGACATGCCCGTGTCATCCTGTACACGCCCGTGTTTATGGGCGTGTTCCTCCATCGACACAGGACCAACACCAACCCGAGAAGAACACGGGTATTCGACATGCCCGTGTCGCATTTGACACGCCTGTGTCAAACCCGAACATGCCTGGGCTCCAGGCCGTGTTTCTCCCCCGACACAACTCGGCTAACGACCCAAGTAGGACACATCATGGGACACGACCGTGTCTCAGGCCGTGTTCACTGTTCGACTGTCGTCGACTGCAATTTTGTCAACCACACGACCACCGTCGAACCCGAGCACGACACGGCCCTGGGACACGCACGTGTCCCATGCCGTATGATCACTACTAAGTTCCAAACTTGGCTTAAAACGCTACCCGTCCCTCTTTTTCGGGGCATTACAAACCGAACACCCCTGTTAATTGTTGGTGCCCGCAATAGTAACCCCCTACTCTTCCTCCCCATCGATTTTCGTGCATCAACAGATCACACGCGACCTTCAGATCCGAACAGACAGTGAACATCGACAGTTAGCCATGTCAGATCAACGTTCAACCGAGAACCTTGCTTAATCAAGTCCTAGAGATGATCCTCTCTAGGAGGCCTTCGAGTAATCACGCCGTGAAAATGCTCAGCAATTTCAAGTAATTAACTAATTTCTTGAAGTGATCACGCGGCGATTAGACATTCAACTTACAGCAGCTCCAGTTTCTCCAGCTGCTCCGGTCAACCCAACTCAAACATTGGAGAATCAGCAAGCGTATCCTCCAGCTTATCCTCCGATCTATCCTCCTTACACACCATCCTTTCCGTAAGGGCCTGTAGCCCCTTTGCGATATCAGGCTGATGACTTTGCAACTCGTCAAATCTTCAAGTAGCTCGGGGGAGCCCAGCAAGATTCCTGAACTTTCTGGGAAGTCATCCTTTTCCATCAGCTCCTGCCTTTGCTCCTGCAGCAACTTTTCCCTTTTATCCTCCTGCTTCTTTTGCAGCTGCAACTTATGCTCCCTTTTATCCTTATGCTGTAGGGGAACAAGAAGTGCAGTCACCGTTTTCAGAGAATGTTCGGCATGAACCAATGTCAGCTAATTTTAGAGAGCCACGGTTACCAATCTACATTGGAGAGACTGATCTAGTGAAGCATCTTCAAGTTTTTGAGTGAGCCGTTGATCTCAAAACTCTGTCAGATGCTACCAAGTGCAAGCTCCTTTTGACAACGTTTGATGGACAAGTAACGGATTGGTTCTATGGTCTTCTCCCTCACTCCATCACTTCCTTTGCTGATCTTCGAAGGGAGTTCTTGCTCTGATTCTCTACTTCAACAAAGAGAAAGGGCGGACCCGAATCCCTCTTTGAGATCAGGCACGTCAGAATGAAACTTGGTCTCAGTTCATTGATCGATTCTAGAGAGAATCTTGGACATCGAGATTGTTGGTCAAGAAATATACCAAGGGGCTCTTATCCACGGTCTTCGTGAAGGGCCGCTCAAGTTTGAAGCCAATGTCCAAGCACCAAGAACGTACCAAGAGTTGATTGCCTTAGCCAAATCATACATCCGAGGCGAAAAGAGCAACCCAGGTTTCATCTTCAGGCTTATATTAGAGAATATCCTTCTCACAAGCAGCCTCCAGGGTCTCCTCACAAAGATTTCTGATCTCACTCAAGGAAGGGAAGAAGGTTTCAGCTTCATCGATATCCCTTCCAGGACCATGATCGTACTCGAGATCAATTGTTGTCACTTCCAGCTCCCTCTTCACAAACAGTTGCAATTCATCAACAGTAGGATGATGACTTGCAGGAGCGTGAACTCGAAGAGGCCATGCTAGAAGAAATCCAAGTCATGAAGGATAGGGCTAACTACAAAAGGCCATATCGACCACCTGATCAAAGATCTAAAGACACAGATCCATATTGTGAATTCTACAAAGAGCCAGGGCACCGAACTGAGAACTGTCGGGCACTTCACCATGTAGTGCAAAAGATGATGCGGTAGGGTAAGATGCGTGACCTGCTTCCCAAATATGATCGCCCTGATCCAATAACATCAAAGGGAAAATAAGTTGCAGACATTCCTTGTTGCTCAAGAGGAGTGAGCCTAGTCGATGATTGCCCTTGCCTTGTTATCAACAATACCGTTGAAACCTTTGATGTCGATGACGAAGGCAGGCTTGGAAGACTATTCTGAGCTAAAAAAGGACATCATAGCTCCTCACAGCTCCTCACGTTCATTACCGGTTATTCTTAATCTACTTTACGTTTTTCAAACATTCTCTTTGCAAAATACTTCTAAGTGTTCCTTCTTGCATTTCAGTAAAGTTTACAACAGGGATCCCGTACTGACACATTTCCATTTTTTGAGTGCTGCTTCCTCTATTTTCTCTTTGCCAAAGAAATCACTGAACCACTAAGATATCGCCGAGTCTTGTTATAGGCCCCCTCGAGATTGGATTCCGGCATAAGGCCAGAATGACCGCACATCGCGGGGATTGTTCGCATATATGTAGTGGGAGTTATCCAACTCTCATGTGGAGGAATATGGGACTTCAGATCCTAGCCAGTATCTACCACAAAGTGCGTGTAAGGAAGGACCATGTATTATCTCTGCTGTGCTTCGTTAACGATACATCACAATTACGATGACCTTTGCTTGACAAGCAATGGCGATCAAGCGTGGCCTCGTCTCTTCGATCATCTCATAACTGGGATGGCCGAACATTCTATGGTACTCTCAATCCGTGCTTTCGCGTACCCACAACTCCATTGATCTTTCCACAGACAAGCAATGTTGTAGGCCACTTGGCGCAACTAGTCTCATTGATCTGTGATGTTGTAACTCGAGGCAAGAGAGCAGTGTATCTAGCGATCCTTCTCAGGATTTCCTTTGTTTTTCTCTTTTGTGCCCTTCTAAAGGATGTGCGGCTAGCTCGCTCTTAGTAGGACTATACTCGTGATGACCTTTCTCAGGCAAGCAATGCATAAGGCCCATAGGTGATCTCCTGTGGCAGCATCCAGTCTTTCTTGGTCATCTCCGAGTATAGACCTCTTTTTGTCAACTACATCTTTCACAGGTGAACAGGGTAAATCGGAACTATCAAAAGGATTCACAACAATCACTTCTGCTTATTCTCATCTTACATGCATTGCTTGCTCAAAGCTCTATCAGATGATGATCTACAAAGTTCTTCGTTACTCTTATCAAATGTTAATGGCATCAATCATTGATCAAAGAATCTGACTCTCCTTGATTATCAAGCCATGCTATTGGAATTTAGCAAAGATTGGTAGAATGCATCAAGCTTTTTCTCTAATAATGTGATCATATCCATCCGATCATATCAACAGTCAACACTCGACTTATTGTTCTAGACTTCATGCTAAAGATATCATCTCTAATATAACAAGAAGATCACTACTCTGGTTTGATCTTCATTCAATTATCATCAGAGCTCGTCAGACATTTCCCCTGCTATATATATGATCATATCAACCTTATCTCATCAATAGTTAGCACTCGTAAGTTCAGCTCAGGTACTTGTAGCTTAGCTCATTATATTACATCTACTGCTCACTTTTCTCTTTGTAGTGATTAGCAGGCACCTGCAAGTCTTATCTAGGTACTTGCAGCTTAGTCTTTTCATCATATCTGCTTCTAACTCTCTTCTTATAGAGATCAGCAGATGCTTGCATGTTTCTTCACAGGTACTTGCAACTTACTTTCATATAACATATCTGCTTCTAAACTCTTTTCTTGTAGAGATCAGCAGATACCAGCAAGTTCCCTTTCAGGTATTTGTAGCATATTTTTACATATCATGTCCGCTTCTAACTCCTATTTGCAGAGTCTAGCAGATTCCTGCAAGTTGCCTTCAGGTACTTGCATCTTACTTTACTTCCTTATCTGTCGCTAACTTCTCTTTTGCAGAAACTAGCAAACGCTTGCAAGTTCCCTTTAGGTACTTGCAACTCATTTTTCCCTTCATGCATATGATTTACTCTTCTTTTGACAGAGGATAATAGGTGCTTGCAAGCCTCCGTCTGGTACATGCAAGATGTACCTTCCATACATGCCTACACTAACTTTTCTTTGCAGGAAAAAGATAGTCATTAGCAAAATCCTAAGGAGAGACATCAGGCTCTATCTCTCGTTGCCCTCTTGTTTTCCTTTGGGGAGGATCACGATTTTCGTAGGTCTCCTAGTTTTTCAAAGTTCTCCTCAGAACTTAAAAAAGTATGGGGATTATGTTAACCCCAAAATCGGCGATCCTTCTCGAGGTAGCCAGCTCGCTGGTCGCGGTCTATTCTGGGTTCTTCCTGGAGGTCGTGACATCTTAGGATAGGCGGACGGGATTCCCTGACCGCTGAGTACGCTCGGCTTGGGCGGCCTTAGCGGTCTGACCGCCCAGGTCGCCCAACTTTCTTTCACTCCGCATGGCTCGCAGACTGTTTCCTCAGTCCTCCCATGCAGACCTCGTTCTTTGTTCAGCTAACCGCTCCAAGCTCTGCATCCAATAGGTAACCAACCTTGGTGGTCTCGGATTCCAGTCTGCTAAGACCGCCACATTATCAAGTAGTTTGCCTCCAGGCCACCCACCATCTTCAACTACGATAACTCCAGCTAGTCATCAATCAAGAGTGGCGACCTATCTTCAGACCGCCAATCAAGAGTGACGACCTGTCTTCACTCCGCCAATCAAGAGTGGTGACCTGTCTTCAGGCCTCCTGTCAAGAGTGGCGACCCGCCCCCAGGCCGCCGGCCCGCAACTCCCGCCTCCACTTCGCCAAGCATGTGCGACCTTCCAAGTCGCCAAGCCCAGGCCGCCCAGCATGCGCGACAAGTTCTATTCAACAGTCGGCGGACTTCACCCAAAGGTCCATCCTGTTTCTTCAGTTCGCCAGGTTTCCCAGTCGACCAACAACTCTGGTAGCTCACAGTTTCCAACACTTCTCCGCTAAGGGCTGGGCCGACTTGCTTCGGAGTCCACGGACATCCATGAACCCCAGATTCTCAGCAGAGGGCAGCCTCTGCCATTCAACCGCGGACTCAGAGGATTTGCTATGCAGTCTGCCGCTCAGCCTCCAGCACCCGCTTCCCAGTGGTGGGCATGTAACACCCCAAAATTTAAGAGGGGATCGACCAGTGTTTTCTGGCCAATTTTCATTTCTGGCAAGGGGAACACGGCCTGGGACACGGGCATGTCCCAGGGCGTGTCAGGCTTGAGTCGACGACTTGGTCGCGTAGTCGACATTTTCGCTCGACGTTGTGTCGAGACAAGGCACACGGCCTAGGACACGGGCGTGTCCAAGGCCGTGTCAGTCGAGTGTCGAGACTTCTCTCGACGAAGTCCACTCAACGAGTGTTGAATGTCGAGACAGGGGCACAAGGCCTGTGACACGGGCGTGTCACAGGGTGTGTCCCACAGGGTCGACGAACTTCGCTCGACGTTTTTCCGCGGTGTCGACACAAAGGTAGTCGACGAGTATCGAGACTTCGCACACGGCCTGGGACACGGGCGTGTCCCAGGCCGTGTCCTTCTCGGGTTATTTTTGGGGCTGTGTCGACGTAGGCACACGGCCGACCACACGGCCATGTCAGTCGGGACATGGGCGTGTCAGGTCGAACACGGGCGTGTCGGATTCCCATGTGCAGTTCCAGGCGCGTCGATTTGTGACAGCAAATGGGGAACATGGCCCTGGACACGGGCGTGTGCCAGGCCGTATTCGGCCCAGGTGTTTTATTTTTCAGACGGATCGTGGCCATTCTTTCCCTTATTTTGGGATCTGATGGTTCAGGACATCTCTTGGGGAGTTAAGTCCGAGAATAGGGTTGGAAACCCTCATTCTTCTCCAAGCTTTCTTTTACTAATTTCTAGAGAGAAGTGAGAGCAAGGAAGAAGGAGAAGGAGGGTTTGGGCTGTAGGAGAGGTTTCAGTGCTCCAAATCACGAGCTTAGTCCAGATCCGTGGAGGCTAGAGCTTTGCGAAGGCTTTCATCCGGCTATTTTTCCATGGCTAGGAAGAGGAGTCGGAAGGTAACGACACTTCTCCTCTCGGTTTTACGATGCATGTCTTTAGCATATTTTCTTTCTAGTTTTTGGGCACCAAACTCTCAAATGAGAGGGGTTTTGGGTTGCCAAGGTTCAAGAGGAACCTCTGGGTCGATTGAATCCGTCCTCGGCATGTTTTGCATTAGAGATCCGCTCCGTTAGTGGATTAGGCATGGTGTGTGAAGCCGTAGTGGCGACCATTAGTCCGACTCGGTGATGTTGCATACGAACTTTAAGGATTCGTAGAGATTCTGTTGCGGCAATATGTCGTTAGTGACGTGGTGATGTTTTCCCCTTTTTCTCAAGTGAGTACGTGTAGTCAGAACCGGACAAGGTTAGCTCCTCAATGGCGGTGGATGCTTTCCTTGGTGGACAAGGTTAGCTCCGCATTGTTGGTAGATGGATTCCTTGGTGCGCGGGAATGCTGCAGTACAAATGAGGGACTAGGGTGGAATTATCTTGGTTTGTAATGTGCCAAGGCGTGGCCGTGTCTTCGTGGCCGGCTGGCTATCCCGTGACATTCACGTCATGTGTGGAGAGTGTCCCGGCGAGACTAGTCCTCTTCTGTGAGACTGACGAGAATGCCAAGCATGGGGGCAAGCCCGGGCAATGAGGCCATGAGCGGGTGGGGTCCGATAAGGCTTCTTAGAATCGGTCGGTTTGTGTTTGTTGGAATCCTGACATGAGACATCAGAGCTTGTAGGCAAGCCCGGGCCTAAGGCCTTGAGTGGGTGGGGCCTTTGCAAGAGTTCCATGTGGCCGCCTGTGTACCGTTGGGGGGGGGAATTATGTTACCCCTTTGTATGTGGCTTTATGCCAATGGGGAAATGATGAGTACCCATATGATGTGATGAAGTGATAGATTCATACGCGATAGGGTGCCTTGGGTGAAGCCCGAGTTGTTGCATACATGTTGCATAAGTATGCCCCTTTTTATTATATGCTCAACCAGTAGAGAACATGTATGATGTGTGTGACATCCAACCCTGTTTCTGTAGTTGCTTTTCTTGCTTATGAATATTGCATACGAAGTGCTAACTTGCAGGTTGGAGGAGTACCCCGGGGTCTGTTAGGGGCGGCCAGGAGGAGATGTGTTTGTTACACAGTTTGAGGTCAGCCATTGCTGACCCATGTTACTAATTATTTTTACAGGCTAAGGATCGCAAGCAGGAGCTAGATCGCCGGCCAGAAAGGCCTAAGCCTCATGAAGTGTTCCACTCTTTTGTAGCTCTACTTATATGATGTTGTATGTTTGAGACTCATGTTGTTCGTCTTGCATGCCGAGGTAGACTAGGAGTGCTTAAGCACTTTCATGACTGTTGTACTATTTGAGTTTTGGACTCACTTGTGTTGTAAGGCCATAAGGCCATTGTTATTACTCTTTTAGTAGTGGATAACTTCTAGTATTGTTTGTGTTCCCGCTGTTTTGTGCAAAGAATTTTGAGTATGGGTAGTTATATCAACTTATAATACCAAAGATGTGGCGTCCGTACGTTGTGAGGCCCTGGCCCGACCCATATTATACGGTCATTACAAGGGAGGTGTCACGATTTGGTATCAAAGCGAGGTTATATTCAAGGTCAATGCGTAGAGAAGTTATCCACATAAGAGTAACACGAGATCATGATAGTCCTTATGTTTAAATCTTGAGATTAGAGACTGATGCCTTGTTTCTTGTTTTCTGGAAGAGTGCAAGCAATGAGGCGGGTACGTCGAGAGCAAGAGAAGAACTCTCGGCGAGCAGTGTGAAAGTTCAACTAGATCTGATATACTCTAGAGGGGGGTGAATAGAGTATATGGTGTTTTAGAACTTTTAAAAACTTTTACAACAATTGTTGTAATAAGTGTGAACAGGGAAGCAAATATAAATCTAATCACAGAACTAAACTATGCAAAAACTAAGCACAGACAAATCAAGGCCAGAAACAAAAAGTAAACAAGTAGAACCAGATGACACAAGGATATATAGTGGTTCCCCAAACTTGGGTACATCCACTCTTCTACCACCCTAGGTAGGAATCCACTGCAGGATGAGTTGATCAGGTGTCCTGGGCACCAATGAGCTTTTGATAAGGTGCTCAAAAACCAAAGCAGATTTTTTGATCAGGTGTCTTGCCACCAATGAGTTTTTGACAAGGTGCTCAAAAACCAGATTCAAACTTTTGAAGGGAGTTTGAAGAACTCTTTACAGAGTGGGGGTGAGAGAGTGATGGCAGTCTTCTCTTTCTCAAGCAACTGAGAAGACTATGTGGATTGATGTCAAAGCTCCCCCTGAGTCCTTGAGATCTTCAGGAAGAAGAGCTTTGCTGAGGGTGATAGGCCTTCAAAGATAGATCTCCAGCAATAGATGATTTCAGCAAGATGAAATGTTGAGTGTCTGGAGTCTTGAGATGATGTTGGCCTTGAACACTTTGAAAGCTGAAGAGATCTGATGATTTTTGAAAACTTGATCTCTTTGATGAGTGTTCTTCAGAATTCTTTTTGACAGAAGTTTTTGAGATAGTCTCTGTATTCTGTGTTGTGTGTCCTCTTCTTGTTAATCTCTGTATATCATCTATATTGATTCAAAAAACATTCTGTCTTTTTATTCTCTGTGCCAGAATAGAATATCACTCTGTCAAAGATAGCCGTTGGTCTGCATTGATTGCATCCTTAATTGCAAAAACTCTTCTGGAGGAAAGTCCACAGAATTATTTCTTGAAAGATCCCTTGAAACTTGGTCCAGAAGTAAATAAAAACGGCTAGCAAATCTCTGAATTAATTGCATAATAACTCCTGTCTGATTTGAATTTTAATTCTGGAAGTTATCTGAAATCGTCGAACTGAGCTCTGTTATCGTCGAGCTGAGCTCAGCGAACTGGAAAACTCAAGCAGCAAAATAATCGTCGATCTGAGCTCAAAGATCGTCGAACTGAGCTCAGAGATAAAGATCCAAGGCAGAGTCAAAATCATCGAACTGAGCTCACCGATCCTCGAATGGAGTTCGACGATATTGTGAAGTTGAGCTCAGCGATCTTCGAGTGGAGCTCGACGATCTGCCGAAGTTGAGCTCGACGATCGTCGATCTCAGTTCGACGAATCGTCGTGCTGAGTTCGACGATCAGACTTAGTCTCCAGACAGAAAAACTTGGTCTTCAGGGCAGCTTCCAATCCTAGACTTCTAACCCTTAGACTCAATTCTAATTGACCTATAAAGCTATACAGAAGGTCAAACAAAGGTTCCTAGAGACATAGTGATCCTGACCCAAATTAGTAATAGGGTGTTCCAACAATCTCCCCCTATTTGGGTTAGGATTACTATTTACAGACTTTGGAAATTCAAATAACAACATATAATCAGAAAAGCATAAAAACAACAGCAGCTAGACATTGCAGAAACATCACAGAGATATATATATATATATATATATATGTGGCATCCAGATAGCAGTCAGAAAATCCAAAGATTGTCACCTTACAGAGTTACTTCTTCTCTTTGCCTTTAACCATTTTGATTTCTCTGTTTGGATTTAAGGCTTCCTTGTTGGACCTGGTGTCATTAGCTGCACCCAAGTATGTTTGCTTTGAAGTCCTGGGAACCACAGCAGCAGGATGCAACTCCATATATCTGTCTGCATCAAAGAATTTGCTGGAGGCATATCTTTCTAGCTCTTTTTGTCTTTGCTCTGACATAGTAGAAATATTGGAAGTGTCTAGCCCTTGTTCTTTGGCCTTCTTTATCTGATCTAATGCAGCCAACTCCTTCATCCTAGTAGTCCAAGCAACAGGATTCTTCTCAGGGTCCTCAAATGGTACAGGTGGCTCATACCTGTTGGAAGAATTATCTTGAGGAGGCCTAGCAGACACTATCTCTCTTAGCTTGTAGGGGAATGGACCAGAAGTAGTGTCAGCTAAAACATGTCCTCCCCTGGAGTATGGGTGCTGCCTGGAATGCCCTTTAGAATAAACCTGAATATCTCTTTGACTTCCCCTGTATCCTCCTCTCCTGGAATAAGAACCCCTAGGCTGGCTTTCCCTTTGGTATGATCTGGCATTGGGTTGATAGGGAGCCTGGCTTCTAGATGGAGCTTGACTTGCAGAGCTGCCACCTGCACCTGCATCAGGAGGAGGTGGTGGAGGAGGATAAGGGTGCTGGAACTGGGAGGAGCCCTTCTCATACTTTCTCTTCTTTTTCATTGCTTTTAGCTGATTTTTGGAATACTGCATCCAATGTTCAGTAATTTGGCAGTTATGCAGAATATAATAAGGAATATCATTATCATCTTTTACTTTTGCAGGAGGAACCCTTTTCATAGCCTTGCTTCTAGCCTTCCTCTTCCTGGCAATAGTGGAAGCAGAGTCATCAGAGTCTGTCTTGAACTCATCAGACTCAGAACTCTGGTCATCATATACAGCATCTATTTTCTTCATCAATTCTTTCTTCAATTGAGCAGCAGAAGATGAGGCAGAAGCAGAAGGAGCAGCAGCAGGAACAGCAGCAGAGACAGTAACAGATTCAACAGTAGATACAGAAGGAGAAGCAGAAACAACAACAGTAACTTCAGGAGTGATGGCAGCAGCAACTTCAGTAACATCAACAAAATCTTCAGCAGGCTCAAAATCAGTGGCCTCTGACATCAGAAAATCCTTGGATGTTTGCTCATTAGAGGCAGTTGGGATTTCAGCAGCAGCAAAAACAGTTCTTTCTTCAACAGCAGCAGCAGCAGCAGCAGTTACTGAGAGTACAAAGGAGGATATAATGCTGGGTTCATAGCCAGAGAAAGGCACTAGTACCTTGGACAAATCTTCTGGGGGCTGGACAGCATTAGGCTCTGGGAGATAACTGAAGTATGCAGTATCAAAGGCAGAAAGCAAAGACCTTAGGTCTATTGCCAAGACTGCAGTAGGAGCCATAGGAGTAGCAGATACAAAAACAACAGCAGCAGCAGCAGTATCATGAACAGCAGGAGCAAAAGCAGCAGCAACAACAGCATGAAGGCTTGCTTCATATGGCATCTCCCCCTGCCTGGATGCAGATGCATCTGTATCAAGGCACACTGCTGGAGGTGCTGCCTGAGGAATGAGGGAGGAAAGCCTGGCAGAGAAAGCTGCCACTGACTGTTGTAGAGGAGCTATGGAGGCCTCCATGAGAAGAGAGAGCCTGGGGGCAAGTAGCTCATACAACTTGTCAGCAAAGGCTGGGAGATCTACATGCTCAATAGCAGGAGCAGAGGTAGATGGAATAGGGATGGCTGAGGATACTGGAAGTGGAGGGCTGGAGAGTGGAGGGATGGTTGGCTGAGGTGTGGGGATGGTGGAGATGGAGGACAAGGGTATGGATATGGATGGGGTGAAAGTTGGTTGGTCAATGATATGGTGGAGGAGATCTTGGAATGAGGTTGAGGAGGAGGGTAATTCTGGAGGAGATGAGGGGGAATCATCCATGTAGGAGTCATCCAGAAGGGTGAAAGATGGTATGGATGGTGAAGAAGTGACATCTGGTGGAGGATATGAAAACAATGGGTGGAAGTGGTCTGCTGGTGGAGGTAGAATTGGGTCTGGAGATGGAGTTGAGGTTGGAGATGGGCTAGAGATGGTAATGGGGGATGAAGCTGGAATGGTGGATGGAAGAGGTAGGGTTGGACTTGGAGGAGGAGGAGAGGCAGCAACAGCAGCAGCCAGGTCTTCTGCAGGAGCAGAGACCTGTGGGAGAGTGACTCTGTGAGTCCTGGTGCCTGAAGGAGCACTAGAGGAGGGCCTGCTTGGCTTGCTGATTTGCCTGTCCCACTTGCCAAAAAGGGCACAGGTGAGTCTCTTGGAGGCATTGATGTGCACTCCAGAGGAGACCAGCAAGGTAGGGCACTTATTCTGCAGGAAGACTCCAATAATCCTTCCAAAATTTACAAAGCTTTTATTTATTTTCTTCTTTATTAGGTCAAAGAAGCCTCTCCCCAGTTCAAACTTTTCTTATCTACCAGAGCTCCCATGAGACAGAGCTGATGTCTGGAGATAGTATCATGAGCTGAGTGCTTTGCCAGTAGCACTTTTCCTACAACATCTGCTAGGAACCTGTATTCAACAGACAGGTTCCTTTTGAATAACTTGCTAGGGTTTCCCTCAGGATGACCCATCCTGGCAAGTATATCAGAAAACTCCTCCCCAGATAATTCAGCAGTTCCTTCTCCATTTCTTAAACCAAAAACCTCTGTTAAAACTGTGGGGGTCAGAGGTACCTGAGTTACAGCAATAGATCCAACTATAGTGTTGTTGTCTAGATTGTGAGCAGTATAGACCCATTCCTTTATTTCATCTGAAGCAAGCTTGATTCTAGTGGTCATGAGGGCAGACAAGTTCTGATCCTTGAATAAATTCAGAATGTCTTGGAAAACTTGATCAGTAGTGTTGAACGATTCCAGATCAATGTCGAAGCCTGCATCAAACTTCATGGCGGCTATAACAGCAACTGATACGGCCATTGTACCTGCAAAAACTTAACAAACAAAACGACCAAGTGTAGAGCTGTTTGGAGGGAAGAAGATTCTTGCAGAGAAATTAAAAGCGCAAGAGAGAACGACGGCGAAAAATGAGTTTTATATTAGGGTTCGATGCAGAATTGGAAAGATCGTTGAACTCAATTCGACGATCGAGGCTGCTAAAGGAATCTGAAGAGACTCCAACATCGTCGATCTCCGTTCGACGATCTGGAAAGGCGTCGAGCTCCGTTCGACGATCGTTCAGGGAACAAAATCGTCGAGCGCCGTTCGACGATCGTTGACCGAAGGAGATAGTTCATACTATCTGAGGGGCGCTGAACTCAGTTCGACGATTCTGGAAGGGCGTCGAACTCCGTTCGACGATCTTTGTGGAAATCGTCAAGCGCAGTTCAGAGATCAGAAAATTCTAGACACTAAGAAAAATCAGAATTTTTGCCTAGTCTTGGTCAATTTTTAGCTTTCAAAATCTTGGATATTATTTAAGACTTCCTCCATCTAACATTCCTAACTGATTTAGGAAGAAGGTGTGTTTCTTTTCATCCAAAGGCTTGGTGAAAATATCTCCCCTTTGTAAATCAGTTGGGATATATTGTAATTCAATTTTATTCTTTTCAATATTGTCCCTTAAGAAGTGATGCCTAATCTCTATGTGTTTTGTCCTACTATGGAGGACTGGATTTTGAGCTATGGAAATAGCACTTGTATTGTCACAAAAGATTTTAGACTTCTCTAAGTTGTAGCCATAGTCTAGGAGTTGGTTCTGAATCCACAGTATTTGTGAACAACAACTGCCTGCAGCCATATATTCAGCTTCAGCAGTTGAAGTTGACACAGATGTTTGTTTCTTGCAAAACCAAGAGACAAGTCTGTCACCAAGGAACTGACAAGTTCCACTGGTGCTTTTCCTGTCAATTCTGCATCCAGCATAATCAGCATCAGAGAATCCAGTTAAATCAAATGCTGAATCTTTTGGATACCAGAGAGCAAGATTTGGACAACTTTTAACATACCTGAGAATCCTCTTTACTAAAGTGAGGTGTGACTCTCTAGGGCTAACTTGGAACCTAGCACATATACATGTAGCAAACATTATATCTGGTCTACTAGCTATAAGATACAGTAAAGAGCCAATCATTGCTCTATATGTTGTTTGATCAACAGGTTTCCCATGTTCATCAGCATCCAATACAGCATTGGTAGGCATGGGTGTTTTCATACAAGATGCCTCAGACATACCAAATTTCTTAACCAGCTCATTAGCATATTTGGTTTGAGAAATAAAGATGCCTTCAGCATGTTGTTTGACTTGTAATCCTAGAAAGAAGGATAGCTCACCCATGCTACTCATCTCAAATTTAGAATGAATCAGGTTAGAAAACCTTCTGCACAATTTTGAGTCAGTAGAACCAAAAATGATATCGTCTACATAAATTTGCACTAGTAGGGTATGGGACTTATGGGTTCTAATAAAAAGAGTTTGGTCTACTCTACCCCTTATAAAACTATTTTCCAAGAGAAAGCATGCTAAGGTCTCATATCATGCTCTAGGAGCTTGCTTGAGACCATATAATGCTTTATTTAGTCTAAAGACATAATCAGGATAAGTTGGGCAGATAAAACCTGGAGGTTGTCTGACATAGACTTCCTCTTTGATGTCTCCATTTAAGAAGGCACTCTTGACATCCATCTGATAAACCTTGAAGCCTTTGTGAGCTGCATAAGCTAGAAATATTCTGATGGCTTCCAATCTTGCAACAGGTGCAAAGGTCTGGTCGTAGTCAATTCCTTCTTCTTGAGAATATCCCTGGGCAACTAGCCTTGCCTTGTTCCTAATTATTACTCCTTGATCATCCAGTTTATTTCTGAAGACCCATTTTGTTCCAACAATGGAATGATCCTTTGGCTTTGGCACTAGTTACCATACTTTGTTCCTCTCAAATTGATGCAACTCCTCTTGCATTGCAATGATCCAGTGTGGATCTTGCTCTGCATCTTGAATGGACTGAGGTTCAATTTGAGAAAGGAAGCAGGTGTGCAACAGGTTTTGGTTGACCTGATTTCTGGTTTGCACACCAGCTGAGAGTTCTCCAATTATTTGGGTAATTGGATGGTCTCTTGATGTTACTAGATCAACAGGGGGTGTTGATTGTTCACCATCCTGTGTTGTTGTTTCCTCTTGTGGTACAACAACTGGCTCTTCAAGTGGTGGTTCAATATGTTGAGCATTGCTTTCATCTTCACTGCTTTCTTCTTCTTGAGCAACCTGTAGCTTGTTCATATCTTCAACTAGAGAGTGTTCCTGCAAAGGTTCTATGGTAGAAGAAATCTTCTCCTTGAAAGACATGTTAGTTTCATCAAAAGAAATATGAACAGATTCCTCAATTTTCAAAGATGATTTATTATAGACCCTATAGGACTTGCTGATCATGGAGTATCCCAGAAACACTCCTTCATCAGCTTCGGCTTGAAATTTTGCTAAGTATTTCTTGTCATTATTGTGAATATAGCAAATGCAACCAAAAATTCTGAAATAGTCAACTTTAGGTTTCTTCCCTTTGAGTAATTCATAGGGAGTCTTTCCCTTCAGTTTATGTATCAGACTTCTGTTCAACACATAGTTGGAGGTGTTCACTGCCTCTGCCCAAAAGGATAGAGGTAGATGAGCATCTGACAACAATGTGGTGGCAGATTCAATAAGGGTTCTATTTTTCCTTTCAGCTACCCCATTTTGTTGAGGAGTTCTAGGAGCTGAGAAAGTATGCCTGATCCCTTCACTCTGACAGAACTCTTGCATAAGAAGAGAATCAAACTCTGTCCCATGATCACTTCTGATCAGGGCAATGTGCGTATTGAACTCAATCTGTATACATTTGAGAAACTCTGTCAGACACTTAAAGTTATCAGACTTCTTCCTTAGAAAGAACACCCAAGTGAATCTAGAGAAGTCATCTACAATTACTAAAGTGTAGGATTTCCCTCCTAGGCTTTGTACTGTGATGGGTCCAAATAGATCCATGTGTAACAGATACAATATCCTAGGTGAATCACTCTTATTAAGTGACTTAAAACTGTTTTTAGTTTGCTTGCCTAATTGACAAGCCTTGCAGAGTCCTTCCTTCTTGTAGGGGCCAGAAGGTAGTCCTCTAACAAGGTTGTCCTTGGATAGCCTAGCAATAGTTCTAAGGTTTAGGTGTCCTAATCTCTTATGCCATAACACATTTGGTCTACAGACTGAGTTAAACAGGCAAATATCTATATCAGTGGAAAGAAAATCTACTAAGTAGATGTTACCTTTCCTTATACCTGTCAACACAGTTGTGTTGTCCTCTGACTTGATTTTGCATAAGGTTTTGCTGAAGGTCACCTGGTAGCCTTCATCACATAGCTGACTGATGCTGATTAGGTTGTGCTTCAGTCCTTCCACATATGCTACCTTCTTGAAGGTTACTGATCCAATCTGTACTGCACCATATCCTTTAGTTTGTCCAAAGTTGGAATCACCAAAGATAACTTTGGGTCCATGCTTGGCTCTAAAGGAAGTGAGGTTGTCCTTATTCCCTGTCATGTGCTTAGAGCACCCACTATCCAAGTACCATTGCTGGTTAGATGTTGGATAGGTCTTCACCTGCACATAAAACAATTCACTTGTTTTTGACCCAGTTTACCTTGGGCCTAGGTTGATAACCTCTAAATTCAGAAATGAAAGACATCCCTGGCTGACTCTTATATCCTTCAGGATGATATCTCCTTGGAGGTAAAATCCATTCAGTATAAGGGTTGAAGGTTTGGGATGAGGAACCCTTAGGATTCAATTTTGATTTGCCTTTGAAAAAGTTTCCAGAGTTCTTACCTCTGTTCGACGATCTTGGAGCTGCGTTCGACGATCGTGGGTCAGATCGTCGATCTCCGTTCGACGGTCGACTATGGCTGAGGTCAGGTATATGAGATCGTCGACCTGCGTTCGACGACTTTGGCTGAGATCGTCGACCTGCGTTCGACGATTTTTCCTGAGATCGTCGAGCTGTGTTCGGCGATCGTCGATCTTCATTCGGCGATCGTCGATCTCCGTTCGACGATTTTTGCTGGGACTTAGTTTTCTGAGGCAGATCAGAATTTTTCCTGGCAACCTCTACAACTCCCTTTCCCTTGCTAGAAATAAACTTGATGGGAGTTGTTAGGACTATAGGTTTGCTGGATGAAGCACCCAAGCCCAGTGTACTGTTGAATCTAGAGTTCACTGTGCTTGTGATGTCCATCAGCTTGATGCTTCTCCCATTAAGGGATTCTTCAAGCTTCTTGGCCTCAGAGAGCTCACTTTTCAGTGTAGCTATCTGTCCCCTATAGTTCTCCAACTCCTGAGAGAGTTTGAGGTTTTCTGACTTTAAACCATTGTGTTCAGATAATTGATTTCTGAGAGAGATAATCTCTTTCTCAGACTTTAGCAGGTCTAAACACAGTGTTTTAAATTCAGATTTAAAATCTTCTGAAGTAAAATCAAAAGAACTAATTACCTGATCTTCTTCAGGTTGAGTCTCTGAGTCTGACTCTGACTCTTCTTCCTCTGAATTGTGCTGTGAGGCATTGATTGCCATCATGCAGAACTCCTTTTCTTCTGCATCATCCTCATCATCACTGGAGCTGGATGAGGCTTCTGACTCCTCTTCAGTCTCACTCCAGGATTCAGCAACAAACCCTTTTCTTGTATGCTTATTTTTGCTGGAAGAAGGTTTGCTATTGCCATTCCTTTTGGGGTCCTTCTCCTTTCTTCTTTCTTTTCTGTCCCTTCTGTCCTTGTTCTTGTTCTCTGGACAGTTAGGGACTATGTGCCCTGGTTTCCTGCAACCAAAGCAGATAATGTCTTTGTTATTGCCAATGGACTTGTCATACCTTGGTTTATCCTGCTCCTTGTATGATCTTCTTCTGAAGTCCTTTCTGGCCATCTTATAGAATCTTTTGGCCAACAAGCTGAGAAGTTCATCATTGCATGTAGCTTTTTCTTCAGGCAGATCCTCAGTTGCCTTGAAGGCTATGGTTTTCTCTTTCCTTGTGGCTGGTGAAGCAGCCTTCTGTTCTTCCTCTCTATTCTTGATGAGTAGCTCATAAGATTTGAGATTACCCAACAAGGCTTCAGTGGTGATCTCATTTAGACTTCTGGCATCCTTAATTGGCCAGATTCTTGAGTCCCAAGTGCTGGGGAAGCACATTAGGATCTTGTCATTAAGTTCTGTCAGAGAGATCTCTTTGTCTAATGTCCTCAGTTCACTGACAATTAGACTCAGTCTGTTATACATGTCTCCCACTGACTCACTCTCTCCCTTCTTGAAGTTCTCATATTGGGAGATGAGATGGGATCTTCTGCCCTTTCTCTCGTCAGCTGAGCCTGAGACTATTTCTGAGAGTCTATCCCAGATTTCCTTGGCTGAATTACATTCAGCTACCTTTTGGAATATGTCATCTGACATTGTCTGGGCTAGGATGTTCATAGCCTTGGCATCAGCTACTTTCCACTTTTTGATGTCAGCATCTGTTCCTGATGGAGGTGGAACAGCATTTGTACTTGTGCTCTCTGGGGGTCTTGGACACACTGTCAAAACAGAATTAAATATATCTTCGTCAATAGAATTCATGTAGAGTCTAATCCTTGCTTTCCAAAGTGCAAACTTTGACAGATTGCACACTGGAGGTCTGGTGCTGGCATAGTCTTTGTTTTGGGCCATGATTTGTGCAAACAAAATCTAATAATAAAATACAAAAGAAAAACAGATCTAGTGTAGGATCTTGGGGTTCAGGTGTTAGTCTGTACAACCAAACAGATATGGTATGTTTAACCAACCTCCTTCTGATACCAATTGAAAGTGCAACTAGATCTGATATACTCTAGAGGGGGGTGAATAGAGTATATGGTGTTTTAGAACTTTTAAAAACTTTTACAACAATTGTTGTAATAAGTGTGAACAGGGAAGCAAATATAAATCTAATCACAGAACTAAACTATGCAAAAACTAAGCACAGACAAATCAAGGCCAGAAACAAAAAGTAAACAAGCAGAACCAGATGACACAAGGAAATATAGTGGTTCCCCAAACTTGGGTACATCCACTCTTCTACCACCCTAGGTAGGAATCCACTGCAGGATGAGTTGATCAGGTGTCCTGGGCACCAATGAGCTTTTGATAAGGTGCTCAAAAAGCAAAGCAGATTTTTTGATCAGGTGTCTTGCCACCAATGAGCTTTTGACAAGGTGCTCAAAAACCAGATTCAAACTTTTGAAGGGAGTTTGAAGAACCCTTTACAGAGTGGGGGTAAGAGAGTGATGGCAGTCTTCTCTTTCTCAAGCAACTGAGAAGACTATGTGGATTGATGTCAAAGCTCCCCCTGAGTCCTTGAGATCTTCAGGAAGAAGAGCTTTGCTGAGGGTGATAGGCCTTCAAAGATAGATCTCCAGCAATAGATGATTTCAGCAAGCTGAAATGTTGAGTGTCTGGAGTCTTGAGATGATGTTGGCCTTGAACACTTTGAAAGCTGAAGAGATCTGATGATTTTTGAAAACATGATCTCTTTGATGAGTGTTCTTCAGAATTCTTTTTGACAGAAGTTTTTGAGAGAGTCTCTGTATTCTGTGTTGTGTGTCCTCTTCTTGTTAATCTCTGTATATCATCTATATTGATTCAAAAAACATTCTGTCTTTTTATTCTCTGTGCCAGAATAGAATATCACTCTGTCAAAGATAGCCGTTGGTCTGCATTGATTGCATCCTTAATTGCAAAAACTCTTCTGGAGGAAAGTCCACAGAATTATTCCTTGAAAGATCCCTTGAAACTTGGTCCAGAAGTAAATGAAAACGGCTAGCAAATCTCTGAATTAATTGCATAATAACTCCTGTCTGATTTGAATTTGAATTCTGGAAGTTATCTGAAATCGTCGAACTGAGCTCTGCTATCGTCGAGCTGAGCTCAGCGAACTGGAAAACTCAAGCAGCAAAATAATCGTCGATCTGAGCTCAAAGATCGTCGAACTGAGCTCAGAGATAAAGATCCAAGGCAGAGTCAAAATCGTCGAACTGAGCTCACCGATCGTCGAATGGAGTTCGACGATATTGTGAAGTTGAGCTCAGCGATCGTCGAGTGGAGCTCGACGATCTGCCGAAGTTGAGCTCGACGATTGTCGATCTCAGTTCGACGAATCGTCGTGCTGAGTTCGACGATCAGACTTAGTCTCCAGACAGAAAAACTTGGTCTTCAGGGCAGCTTCCAATCCTAGACTTCTAACCCTTAGACTCAATTCTAATTGACCTATAAAGCTATACAGAAGGTCAAACAAAGGTTCCTAGAGACATAGTGATCCTGACCCAAATTAGTAATAGGTTGTTCCAACACAGTGCCACTGCTCCAGATCTTTTGTGCACGGGTGTTAACCCGGCCGATTTCTACCGCATGCTTGCAAAAGCGATGGTGGCGGCCCAAGCTGCAGCGGTAGCTCAAGTATCAACCCCTGCTACACCGGATACGGTGACGGCCGTGCCAGGCGGAGAAGCCATGTGAGTGGAGCCTTTGGTGGAAAGGGTAGTTGTCGGACATATAGACCGGCACTTGAAGTACTTCCTGAGCTTCCATCCCCCATCTTTCAAGGGAGTTGGTACGCCAACGGATGCGGAGGATTGGTGGGTTCGCATTCATTAGCTTTTGAGGGTGGCAGAGACGCCAGAAGAAAAGAAATCTGAGTATGCGGCGTTCAAGTTGGAAGGAGACGCCAAGTTATGGTGGGTGAGCCATAGCGGCCGCCAGTTCCCGGGACGCACCCCGTCAATGGAGGAATTTGGGGATGCGTTTCTAAAGAGGTACATTCCCGTTTCTACACGGTTGGCCCTTCAGAGGTAGTTTCTGCACTTAATGAAGCGAGACAAGACGGTGGACGAGTATGTGCAGGAGTTCACCCGTTTGGGTCGTTACGCGGCAACGATGATGGCAGATGATGTAGAGAGGGATAACCTCTTCTACCAGGGGCTGAGGGATAATCTGAGGCAACCCCTCATCTCCATGAAGAGAGCGGGATTCAATGAATTAGTGGAGGCTGCCAAAATATTGGAAAGTGATCTGGAGCGAACCCAGCGTCGTAAGGGTTTCACTCCCAAGCAAGGGGAAAGGAAGCCTCCCCAATCTCAGGGAAAGTCTGAAGGGAATAGGTGGAGGAAGAAGCCTCACACTTCCAGATCTGGTGAGAAGAGCAATTGGACGCCTGGAGGTTCTCACTCTAGGGGACAGCCGACGTGCTACAACTGCGATAAGGTGGGGCACATAGCTCGTGTTTGTCCTCAAGGAGGAGCAGAGAAAGGGGCAAGACAGGAGCAGACTGTACGCTCCGGCCCAAGTGCCGTGGAGAAAGGGAAGATGGCAGAGTCAAGCGCTTCTCGGTTCCAACCGGTGCAACCAAGGGCCTACAACCTTGGACAGCAAGAAGCGATCCGCCAAACCGATGTGGTGACAGGTATGAAGAAAATTTAAGTTTAAATTTTGTGCTTCATACTTTTAGACTTTTTGTGTGATGTCTATGTTGTAGGCTTCATTTTAATTTCCGGATACCCCGCTAGGGCATTGTTTGATACGAGAGCATCGCACTCCTTTCTCGCGGAGAGCTTCATCCGGAGAATAGGAGTTGAGTCTTTCTTGGCGGACGCAGAGCTGAAAGTGCGCATGCCTAATGGGTCATCCATGACCACCGGGCCAAAGGGCGCATCTGTTGGGAGTTGGACGGAGTTGACTTCGTTTTGGTAGCAGCGATTTTACCATTGGTTGAGTTCGATGTCATTTTGGGCATGGACTGGCTTGCAGAGCAGCGTGCCAGTATTGACTGCCTATCTAAGGTAGTGACCCTAAGGAGCAAAGGACATGCGGAGGTCAAATTTGAGAGCCTTTATGGAGTGGCCTGCTCCCTGATTTCGGCCATGCAGTTGATGCAGGCGGTTAACCTGGATGGTGTAGCGCTTGTTGCATTATTGGAGGTTCGTCTCTCCCAGCTGTCTATTGAGGAAGTGCCCGTAGTGGCAGAGTTCAAGGATGTGTTTCCGGATGAACTTCCTGGAGCGCCTCCTCGGAGTGAGATCGATTTCTCGATCGAGTTAGTGCCGGAGGCTAGGCCGGTGTCTTGTCCTCCGTTTACGATGGCACCAAAGGAGTTTGCTGAACTTAAAGTACAGTTACAGGATTTGTTGGAGCAAGGGTATATCAGACAGAGTTCTTTACCGTGGAGCGCGCCGGTGTTGTTTGTAAAGAAGAAAGACGGTAGTATGCGGCTATGCATAGACTACCGAGAGTTGAATAAATTGACCGTCAAGAATAAGTATCTGATTCCTTGGATAGACGACTTGTTCGACCAGTTGGTGGGGTCAGTGGTGTACTCAAAATTGGACTTGAAGTCAGGCTATTATCAGTTGCGAATTCGGGACGAGGACATCCCCAAGACTGCCTTTGGTACAAGGTATGGACACTTTGAGTTTACGGTGATGCCGTTCGGGCTGACGAACGCAGTATCTGTGTTCATGGATCTTATGAATCGAGTATTTCGGGAATACTTGGACTCTTTTGTGGTTGTCTTCATTGATGACATCTTTGGTGTATTCCAAATCGGAAGTGGAGCATGAGACCCACTTGAGAGTGGTCTTGCAAGTGTTGAGGGAGAATTAGTTGTATGGAAAGTTCTCCAAGTGCGAGTTCTGGTTAGAGAAGGTGGAATTTTTGGGCCACGTGATTAGTGTGGATGGGGTGGCAGTGGATCCAACAAAAGTGGAAGCCATCAGAGATTGGCCAATCTTGAGGACCGTGGCGGAAGTCCGATGTTTTCTACGCCTAGCCGGGTATTATAGGAGATTCGTGGAGAATTTTTCGCGGATAGCTCTACCCCTCACCTCACTCACTCGTAAAGATCATAAGTTTGTGTGGACTCAAGAGTGCAGTCAAGCATTTGAAGCACTGAAGGAGAGACTGATGATGGCTCCAATCCTAAGTCTACCGCAATGGACCGAGGGATTTCATATCTTCAGTGACGCATCGGGATGCGGTTTGGGTTGCGTTTTGGTGCAACATGACAAGGTGATAGCTTTTGGGTCTAGACAGCTGAAGCCTCATGAGAGGAATTACCCCGTCCATGACTTGGAGTTGGCGGTGGTAATTTTTGCATTGAAAATATTGCGACATTATGTGTACGGTGAAAAGGTGGAGATTTTCACGGATCATAAAAGCCTGAAGTATCTCTTGGATCAAAAGGACTTGAACATGCAGCAATGCAGGTGGGTTGAGATTCTTGGAGACTACGAAGTGGCAATTCAGTATACGCCAGGTAAAGCCAATGTGGTGGAAGATGCCTTGATTAGAAAGTACGCGGGGCAAGGGAATTGGATCGAAGCTCATGATCAGCGGTTGGTACGGGAATGGGAGTCAGTTGGTTTGGAATGTGTTGCAAGAGGCAAGTACATCGTAGCTCGGTTGAACTGGATTGAAGTGCAAAATGACTTGTCCGATCGCATTCGGGAAGCGACTCGGTTGGATGTGGAGTTTCAACCGTATGTGTTGGAGACTCAAAAGGGAGACAGAAGTGCCTGGAAGATGATTGATGGGATTCTGAGGAAGGACGGAAGGGTTTGTATGCCGCAATTCGGCAAACTCCGTGAGGAGTTGATGTTTGAGGCTCACTTCACAAAGTACTCCATTCACCCGGGCAGTATAAAGATTGAAAGATATTGTACCTAAACACCTAAAGGGGGGGGGGGTGAATAGGTCACTTGAATCTTTTTAACTCTTTTAGCCAGAATGCAGAATCTAACACAGATTTATATCTACTTTTGCACAGCAATCACACAGCAATCACAGCAAACCACAACACACAGTAGACACACAGTTTTATAGTGGTTCCCCAAGGTTTGGGTACATCCACTTTCCCCCTTCGCATATCTAGCAATGTACTAGATTCGGCAAAACTCCTCCACTATCTCAGAACCCAAAACAGGTTCCTACACCTCAGGCCCAAGGCCCTACAACTCAGCTTCTTCACAAAGCCTACACTCAGCCACCAAGGCCTACACTCAGCCACCAAGGCCTACACTCAGCCACCAAGGCCTACACTCAGCCACCAAGGCCTACACTCGGCCACCAAGGCCTACACTCAGAGATTTATATCTCCTACACTCAGCCTTTATAATTACAGACTTACAAGACTCAGATCCAAAGGATCCTACAAGAAAATATGAATACAATAATATTAACTCAGCAACTCAGAGACAAAAGAGGAGAGTTGTGAGTTTCTTGATCAGTTCTTGGAAGAACTCAGCTGAAATCAATCTGACTTGGCTTTCTTCAAAGCTTCTTGAATGTAGAACTCAATAAGATTGACCCCTTCTGCAGTTGATCCTTGATCTCTGCTACTTAAGATTCAGAATAAATCTGAACCCTTCTTCTCAGCCTGATTCCAACGGCTGATTTCTTGGATGGAGCTCTCTCTCTCCAACTTCTTAGATCTTTACTTGATAGCTAGATCTTCTTTAGACAATCACTTGATCTGAACTTTGACAACCACTTTCTGTAGACAACATAGGCCTATTTATAGTCCTTCTTCATGGTAACCGGCTGGTCCGGTTCATAACTGAATTCTGACAACTCTGACAGGTGCAGTAGACCGGCTGGAATGGCAACTGTCAAGTCATCCAATCAGTTCTTAAAAATTCTGTAACTGTCTGTAAGTGTCGAGACTGTCTGTCTTTAAGTGTCGACACTTATAGACTAAGTGTCGACACAAGTTGTTTAAGTGTCGACACTAGCCTACAAGGTGTCGACACAACTCCTTGTGTTGTAGATTTTATATCTCGACACTACTTCTTCTTCATGTGTCGACACTGAAATTGAGTGTCGACACAAGTACTTGTACTTCAGTATTTTGCTGAGTTCTTCTAAGTGTCGACACAACAACTTTGTGTCGACACATCTTCATGTGTTGAATCTGTTAAGTGTGGACACTTCTTCTTGGTGTCGACACATGTCTTCAGTGTTGATACTTGCTGAGTGTCGACACATTGCTCTGGGTGTCGACACATTCTTCTTCTGTCGAGACTCTGGCTGAGTGTCGACACATCTCCTTAGTGTTGACACTTGTACTTAGAAATTTCTGAACTTTGTTAAGTGTCGACACAGCTCCTTGTGTCGACACTTTCTTCAAGTGTTGAGTCTTCAGATAAGTGTCGACACATTCTTTCTTGTGTCGACACTTTCTTCAAGTGTTGACTCTTCTGCTGATTGTCGACACATTGCTCTGGGTGTCGACACTTATACTAAGTCTCTGCTGACTTTTGCTGAGTGTCGACACAGCCTCCAAGTGTCGACACTTTCTGATGTAGACACAGTTTCTCTGGATGTCGACACAACTGCTAAGTGTCGACACTGCTTCACTGCACTTTTCTTCACTGAGTGTCGACACAGCTCCTTGTGTCGACACTTTCTGTCTGGTGTCGACTCAGCATCCCTGGTGTCGACACAATGACTCCAAGTGTCGACACTGCTTGCCTGGGTGTCGACACAGGCCTTCTTAAGTGTCGACACTTTCCCTCTGGGTGTCGACACATGGACTTAGAAACTTTTTCTTCTTTCCTGTAAATACTTAACCTGCACAAGGTAACTCAAAACACATCAAATACATTTTGATGTATATCATTGAGTTGGGTGAGGCTTCTTCAAATCAGGTACATTTGAACCAATGTACCCAACAATCTCCCCCTATTTGGAGAAGTCATAACCCTTAGTCAATGATATACACCATTCATAATAAAATTACAAAATGATGTAAGACAGGAATATATAATCAGGGCAACCATAAACATGTATCAATCAAACATGTATACAAAGACATAATCTCAGAACAACTATGAAATAAATTTAACATACAACAAATTTATAACACATTGTTCCAATACTTTGTCATATTCATATTTCAAAAGTTTACAGAATGTTTACATCAAAAGATTACATAGTAAACTTAAGAAAATTTCTATGCTATTTTTGTTCAGCATCTTTGATCACTATTCCTTTTCCTAACTGAATCTTGGCTTGCATAGGAGCTTCAGCATCTTTAGTTTCAGCAGGCTTCTTCCCTTTCAGCTCCTTCTTCTTAAGTTCCTCAGCCTTAATCTTTTGCCTTTCAAAATAATGATAAGACTTGGGAAAGTACTTGCTAGGCTCCTGGGCAGTAGGAGGTAGCTTTCCCATCTTGGCCTTTCTTCTATATTGAACTATAGCTTCTTGCCTTGACTCATGCTTTCTCCATTCAGCCTCAAAAAACCACTTGTTCCTGTCTTGCACATTATCTTTTGTAGCTTTCCAGGCAGTCAAAATAATGTTCCTAGAGGTGGGTCTCCACTGCTCAAAGTCAGGTCTTTGTTCAGCTTGCTCCCTGAACCTCTTCTTAGAAAATCTGGTCTCTTCTTCTTTCTGCAGTGCTTCTTGCATAGCTTCAGATATTGGCTGAACAACTTTCTCTATAATGACATTGTCCTTTCCCCCAGGTGGGCTATATATGGACTGTATATCAGCATGTATCATGTCAAAATCTGGAGGAGGGTAGATGAAAGTCCACCTAGTGTCAACTATGTTCACCTATGGGGGGGAATAGGTGACATGCAGCGCTTTTGCGGAATTTAAATTGTACCTGCACATGAAAATAAAACAACACAGCACAACAGAGTACACAAGCTATTTATAGTGGTTCCCCGACTTGGGTACATCCACTTTCCCCCTTCGACCTATCTCCCAACCAGGGACGACTCAGTCTCTTCTCCAACGGGATTGAAATCCAATCCCGGCACTATCGGAAGGAACACTTCCACACGTAGGAGTCAACACTCCCACAAACCGGGTTGCACCCAACCCTTACAACTAGGAACCAACGTTCCTTTACAACAAAAGTAAAATAGAATGTACAAGAAATACAAACTATGTGTGGAGACAACGGTGTCCCTCTTCGTTGACGACGTGATCTTGAAGTCTACAAAGAGTCCACAACCTTGGTCTCTCTTGGAGAGGATCTCCCCGGAACCGGCGGCGGCAAGAAGGGCGGCGGCTAGGTTCACGGGATCGGCGGCGACGACGATGTGCGGCTGCTGTTCTTTAGAGATACAAACTTCGTAGCGAAGCTAGCTAGGTCTACCAACGGTCACATGAGGATCGGTCGTCTCGATCGATTCGGACGGGAAGTTTTTCCCGATCAACAAATTGAGAGACAATGAATCTCTGGATAGACGCGTGAGACTCTAAGCTTGGCTAAGCTTCAATCGCCGGAGATCGGGAAGAAATGCGATCAACAGCGGCGACCAACTAGCGCGAGCGGCGACGGCGGCGGCGGAGAAGTTTCGCGATTTTAGGGTTAGATCGTGCTCGGCTTCTTTTCTGTATATCTATTCCGTTCAAAATACCCGTATATATATACTGTAGATGCTTTCAAAATGACCGTTGTGGGACCCACAAGAAGAATCCCTATGTCCCGGTCCAGAACATTGTCAGCGGCAGAATCCGGTTCAGGAAGTTCCAGAGAAATCGCTAAGTAAAAGTCGGCGAGAATCGCAGGTGATTCCTGACGAATCGGCGAGAATCAGTTAGTGATTCTCGACGATTCGTCGAGAATCACTAGTGATTCTCGCCGAATCACTTTTTGATTCTCAACGAATATTACTTGGTATTCATGATCTGCTCTGCGATGGGTTCGGCGAAAATCAGTAGTGATTCTCGCTGAATCTTACTTGGCACCGTTTTGAGATAGCCGGAAAGAGTCGGCGAGAATCACTAATGATTCTCGACGATTCGGCGAGAATCACTAGTGATTCTCGCCGAATCGGCGAGAATCACTTGGTGATTCTCGTCGAATTACACTTAGACGAATTTTCGTCTTTCCACCCAAGAGCTGCTCCTTGACCCATCCTTGCTCCTTGTCTTCTCTTGCATAAACATGGCCCTGTACTTGAAAGTAAGTGCACTCCAATAGAGAGAGTACACGTAGGCCAACACACTGATTTGCTCAACGAGGGATTACGTCGTGCAGACCCGTGTATATTGACCTACTGCACCCTGACATTGGTGTGCATTTAGCATGGAATAACTGCAAGTACAACTTGAAAGATTTTATCAAATACATTGTCTATTGACCTTAGCTTGTCCAGGGGCTTCTTCAAATCAGGTACATTGTGGATACAATACCCAACAATCTCCCCCTATTTGAAGAAGTCTAAACCCTACAAGCTAAGGTGAATAGAGCATATGGGAATGAAAACCATAAACTTGAAATTGAGTTGAGTGAGTTATCTATTACCAATACCAATTTCTTCTTGGGAGCAAGCTTGGAGCCACCTTAGCCTTAGCCGAGAGGGTAATCTCCCCCTTTTCGGCTTCTGCAAATCGGGGTCGGTAGCATTTGACCCCTTGCTCCCCCTCAGTTCTTGCGTCTGTGCTCACACATGAGTTCCTTGCTCCCCCTCAGATCGTGTACGAGCCTGGAGCTTCTGTAGTCTTCATTCCTCATAATTGAGCATCCCCAGTTCAGTCTTGAAAAGATTGAACTTGGCCTCGTCTAAGGGCTTTGTGAATATATCAGCAATCTGCTTGTCCGTGGGGACATAACAAAGAGAGATGTCCTTGTTCTCCACGTGCTCCCGAATGAAGTGGTAGCGCACTTCAATATGCTTCGTTCTGCTGTGCGATACCGGATTGTTGGCAAGGGCATTTGCACTGGAGGAGTCGCAGTACATTGGAACTTCCTTGAACTGAAGGTCGTAGTCGGCTAACTGGTTTCTGATCCATAGGAGTTGTGCGTAACAGCTTCCTGCCGAGATGTACTCAGACTCTGCTGTGGAGGTAGCTACACAATTCTGCTTCTTGCTGTTCCATGAGATAAGCCTTCTTCCAAGGAATTGACATGTCCCGGAAGTGCTTTTCCTGTCATCCCTACTCCCTGCAAAATCAGCATCTGAAAAACCTATTAGCTCGACATCATTGTTTCTCGGGTACCACAAGCCAAGATTGGGAGTACCTTTAAGGTATCTTAGAATTCGCTTTGCAGCGACATAGTGAGATTCCTTAGTGTTCACCTGATATCTGGCACAGACACATGTGGTGAACACGATATCCGGTCTACTGACAGTAAGGTAGAGCAGGGATCCAATGATGCTTCTGTATTTGGTTTCATCGAAAGGTTTACCTTTCTCATCCTTATCCATAGACATAGTGGATCCCATTGGAGTCCTCATAGAGGTTGCACTCTCCATACCGAATTTCTTAAGGAGTTCATTTATGAACTTCGTCTGAGAGATGAAGATTCCATCCTCAGACTGTTTCACTTGAAGTCCTAAGAAATACTTGAGCTCTCCCATACTGCTCATTTCAAACTTTCCTTGCATAAGTTTAGAAAACTTTTTGCAAAGATTGTTGTCCGTTGAGCCGAATATTATGTCATCGACATAGATTTGCACCAGCAAAATCTTGCCTTTGACTTCCCTGAGAAACAATGTTTTATCTATTTTACCTCTAGAGAACTTGTTCTCAAGAAGAAAACTAGATAAAGTCTCATACCAAGCTCGTGGATCTTGTTTCAACCCATATAAGGCTTTATTAAGAAAATAAACATGATTGGGATAAGTAGGATCGACAAAACCTGGGGGTTGAGCGACGTATACTTCCTCTTTCAGGTCTCCGTTCAAGAATGCTGATTTCACATCCATTTGATAGAGTGTGAATCCTTTGTGTGAAGCATACGCCAGGAACAATCTGATTGCCTCGAGCCTTGCTACTGGTGCGAAGGTCTGGTCGAAGTCAATCCCCTCCTCCTGTCTGTAACCTTGAGCCACCAGCCTGGCCTTGTTCTTTACGATGACACCATGTTCATCCAGTTTGTTTCTGAAGATCCACTTGGTGCCAATCACATTATGCTTGTATGGTCTGGGAACTAGCGTCCAAACGTTGCAACGTTCAAATTGATGTAGTTCATCTTGCATGGCCAGAATCCATGTCGCATCCTTGTTCGCCTCGTCGAACTTCTTTGGCTCAACCTGTGACAGGAATCTAAGATGCAATACTTCGTTAATAGTACCTCTTCGAGTTCTGACACCGACACGAGGATCTCCGATGATCTGATCTCTAGGATGATCCCTCACGTGCCGGAGCTCTAGAAGTCTGGCGTCTGGAGCTTCGACTACTCCTTGGGCTTCTCCTTCTTCTAAGAGATTTGTTCCATTTTGATCTTCAACATTTTCAGATGACGTGGAGGTGGAAACTTTGACGTACTTAGGAGTGTCATCTTTAGCGGTCTCATCCAGACTCAGCTGTTCAAGTCGTGCACCTGCATCTTCAAGAATACCACTAGAAGAATTGCTGTTAAGCAAACTTCCTTCATCAAATACAACATTTATTGATTCTTCTACCACTAGGGTTTTCTTATTGAAGACCCTATATGCCCTACTGTGGGAACTATAGCCCATGAATATGCCTTCGAAGCATTTTTCACCAAATTTAGTACGCGGGTACTTCCCATTATTCAGTACATAGCATCTGCAACCAAAAATCCTCAAGTAGGACATGGTTGGTTTCCTGCCTTTCAGTAGCTCGTAAGGCATCTTGCGATGATGCTTGTTGATCAATGCTCGGTTTTGTACATGACAAGCTGTATTGACAGCCTCTGCCCAGAAGTATTCCGGGAGAGAAGCGTCTTTCAACATTGTCGTGCAGGCTTCAATGAGTGTTCTATTTCTCCTCTCCGCAACTCCATTTTGCTGAGGAGTGCGCGGGGAGGAAAACTCATGAAAGATACCTTGTTCTTCACAAAATTCTGTCATAGCACCAGATTCGAATTCTGTTCCATGGTCACTTCTGATTTTGACCACTGAACAGTTAAATTCGTTTTGAACCTGCTTGACAAAACTAGTGAAGATGTCAAACGTATCAGACTTTCGTTTCAAAAAGAACACCCATGTAAACCGAGAATGATCATCAACTATCACTAGCGTATAGGACTTGCCTCCCTAGCTATGAACTTGCATTGGACCAAACAAGTCCATATGTAAGAGGTAAAGACATCGGGAAGAGTCTTTGTCTGCGATGCTCTTAAAGGTAGCCCGAGTCTGTTTGCCCATCTGGCATGCAGGACAGTGGTTATCTTTGATGCACTTGATACTGGTAGCATTCCTTACTAAGTTCTTAGAAAACAGCATACTAATTGTCTTGAAATTAATATGTGCCAATCTCTTGTGCCATTGATCACAAAGAGATGCACTGCCTGTTGCCACAAGGCATACGGGGGTAGATGAATCTATACTGAGAAAATCTAAGCAGAAGATATTTCTGCTCCTAATGCCTGATAATACCGTCTCAGAAGAGGTACGTGAAATTATCAGACATTTATCCTTGCAGAACTTAATGTCATAACCTTTGTCACATAACTGACTTACACTGATCAGGTTATGGTTTAACCCTTCAACAAAGGCCACGTCGGTGATAGAGATTATACCGTTGGAAATCATACCGTAACCTCTGGTGACTCCTCGATCTGACCCTCCAAAGATGACTTTGGGTCCATTCTCGACTGGAGTGTAATCACGCAACAGGCTTCTTGTTCCAGTCATATGCCGGGAGCATCCACTGTCCAAATACCAGATCGGTGTTTTGGTGGCCTTTGGACATTCCTGCAAAACAAAATTAATTTGCCTTAGGAACCCAATCGAACTTGGGTCCTAGATTCCTGGTTAGCACACTCCCCCTCGGGTTGTTAACCCTACGAGTGGTCGGCCTCACATTGCTAACATAGGGAGTCTCGTAATGCCTTGGATTAAACCAACAATCCACGGCAAAGTGACCGACTTTGCCACAGCACCAACAGTCGAATCTGTTATACCTCTTCCTAGGCTCCTGCCTTACCCTGGGAACGGTGGGCACAGCTGGGGCCTTGGATCTGGAGGTGGAGGCCTCATGGTGACAGCAGTCACATGACTTCGTCACCTTCTGTATAACAGGCTTGGCTTTTGGTGCCTGCTTTCCATTATGGCCGCTAGAGAATTGACCATAATTTCCCATGTGGATTTCCTCATAAGGTGCCTTGAGGGCACTCTCACCGAAGTTCCGGGGAAAGGTCCAACCATCATATCGGCTCTTTGGCTTTGCAACCGAGGGCCGGAAATGATGACCAAAGGTTGATTCAAAGTCATGTTGGTTGCAAGGAAAGCTAGGCTTTCTGAACGCAACAGGACTGAGCGGAGCCTTTCCCTTTTCATCAGCAGTGGCCTTCTTGGCGGCCTTATTCTTCCTCTAGTTCCTGTTTCTCCTGGATGAGGAACCAGATACCCCTACATGCCCCAAGCCAGCTCCTTTGGCCTGAGCAGAGAAGGTATCAACAACTGGAAGAACTGTTTTTGGCATAGAGAAGCTCTTGACGATCTTCCTTTCTGCCGCAAGTTGTTCTTCCAACTTGTCGACTTCCTCCTGCTTAAGATCAAGGAGCTTCAGAGACTCTGAATGGTTTGAGGTCAGGTCAAGTTGCTCCTGTCGGAGAGAGATCAAACTGGTGACCTATTCCCTTAGGGAAACACACTCACCCTTAAGGAATTTTACTTCCTTTTTCTCAGCCTTCAATCTCTTTCGGCACTCCTCGAAAGTGTTGAATAAAAGCTCATACTTCTCGAGGAGCTCAGCTTCACGGGCCGAATGGCTATCCTCAGGTTCATCATCCTGAGACTCAGGATCAGAGTCGGAGTCGGAGAGAGGGGTGTGAGCTTTTACCTTCCCAGTAAATGGGGGGCATTCTCCTTCTGAGTCAGAGCGACCCACCAGCCCGAAGTAGGCTTCCTCATCATCACTGGAGTCTGAGGAATCAGACTCACTCAGTGTCTTTGGCCTTTTGGCGATGTAGCTCCGCTCCTTCTTCTTATCTCTAGAGGATTTGTGCTCCTCTTCTTTCCCTTTTTCTCTCTTGCCTTGATAGCAGTCGGCCACAACGTGTCCTGGCTTATTGCATCCAAAGCAAATAATGTCAGAGGAGCGATGTTTGTTCAGTCAGATGCATACCTGTCAGAAGAATAATTTTTCTTCTGATGCCTGGAGGAGGAGCCGTCTCTCTTTCTTTGATTCCTCATCTTGAGGAACATCTTGAACTCTCGAGTGATGAGGGAGAAATCCTCCTCCGACAGCTCTGAGCTGGAGGAGCATGGCTCGGAGTCCTCCTCCTCATCCTTTTTCCTGGCACGGTATGAAACCACACCCTTGCCTTTTCTGGAGTGACTGGCTTTTAGAGCCACAGTTGTTTCTTTGGCTGCAGCCTTCTCTGCTTCTTCTTCTGCTTTCCTGGTGTTCAGCTGAAGCTCATAGGACATCAGCTTCCCAAACAGGATTTGCGGGTCAATTTCAGCTAGTCTGCCAAACTCTCGGATGGCGCAGATCTTTGTGTCCCATTCCTTAGTAAGGGACCTAAGGAATTTATCATTGAGTTCACTATTGGTGAACACTCTTCTGTATCCTTTGAGGGAGTTGACAATCTTGAGGAAGTTCTCGTAGGTGACTCCGATCTCTTCCTTAGGCCCTTGTCTGAAGGCCTCATATTTCTGGTTCAGGAGGGATCTCCGATCATCCCTCACTTCATCCGTGCCCTCCATTAGGATGATCAGGCACTGCCAGATCTCCTGTGTTGTCCTGCAGTTGCTGAAGTTTTGCATCATTGAGTCATCAACCGCGCTGACCATAATGTTTCGCGCCCTCTTGTCAAGTACTACTAGCACCATCTCGTCCTTGTCCATTTCAGAAAGTTTCTTTGGCACTTTCTGGGTAGGATCAATGGTGGAGGCCTTAGTGGGGACATAAGGTCCCTCCTCCACGATCATGAAGAGTCGAGGGTCAACAGCTTCCATGTAAAACCTGATCCTTTCCTTCCAGATAGGAAAGTTGAGCCTGGTGTACACTGGGATCTTGCCTGTGTACTTGAGCCCGTCCATAGTAGCTATTGTCTTCTTCTTGACACTAGTGGCGGGATTCAACTCAAGCTGTTAACCTTTTTGATGAGTAACCTCGCTCTGATACCACTTGAAAGTCCACCTAGTGTCAACTATGTTCACCTATGGGGGGGGGGGGGAATAGGTGACATGCAGCGCTTTTGCGGAATTTAAATTGTACCTGCACACGAAAATAAAACAACACAGCACAACAGAGTACACAAGCTATTTATAGTGGTTCCCCGACTTGGGTACATCCACTTTCCCCCTTCGACCTATCTCCCAACCAGGGACGACTCGATCTCTTCTCCAACGGGATTGAAATCCAATCCCCCCCTTCGACCTATCTCCCAACCAGGGACGACTCGGTCTCTTCTCCACCGGGATTGAAATCCAATCCCTGCACTATCGGAAGGAACCCTTCCACACGTAGGAGTCAACACTCCCACAAACCGGGTTGCACCCAACCCTTACAACTAGGAACCAACGTTCCTTTACAACAAAAGTAAAATAGAATGTACAAGAAATACAAACTACGTGTGGAGACAACAGTGTCCCTCTTCGTTGACGACGTGATCTTGAAGTCTACAAAGAGTTCACAACCTTGGTCTCTCTTGGAGAGGATCTCCCCGGAACCGGCGGCGGCAAGAAGGGAGGCGGCTAGGTTCACGGGATCGGCGGTGACGCCGATGTGCGGCTGCTGTTCTTTAGAGATCCAAACTTCGTAGCGAAGCTAGCTAGGTCTACCAACGGTCACACGAGGATCGGTCGTCTCGATCGATTCGGACGGGAAGTTTTTCCCGATCAACAAATCGAGAGACATGGGATCTCTGGATAGACGCGTGAGACTCTAAGCTTGGCTAAGCTTCTTTCGCCGGAGATCGGGAAGAAACGCGATCAACAGCGGCGACCAACTAGTGCGAGCGGCGATGGCGGCGGCGGAGCAGTTTCGCGATTTTAGGGTTAGATAGTGCTCGGCTTCTATTCTGTATATCTATTCCGTTCAAAATACCCGTATATATATACTGTAGACGCTTTCAAAATGACCGTTGTGGGACCCACAAGAAGAATCCCTAAGTCCCGGTCCAGAACATTGTCAGCGGCAGAATCCGGTTCAGGAAGTTCCAGAGAAATCGCTAAGTAAAAGTCGTCGAGAATCGCAGGTGATTCTCGACGAATCGGCGAGAATCAGTTAGTGATTCTCGACGATTCGTCGAGAATCACTAGTGATTCTCGCCGAATCACTTTTTGATTCTCAACGAATATTACTTGGTATTTATGATCTGCTCTGCGATGGGTTCGGCGAGAATCACTAGTGATTCTCGCCGAATCTTACTTGGCACCGTTTTGAGGTAGCCGGAAATAGTCGGCGAGAATCACTAATGATTCTCGATGATTCGGCGAGAATCACTTGTGATTCTGGCCGAATCGGCGAGAATGACTTGGTGATTCTCGTCGAATTACACTTAGACGAATTTTCGTCTTTCCACCCAAGAGCTGCTCCTTGACCCATCCTTGCTCCTTGTCTTCTCTTGCATAAACACGGCCCTGTACTTGAAAGTAAGTGCACTCTAATAGAGAGAGTACACGTAGGCCAACACACTGATCTGCTCAATGAGGGATTACGTCGTGCAGACCCGTGTATATTGACCTACTGCACCCTGACATTGGTGTGCACTTAGCGTGGAATAACTGCAAGTACAACTTGAAAGATTTTATCAAATACATTGTCTATTGACCTTAGCTTGTCCAGGGGCTTCTTCAAATCAGGTACATTGTGGATACAATACCCAACAGTAGATGACTTGAGCTACTTCAGGTTGCTCACCTCCAAGATAAGCAGGATGTATTCCAGATTCAGCAACATTATCATCATCACAAAGAGGAGGATAACCAAGAGTTGCTCTGATAGAATTTGATATCCACTTGGCATGATCAGAGCTGGCTTTGACTAAAACTCTCTCCCCCTTTATGACTTCTCTTTCTATATGATCTCTGACATCATCTTTCTGAAATCTCACTTGATTATCCAAATAATTAACTCCATCTTTAAAGAAAGGTTTTAACCTTTGGAGTTTGTCAGTTATCAACTTTTGATAATCTTGAATGGCAGTCTTAACAGCAGTGATTTCTTCTAGGAATACTTTGTCAAATTCTGCTTTAGCAGCAGCAGTAGAAGTAGGCAAGCCAGTAGTTATGTTCTTCATCTCTGTAACAATTGCATTATGGGAAGCAGTTAAGTTATCATTCATTCTGATTTGGTTCTCAAGAACATATCCTTGCTTCCGTGCAATGTCATCTATCTGAGCTTTGATTTTTTCTTGATGAGTAGCAAAGTACACCACTGCATTCCCTCCCTTGTGGAAGCAGTCTGTCATCTCCTTCTTATTAAGATTCATCTCAAATCTTATTGACTTGATATCCTGGGCCAGATCAAACTGTAGTGATTTGTGCCCCTCATCCACATAAGTTTCAATAGCTTTCCTGTGTTCATCCAGTTTAAGCTGCATAGCAACCATCAGTGCACTATAATCAACAGTTGGTGCTGGCTGTGATATATGCTATGGAGCAACAGTTTACAAAGCCTTTTTATAACTTTGGCTCCTTCTTCTAAAAACTTGAAATTTCTTCTTCTTAGCTCTTACTGCCTCCTCATCTTCAGAAGCTGAGGAGCTAGCAATTTCTACCCTCTCCTTAGGGCTTGGGGGAATCTCCTTCTGCACATCTAGTGCCTTCTCAGTCTCTTGCCTTGCAGGTTCATGAATTGGCATTTGCTCCCCCTCAACTGGAGCATTCTCTCCCTCAGCAGCAGCATTGTCCTTGTCAAAGTCTTGTTGATCCAGATTTAGAAATAAATCTTCCATTGTAAATTCTTGTGGAGAATGAGCTGGAGAAATTCTTGGCTCATCAACCACTAGATCAGATACAACTTGAATTGTAACAGATGTGTCCTCCATGACAACATCTGGGACTTGACTATCAATCTGTGTTTGCTGATTGTCATAATTTAGGGAATCAGACAATACATTATCCATTATAGGTAAATCTAAAGCATTAAGCTCAGTGATTACCTCATGGATGATGTGGGTTGCTTGCTCACTTTCCAAGGTAGTTGGTTCTTCTACAACTAGAGCCTCCCCTGGACTTGATCCTGGTGTAAGGGGCTAGCTGGTGGTAGCTCCCCCTGCCTCTCAGCAACTTCTTGTTGAGCAGTAGACTTCTCAACAGTCTCTTCTTCATGCTCATCAGGTGTGAAGACAACTTGCTCTTCACTTTCAGAGCTGCTAGTTGGATCCTGAGCCACTGGGGCAGACTTCTTCTTCTTCTTTAGAGGTGTTGCTTTCTCAGGAGTGATCTTCTCAGGGGTTGGTATCTCCTTAGACAACACCCTGTCCCATCTAGAGAATATCCTCATATCCATTTTCCTCATATGATTTATTTTTGTTCCAGCAGCTTGACTCATTACCTCTGGAATACTTCCAGCAAGGTATAGACTTAAGATCCTGCCCAAGTTGAGCTTCTTCAGGCTTTCCTTGATCTTCTCAAAGATCACTACAGACCAGTTAGTTTTCAGATTGAAGATTATCCTGGTCATAATGCTGAACATATGGGCAGATACCCTATCATGCCCTCCAGGTTTGCTTAAAATCACTTTGCCAACAATTTCTGACATGAATTTACCCTGGCTATTCATCCCTTTCCTATTGAAGACAGATCCAATTTTCATTTTAGAATCTAGTCCACACCAAGTTAGAGCTTCTCTGGTCTTTGAAGCAGTAACTTCATCTTCTTCTTTAGTTCTTGGCAACTGAAGTACCTTTCTCAGACTTTTTGGTGAAACCTTAACCTTTGCACCATGGACCCTTGACTTGATCTTGAATCCAATGTCGTCTAGGGTTGCTCCATTAAGGAATTCCAGTACTTCCTTCTTCCAGATCTTTGTGGGTTCAGAAACAAGAAATTCCTAGCCTGAGTCTGCAACTAGGGTTATCACGTTCTTGATTTCTTGGTCTGCATCCTCAAACGCATTGCGCACCAGCTCGTAGCCTTCATTGACGTTCTCCTCAAGTTTTTGCTCCATTAGGGTTTGAAGAATTTGAACTGAGAGAAGAGAGGTGTCGACACACAAGTTTTGCTCTCGAAACTTTTGAAAGCGTGTCGACAGACTAAGGCAAAATCATATTTATACCTTTCTAGGTTTGAAGATGAAAATGCGGGCAGCTAACTTAAATTGTGTCGACACTGTCGATAAGTATCGACACTGACTTATAATGTCTCGACACATATGTGTCGACACAAGTTTAGTCAACAGATTATATGTGTCGACACTTGTTTATGTGTCGACACTTGTTTATGTGTCGACACCACTTATCTCGACATTTAGTCGAGACTTTACTTAGACAATTCTGAGTAAAATCTAAGTGTCGACACCACCTTGGATGTGTCGACACTTACTTGTCATGTGTCGACACTAATATTCTGAAGTGTCGACACTAACTTCCTAGATGTGTCGACACCTTTTTCCTGAAGTGTCGACACCACTATTATGTGTCGACACAGAGATCTTCGTGTGTCGACACCTTTTGACTTAGCCATTTCCAATTCTATAAACTTACTCTAAGTTTATCATTCCTAGTTCAATTTTAAACCTATTGAACTTAGTTTCTTCTAGGGGCTTAGTATACATATCAGCTAGTTGATTATCTGTTTTAACATATTCTAGTAAAATATATTCTTTCTCTACATGCTCCCTAAGAAAATGATATTTTATCTCAATATGTTTAGTTCTACTATGGGAAACAGGATTATGTGCAATTGATATAGCACTAGTAGAATCACAAAAGAGTGGAGTTCTACTTACCTGAATTCCATAGTCCTCAAGCTGATGTTGTATCGATAGAAGTTGAGCACAACAACTTCCAGCAGCCACATATTCTGACTCTGCAGTGGAGATAGCCACACTTGTTTGCTTTTTGCTACTCCATGAAATCAGTCACCCACCTAGGAATTGACAGGTTCCAGTTGTGCTTTTTCTGTCTTCTTTGTATCCTGCAAAGTCTGCATCTGAATAACCTGTTAGTTCAAAATCCCCATTCCTAGGGTACCAGAGGCCTAGATAAGGAGTGCCCTTTAGATATCTCAATATTCTTTTGACTGCTGTCAAATGAGACTCTTTAGGGCAGGCTTGATACGTTGCACAGACACATGTAGCATATATGATATCTGGTCTACTTGCAGTCAAATATAATAGGGAGCCAACTATCCCTCTATACAAGGTTTCATCTACAGGTTTCCCTGCATCATCCTTGCTAAGAGACATACTTGACCCCATAGGAGTCTTCATGGTACTGGATGAATCCATACCATACTTCCTTATGAGTTCTAGGGTGAACTTGGACTGGCATATGGATAATCCATTCTCAGTCTGTCTTACTTGGAGACCCAAGAAGAACTTTAGCTCTCCCATACTACTCATCTCAAATTGACCTTGCATTAGTTTTGCAAACTTTTTGCAAAGGCTACTTTCAGTAGACCCAAATATAATGTCATCTCCATATATTTGGACTAGTATTACTTTGCCTCTAGATTCCATAAGGTATAGAGTCTTGTCTATTTTCCCCCTTGTGAACTTATTCTCAAAGAGGAAACTAGACAGGGTTTCATACCAAGCCCTAGGGGCTTGCTTTAACCTATATAAAGCTTTCCTAAGTCTATAGACATGATTAGGTAGAGTTGAATCAACAAAACCTAATGGTTGTTCCACATAGACTTTCTCTTTAAGAGTACCATTTAGAAATGCTGACTTGACATCCATTTGGTAAACTTTAAACCCTTGAAAGGTTGCATAGGCCAGGAACATCCTTATGGCTTCCAGTCTGGCTACTGGAGCAAAGGTTTGATCAAAGTCAATACCTTCTTCCTGCCTATATCCTTTAGCAACCAGTCTTACTTTGTTCTTAATGATGACTCCTTGTTCATCCATCTTGTTCCTATAGATCCACTTGGTCCCAATTATATTGTGGTCTTTAGGTTTAGGAACAAGCTCCCAGACCTTGCATCTCTTGAACTGATTCAGCTCTACTTGCATTGCCTCAATCCAATGAGGGTCTTGGATGGCTTCTTCAAACTTCTTTGGTTCAACTTGGGATAGGAAACTGGAGTATATTGCTGCATTTAGATTTCTGCTCCTTGTTTGTACCCCTTGTCTTGGATTACCAATGATTTGTTCTGCTGTATGATCTCTAAGATGCCTATTTGCTGGAGGCATCCTGACTTCAGGTTGAACTTCTTCAACTTCTTCATCTTGCTGTACTCCTTGTACTTCTTCTGCATTTGGTACATGTAGTACTCCCCCTGGACAGCAGCTACTGTCTTCTACTGGCTGTCTTGCAGTAGGTCTTTCTTCAATAGTGAGCTTGTCCAACTTCTCAGTTATACCTGTGGGGCTGCATACACTACTAGACAACTCATTGTTAATAAGTCTAGTTTCATCAAATACTACATGTACAGTCTCTTCTACAACTTGTGTAGACAAGTTGTAGACTCTATATGCCTTACTGTTGTTGCTGTACCCAACAAAAATTCCCTTTTGGGACTTGGCAGCAAACTTAGTCAAGTAAGACTTTCCATTGTTAAGTATAAAACACTTACAACCAAAGATCCTGAAGTAGGATAGGTTTGGTTTCCTGCCTTTCACAACCTCATAGGGGGTCTTGTTGAGGCTTTTAGTTATGGTAGCCCTATTAATAACATGGCATGCAGTATTAACTGCTTCAGCCTAGAAATATTCTGGTAGTGATGTATCACTTAATAGGGTCCTACCAGCCTCAATCAAGGTTCTATTCTTCCTCTCAGCAATGCCATTTTGCTGAGGTGTTCTTGGTGAAGAAAACTCTTGAAATATCCCAAAGTCTTCACATAGTTTTGCCATGCTATCAGACTGAAATTCAGTATCATGGTCACTTCTTATTTTGACCACTGTACTATTTATTTCATTCTGAATTTGTCTAACAAAGCTATAGAAGACACTGGGTGTTTCAGATTTCTGTCTTATGAAGAACACCCAGGAAAACCTTGAGTAGTCATCTACAACTACAAAGGTATAGACCTTCCTACCCAGGCTGTGAACTGGCATTGGACCAAAGAGATTCATATGCAAAAGGTATAAACACCTCACAGTATCTTTGTTTTCAATGCTTCTAAAGGTGGATCTAATCTGTTTGCACTTTTGACAAGCTGAGCAAATACCATCTTTAATACACTTAACTTGAGCACCATTCCTCACTAACTCTTTGCTAAAGAGTTTGCCAATTGTCTTGTAGTTTAGATGGGCTAGCCTCTTGTGCCATTTGACACAATGAGAGACTTTCTCATCAGCTACAAGACACACTTGAGAACCATTGGTCTCACATAAAATGTCTAGGCAGTAGACATTCCTCTTTTTATAACCTGTCAAAATGATCTCTTGATCATTTGATCTCTTGATATGACAACCATCCTTAATAAATGAGATGTCATATCATACATCACTTAATTGACTTATACTAATTAGGTTGTGTTTCAAACCTTTAACATAAGCCACTTGAGTAATGGTAACTAAGTTACTAGAAATGTTACCAAACCCTTTGATGATTCCTTTTTCAGAACCACCAAAGGTGACTTTTGGACCATCATTTATGGGTGTGTAGTACTTTAGTAAACCCCTTGTTCCAGTCATGTGTCTGGAACATCCACTGTCCAAGTACCATATTGGGGCATGGCCACTTGGACTCACCTGCAAAACAGATTAGTGAACCTTAGAACCCAAAGAATTCTTGGGTCCTTGGTACTTGTTAGTTTGCATCCTGACAAGGCTACGTGCTGGTTTTCCAACAGGAAGTTTGCTACTCACTTTGGTACTAGCATTGTGCCAACAGTCCATTATAAAGTGGCCTACCTTTCCACAACACCAACACTCAAACTTATTGTACCTTTGCTTAGGTACTGTCTTTGCTGTTTTATCTACAGCTGACTTTTTGAGAGTTGGTGCTTTGCCCTTGGACTTGGACTTGGACTGAACAGTCCTTGCAGGTCTAGTAAATCCCAGTCCAGCTTTACCTTTGCGATGAACAAATTCATCAATTAAGGGTAGAACTGACTTAGGTTTAGAAAACCTAACAACTAAGTCCTTCTCCTTCTGAAGATTAATCTCCAGACTCTTGATTTGATCATTCTTAAATGATATAGTTCCCATCTGAATCACAGTTATGTGCTTCAGTCTGGCTATCTCATTAAGCTTTTGATCAAATAACTTCTCAAACTCAGTTGCAGCATTTTTGAGATTAGCAATTTCCTTTGCTTGACTTTTGGCTAGGGACTTGCTCTTCTTATAAGCATGCAACAGAACTTTATATTCATCTATCAACTGATGAATATCTTCTTCAGACTCAGATGCACTCTCATCATTTGATGATGATGAATCTGATTCTGTACTGGCACAAGAAACTGAACTTAAAGTTGAACTTTGTACCTTAATAGGTCCTGGCTGCTACAGGATTTTGTCACCTGCTGTCAATGCCATTAGCCCTTGGCATTGACTGTCCTATTGTTCATATATAGAATTCATAATCTGCATGAACTCTTCTTCTTCTTCCTCAGCAAACAGTCATATATATGCCTCAGCATCTGACTTAGTTTCTGATGAAGAAATATCTGACAGGCTCTTGTCCTTTTTGGCAACAAAAGACTTTTCTTTCTTGCCCTTATATTGAGTCTTTTTCTTGTAACTAGACTCCTTCCTTTTTTCTGGACAATCTGCAACAACATGACCTTGTCTATTACAGCAATAGCAAACTATTTTTGAAAGAGTTGCCTTGTTAGACTTAGTATTTTTCCTGTCTTTCTTTGAAGACTTTTTATTCTGATAATAGTCTTCTTTTCCCTGTGAAGTAGATGGCCTTGTCCTCCACTGTTTCTTCTTTAAGAACTTCTGGAAATGTCTTGTGAAGGCAGCAAAGTCCTCATCACTTTCACTGCTTTCAGATTTTCTGCTGACTGACCTTTGGAGGTGGAGTTGGTGACTTACTCCTGTACTTTCTGGGGGCTTCTGTCTTGAAGGCCACTGTACTTTCTTTGTGTTCACTTCTTGTTGATTTCTCCTCTTCTTTCCTCACCATTAACTGCATTTCATAGGACAGCAATTTGCCAAACAGTGTTGGTGGAGGAATTTCTCCCAACTTTGTCATTTCCCTAATGGCACAGATCTTGGTGTCCCAATCTTTTGTTAGGGACCTTAGAAACTTATCATTGAGTTCATAATTACTGAACTCTCTGCCATAGGACATGAGCTCATTCGCAATCATGTAGAACTTCTTATAGCACTCAGTTATGCTATCAGCCTTACCTTGTCTAAAACTTTCATATTCTTGGTTTAGCAAGGATTTTCTGTCTTGCCTCACTTCTTCAGCACCCTCCATATACACAATAAGAGTATCCCACATTTCTTTAGCTGTCTTACAGTGTATCAGATTCTGAAAAGTTGCATCATCTATGGCACTCACTACGATGTTCTGAGCCCTCTTATCCATAGTGGCTAGAACTATTTCATCCTTTGTCATTTCAGAGAAATCCTTAGGTGTCCTCTGATTTGCATATAAGACTGACACCTTCATGGGCACATATGGCCCTTCTTTTACTGTGATATAAATCCTAGGGTCTGAGGCTTCCATAAAAAGTCTCACCCTTTCCTTCCAGATACCAAAGATCTCTTTTCTACATATGGGTAACTTCATGGATCCCAATTCTTTGTGATTCTCAGTGGAACCCATGGTTCTTGATTTTCTTGATTCTGTAATTGACTTAGACTGAATCTACCAACAGCATCTACTCAGACAGTTATGTCCTTTTTTTGAGGAACCTGGCTCTGATACCACTTGAAAGATATTATACCTAAACACCTAGAGGGGGGGGGGGTGAATAGGTGACTTGAATATTTTTAACTTTTTTAGCCAGAATGCAGAATATAACACAGATTTATATCTACTTTTGCACAGCAATCACACAACAATCATAGCAAACCACAACACACAGTAGACACACAGTTTTATAGTGGTTCCCTAAGGTTTGGGTATATCCACTTTCCCCCTCACCTATCTAGCAATGTACTAGATTCGCCCAAACTCCTCCACTATCTCAGAACCCAAAACAGGTTCCTACACCTCAGGCCCAAGGCCCTACAACTCAGCTTCTTCACAAAGCCTACACTCAGCCACCAAGGCATACACTCAGCCACCAAGGCCTACACTCAGCCACCAAGGCCTACACTCAGCCACCAAGGCCTACACTCAGCCACCAAGGCCTACACTCAGAGATTTATATCTCATACACTTAGCCTTTAAAATTACAGGCTTACAAGACTCAGATCCAAAGGATCCTACAAGAAAATATGAATACAATAATATTAACTCAGCAACTCAGAGACAAGAGAAGAGAGTTGTGAGTTTCTTGATGAGTTCTTGGAAGAACTCAGCTGAAATCAATCTGACTTGGCTTTCTTCAAAGCTTCTTGAATGTAGAACTCAATAAAATTGACCCCTTCTGCAGTTGATCCTTGATCTCTGCTACTTAAGATTCAGAATAAATCTAAACCCTTCTTCTCAGCCTGGTTCCAACGGCTGATTTCTTGGATGGAGCTCTCTATCTCCAACTTCTTAGATCTTCACTTGATAGCTAGATCTTCTTTAGACATTCACTTGATCTGAACTTTGACAACCACTTTCTGTAGACAGCATAGGCCTATTTATAGGCCTTCTTCATGGTAACCGGCTGGTCCGGTTCATAACTGAATTCTGACAACTCTGACAGGTACAATAGACCGGCTGGAATGGCAGCTGTCAAGTCATCCAGTCAGTTCTTGAAAATTCTGCAACTGTCTGTAAGTGTCGAGACTGTCTGTCTTTAAGTGTCGACATAAGTTGTTTAAGTGTCGACACTAGCCTACAAGGTGTCGACACAACTCCTTGTGTTGTAGATTTTATATCTCGACACTACTTCTTCTTCATGTGTCGACACTGAAATTGAGTGTCGACACAAGTACTTGTACTTCAGTATTTTGCTGAATTCTTCTAAGTGTCGACACAACACCTTGGTGTCGACACATCTTCATGTGTTGAATCTGTTAAGTGTCGACACTTCTTCTTGGTGTCGATACATGTCTTCAGTGTTGATACTTGCTGAGTGTCAACACATTGCTCTGGGTGTGGACACATTCTTCTTCTGTCGAGACTCTGGCTTAGTGTCGACACATCTCCTTAGTGTCGACACTTGTACTTAGAAATTTCTGAATTTTGTTAAGTGTCGACACAGCTCCTTGTGTCGACACTTTCTTCAAGTGTTGAGTCTTCAGCTAAGTGTCGACACATTCTTTCTTGTGTCGACACTTTCTTCAAGTGTTGACTCTTCTGCTAAGTGTCGACACATTGCTCTGGGTGTCGACACTTATACTAAGTCTCTGCTGACTTTTGCTGAGTGTCGACACAGCCTCCAAGTGTCGACACTTTCTGATGTAGACACAGTTTCTCTGGGTGTCGACACAACTGCTAAGTGTCGACACTGCTTCACTGCACTTTTCTTCACTGAGTGTCGACATAGCTCCTTGTGTCGACACTTTCTGTCTGGTGTCGACTCAGCATCCCTGGTGTCTACACAATGACTCCAAGTGTCGACACTGCTTGCCTGGGTGTCGACACAGGTCTTCTTAAGTTTCGACACTTTCCCTCTGGGTGTCGACACATGGACTTAGAAAATTTTTCTTCTTTCCTGTAAATACTTAACCTGCACAAGGTAACTCAAAACACATCAAATACATTTTGATGTATATCATTGAGTTGGGTGAGGCTTCTTCAAATCAGGTACATTTTAACCAATGTACCCAACAAAAATGTACTTGGATATGAAGAAATCCTTTTGGTGGTCGGGGCTGAAGCGGGACATAGCTTTGTATGTGAATCGTTGCCAAACTTGCGCCTTGGTGAAGGCCGAATGTCAGAAGCCGGGCGGGTTCCTGAAGCCTCTTCCAATCCCGGAGTGGAAATTTGATGACATCTCCACGGATTTTGTACATGGTTTGCCTAGATCGCAGCAGGGTAATGATGCTATTTGGGTGATCGTGGATCGCTTAACCAAGGTGACCCACTTCATCCCGAATCGGAAGGAGGACAGCGTGGAGAAGCTGGTGGAGTTATATGTTCGCAACATTGTGCGACTGCATGGGATTCCTAAGAGCATAGTTAGCGATCGAGATGGACGGTTTACGTCCAAGGACTGGAGATTGGTTCAGAAGAGTTTGGGCACGAAGCTAAAGTTCAGTACGGCGTTCCATCCTCAAACTGACCGGCAAACCGAAAGGACGAACCGTACTACGGAGGATATGCTGAGAATGTGCATTCTTGACTTAGACAAGAGGTGGGAAGATCACCTCTTCATGGTGGAATTCGCGTACAATAATAGTTATCAAGCAAGCATAAAAATGGCGCCATATGAAGCTTTGTATGGGAGACGATGTCGAGCACCGATGTCTTGGGCAGAGGCGGGAGACACCAAAATTTTGGGAAAAGAGGTGGTAGTTGACGCTTGTGAGTTGGTGCCGACCATTCAAGAGCGTATGAACGTGGCGCAAGACCGGCAAGACAAATACTTTAATGCTCGTCACAGGAAGTTGGAATTTGTGGTAGGCGATTGGGTCTATTTGAAGATCAAGTTGTTCAAAGGCGTCTCACGGATTCGCCGACTCAAGAAGTTGAGTCCAAGGTTTTTGGGACCTTTTGAAGTTGTTGAACGGGTGGGAGAAGCAGCCTATCGGTTGGCGCTGTCCGCGGAGCTGAGTGGATTGCATGACGTCTTCCATGTCTCCGTCTTGAGGAAAGCTTTGGTGGAGGCTACTGTGGTGATTGAGCCGGCATCAGTGCTGATAGAGGAAGACTTGAGGACGCGAGTCCGTCCAATTGCTATAGAGGATTCAGAGACTCGGTAGTTGCGGAATAAAGAGGTTAAACTCGTGAGAGTCTGTTGGGACAACTGCGGTCGTGAGGAGCAATCTTGGGAACGAGAACAAGCCATGCTCGAAGAGTATCCAGAACTCTTCACTTCAGGTACGATTTTAATTGTGTTCCCTGTTGCTTTGTAATTTCGGGACGAAATTCTGTTAAGGGGGGAGAGTTGTAACATCCCAAAATTTAAGAGGGGATCGACCAGCATTTTCTGGCCAATTTTAGTTTCTGGCAGGGGGCACACGGCCTGGGACACGGGCGTGTCCCAGGGCGTGTCAGGCTATAGTCGATGACTTGGCCGCGTAGTAGACATTTTCGCTTGACGTTGTGTCGAGACAAGGCACACGACCTAGGACACGGGTGTGTCCAAAGCCGTGTCAGTCGAGTGTCGAGACTTCTCTCGACGAAGTCCACTCGACGAGTGTCGAGTGTCGAGACAGGGGCACACGGCCTATGACACAGGCGTGTCATAGGGCTTGTTCCACAGGGTCGACGAACTTCGCTCGACGTTTTCCGCGGTGTTGAAACAAAGGTAGTCGACGAGTGTCGAGACTTCGCACACGGCCTGGGACACGGGCGTGTCCCAGGCCGTGTCCTTCTCGGGTTGTTTTCGGGGCTGTGTCGATGGAGGCACATGGCCGACCACACGGCCGTGTTAGTCAGGAAACGGGCGTGTCAGGTTGAACACGGGCGTGTAGGATGCCCGTGTGTTGTTCCAGGCGCGTCGATTTGTGACGTCGAATGGGGGACACGGCCCTGGACACGGGCGTGTGCCAGGCGGTGTTCGGCCCAGGTGTTTTATTTTTCAGACGGATCATGGCCATTCTTTCCCTTATTTTGGGATCTGATGGTTCAGGACATCTCTTGGGGAGTTAAGTCTGAGAATAGGGTTGGAAACCCTCATTCTTCTCCAAGCTTTCTCTTACTAAGTTCTAGAGAGAAGTGAGAGCAAAGAAGAAGGAGAAGGAGGGTTTGGGCTGTAGGAGAGGTTTCGGTGCTCCAAATCGCGAGCCGAGTCCAGATCCGTGGAGGCTAGAGCTTTGCGAAGGCTTTCATCTGGCTATTTTGCCATGGCTTGGAAGAGGAGTCGGAAGGTAACAACACTTCTCCTCTCAGTTTTATGATGCATGTCTTTAGCATCTTTTCTTTCTAGTTTTTGGGCACCAAACTCTCAAATGAGAGGGGTTTTGGGTTGCCAAGGTTCAAGAGGAACCTCCGGGTCGATTGAGTCCGTCACCGACATGTTTTGCATTAGAGATCCGCTCTGTTAGTGGATTAGGCATGGTGTGTGAAGCCTTAGTCGCGACTGTTAGTCCAACTAGGTGATGTTGCATACGAACTTTAAGGATTCGTTGAGATTCCGTTGCGGCAAGATGCCGTTAGTGACGTGATGTTGTTTTCCCCTTTTTTCTCAAGTGAGTACGTGTTGTCAGAACCGGACATGGTTAGATCCTCAATGGTGGTAGATGGTTTCCTTGGTGGACAATGTTAGCTCCGTATTGTTGGTAGATGGTTTCCTTGGTGCGCGGGAATGTTGTAGTACAAATGAGTGACTAGGGTGGAATTGCCTTGGTTTGTGATGTACAAAGGCGTGGCTGTGTCTCAGTGGTCGGCTGGCTATCCCGTGACATTCACGTCATCTGTGGAGAGTGTCCCGGCGAGACTAGTCCCCTTCTATGAGACTGATGAGAATGCCAAGCATGCGGGCAAGCCCGGGGAATGAGGCCATGAGCTGGTGTGGTCCGGCAAGGCTTCTTAGAATCGGTCGGTTTGTGTTTGTTGGAATCCTGACATGAGACGTCAGAGCTTGTAGGCAAGCCCTGGCCTAAGGCCTTGAGCGGGTGGGGCCTTTGTAAGAGTTCCATGTGGTGGCCTGTGTGCCGTTGGGGGGGGGGGGGAATTGTGTTACCCCTTTGTATGTGGCTTTATGCCAATGGGGAAATGATGAGTACCCATATGATGTGATGAAGTGCTAGATTCATACATGATAGGGTGCCTTGGGTGAAGCCCGGGTTGTTGCATACATGTTGCATAAGTAGGACCCTTTTTATTATATGCTCAACCAGTAGAGAACGTGTATGATATGTGTGACATCCAAGCATGTTTCTGTAGTTGCTTTTCTTGCTTATGAATATTGCATATGAAGTGCTAACTTGCAGGTTACAATGACACTGCTCCAAAATCTTCCAACCTTCCTCTGCTGATACACACCTTCTTATAACAGAATCTAAACCTTTGGACAATGTTAAATATGGTCTCATCAAATATCTAAGTGCAGAGTGATCCGTATAAACTACCACTTTGGACAATGTTAAATATGGTCTAAATTTATCAAAGGCGAATACCACTGCTAGGAGTTCTTTTCAGTAGTTGTATAATTCTCCTGTGCATTATTAAGTGTTTTACTAGCATAATATATTGTGTATAAATGTTTGTTTCGGCGTTGTCCTAAAATAGCCCCTACCGCAAAACTACTGGCGTCACACATGATCTCAAATGGTTGACTAAAGTCAGGTGCGATCATAATAGGAGAATTAATTAATTTTTCTTTTAAGAACTCAAAGGCGTGTAGACACTCTTGTTCAAAAATAAAAGGTGTGTCTTTTTCTAAAAGCCTTGTAAGTGGTTTAGCTATTTTAGAGAAGTCTTTAATAAAACGGCGGTAAAATCCCGCGTGTCCTAAGAAACTTCTCACTGCCTTTACGGAGGTTGGTGGTGGCAATTTTTCTATGGTCTCTATTTTTGCTTTATCTACTTGAATTCCTTGGCTTGAAATTTTATGGTCAAGTACTAACCCTTCTTGTACCATGAAATGACACTTCTCCCAATTAAGCGCTAGGTTTGTCTCCTCACACCTCCTAAGAACTTTCTCTAAATTATTCAAACACAACTCAAAAGAGTCGCCAAAAACCGAAAAATCATCCATGAACACTTCCATAATATCTTCAACATACTCGTTAAAGATGGCTAGAATGCACCTTTGAAATGTGGCGAGTGCATTACATAACCCGAAAGGCATACGTCTATAGGCAAAGGTACCAAATGGGCAAGTAAATGTTGTTTTCTCTTGGTCTTCTGGTGCTATGGGAATTTGAAAGTATCCAGAAAGTCCATCTAGAAAACAATAATAAGAATGTCCTGATAAGCGTTCTAATATCTGGTCAATGAAAGGAAGAGGGAAATGGTCTTTCCTAGTAGCATCGTTTAATTTCCTATAGTCTATACAGACACGCCAACCTGTTACTGTTCGCGTTGGAATTAATTCATTTCTATCATTTGCTACTACGGTCAGGCCACCCTTCTTAGGAACTACTTGGACAGGACTAACCCATGAACTATCCGAAATAGGATATATAATACCAGCATCTAATAACTTTACAATCTCAGCCTTAACTACCTCTTTCATATTAAGATTTAGCCTACGTTGCGGTTGAATAGACGACTTATAGTTTTCTTCCAAAAGAATTTTATGAGTGCAAAAACTAGGATTAATACCCTTTATATCAGATATTTGCCACGCTATTGCACCTTTACATTTCTTCAATACGGTTATCAATTTTTCTTTTTCAAGTTTGGAAAGATTTGAAGATATGATAACTGGGTACGAAGAATTTGCTCCTAAGAACGCATACTCAAGATGATCCGGTAATTTTTTTAATTCTACTATTGGTGGATCCTTAGTATTATTCTTAAGAATTTCATGATCTCCTTCAGTAATTAAACTATATTCCGTTGTTCTATTCATAGCAACACAATTTTTTAGAAAGAATAAATGTTCAATAATGTCATCATTTTTATCATCTTCTAGATAATTGTTAGTTATGCAAATTTCTAAAGGATCTTTATAATAAAAATTAGAATTTATAGAAGACATAAAATCATCAATACCATGAGAAAAATAGCAATAATCATCGTTATCTAAGGATTGTTTCATAGTATTGCCAATTTGAAAAGTGACTTCATCTTCTCCTACTCGCAATACTAATTTACCATCAAAAACATCAATAAGTGCTCTAGATGTAGCTAGAAATGGACGACCTAGTATGAGTGGTACTTCGATATTTTCATCCATATCTAAAATAACAAAATCAGCAGGAAATATAAATTTATCTACCTTAACTAATACATCTTCTACTATTCCTTTAGGATACTTAACCGATCGATCTCCTAATTGAATACTCATTCTTGTTGGGCTAAGTTCTCCTAGGCCTAGTTTCAGATATAGTTTATAAGGCATTAAATTTATACTTGCTCCTAGATCTGCTAAAGCCTTATTTACTTGTAAATCACCGATTAAGCATGGAATTGAAAATGAACCGGGATCCTTAAGTTTTTGTGGTAATTTATTTTGCAAAATAGCAGAACATTCTTCACTTAATGTTACCAATGATAATTCTTATATTTTCTTTTTATTAGAAATCAAATCCTTAAGAAATTTTGCATATTTAGGCATTTGAATAATTTTAGAAAAAGGTAAATTAACATGTAATTGCTTAAACATAGATAAAAATTTACCATACTGCGCATCCATGCGCTCCTTGCTATGCTTTGCTGGGTATGGTAATGCTGGTTGGTACTCCATCGGTTGTACATTCATCTCGCTTGGTCCTTCGCCACTAGACTCCATTTTGGGTGCTTCCTTTGCAGGCCTTGGGTCTTGTAACTCCTTTCCGCTCCTCAATTGAACGGCTTTTGCATGCTCCCTTGGATTTATCTCTGTATTCCCTGGAAGTGTTCCTTGTTGCCTTTCAGAAACCATCCTTGCAAGCTGAACAATCTGATTTTCCAAGTTTCGAATTGAACCCTCTTGATTTCGGAAGGCTACATCGGTAGTTTGCATGAATTTGGTAAGCACATCTTCCAATGTAGGCTTCCTTGGTTCCAACTGTGGTTGTTGTCCAAACATGGGTTGCTTCCCTTGATTTCCTTGTCCTCCCCAAGAGAAATTGGGGTGGTTTCGCCATCCAGGATTATATGTAGAGCTATATGGGTTATTGGCTTGATTGAAAGGTGGCCTAGTATTGTTACCCATATAGTCAGCATGCTCTTGAACTTGCGGTTCACATCCAGGCATTCCAGTGCATGAAGGGTCCCATTGTTGAGGTGCCATGGAAGGTGATGCTAAAGCAAGGTTGTCCATCTTTTGGTGAAGTTTCTCCACTTGAATTGCTAAGGCGGTGACGGCATCTACTTCATAAATTCCTGCGGGCTTGCTAGGCTTTTGTCTTACTGTAGTCCATTGGTAATTGTTCATTGCCATGTCCTCTATCAACTGCTGAGCCGCTTCAGGTGTCTTGTTGTTCAAAGTTCCTCCACTAGCCGCATCAATCATTTGTTTGGTGGCTGGATTTAGACCATTATAGAATGTCTGAATCTGAAGCCATGAAGGTAGAGCATGGTGGGGACATCTCCTTAACAACTCCTTGAATCGTTCCCATGTGTCGTACAACGATTCAGACTCCAATTGAATGTACATAGAAATGTCATTCCTTAACTTCGCAGTCTTCGCAGGTGGAAAATACTTCATCAGAAACTTCTCAACCATCATGTCCCAAGTAGTGATCGACCCTCTAGGTAAGGAATTCAACCACTGCTTCGCCTTATGCCTTAAAGAAAATGGAAACAATCTCAATCGAATGGCGTCGTTGGAAACACCATTGATCTTGAATGTGTCACATATCTTTAAGAATCCGGCCAAGTGGGTGTTAGGATCCTCATCTTGCAAGCCATCATACTGGACATACTATTGCACCATTTGTATCACACTAGGCTTCAATTCAAAATTATTGGTAGCTATCGGTGGTCTAACGATGCTCGACCCGGTTCCTTGGAGATTAGGTCTAGCAAAGTCAGACATGGTTTGCTCATTTTGGTTGGCCATGATATCTAAATTTTCAAGATGATTTTCTCCTTGGTTTACTGTCTCCTCTTCTGATAGTCCGTTTGAAATATCTGTGGTATTAATTCCCACGTCCCTTAAGTTAGTGTTATGGAGAATTCGTTCTGGGTCAGGATGAAATGGTGCTAGCCCAGAATTTCTGCCCCTGGTCATAGACTAACAGACTACAAAAAAAAAATATTATGCAATATAATTATACAAATACTAATTTACAACTATATAAATGAAAATTGGTAGATCAATAAAGATTGGGATTTCAAAATATTGAAAACGAGTCCCCGGCAACGGCGCCAAAAACTTGATGATTTTTCTTGCTAACAAGTAATAACTCAATGTGATTTCATTCTACATTCTGATACAATTATGTAGATGGACTTAACTAGATTGAATTAGCATTCAGGAAAGCGCACCTATCAATCGTAATATATGAGAAATCTACATCTCGTGTCGTATTCCATAGGGTCGTTTCAACTATTCGTACTCACCCTCCCTTTATTATCATACCTCTAAACAAAAGTGATATTTAAACTACATTAACCTAACTATGACCAATTGGATGATTCAGTATTGGAGAAATAAAAACGATAAAAACATGAAGCTTCTAAATAATTACATGAACAATTTCATTTATCAGTTCAATTCTAAGCGATCATGACATGAAAAGATTGTTACATTCGTGTAATGTAAAAGTTAATTTTTCATCAAAATTCTCTCTCGAGCAATTCCAAATCTAAACCTAAGATAGTAAATTTTCTCTCGAACAATTCACAACACTCAAGTTCGCATTAAGTAAAATACCTCTATTACTACATAAATTCATGGATTTTATTTCTAAATTAACATGAATCCTTTTATTCGTGTTCTAATTTTCCAAACAAAATATCTCTCGATCATAAAGTTTGAATTACAAAGGGAATTATCATCACAATATGAACATACCAAAAGCATTGCAAAGAACCAATTTCTCAATCTAGCCAATTGCAAATTGTGTAAAACAAATAAGTAATTCAAAGGGATGATTAAACTCTTTGTTTGATTGCATAAACACAAATAAAATACTACAAATGTAACATAAACAAGGTGATACATGATTACTAGAATGTTCAAAGAGAAATTCATGCAAATTAAAACATAAATTGAAGATGAATCATCAAGATAAGGGAAGGATTAAAAGGGATTAATGATTAAATGAAAATACATAGGAATACCCTTCAATCCTCCTTGTCTTGGATGCTCCCCTTCGGCCTCCAGCAGTTCTCCAATCCAGAAAAAATCCAAAAGTTCTAAATAAATTTTTCTACAGGAAATTTATAGTTCCCTTGCAAACAGGTCGGACACGGGGTCGCACACGACCGTGTGGCAGGCCGTGTGGACGGTTCCTAGGAGGTTCCTGGACGGTTCCCCACGAGCAGGCGTGTCTGGTAGTGGGCCGTATCAGATGACATGGGTATGGACACGGCCGTGTGTGCGGCCGTGTTCTTCAGACACGGCTTGGTTGTCAGCCGTGTGCAAAGCTGACACGGGTGGGCACACGGGCGTGTGTCTGGCCGTGTGAGGTTCCATTGTCTGCGCCCAAACTCTTCAACTCCAGGTGCATAGGACACGGGTACGCACACGGCCGTGTGTCTGGCCGTGTGCACCAAAGTTTCGTCCTGTCATCAGCCATGTAGACTCCGTGAACTCCTCTATTTACTCCGAGACTTTTAGGTCCATTGGTTGGCATTACCTGCAATAGGAAAATGATAGACTCAGTAAATGGTTTATTACAAGAACTGCCAAAGACTTCTAAATACGCTCTTCTATCTATGATACAACAGTTTCTTTGCTATTATCATGAAATCAACACAAAAAGGGGCAGGAAATGGTAGACATGATTACAATTATGATAATAAAAAGCCTATCATAATCGTACTCATCAGCGGCCGGGAGGAGATGTGTTTGTTACACAGTTTGATGTCAGCCTCTGCTGACCCACGTTACTAATAATTTTTACAGGCCAAGGATCGCAAGCAGGAGCTAGATTGCTGGCCAGAAAGGCCTAAGCCTCATGAAGTGTTCCTCTCTTTTGTAGCTCCACTTATATGATGTTGTATGTTTGAGACTCATGTTGTCCGGCTTGCATGCCGAGATAGACTAGGAGTGCTTAAGCACTTTCATGACTGTTGTACTATTTGAGTTTTGGACTCACTTGTGTTGTAAGGCCATAAGACCATTATTATTACTCTTTTAGTAGTGGATAACTTCTAGCCTTGTTTGTGTTCCCGCTGTTTTGTGCAAAGAGTTTTGAGTATGGGTAGTTATATCAACTAATAATACCAAAGCTGTGGCGTCCGTACGTTTTGGGGCCCCGGCCGGACCCATATTATACGGTCATTAAAGGGGAGGTGTCACTGGGCGGATATCCCTCAGCTTGCACCCTTTGCGCATGCTCACTCAACTCAGCAGGGGTGAACTCATTGCACAGTCCACCACTCTGCCTCCAGCACCCACTTCACAGTGACGGGCGGATATCCCTCACCTCGCACACTTGGCGCGTGCTCGCTCAACTCAATGGGTGCAGACTCATTGCGCAGTCCGACACTCAGCTTCCAGCACCCGCTTCCCAGCAACGGGCGGGTAGTCCCCCAGCCCACACAATCTTGTCGTGGGCTCGATCAGTAGTTCGGCTGTCTACTCTCAGTCCACCAGTAGAAAGGGCAAACTCTTCTAAGTCTGTCATCAGTAGAAACAGTTCCAGAAGGAAGTCCCTGTCAGCGCGGCTTGTTGCGGACTCAACAGATGCAGTTCTCTTTTTGCACAAGTTACCGTCTCACTGAAGGTAACGTCACTGAAAGTCGTTACCTCCTCGGGCCTATAAATATCCCACCATGCCTCTCATTCTGGGCAGGCTGATCACCTCGTGCTCGAGGATAGCCGTCGGCAGGAGCAATCCATCAACCTGGTAGACTCCTTTTCTCAGTCCGCACCTCCTCATCTTGTAACCGCACGGCCTGCTGGCCTCAGTTCCCAGTCTGTGCGGCCTCCTTTCTGGCACCATCTTTCCTTAGACGCCAGCTTTCCCCAATGTACCCTTCATTTGCTTTCTTGTAAAGGTGTAACACAAGCTGTAACTCTCTTCATTAATCAATGGAAAGCCCGTCGCAAGAGTTTCATTTAAGACGTAGCGGGCGAAGTCTATTGATGCCGCTGCTAGCAGCCCCTCTCTTCTTCTCAGATCATCTCAACTCTCTCGGCATCAACCTGCAAGCACAACCATCAAAGTAACCGTCTGTTTGGATGCTCCTGATCAACCTTCCAAAGCAGCTCCACGCTCGGATCAACATCCGCCTCTCCTCTATCCCCGCAATCCCTGAACAAGCGTTTTATCCACTCTCGAGCACTTAGAAGCTTCCTCTTCTCCTCTTTCCCCACAACCATCAATCTCTTCACCTAGCTCGTGAAACTGAATACCCCGTGTTAATTGTTGGTGCCCGCGACAGCAACCCCCTACTATTCCTCCCCATCAATTTTTGTGCATCAACAAAACTAGGTTATGAACTAACCTGAAAGCAATTGGGTAGAAGTCCGAGCTTCCACCAGAGACAGTACGTTCAGCTTTCCCTTCCCTTTGTCTACAGGCTGCAGCGGTAGCAAGGCCCGAAGCGGAACTGGCTGCAGCGCAGGCTGACACTGCGGGCACATTGACTTGACGTGACCTTTTTGTCCGCACTGAAAGCAGACTCTAATCTTATCCCAACAGTGGATAACATCATGCCCCTTCCATTTGCATGAAGTACAAACCAAATCTCACTTAGGAGCACCCTGGATCGCATGGACCTGCTACTGTCTCTGAGCTCCTATCCTCTTGAAACATTTCTCAAACGGGTGGTCTTGACGACCACAAAAATTGCATATTTCCTTACTCCTCTTCATCGAAGCAGCACCAGATTCCTGTGAACTCTTACTCTCACCAGTCTTCCTCTAATCTTTTCTCATTTGTTGTCCTAGGTTATTGGCATTGTCGATTGCCTCAACCTTAAGAGCTACTTTGACTTCTTCAGCATAACTCTCCGATCTATAAGCACTTGCCAACTGCTGGATGTCACTCTTCAGACCACCCAGAAAATGCTTGACTCTGTTGGCTTTAGAAAATACTAAATCCGTGGCAATCTGGCTCAGCTTGCTAAAATCCAAGTTATACTCACTCACCGTGAGCTGCCTTTGCTTTAAGTGAAGGAAATCATTTAAGAAACGGTCTCGCTTGACTGATGGAAGAAACTTTTTCAGTAAAAGCTCCTTGAAGGCTACCCAGGAACAACCATCCTTCAAATTTTCCTTCTTCCTTAGCCACCTTCTCTTTGCCAAACCTTTGAGCTGAAAGGCAACGAAAATTACTTTCTGGTCCACTGAAACTCCGGAGTAAGAGAACATCTCCTTGATGACTATAATACAGTCATCCAAAGTCATTAAATTTGCCGTACCATCATAGGTAGGGGGTCCTAATCACTGGAAATGCGAGATGAAGTTCATCTCTGGTGGCAGTACACCCGGGTGCATCAGCGGAGTAGGAGGAACTGGAACATCTTGACCCATGGCCGGGTCTTGAACTCTAAGTGGTTGTCCTGCAATTACATTAAACAAGGCTTGGATCTGCGACTGCATCTCCAACATTTGCCTAGACAAAGCTTCATTGCTCTATCGCAATCCTTCTATCACGGCCTCATTCTGACCACTAGATTAATATCCCTCTGACTAGGGAGTCGACCTCATCGCATGATGTCTCTACATTCTAATAATTACAACAAGCAACTACTCAAAACCTAGCTTAATCGCTAGAACCAAACAACCTAGTACAAACAAAACATACATAAATACTTGCTCTTGCTACTAACTTGGTCTGGGAATTTTATTTATGATGAAATTCTTAAACCTATGATGATATACCATCATCCTATTAACTCTTATGCATAGTCCATGAATGCATGAACTGTATTCTTTTGACTCAAAACAACGTGTGTACATATGTCATCATACAAATCTTTAGCTTAGCACATGTGCAAATGCTATGTTATGCGATGCATGTTGTGGTATGCATTCTAAAAATGCCTTAATGCATGTTATAAGTGGCGTACGCATGAAATATGATGCATCCAATACTATGTAATATCGCATGTAACGAAAAAGTAAAACGTGATAATGGGCATCCATGTGATGATTGTTATGCATCCCATACTACATAACTGTCACATGTTGCCACCTATGGTGGATCCATATACAAACATATATTATGCATCTCATACTACATAATATGTCATGTATACTTCTTATCATGCTTATCAGTGTATTGTTCATGCTTCAGCCAAAACGTACTGATGACATATCAGTGGGTGTATTAAATAACACTAAAAACTAACACTAACTAGATATGGTTGCCCGACCAATTATCAAACTACCCATCCCTCTGATACCAACTTTCATAGCCCACATTTTCTCAACATTTATGTTATATCAGAGTAAGATAAAATATGCATCGTGATGCCACTCCGTGTTGGGGATAATTGCAGGGGCTAAGGAAAAACTCCAAACTCAACATTTTATATAATATCCATAAGTTATTATGTAAAAACTAGTTTAAGTTGGATGGCCGTATCCCTCGGCATAGTGGTTCAACTAGTCCACGAGTAAACATATAGTTATATGCTGCAGATAATACTTTGGTTATGTTCATTAACACCATACATGAGTATAAACATGCCCAAAGAGCAACTCATGACATGTAATACTCTAGATTTACTATAAGTATGGACATAGTCTTTATGTTAGCTAGAAAATAGTATTTTAGTTTTTAGAAATATGAGATGTATGAAGTACTATTTGTAATGCATTTATAATTGAAAATACCTAACATGCAACCTAGCATAAAACATTCCCAGAGAGCAAGTAAAAACAACCACAAAATGCAAAACTAGCAACTTAGCAAAGTATTCAGCAATTCAAAAGAAACCACCAGTGGGCGTCAGCAAACTAACAAGAACCCACTAGTCAGTATGTGTGTCTGTACTAACAAGAAAAAAACAAAGAACAACCTCTCAAGGTAGAGGAAACCTCTGCAACACTGTAGTCCACTAGCAAACACCAAACATAGCCGCTCAACCGGCTACTGCCCTGAACCTGGGGCGTTCAAATAAATAACACCTCAGCAAGAAGAATACAAGTGGAAAACAAAATTGTCAGTAAACAAGGGAGTTGCAAGATTACTAATCCAAACCTAAATATCTGTCAAATCACAACAAACTAACTAGAGATAAAGAACTAAAGAGTTAACTTATAAGGTTAAAAGGTAATGAAATTTGCACCAAGTGTGAACAGAGTTATACTCCGAGAACTGTTGGAATAAATGTTTCACATTCCATGTATTTGAGAATACCAAATCCCCGATTCTATTTGATCATGCTTTATGTTGATAGAGTGTGCAGGTTATCAGGTGCAAACAAGAGAGAAGGCTCATATGGATGCTACCGCAAGGCGCTAGCACTAATGCACTGCGCTAGCCCATCGACGCATGTTAAGAGAAGAAGCGTCGAGACTCTGGGCTATCGCCAGGCATTAGTACTACTGCAGGCTCTAGGGCGACAATTTATTCGGACTTAGCGCTCTCGATGGTTTCGGTGCTAGCTCTACCGTACCGCGCTAGGTCTTCGACGAGTTTCGAATGCAGAAACGTCGAGCTCAGTGCTACCGCCAAGAGACTGGATTACCGCAGGCGGTAACTTAATGCTTTATTAGGTCCTAGCACTCTGGAAGATTTCGGCAATAACACCTACTGTGCGGAGCTATCCTTGTCAAATGGATGTTGCCTTTTCAGGAACGTCGCATCGTTTGTTATCGCGCGGCGCTAGCTCAAATGAAAAGGCAAAAGATCGTTTCGAAGACTATTTTCCAGTTTTGGATGGCAGCTGGCACAACAAGCCCGCAAAATTACCGCAAGAGCTAGTCTTACAGCCGGCAGTAGCCTGTTTTCATGAAGATGTATAAAATCCGCTGCGTTTCCTGTTTTCATTACGGCTCCAAGATGAATTTTGACGAATGGTTTCTGAACTCCAGATTTCGGCCGCCTCCTTGCGCCCGTCTCGACTTGTCTTCGTCAAAGTTGAAGGAAGCATTCTCCCTCCCATTCGTGAATGAAGAACTCCGGCAATCCAGAATCTTCATCGACCACTGAGAATCGACCGGTTGCTAGTCAACAAAGATCTCAAGCACCGGCCGTAGAACGCACACCAGAGAAGTCGTCAAGAGGGAGAACTTCATTTTCTTATCATTTTTACTTGTAATCTTTGTACTCGTTTTCTTTTTTCTGTTTAGTTTTTTGGTAAGGAAAATCGATCGGAGAGGGTCGTCGTAATCCGGGAAGGATTTCGCGGTAAATCATCTCAGGATTTGGTATATCTAGATCGGATGATCTAGCGGGGCTCTAAGACCCTCCCTTCTGTCGAGGTGAAAAGTGGGCTCTAAGACCCTTCCTTGTATCGAGGTGAAGATTCGGCTTGAATGCCTTTCCTGGAGGTAAAGGGTGATAGCCAACCGGTCGTAGTTTGGTCGGTATATAAACCAAAAGAATGTTTATTCTTTTCGTCTATGATCTTTGACGCCATGAAGATCAAGTTTTGATGTATACTCATCTTGCACTGTTTTTCATTATTGATTTAATGAAATGAAATTCTTTTCTCTGTGATTGTTTTGGTGTGTGAAACTTTTAAATTCAATAAACATTCGGAAACCTTAATCACCCCCCTCTAAGGTTGGCCACTAGATCCAACATGTGGTATAAGAAGGAGGTTACTTCCAATAGGCTTAATAACCTGAAGTAAGATGGCCAACACTGTGCATGCTTTCACTGAGGGACAAGGTGTGAGTCATCCTCCACTCTTTATGGGGAGTGACTATAGTCACTGCAGGACACAGATGAAAATTTTTCTAATGACTCATAGTATGGACGAATGGGCCATGGTAAAGATAAAGTACACTGCTCTTGTTGTCACGGTTGGTGATACCGTCATCGAAAAACCACGAGATAAGTGGGAAGATGCAGATAAGTTAAGATGTACAAATAATATCAAGGCCATGAATGCTTTATTCTGCGCCTTGGAGAAAACTGAATTTAATAGAATCTGCAACTGTGAAACTGCTTATGATATATGCCGACTGCTAGAGCTTACTCATGATTGTACATCGCAGGCTAAGGAGTCGAAGCTGCTTCGACTCGAATCTGAATATGAACAGTTCCAGATGGGGATCAATGAGGATGTGGATAGCATGTACACGCGTTTTACCAAGATCGTCAATATTGAAACCGATTTCTCGGTTTCCTGTGGAGTTTGCCCTTGGGGAAGGGGTGGTCTCGCACCTACTTCACTCCTACAAGCAAAACAACAAAGAAGACAAGGAAAGACCAACCCAAGGGCTCGGCGGGGAGGTCCCACCACACACTCGGAAGATCTCAGAGAGCTTCCCCTCCTTAGCTAGAGGCCGAGCTAAGGTACCCTCAGAAATCACTTGAAAACTGGAGCAGGAAATCACAGGAAGCATGCCTTCTGGGGTACCCCTTGGGTCCTATTTATAGTTTTTAGAATCTGAAATGCCAATAACCAAATGAACTGACCTGAAGTTACCAAAAAACCATTGGTTGGGTCTGCCAACAGCCAAACTCCCCTGTTTTGAAGGGCTATAGGCAGACCAGCGGGGGTAAAATAGTAAAAAGTACCTCACGCATCCAGGCGAGCTGGGGAGTTTGATCACCTCGACAGGTCCTGCTCGCCTGCTGTTGCCGAGCTCTGCTGCAAGGGCGCGAGCTGGGACGGTGAGCTCGCCCATCCCTTGGTCGCCATCAGTTGACCAGAGCTCGGCGATTATCAGACTAGCTCGGTGAATGCCGAGCTCGGGGTCGACCAATGCAGATCTCCGTTCGGCGAATGCCGATCTCCGGACGATGAATGCCGAGCTCGGGCCTGGCTTCTCTACTGCCGAGCTCGCCCACTATCTTTAGTCCGATCTGTCTGGTTTCTGGCGACCTTGCTCGCCGGACACGGGGTTGTACATAATCCCCGCTCTTTTTGAGCTTGGCAATGCTCGGAAAGAAACATCCAACTCCAAGTGTGCGGCGAGCACGGGGTGGCAGGTTGGAGGTAATCTTTGGGTGGGGTCCACCTGCGGCTATATATATATACCTGCATACCTGATTGGCTCTTTCCCTTCCCTTTGCTCTAATCCTGCCAGGATGCCGCTCCCCCAGGAGATCCAAGAGCGCCTCAATCGGGCTCGTTAGGCCTCGGCTGCTCGCGTGGCCACTCCTACAGCGGTCCCGTCCAGTGTTCCTCAAGTTGACTCTGCCGAGCCCAGTTCAAAGAGGTCGAAGTCATTCCCCAAAGCGGCCGAGCCAATTTATGAAGACCTGAGGACCACCCTGGAGATGGGGACCGGCTCCTCCACTCGGACAGTTCTTTAGAAGGACAGAGAGGTTGTCGTGGTCGGCGACGACCCGGACGGTCAACCTGATGGCGGGGGCGTCACGCCGCGAGAGCCCACACCGCGAGGCGAGGCCGTTCTTGCACACTCGCAGTTTACGACACCGGATATCCATCCCCGGGACACGACTCTTCTCTTCAGGATACTGCGAGTTAGCTCGCAGAGGCCGAATTCGCCGGTGCACGCCCCCTCTCCTCGGCGAACTGCCGTGGCAGCAGGGGCGGGTCTGGGGACTATTCCCACCTCGGGATTCGAGCTTCTCCCGCCGGGGACTCACGGCCCAGGTCACGGGAAGGATCTGAGGTTCATCCCTCCCCGTATCTCCTTCGAGCTGCCAAGCTCGTCAGATCAATTTTGCTTGGACTCTTGCCCCATGAACTTTTCCTGCATTCCCCTTCTTGCTGATACTTGTCTTCACAGCTCCACCCAGCCAGTCCGCTGTCGAGGAATCTTCGCGGGCAGCCCACTACTCTCCCCTCCCCTCCCCAAGCTCGCTGGACTCTTACCTGGGTCCTGAAGTGGATCAAGGCGAGTTGACGAGGAGGGAGGTCAAGCTTCTCAAGAAGCTGGTGTGTGGTCTGCGCGAGGTCCAGGGGGTCAACGAGACGTTACAAAGCGACTAAGCGCGTCTCACAGACGAGGTGCGAAGTGGCCGGGTTGGTGAGCTGATGTCCCCCTCCCGGCTTCTGGATGAGATAAATGATGGCCTCTCAGTGGTGCAGAGGAATTCGGGGAGGATTCAGGAGCTGCTCCACACGCGGCAGCCTGGGGGGCAGGAGCCATGAGGCCGGGGTAGGTAAGAGGGCGGCTCCTTTGCCGAGCCGACCGGTACTCGGATCCTGATGCTCTCCCTGCTCGCGCGCCATGCTTTTTCATTCTTGAACATTGGTTTCTGTAACAAGAAGTTTTTAGAATATTCTTGGACATGCGTTATTTAAATAACATATTGCGATGTTTGACTTAGCCTTGGTTGGGACGCGCCGGAAGTCAGCGAGCTGGGTTGGCGAGTTGGGGTGGCGAGCTGGGGTGGTGAGCTGAGCCGATGGGACAGCCTGACCCCAGATTTCCTTTTCTATAAATAGCCCCCCTTTACCAACCCATGTACTGTGCTTTTATTTCTCTCTATCCCTGCGCCTTTTTCCTTTTCTGCTCACTCTCTGCTTCTTCCTCTGCGAACATGGGCAAGGCCAACCCTGATGCCGATGACCGCTCCAAGTGCGTGCAACACTTCACTGACTATTGCTTCTTTGAGGGGCACACCAGCGAGGAGGAGCTCGCAGAGTTCAAGGCTGAGTATGTGCCGTCGGGCTTCGAGGCGCACAGGCCGAGGGAGGGGGAGGCTATCAACACTTTCTACGAGGACGAGCTCGCCTTCCCCATCTCGCATTTCGAGGGGGGGTTGCACCTCCTCCTCCGGCCGGAGATCCGACAAATCCTGAAATACTATGGCGCGATACCCGCGCAGTTGAATTCCAACGCCGTCGCGATGATGGTGGCGTTCGTGAGCTACCTCCGGCGGGAGAGGATTGAGTTCAACCAGGCAGTGTTCAGGAAGCTCTTTTCTTACAAGGCGACGCCGGATGGGGTCACATACTTCGGCGGCTCGCTGATCAAGGTTCACGAGATCGCGAACAAGCATCACACTTGGATGACCAAGATCGCCTTCATCAAGGGCCATCTCGGCAACATTCCCTACTCGCCCCAGCAGAAGGGCGAGGAGGTCTACCATCCCCCTGCCGTGTCCGGCAATGATGCCGAGCTCCACAAGTACTTTCTCCACAAGAACTTCGAGGTCGCCTTCCTGCGAAGGGGCCTTGACTCGCTCCTCCCCGTTCTACTTGGCGAAGGTATCGTACCCTTCTCTTCATGCCGAGCTCACCCGATGGCCGAGATCGCCACATTGCTGCTGAGTTTCTTCTAACTTTTTCCAAGTATTTTCTTGCAGGGGAGCGGATAATTCCCGCGAACCCGCCGTTTGCGGATCCAGGGTCGCACCCGGATCCCTTTGCTCGCGAGAAGGCGCCGGTGGCGGCCTGCCGAGATGAGGTGCTCTCCCAACCCTCCTCTAGCAAGAGGCGACCTGAGGATGTGGGGTTGAACCCGCCACACTGCCAGCGGCTGCCAAAGAGGATGAGGATAGCCCTGCTGGCTCCACGGGGGCAAAAATAACAACAACATCAGCATCCCAGCCCCAAATATATAAGCTCATCTGAGACCCTTCCCAACGCGTCGCCAGAGAGCCTGCTGAAGGAGGCACCAACAAAGGCCGGAAGAGCGGCGAGGCCCCCTCTTCCGCGGCGGCAATCTCTCCACCTCCCTCGGCGAAGAGGGCGGCTCGCAAGCACGGGGCGCCGAAGCAACATCCCCTCTTCAACTTCGGGGGGCGGTGGAAGGACTCGGCGGGCGAGCCCATGCTGCAGTGGGATGAGCTGTCCCATCGGGTCTCCATCTCCACTCTACACCCATCCTGGCATGACCGCGAGCCCACCACCAGTCATGCTTATGCCCTCGGCTTCGGCCTCTATGGCCGCGATGATGCCGAGGCCTACAAGAATATGACCCTCCGGTAGCTCGGCCATGAGGGTCTGCAGGCCCACCTGCGGACTATGGAGCTCCACCACATGCTGACTCGCCGCAGCTTCTCCCTCAGCAATCAACTCCAGAAAGCTGAGCAGGCTCGCGACGTCACCATAGACAAAGTCGCTGATTAGGCAAGATGGCTCGGCATCGCCGAGGGTCTTCTCGCCCAGGCCGCCGACGGGTTGGTAAGTGTCAAGCACTCCTCTTCTCTTTTACTTGGAACATTCTGCGATGATACTAAACCAGATTTTCTCTTTACCATGATGCCAAGGCCGCAGGGGAGCTTCAGGCTCGCAATGCCGAGCAAAGGGAGGAGATTAGCCAGCTGCACGCCCGCCTTGCTAAGCTGGAGGGGGCGAATGCGAAGCTGAAGGAGGAGAATCAGCACCTCAACTGCGAGGTTCACCGCCATGCGGAGATTTTCTTCCCAACCCGCGACGTCGACACTACCCTCTCCTATAAGAGGCCACAGATCTTTGGCAAGGCCGATCTCGCCGAGAGGTTGCGGATCTGTAACGTCCCGAAACTCAAAGGAGCAAAGGGGGACGTTTTGGGCCAGTTTGGGTTCTGGCAGAAGGCACACGGCCTGGGACACGGGCGTGTCCCAGGGCGTGTCAAGCGTGTGTCGACACTTAGTCGCGAAGTCGTCGAGTTATACTCGACGATTCGTCTAGTGTGGGCACACGGCCTGCGACACGGGCGTGTCGCAGGGCGTGTCGACCCGTGTCGACACTTAGCCGTGAAATCGTCGAGATATACTCGACGATTCGTCGAGAATGGGCACACGCCCGCGACACGGGCGTGTCACCGGGCGTGTCGACCCATGTCGACGATCGTCCCGGGGAATTTGTCGAGATTCGCTTGACGATCGTCGAGACAAGGCACACGGCCTAGGACACGGGCGTGTCCAAGGCCGTGTCATCGAGTCGTCGATCTGCACGCGACGAAATGTCGAGACCTTGTACACGGCCTGGGGCCCAGGCATGTCAAGGTGACACGGGCAAGGACACGGGCGTGTCCTAGGACCCGTGCAGTGCTCGGGTTGAAAACGGGGGAAAAATCATGGGGTACACGGCCGGCTACACGGCCGTGTCAGCTGGAACACGGGCGTGTCAGCTCGAACACGGGCGTGTTCGATACCCATGTGAGGGTCCAGGAGATTCGATTTTGACGGCGAATGCGGCACACGGCCCTGGACACGGGCGTGTGCCAGGCCGTGTTCGGTCCAGATTGGGCATTTCAACCCCGAATCAAAGCCGTTCGTTTCCTTGATTGAAGATCTAACGGCTGGGGATGGTTCCTGAGAGGATATACCCGGGTTTGACTTAGAAAATCCATCACTTTCTTACCTTTTTCATCTCTCCAAACCCTTGGAGAAAGAGGAGAGCCCTTGGAGGAAGAAGAGCTAGATCCGCCATTGGAGGAGCTTCGGAGCTCCGAATCGCAAGCCGACTCCGGATCCACGGAGGCAACGCAAGTGCGGTGATTTTTTTCCGATTACTTTTCGATGGCGCCAAAGAGGAACTCAAGGGTAACGATCCTCATCTTGAGCATGAATCGCTCCTTTTCTTAGCATCGGAAGCCCGCTCTCGCGAGTTTGCGGAGAGTTGGAGGCGTTCCTTCGGGTAGATATGTAAAGTCCCCGTTGTTTAGAGTCCGTATGCGAGAACGGACGTAGGCATTTTGTGTGAAGCCTACCCGGACATGTTAGTCTGGATCGGTGATGTTGCATTGCATAAGGCCGGAGAAGACTCCGTGCTATTGGGTGTTTTTCGGGTTTTCTACGCGGTAGATTGCAGCAGGGAGCCTTGGGGACTAACCCAAAGGTGCACCCGGAAAACTGGGCGGATACGAGATCTTGCCAACTTGGTGGCCTGAGAGCCAACTCGAACATAACCGGGTTATGTGTCTTGCGGTAGAATGGGACTCGGTGGAAGTTTGACCCGCGCAAATGGCTTAAATTGTCGTTGCGATGTGAGCACGGGTTAGATGGAACCGTACCCGCTTTATGTCGTTCGGTTAGAGAGACCTAAGGTTACGTGGCACTCGCCGTTGTCATAGATGGGAGTCTTCGGCGGTCGATGGCTTAAACTGTCGTGACCCAGGCCAGGAAGACAAATTGCTCATAGGTTTGGCCGTCTAAGTGGCGGTGGTGAGTCCGGAATGTTAATGGCTTTAATTGACGTGACATCGACCGGTTCACCGAGAATGTGCCCTGAGTGCACGGGACGTGTGGCCGTACGAGCCAACGTCTGTGATGAAATGGCTATGGTTATATGCATTACTCGCTTGTGCTAATGAAATGCAGGGTAGGAGCATCGCCGCCCCGAGTTGGGGGCGGGATCGTTATAATTTGGTCAGCATTGCTGACCGTTGCCTTGTTTGCCACCGTGCGGTGGTTTGTTGCTTGCAGGTGCAGCTGGACCAAGCGGTCAATAGCGGGCTAAAGCCCTTTTTGCGAAGCTGGCCCTCGAAGGCCCAAGTGGAAATGTTTTCTGTTTTATTCATGTATGACCGGCCTGCGTGCCGAGGTTTGTAAATCATGTATTATTCAAGTGAAACATTCTGTAAGGCCTTAAGGCCGATTTTGGGTATTTTGTATACATTCCTAATTTTGTACTAGTGGACATTCGTGCTCTAATGCTGGGTTCTTGTTTACAACTTATATAAACTGCTTCCGCTAGAATGCTCTGTGTAGGACGTTGAGATTGGTTGGATGGTTTCCATACGTAACCACCCGGTCTGTCTGTGGTATATGGCGTCGGGCCCCGGCCGGACCTACTGCTATATACTATGCGACGGATAGGGGGTGTTACAATTTGGTATCAGACTACTGGTTTTGGTCGGGCTTAAACTGAATTCGTGGGCGAATTCTTTTTAAGGGGTGGTGAGCACATTGTGTGCGTCATCGTTATAATGGTAAAAGAACCCATGAATGTCCACTTAGGAATGAAAATACTCGTGTTTGAGGAACCTGCGTGTTCCTATACTTGCTGTTTGCAATGTTATTGGTCGCTTAACGGTGTTTTGTACCACTATAGGTGACCAGAAGTGGTGTTGGGCCATCAGAACGCCGAGTTTCTGAGGCTAGCAGTGCACCGGATGTTGCTCCCGCAACACCTCTGTCGGCGGAGAATATACGTTTGGTGGCTGAAGCGGTGTTGGCCGTGATAAATGCGCAGCCTGGAAGGCAAGCGCAATAGCCCGCTCCTGTGATGGAGCAAGTACCTCTGCAAGAGGCTGAGCCGAGGAGGGTGGAGCAAGTGATTGTGGAACCAATAGTGCCAAGGAGGGCAACTGAGAGGCAGTTGAAGCATGTAATGAGCTTTAACCCTCCGTTATTCTCGGGGTTGGGAACCCCATCTCAGGCTGAAGACTGGCTCTCTAGGGTGAAGAGAGTCATGACGGCGACGGAGACGGAGGAGTGGCAAATGACCACCATCGCTACGTTCCTGCTGGACGGTGAAGCAAGGATGTGGTGGGAAGGATTGGAGCTGCATCATTTGAGAGGTAGACAACTGATAGAAGTTCCGATGGAAGAGTTCTCGGGATTGTTCTTAGCAAGATACCTCCCTTCTACTCAGAGGATTTCAATGGAGAATGAGTTCCTGAAGTTGGTGCAGGGTGAGAGGAGCGTGGATGAATATCTCCACGAGTTTACGCGGTTGAGTCGTTATGCTAGCTCCACCATCATGGATGAGGAGCGCAAGACTAATCGTTTTTATGAAGGCTTGAGGGATGAGCTGAGACTATTACTGTCGGGGCCGATGACGCAGGGTTTCTTAACCTTGGTCAATACTGCCCGGTCCTTGGAGAAGGACATGAAGAATGTACAAGCGAAGAAAGGCTTGGCTGATAAGAAATCTGAGTTCAGAGTGCCGACTACTTCAAAGTCCGGCTATCGGAGGTCTTTCAAGAAGCATAGGACTTCGGGTCCAGCTCCTTCTGGTGCTTCTGGGGCGACTACGAGTCGGACCCCGGGCGCGTGTTTTACATGCGGAAAGACGGGGCACTTTGCCCGTGATTGTTGAGCGGACGTCCTAAGTCCGAGAGGAGGCCGGGAGCCACTTATGAAGAGAAGGGAAAGGCGGTGGAGTCGACCGCATCCCATTATGCTCCGGCCCAACCAAGGGTCTACAATCTTGGCCAACAGGAGGCCATTAAACAAGCTGATGTGGTGACAGGTACGGTTTAATTTATAGCAAGTCAATTTCCTTTATATGCTTGTTATGCACATGTTACCTTACCACTACTTGTTTAGGATTTGTTTTGATTTGTGAAAATCCGGCACGAGCACTCTTCGATACGGGAGCTTCACACTCCTTCTTGTCCGAAGGATTTATATTACGCATCGGGGTCCCTTCCTCGATGGCGAAGGATAAGTTGGATGTGTTGTTGCCCAATGGGTGTTCGATGCGAGCGGATAGGATCTGCGATGTTAAGATTCGTATTGGGGAGCAGGAGTTCGACCTGCGAGCGTCTTTACTTCCGTTAGTGGAGTTCGACGTCATATTTGGCATGGACTGGCTCTCGGAGCAGCAGGCCCATATAGATTGCGGTAGCAAGGAAGTCAAGCTGGGAGTAAGTCGTGAGACGACTTTTACGGGCTTAAAGGGGTCGAGCAAGACGTTGATGTCTGCTCTTCAGGTGGTGAAGGCGGTTCGTGCCGGTGCAGAACTGTTCTTTACACTAGTGGAGGTTGCAAAGCCGAAGCCCGCTTTGGATTGTATTTCAGTGGTATCGGAATACCCTGATGTGTTCCCCGCAGATCTTCCTGGAGCCCCGCCTCAACGGGAGATAGATTTTACGATCGAGCTAGTGCCAGGTGCAAAGCCTGTGTCACGATCTCCGTATCGGCTAGCGCCTAAGGAAATGGCGGAGCTGAAAGTTCAACTGCAAGAGTTGTTGGAGCAAGGGTATGTGCGCCCGAGTTCTTCGCCTTGGAGCGCACCGGTCCTCTTTGTTAAGAAGAAGGACGGAAGCTTGAGGTTGTGTATTGATTATCGGGAGCTAAACAAGCTGACTGAGAAGAACAAGTACCCGATCCCTAGGATTGATGATCTCTTTGATCAGTTAGTCGGGTCGACGGTGTACTCGAAGTTAGATCTCAAGTCTGGGTACTATCAGCTGCGGATAAGGGAGAGTGATATCCCGAAGACAGCGTTTAGTACGAGATACGAGGCATTATGAGTTTACGGTCATGCCGTTTGGGCTGACTAATGCGCCGTCAGTATTCATGGATTTGATGAACAGGACGTTCAGGGAGTACTTGGACCATTTCGTGATCGTCTTCATCGACGATATTTTGGTGTACTCGCAAAGTGAGGAAGATCACTTCAAGCATCTTCATTTGGTGTTGGAGACGCTAAGGAGAAACCAGTTGTATGCCAAGTTCTCGAAGTGCGAGTTTTGGCTATCCTCAGTGGCGTTCCTCGGGCATATAGTGAGTGGAGAGGGTATTGCTGTGGATCCGGCGAAGATTGTTGCGATACGGGAGTGGCCTGAGCTTGCTACGGTAGCAGAAGTCCGGAGCTTTTTGGGGCTTGCCGGCTATTATAGGCGCTTCGTAGAGAACTTCTCGCGGATAGCGTTACCTCTCACTACTTTGACGAGGAAGGAGCATAAGTTCGTTTGGACGCCGGAGTGCGCGCGAGCTTTTGAGGAACTGAAGTGTCGGTTGACCACGGCGCCTGTGCTGAGTTCGCCATGTGGAACCGAAGGCTATGAGATATATAGCGATGCTTCGGGCAGCGGTTTGGGTTGCGTGCTACTGCAGCACGGAAGCGTGATAGCTTATGGCTCGAGACAGCTAAAAGTGCACGAGAGGAATTATCCGGTCCATGACTTGGAGTTAGCGGCCGTGATTTTTGCCTTGAAGCTGTGGAGACACTATTTGTACGGTGTGAAGATTGATATCTACACCGATCACAAGAGCCTAAAGTACCTGATAGATCAGAAGGATCTGAATATGCGGCAGCGTAGATGGATGGAGTTCCTGGGGGACTATACATTCAAGATCCACTACGTGCCTGGCAAAGGGAATGCGGTTGCGGACACGTTCAGTCGCCGAGCCCCAGCTCAAGCCAATTGGCTATCGGTGCATGATGAGCGGTTGGTGTGGGAGCTGGAGGCGCTAGAGATTGTTTGTGTGGATAGACAAGCAAGTGCTGAAGCAGTTCTGAATTGGACTGAAGTCGAATATGACCTGGCTGATCGTATTCGGCAGGCTTTGGATATGGATGCTCATATGAAGCAGTTCATGATAGAGGCTCTGGATGGGTCAAATTCCCAATTCGTCGTGAAGGACGGATTGCTTTGGAAAGACGGTCGTTTGTGCGTCCCAAGTGTGGGCAATTTACGGGTGGAGTTGTTGTACGAGGCGCACCATACCAAGTACTCAATTCACCCGGGGAGCACGAAGATGTACCGTGATATAAAGAAACTATTTTGGTGGCCGGGTTTGAAAAAGGATGTGGCGCTATACATAGCGAAGTGCCAAACCTGCGCCTTGGTAAAGGCGGAGTGCCAAAAGCCGGGAGGATTCCTTAAGTCCTTGCCTATTCCGGAGTGGAAATTTGACGACATCTCTATGGATTTTGTGCACGGTTTGCCAAGGTCGCAAAAGGGGAACGACGCCATTTGGGTGATCGTGGATCGATTAACGAAGGTGTCGCATTTTATTCCGCATAGGAAGGATGATCCGGTGGAGAAGCTGGCAAAGCTATATGTGGATAACATAGTGCGGCTTCATGGTGTGCCCCGCAGCATCGTGAGTGACCGAGATGGGCGGTTCACGTCCAATGATTGGAGGCTGGTGCAGCAAATGTTGGGAACTAAGTTGAAGTTCAGCACAGCCTTCCATCCGCAAACAGATGGGCAGACTGAGAGGGTCAATAGAACCATGGAAGACATGCTTCGCATGTGTGTCTTGGATTTCGGAAAGCAATGGGAAGACCACCTTTATTTGGTGGAGTTCGCATACAACAACAGCTACCAAGCAAGTATTCAGATGGCGCCTTTCGAGGCCCTTTATGGTAGAAGATGTCGCACGCCGTTGTCTTGGTTAGAAACGGGTGAGTCAAAGTTGTATAAGCGATCGGAAGTAGAGGGTGCTACTTCTTTGGTGAGAACCATTCGGGAGAGGTTGCTCATCACTCAGGACCGGCAAGCAAAGTACTATAATGCCAAGCACAGGAACGTGGAGTTCGTTGTGGGCGATTATGTATACTTAAAGATCAAGCCATTCAAGGTTGTCTCGCGGGTGCGGCGATTGAAAAAGCTAAGCCCAAGATACCTTGGACCGTTCGAGGTTCTGGAGCGAGTTGGAGAAGCGGCCTATAGATTGAAGCTTTTAGTGGAGCTAAGTGGTTTACACGATGTATTCCATATTTCGGTGCTTCGGAAGGCGGTGCAAGAGCCTACGCAAGTGATCGCGTTCGATCAAGTGCCGGTGGAAAGTGGGCTAACGACAAAGGTCAAGCCCGTGCGGATTGAGGACTCGGAGGTCAAGCGGCTACGCAATAAAGAGATCAGGATGGTCAAGGTCCGGTGGGACAATTGCGGTCATGAGGAGCTCTCTTGGGAACGAGAGCAGACTATGCTTGACGAATATCCGGAGTTGTTCCGCTGAGGTACAAATTTTAGTTTTGTACATGTCTTTCCTTTATTTAATTTCGTGGGCGAAATTCTTTTAAGAGGGGGAGAGTTGTAATGCCCCGAAACTCAAAGGAGCAAAGGGGGACGTTTTGGGCCAGTTTGGGTTCTGGCAGAAGGCACACGGCCTGGGACACGGGCGTGTCCCATGGCGTGTCAAGCGTGTGTCGACACTTAGTCGCGAAGTCGTCGAGTTATACTCGACGATTCGTCGAGTGTGGGCACACGGCCTGCGACACGGGCGTGTCGCAGGGCGTGTCGACCCGTGTCGACACTTAGCCGTGAAATCGTCGAGATATACTCGACGATTCGTCGAGAATGGGCACACGGCCCGCGACACGGGCGTGTCGCCGGGCGTGTCGACCCGTGTCGACGATCGTCCCGGGGAATTCGTCGAGATTCGCTTGACGATCATCGAGACAAGGCACACGGCCTAGGACACGGGCGTGTCCAAGGCCGTGTCATCGAGTCGTCGATCTGCACGCGACGAAATGTCGAGACCTTGTACACGGCCTGGGGCCCAGGCGTGTCAAGGTGACACGGGCAAGAACACGGGCGTGTCCTAGGACCCGTGTAGTGCTCGGGTTGAAAACGGGGGAAAAATCATGGGGTACACGGCCGGCTACACGGCCGTGTCAGCTGGAACACGGGCGTGTCAGCTCGAACACGGGCGTGTTCGATACCCGTGTGAGGGTCCAGGAGATTCGATTTTGACGGCGAATGCGGCACACGGCCCTGGACACGGGCGTGTGCCAGGCCGTGTTCGGTCCAGATTGGGCATTTCAGCCCCGATTCAAAGCCGTTCGTTTCCTTGATTGAAGATCTAACGGCTGGGGATGGTTCCTGAGAGGATATACCCGGGTTTGACTTAGAAAATCCATCACTTTCTTACCTTTTTCATCTCTCCAAACCCTGGGAGAAAGAGGAGAGCCCTTGGAGGAAGAAGAGCTAGATCCGCCATTGGAGGAGCTTCGGAGCTCCGAATCGCAAGCCGACTCCGGATCCACGGAGGCAACGCAAGTGCGGTGATTTCTATCCGATTACTTTTCGATGGCGCCAAAGAGGAACTCAAGGGTAACGATCCTCATCTTGAGCATGAATCGCTCCTTTTCTTAGCATAGGAAGCCCGCTCTCGCGAGTTTGCGAAGAGTTGGAGGCGTTCCTTCGGGTAGATATGTAAAGTCCCCGTTGTTTAGAGTCCGTATGCGAGAACGGACGTAGGCATTTTGTGTGAAGCCTACCCGGACATGTCAGTCTGGATCGGTGATGTTGCATTGCATAAGGCCGGAGAAGACTCCGTGCTATTGGGTGTTTTTCGGGTTTTCTACGCGGTAGATTGCAGTAGGGAGCCTTGGGGACTAACCCAAAGGTGCACCCGGAAAACTGGGCGGATACGAGATCTTGCCAACTTGGTGGCCTGAGAGCCAACTCGAACATAACCGGGTTATGTGTCTTGCGGTAGAATGGGACTCGGTGGAAGTTTGACCCGCGCAAATGGCTTAAATTGTCGTTGCGATGTGAGCACGGGTTAGATGGAACCGTACCCGCTTTATGTCGTTCGGTTAGAGAGACCTAAGGTTACGTGGCACTCGCCGTTGGCATAGATGGGAGTCTTCGGCGGTCGATGGCTTAAACTGTAGTTACCCAGGCCAGGAAGACAAATTGCTCATAGGTTTGGCCGTCTAAGTGGCGGTGGTGAGTCCAGAATGTTAATGGCTTTAATTGACGTGACATCGACCGGTTCACCGAGAATGTGCCCTGAGTGCACTGGACGTGTGGCCGTACGAGCCAACGTCTGTGATGAAATGGCTATGGTTATATGCATTGCTCGCTTGTGCTAATGAAATGCAGGGAAGGAGCATCGCCGCCCCGAGTTGGGGGCGGGATCGTTATAATTTGGTCAGCATTGCTGACCGTTGCCTTGTTTGCCACCGTGCGGTGGTTTGTTCCTTGCAGGTGCAGCTGGACCAAGCGGTCAATAGCGGGCTAAAGCCCTTTTTGCGAAGCTGGCCCTCGAAGGCCCAAGTGGAAATGTTTTCTGTTTCATTCATGTATGACCGGCCTGCGTGCCGAGGTTTGTAAATCATGTATTATTCAAGTGAAACATTCTGTAAGGCCTTAAGGACGATTTTGGGTATTTTGTATACATTCCTAATTTTGTACTAGTGGATATTCGTGCTCTAATGCTGGGTTCTTGTTTACAACTTATATAAACTGCTTCCGCTAGAATGCTCTGTGTAGGACGTTGAGATTGGTTGGATGGTTTCCATACGTAACCACCCGGTCTGTCTGTGGTATATGGCGTCGGGCCCCGGCCGGACCTACTGTTATATACTATGCGACGGATAGGGGGTGTTACAGGATCAACTCCATCCAAGCGGCCGAGTGCACCCTCCAAATGATGAAGGACACGGGGGTGCTGGTGAAAGGGTGCGAGGAGATCTCTGCCAGATACCTGATGCCGAGCTTGTTCCCGGGGACGCCGCCCAGTGAGAAAGAGGACAGCATGGACGCGATGTTCGGGAGGGCTTTCCGGACCAGCCGGGTGAAGGGGAGGGCTAGTTCGGCGGGGGGGGGGGGGGAGGCCTGAATGTGTACATCTTATTTTTTGGTTTACTCGCCGAGGCGAGCCCCTATAAACATCTTTTGTAAACACCTTTATTTCCTAAAAGAGATTTTTGATCATACCCATGCCATTTTTTTGTTGTTTATTTGCTGTGCTCTGTATGTCCGCGAGTGCTTCCCCAGGCGACCTCGCGCAGGCAGATAATGTGAGTAGGATAGTCATTAGTACGCGCCCGCGAGAGGGTACGTTTTGGGTGCTTGCCGAGCTTCAGACGATTCGCAAGCGGGCTGCTCTGCGCCCTTGTCACGCCACCTCATCTCGCCCGCGAGCCATCCAGGTTGAACTCGGAAACAATTCTTCCAAGTAAAATAGACGAAGGGGTGAAGTGACCTGGCCTGGCTCGCCTTCCTTCAGCAAGGTCCTTGGACCTGGCTTTCCACCCCTTTGCCAGTGTTGAGCTGGGTTGGGCGAGTCCAAACTCGCCTGTGCAGAATCCCTTTGTCGATGCCGAGCTGGGTTGGGTGAGTCCAAGCTCAACTATGCAGACCTCTTCCCCCTTATTCCTTGGCATTCTAAACTTCTTGGTCTTTACCTGGCGATTTCAAGGCTGATACCATCGAGTGACTTTCTGCCCTGCCAGCTAAGTGAGAGCCTGATAGCGGGATCTGCTCGAGGCCCAAGGATGACACCGAGTGACTTCCAGCCCTGCCAGCTAGGTGAGAGCCTGACAGCGGGATCTGCTTGAGATCCACTACCAATGCCATCGAGTGACTTCCAGCCCTGCCATCTAGGTGAGAGCCTGACAGCGGGATCTGCTCGAGGCCCAAGGATGACACCGACTGACTTCCAGCCATGACAGCTAGGTGAGAGCCTGACAGTGAAGGGGCCTTGAACTTTTTAATTTTTAAGTACACCCAGTCGCCAAAATTGAACTCCACATTCCTATGTTTGGCATTATAGTACTTTGACTGTCTATCCTGAGAGATCTTCAACCGTTCTTGAATTGTCTGTATCACTGAGTTGGCATCTTCCGCTGCTTGACGTTTGTAAAGCTTCGACTCGCCCGTCTCCAACCAAGACAATGGCGTGCGACACTTTCTCCCGTACAAGGACTCGAAAGGCGCCATTCCAATACTTGCCTGAAAGCTGTTGTTATATGCAAACTCCACCATGAATAGGTGATCTTCCCACTGCTTTCCAAAATCTAGGACGCACATGCGAAGCATGTCCTCCATCGTCCGGTTGACCCTCTCGGTTTCGCCATCCGTCTGCGGATGAAAGGCTGTACTGAACTTTAGCTTAGTACCCAACATACTATGCACCAACCGCCAGTCATTCGACGTGAAGTGTCCATCTTGATCACTAACAATACTGCGGGGCACACCATGCAATCGTACAATATTCTCCACATAGAGTTTGGTTATCTTTTCCACCGGATCATCCTTCCTGACCGGGATAAAGTGCGACACCTTTGTCAAACTATCTATGATCAACCAAATGGCATCGTTTCCCTTCTGTGACTTCGGCAAACCATGCACAAAATCCATAGATATGTCATCGAATTTCCATTCTGGGATAGGTAGGGGCTTCAAGAAACCTCCGGGATTCTGGCATTCCGCCTTCACCAATGCACAAGTACGACACTTGGCCACATAACGTGCAAAATCCTTCTTCAATCCTGACCACCGGAATAAATTCTTCATGTATCTATACATCTTCGTGCTTCCCGGGTGGATTGAGTACTTGGTATGATGAGCCTCATACATCAACTCCTCCCAGAGATTATCCGCACTAGGAACGCATTGGCCACCGTCCTTCCTTAGCAACCAATCCTCAACAGCAAACTGAGAATTTGACCCATCCAATGATTCATCCAAGATCTGCTTCATGCTGTTATCCTGAACCAAAGCTCGCCGAACTCTATCAGTTTGGTCACACTACACCTTTGTCCAAAATAGTTTCGCCTCAGCACTAGACTGCTTGTCGACACAAGATATCTCCAAAGCCTCCAACTCATGGACTAATCTCTCATCATGTACCGATAACCAGTTGGCCTGTGCCGGAGTCCTGTGACTCAATGCATCCGCCACTGCATTTCCCTTCACAAGCACATAATGAATCTTGAAAGTGTAGTCCCCTAAGAACTCCATCCACCTACGCTGCCTCATGTTCAAATCCTTTTGATCCAACAGGTACTTCAATCTCTTATGATCGGTACAAATATCAACCTTCACACCGTACAGGTAATGCCTCTAAAGCTTTAGAGCAAATATCACGGCCGCTAACTCTAAGTCGTGAACCGGATAATTCCTCTCATGAACCTTCAGTTGTCATGAACCATAGGCTATCACTCTCCCATGCTGTAGCAGAACACAGCCCAAACCACTATCTGAAGCATCACTATAGATCTCGAACCCTTCGGTTCCAACTGGCGAAAATAAAATAGGCTCCGTAGTCAACCGCCTCTTCAACTCTTCAAAAGCCTGTTCGCACTCCGGAGACCACACAAACTTCTGATCCTTCCTAGTCAACGTCGTGAGTGGTAGCGCTATCCTCGAGAATTTCTCTTCGAAGCTCCTGTAGTAGCAAGCAAGCCCCAGAAAACTTCGGACCTCTGCCACTGTAGTCAAAGCAGGCCACTCTCATATCGCAACTATCTTCACCGGATCCACAGCTATCCATTCTCCACTGACAACATAACCAAGGAACGCTATTGAGGATAACCAGAATTCACAATTGGAGAACGTAGCATACAACTGATTCCTCCTCAACGTCTCCAACACCATGTCTAGATGATTGTAGTGATCCTCCTCGCAATGCGAATATACCAGGATATCATCGATAAATACTATCACGAAACGATCCAGGTACTCTCTGAACTTCCTTTTCATTAGATCCATAAACACAGATGGCGCATTGGTCAAACCAAACGGCATGACCGTGAACTCGTAATGCCCAAACCGCGTAATGAATGTTGTATTTGGGATGTCGCTCTCCCTTATCCTTAACTGGTAGTAACCGGACTTCAGATCTAACTTCGAATATACTGTTGACCCAACCAACTGATCAAACAGATCGTCAATCCTGGGGATCGGATATTTGTTCTTCTCCGTAAGCTTGTTCAATTCCCGATAGTCAATGCAGAGTCGTAAGCTCCCATCCTTCTTCTTAACAAAGAGAACTGGTGCACTCCAAGGAGACGAACTTGGACGCACATAACCTTGCTCTAACAACTCCTGCAGTTGAACCTTCAATTCTGCCATCTCTCACGGCACTATCCGATATGGAGAGCATAACACCGGTTTGGCACCCGGTACCAGCTTTATAGTAAAGTCTATCTCCCGCTGAGGAGTAACTCCTGGGAGATCTTCTAGAAACACATCGGGATACTCAGACACAACTGGGATGCTGTCCAGACTTGGCTTAGGTGTCGAAGTCTGCACTAATTTGACAAATAGCTCTGGGCCATACCGAACTGCCTTGATCCCCAGAGGGGTAGACGTCTACGTCTTGCTTAACCCCTTTCACGCACCCAAATGCCATTTCACGACTAGCTCCCAACTGACCTCCAAGCAATTATAACCAATGCATACTTGCTGCTCCGAGAGCCAGTCCACACCAAAGACCGCATCCAACCGAAAACTAAATGCAACATATTCTATCCGCGCGCATTGAGCACTACTAGTCAACAACACATCCATTATGTCTTTCGCCATCGGAAGAGGTACTCTGACGCGCAATACAATTCCTTTGGGTAAACAGGGACGCGAAGACCCCTAAACGAACGGTGCTCTCACTAAATAAACGAAAGTCAGGACAAATCTCAACACAAATAGTTCTAAGCTAACATGCACAAGGACGACATGTATTTACAGTTAATTGCTATAACTTTAAACCGTACCTGTCACCATGACAGCGAGCTTCCTGCCCTCCTACTGGCCCCGGCTGTATACTTTAGACTTCCTCTCAGACTTTGCACGTCTGCTCCAACACTCACGAGCAAAATGCCCCGTCTTCCCGCAGTTATAACAAGCACCCGAGGTTCGGCCTGTAGTTTCCCCTGAAGCACCAAAAGGGGGCTGGACCCGAAGTCCTAGCCTTCTTATACCACCTACGATATCCAGACTTTGAGGTAGACGACATTTTGAACTCTGTTTTCTTGGCGCTAGAGTCCTCAACCGCTCCTGACATAGATTCCTTAGTCTTCTGAGCACCATCTCGACAAGCTTGGAAAAAATGCCCTTTCTTGCCACAAGTATGACAGTTGTAAGTAACCTTGCTAGTCCTTGATCAAACCTTCTTCTTTAGCATTCTGTGTCACAACCCGCATTTTCTCTATGATTGCACTGCAACATAGAAAGAGAAAATACGTGTCGTGATGCCACGTCGTGCAGGGTATAACTGCACACGCTCAGTCAAAACTCCAGACTTTAGATTTTAAGGAAAAATCGTTGATTAATATGAAAGAAAACCAGTTATGTTGAATGGCCGTATCCCTCGGCACGGTTGATCAGCTAGTCCACAATTAAAAGTATATTTATACGCAACAGAAAATACTTAGGTTCAATTAAGTTGACATCCTAAATGAGCATAAGTGTCCCCGAGGGACGACTCACGGTATGCACGACTCTAAAGTGAATATAGTATATATGAAAGATAGTCTTTTATGCTTAGGAAAAATAGTTTCTTGGTTTTATAAATATGTTATGCATGAGATACATATAGTAATGCTTTTAGGGTTTAAATTATCTAACATGCAACCTAGCATAAATCCTTCTCAGAAGCAAGTAAACAACCACAAATAGGCAAAAATAGCAGTTTAAGTTCATACCCAGCATCAAAAGAAGCCATCAATGGGCGTCAACAACCTGAGACGAACCCACTGGTGAGTATGTATGTCCATACAGAAAGGTAAAGAACTACCTCACAAAATCGGGGATCAGCTATCTCAACTACCCAAGAGGCCACCAACAAGCCCCTCCAAAAGAACTAGCTGCTGAATTGTCTACAACATGGACCTGAGGCATTCAAGAAAAGAACACCTTAGCAAGAAAATAATCGAAAAGGTAAATAGAGCATTAGATTTATGAGCAAATGAAAAGGGTCTACCAACCCGACATCAAACTGCTATAAGCAAAAGAAAGGGCATGACAGTAAGAAAAGAGCACTGTCTAAAGCACAGCAAAGCACACCAAGTGCGAGCAATAAAAGCAATATGCCCTACAAGAGAGTCTGCAACATCAACAAGACATATACATATATGCCAAAAAAAAGAAAACATAAACAGGAAAGGTACTAACAGTCCTAACACGTGGGTAAATGGCAGTGGTCAAAACATGCATCTGAATACATAACCAAAGCCAGATCCAAAAAGGGCTAAGGGGTCAAATAGTGGCAGCACTAGGGTCCCACACACGCCAACCCAACCCGGGGCAGAAGGCGGTGGCCACAGCTCTCCACATAAAACCACCCCTCCAGAGGCCACCAAAACTCCACCACCTGCCACAACCCAAAAGTCGGCATGCAAAAATTAGCCGAACACCCAATACCCCCCCTAGGGAATAGGAAAAAGTCACACTAATAATCCTAAGGAAACACACGAACCCCAGACAGAAATGTCGATCCCACTCGACGCGGCGTTGAGTAAGCTCCACTCACTTGACGCAAAATACTTAGCCGCAAATCCTACGCTGGATGACGGCGTTGAGTGAACTCGGCTCACTCGACGCTGTCAGCGCTTTCCACTTAGGCTAAACTTAAATTTTAGTTAAAACCGCAGCCTAAACTCTCTCAACGCGTGAAAACAGAGAGTTGGAAATTTAATCCCAACCCTCCCTTCCATCCTAACTAGTCGGGGCTATCGCAACTAAACTTAAACTACAACTAAGTGCAGCCTTACCCTAACTCTAGCTACCCACTGGACACCAAATCGAGGCAAAATAATAAAAGAAAGAGAATAGCCAAAAGTCTTACACAACCTAAATCGAACATGGCTGGAATTAAAGAACAAAAGTACAGCAAGGTAATTATGTAAAAAGGGATCAAATTGGCAAGGGCAAGGAGCCACTTGCCTTACTACCAAGATGCAGCGATTGCAACACGAAACAGGCCTTCGCGGCAAGATCGGCCACCTACGGTCAAAAGCAATGATTTAGAGAAGAAAAAAAGAATCCAAAGGAAGTTTAACTCCTTGAATCAACCCTAAACCAAGAATGACTTACATGAAAGGGAAGAGCTAGACGAGAGCAAGCCAAATCAGCTATCGCACGAGTAAAACGAGAAGGAAAAACTCTCCAGGCTTGGGAATGACGAAATGAGAAGGAAAAACGGTTCACGGCAACAAAAGATGCTCTCAGGAGAAAAAGTACGGATCACGCCCCAGACACGGCCGTGACACGCCCGTGTCCGGTCCGACACGCCCGTGTAACGGGGCGTGTACTCACACATCTACCCACCTACCCACTTGACGAACATCGATCTCCGCTCGACGAAACACGGGACACGCCCTGTGACACGCTCGTGTCACAGGCCGTGTACCAACTCAAACACCGCTCGATGATCGTGGAGCGCCGATCATCGAACAGAGAGACACGCCCCGTGTCACGCCCGTGTTCGACACGACATGCCCGTGACATGGCCGTGTTCTCACTAAAACACCTCCTGACGACCATCGAGCACAACTCGACGAACCGAAGGGGGACATTCCCTGTGACACGCCTGTGTCAAAGGCCGTGTTCTTACCAAAAAAACCCGTCGACCAAAATTCGTCGACCACACAAAGGAGAGCTCTTCCCGAGCACGACACACCCTGGGTCACGCCCGTGACCCGGGCCATGTCACCCAAACTTACACAAAAAACTGCTAACTCCTTAGAAAACCAAAAAGACAAGGCACCAGCCTAACAAGCTCGGCCACACCAGGCCACCCACAGCACAACTACATTACAGCTAACAAAACAAACGTCGAAATGACGCGAAAGCAAACGATCCCGGACTTCGACCAAAACTCGCACCGTAGCTAAACACCCAAGCTACAAAAACAACGGTGAGGTCGAAAACAACATCCGACGATCACACACTCGGGCTAACACCTCCCGAAGCCAAAACACGAGCATTTCCCTAAGAGGCCCAACCGAGTCACCAAAACATACTCCGGCTAGCTGGGGAAACTTGCCAACAGGCTACAACCAGGCTACACAAGGAACCTAAAGAGCTAAGACCGCGCTCTACAACGGCGAAAGGTCGGTAATGCGTCATCGTAACGCCAATCAAAGATCAAACAAAACACAGAAAAATCGGGGGCGTTAGAGCCACTCCCCCTAAAAGAAAGTTTCGCCTCAAAACTTTACTCACAACACTCCTATAAAGAAGGAAAGATAAAGAGCCAGGAAAGGGCTAAATATATATAAATTAAACAGAACATACCAGGCACAAGATCAGGGAAACAGATGAGGGTGACCCTCCCTCATAGCCGACTCCAATTCCCAAGTCACGCTTTCTACATCCTGATTCCTCCATAAAACTTTAACCATAGGAATAGTCTTATTCCGCAACACACGAACCTGAGAATCCAGAATGCGGACAGGCACCTCCACATAAGAAAGATTCTGCTCCAACTGAGGCACAGAATCCAAAACCTGCCTGCCATTCAGCACACATTTCTCCAGCTGACAGACGTGGAAGACATCATGCACGCCAGGGAAATTTGTGGGCAAAGCCAGTCTATAAGCTGATAACCCAATCCGCTCAATAATCAGAAGAGCTAAATGGTAAGTATCGTACCACCAAGTTCAGTGAAAAGAGTTTTGAAGGTATTTTGTAGGTTATAGTAGTCATAATAAGGCATATAGAATATTTAATAGAAAAACCCTGGTGGTAGAAGAATCAATACATGTTGTATTTGACGAGACGAGTTTGCTGTAATGCAACTCCTCTAGTGTGCTCATTGAAGATGCAGGTTCAAATCTGAAAGAAACTAGCTTGGATGAACCATCCGAAGACAAAGGCGAAAAGTTCATCAAGATCACCACTCCAACCCCTATTGGGGAGGTAGATGATCAAAATGAAGAAATCATCCAAGTTGAAGAAATCACTCCAGTGATTGAAGATAATCAAGATGCAAGAACTTTAGAGCTCAGACATCTGAAGGATCACCCCATGGACCAGATCATAGGAGATCCCCGGGACGGTGTCAGAACTCGAAGAGGTACAACTAATGAGAATTTATATTTGAGTTTTCTCTCACAGGTTGAACCGAAGAAGTTTGAGGAAGCAAACTCGGACGCATCGTGGATAATGACAATGGAAGAAGAGCTAAATCAGTTCAAGCGCTGCAATGTATGGAAGCTTGTTCCAAGACCCAAAGGAAAGAACGTCATTGGAACAAAATGGGTCTACAGGAACAAGATGGATGAAGACGGGACGATCATAAAGAACAAGGTTAGACTTGTCGCTAAAGGCTATCGTCAAGAAGAAGGAATCGACTTCGACCAGATATATGTTCCAGTGGCAAGGCTGGAGGCAATAAGGTTGTTCATAACATATGCTGCATTCAAAGGCTTCACCGTCTATCAGATGGACATGATGTCTGTAACACCCCTTATCCGTCGCATAGTATATAACAGTAGGTCCGGCCGGGGCCCAACGCCATAAACCACGGACAGACCGGGTGGTTACTCAAAGGAAACCATCCAACCAATCCAACGTCCTACACAGAGCATTCTAGAGGAAGCAGTTTTATAAGTTGCAATTAAAAGAACCCAGCACCAATCATGAATGTCCACTAAACACCAAATAGGAATGTAGTACATACACAAGTACAGGCCTTAAGGCCTTACATAATGGTTCACTTCAAATTACATGTTTTATAAACCACGGCACACAGGCCGGTCATATATGAACAAAAGCAAGTAAACAATCCAATTAGTCCTTTGAGGGCCGGCTTCGAAATTTGGGCTTTAGCCCGCTATTGACCGCTTGGTACAGCAGCACCTGCAAGCAACAACCACCGTATGGTGGCAAACAAAAGCAACGGTCAGCAATGCTGACCAAATTATAACGATCCCGCCCCCAATTCGGGGCGGCGATGCTCCTTCCCTGCACTTATTAGCAAAACCAAGAAGTGTATAAACATTCATTTCATCACAGGCATAGGCTCACACGGCCACACAACCCGTGCACTCAGGGCACATTCTCGGTGAACACAGTCAAAGTCTGCCGACTCACCACCGTCCCTTTGGACGGCCAAACAATGAGCAATTTGTCTTCCCGGCATGGGTCACGGTAATTAAAACCATAGATCGCCGAAGACCATCATCTATGCCAACGGCAAGTGCCACGTAACCTTAGGTCTCTTTAACCGAACGACATAGAACGGGTACGGTTCCATCTAACCCGTGCTCACATCGCAACGTTAATTCAAAACATATGCGCAGGTCAAACTTCTCCCGAGTCCCTTTTCCGTCACACATTTCACATAACTCGGTTATATTCAAGTTTGCTCTCAGGCCTCTAAGTTAGCAAGATCATGCATCTGCCCAGTTTTTTGGGTGCACCTTGGGTTAATCCCCAAGGCTCCATGTTGCAATCTACCACGTAGAAAACCCGAAAAACAAACAATCCCACGGAGTCTTCTCCGGCATTTATGAAATACAACATCACCGATCCAGACCAACATGTCCGGGTAGGCTTCACATATCATGCCTTTGTCCGTTCTCGAATACGGACTCTACACAACGGTGACTTTACATATCTACCCGAAGGACCGCCTCTAACTCAACGCAAACTCACGAGAGCGGGCTTCCTATGCAAAGAAGGAGAGCTTCACATGCTCAAGAAGAGAATCGTTACCCTAGCATTCTTCCTCGGTGCCATGGAAATGTAAGAGGATGAAAAGCACCGAACTCTCTTTGCCTCCGCAGATCCAAAGTCGGCTCGCGATTTGGAGCTTCGAAGCTCCTCCAATGGCCGGATCTAAGCTTCTTCTTCCTCCTTTGCTCTCCTCTCTCTCTATTGACTTAGAAAGAGAGCCACTCAAAAGAAATGAGGGTTTCAAGGGTCCAATCTCGGGTATATCCCATCAGGAACAACCCCCAATCGTTGGATCCCAAATTAAAGAAACGAACGGCCTTGATTTGGGCCTGAAATGCTAAAACTGGGCCAAACACGGCCTGCGACATGCCCGTGTCCAGGGTCGTGTCCCCCATTCGCCGTCAAAATCGACGCGCCTGGAATAACACACGGGCATCTGATACGCTCATGTTCGACCTGGCATGCCCGTGTTCCAACTAACACGGTCGTGTGGTCGGCCAAGTGCCTCCATCGACACAGCCCCGAAAACAACCCGAGACTCACACGGGTCTTGGACACGCCCGTGTCCACACCCGTGTCACACCCGAACATGCCTAGGCTTCAGGTTGTGTTCACAGTATCGACACTTCATCGAGCGATGTTCATCGACCACACGACACGGCCTTGGACACGCCCGTGTCATAGGCCGTGTGCCTTGTCTCGACATATCGTCGACCGAAAATCGTCGAATTCCCTGGCCGATCGTCGACACGGGCTTGACACACCCTGAGACATGCCCGTGTCTCAGGCCGTGTGCTCCATCTCAACACATCGTCGAGCGAAAAATGTCGACCTCGCGGCCAAATCATCGACTCAAGCCTGACACGCCCGGGGACACACCCGTGTCCCAAGCCGTGTTACTCCTGCCAAATTCCAGATTTGGCGCAAAATGCCTCCCGTCGCTCTTTTGAGTTTCAGGGCGTTACAACTCTCCTCCTCTTAAAATAATTTCGTCCACGAAATTATATAATGGAAAGACAAGTACCAAATTTAAATTGTACCTGAGCGGAACAACTCCGGATACTCGTCAAGCATAGTCTGCTCTCGCTCCCAAGAGAGCTCCTCTCGACCGCAATTGTCCCATCGGACCTTGACCATCCTGATCTCTTTATTGCGTAGCCACTTGACCTCCGAGTATTCAATCCGCACGTGTTTGACCTTTGTCATCAACCCACTATCCACCGGTAGTTAATCAACCGCGATCACTTGCGAAGGCTCTTGCACCGCCTTCCGTAGCACCGATATATGGAATACATCATGTAAACCACTAAGCTCCACCGAATGCTTCAACTGATAGGCTGCTTAACCAACCCGCTCCAGAACCTCAAAGGGCCCAAGGTATCTCGGGCTTAGCTTTTTCAATCGCCGCACCCGCGAGACACCCATGAACGGCTTGATCTTTAAGTACACATAGTCGCCCACAATGAACTCCACGTTCCTGTGCTTGGCATTATAGTACTTCGCCTGACGGTCCTGAGCGATTAGCAACCTCTCCCGAATGGTACGCACCAACAAAGTAGCATCCTCCACTTCTAATCGCTTATACAACTTTGACTCACCCGTTTCTAGCCAAGACAACGGCGTGCGATATCTTCTACCATATAGGGCCTCGAAGGGTGCCATTTGAATACTCGCCTGGTAGCTATTATTGTACGCAAAATCAACCAAATAGAGATGGTCTTCCCATTTCTTTCCAAACTCCAAGACACACATGCAGAGCATGTCTTCCATAGTTCTATTGACTCTCTCGGTCGGCCCATCCGTTTGCGGATGGAAGGCTGTGCTGAATTTTAACTTTGTTCCCAACATTTGCTGCACTAGCCTCCAATCATTGGATGTGAACCACCCATCTCGGTCACTCATGATGCTGCAGGGGACACCATGAAGCCGTACAATATTATCCACATACAGTTTTGCCAACTTCTCCATTGGATTATCCTTCCTATGCGGGATGAAATGCGACAACTTCGTTAACCGATCCACGACCACCTAGATGGCGTCGTTCCCCTTTTGCGACCTTGGCAACCCATGCACATAGTCCAAAGTGATGTCGTCGAATTTCCACTCCGGAATAGGCAAGGACTTCAGAAATCCTCCCGGCTTTTGGCATTCCGCCTTCACCAAGGCGCAAGTTTGGCACTTCGCCACGTAGAGCGCCACATCTTTCTTCAAACCCGGCCACCAAAATAATTTCTTAATGTCGCGGTACATATTCGTGCTCCCCGGGTGAATTGAGTACTTGGTATGGTGTCCCTCGTACAACAATTCCACCCGCAAATTACCCACACTTGGGACTCACAAACGACCGTCTTTCAAAAGTAATCTATCCTCCACAATGAATTGGCAATTTGACCCATCTAGAGCCTCTACCATGAATTGCTTCATGTGGTCATCCAAATCCAAAGCCTGCCGAATCCGATCAGCAAGGTCATATTGGACTTTAGTCCAATTCAGTACTGCTTCAGCACTTGATTGCTTATCTACACAAACAATCTCCAACGCCTCCAACTCCCGAACCAACCGCTCGTCATGGATCGACAGCCAATTGGCTTGAGCTGGGGCCGACGACTCAACGCGTCTGCAACCGCATTACCTTTACCAGGCACGTAGTGGATCTTGAAAGTATAGTCCCCCAGGTACTTCATCCATCTACGCTGCCGCATATTCAGATCTTTTTGATCAATCAGATATTTCAGGCTCTTGTGATCAGAGTAGATATCAATATTCACACCGTACAAATAGTGCCTCCACAGCTTCAAGGCAAAAATCACGGCTGCTAACTCCAAGTCATGGACCGGATAATTCCTCTCGTGCACTTTCAGCTGTCTCGAGCCATAAGCTATCACACTTCCATGTTGCAGTAGCATGCAACCCAAACCACTCCCCGAAGCATCACTATAAATCTCATAACCTTCGGTCCCACTCGACGAACTCAGCACAGGCGCCGTGGTCAAATGACATTTCATCTCCTCAAAAGCGTGAGCGCACTCCGACGTCCAAACGAACTTCTGCACCTTCGTCGGCAAAGTAGTGAGAGGTAACGCTATCCGCAAGAAGTTCTCTACGAAGCGCGTATAATAGCCGGAAAGCACCAGAAAGCTCCGGACTTCCGCTACCGTAGAAAGTTTAGGCCACTCACGTATCGCAACAATCTTCACTGGATCCACTGCAATACCTTTCCCCACTCACTATATGACCGAGGAACGTTACTGAGGACAACCAACACTCGCACTTCGAGAACTTGGCGTACAATTTATTCCTCCTTAGAGTCTCCAAAACCAAATGATGATGCTTGAAGTGATCTTCCTCACTCTACGAGTACACCAAAATATCATCGATGAAGACGATCACAAAATGGTCCAAGTACTCCCTGAAGGTCCTGTTCATCAGATCCATGAACACTGATGGCGCATTAGTCAGCCCAAACGGAATGACCGTAAACTCATAATGCCGGTATCTTGTACTGAACGCTGTCTTCGGGATATCACTCTCCCTTATTCGCAGCTGATAGTACCCGGACTTGAGGTCCAACTTTGAGTACACCGTCGACCCGACCAACTGATCAAAAAGATCATCGATCCGGGGGATCCGGTACTTGTACTTTTCCGTCAACTTGTTGAGCTCCCGATAATCAATTCATAGCCCCAAGCTTCCGTCCTTCTTCTTAACAAAGAGGACCGGCGCGCTCCAAGTCGAAGTACTTGGGCGCACATACCCTTGCTCCAACAACTCTTGCAGGTGAACCTTCAGCTCCGTAATTTCCTTAGGCGCTAGCCGATATGGAGATCGTGACACAGGCTTTGCACCTGGTACGAGCTCTATCGTAAAATCTATCTCCCGTTGTGGCGGGGCTCCAGGGAGATCTCTAGGTAACACATCAGGGTATTCCGATACCACTGAAATACTATCCAACGCGTGCTTCGGCTTCGCAACCTCCACTAGTGTAAAGAATAGTTCTGCACCGCCACGAACCGCCTTCACCACTTGAAGAGCAGACATCAACGTCTTGCTCGATCCCTTTAAGCTCGTAAAAGTCATCTCACGACTTGCTCCCAACTTGACTTCCTTCCGACCGCAATCAATATAGGCTCGCTGCTCCGAGAGCCAGTCCATGCCAAATATTACGTCGAACTCCTCCAGCGGCGGTAGTGATGTTAGCAAATGGAACTCCTGACTCCCAATCTAAACCTAAGCGCAACAAATTCTACCCGCGCACAATGAGCACCATTGGACCATAACGCATCCAATTTGTCTCTTACCGTCGAAGGAGGCACTCCGACGCGCAATATAATTCCTAAATAAAGGAATGTAAAGCTCCCTAAACGAACGGTGCTCTCGCCAGATAAACTAAAATCGGAACAAAGCTTAGAACAAGTAGTTCTAAGTTAACATGCACAAGGGCGACAAGTATTTAAGGCACAACTATCTTTAAACCATACCTGTTGATGAATTGTAAATATACGTATTTTTGTGCACATTAATTTAGTCATTTTCATTTATTTTCGTCGTTTTTACTTATTTTTGTTCAATAAAATGCTCCTATTCTTGTAAATTTATTACTAACTTGTTTTATTTTATTTTGCAGAAAAAGTTCAAAATCTGCCAAAATTGGGCAGTACACGCCCGTGACAATTTGGTCACGCCCGTGACAGGGCCGTGACATTGCATTTCCCGTGAAATCGGACGATTTCTGAAGTACAAGCTTGATACGCCTGGCGACACGCCCGTGTCACCCGACATGGGGCGTGACCCAAGCCCGTGTCCTCTCCTCTAGACACTTTTCGCTCGACGATCGTCGAGTGTCGACACCAACAGTCACGCCCATCGTCACGCCCGTGACCTAGGGCGTGACTCAATCTCAGCTCGACGATTTCGACTCGACACTTTCCGCTCAACATTCGTCGAGTGTCGACACCAACTGTCACGCCCAGCGTCACGCCCGTGACCTTGGGCATGACCTTTCCAGCTTGCCCGACAAGATGCTGTCAAAGACTTTCGACGCAACCCGTGCCCGATTCTACCTCCCCGACACGCCCAGAGTCACGCCCGTGACCTGGGGCGTGACTGCCGCGAACTCTGCCCGAAGTCAACTTTCCTGTCCAATCGACGGCCGCCTTCATGAATAGTACTGACACGCCCCCCCCCCCCTACACGCCCGTGACGGAGGGCGTGTACTTAGAATTTTTTGCCCATAAATTGCCAATTTCTGTAAGGTCCAAGGGTTCAGATTTTTGGGCCATTTTAGTGTCTTTTTGTGGGCTGCATCCGTGATTTCTAGAGCTATGTAAGGAGATTTCTCCCCCCTTTCTTTCATGTTTGTTTTTTCTTTAGCTTTAGCTCTTGTAATAGCTTGTAATAGTTTCCTTTAAGTAATAAAAATGTTAGATTTTCTCTTCTTATTTGGCTTTGGAATGAACACTTGTGCCCACTTTTCTTCTCCTTTTTATCCTTGGTTTCATCTTTGTTCTTCATTTATGAAATTTGTGTGTGTGTGTGTATGAGTGTAATTAATTTACTTTACATGCTTTTAATTTGTCTCATGATAGGTTTTGTTAGAAATTTATGAAATGATGAATTAGCTTTTTCTCTTTTTCTTCATGTCTTCTTTTAATGTTTTCAACATCTTCACTCTTATGAATGTGTAAAAGAGTTACTAAAGTTTTCTTGATTTTTTTACTTAGCTTTATTTTAGGATGAAAACCCGTTTTGTTCTTTCTCTTTTCATTTCAACTTTTTTAGCACTTTTATGAAATCCTAGAAATGAAAATGTTGAAATTTTAATTTTTCAAAAACTTTGGTTTTTAATATGTTTTGAAAAACTTTTGTCTTCTAAAATTGTAATTTCTTCTTTTTATTTGTTTTTGGCAAAACCTAAGCATGAAAAAGTAAAAGTTTTAATTTTTAGGTAACTTTCATTTTTCTTTCAATTTGTGTGTGTGAGTTTATGAGAATAAATGTTTTGATGCTTTGTTCAAATTATGTAGAGTGTGTGAGTGTAGGTGTTAAATTTTAATGCTTTCTTTTAATGCTTTGTTCAAATTATGTAGAGTGTGTGAGTGTAGGTGTTAGCTTTATTGCTTTCTTGAAATTCATATGGAGTGTGTGTGTTTGTGTGTATTTATTTCCGCCTACTCGTTAAGAGTTAAATGACACATCGTTTTCATTTTCAGTCCTACTCGTTTGAGTAGGACTTGTTATTTTCTTTCTTTATTTTTCCGCCTACTCACTTGAGTTAAATGGCCGGATTTTATTTCCCGCCTACTCGTTCGAGTAGGACTTGTAATTTTCTTTCTTTATTTTTTTTTCTGCCTACTCACTTGAGTCAAATGGACGGATTTTATTTCCCTGTAAATATTTGAGAAAGCCCTGTAATAGCATTTATTTTCTCCTACTCATTTGAGTAGGACTCGCTTTCATTTCAGTCCTACTCATTCGAGTAGAACTTGCAATTTTCAGCTTTTATTTACCGCCCCCACTCGTTTGAGTGGGACTCGCAAATTTCAATTATGCAAATTTCTTTTATGTGTAACTTAGTTTCTTTTTAATTTATAATTTGGAGTGTGCGTGAGTTCTTGTTTTAGCTAACTTTTTAGTTTTCTAAATGTTTGTTATTTTTCTTATGTCCCCTTCTTATAATCGTTTAGCGTTTAATTTCGAACTTGCGCCTCACTAAATTATAAGCCGTCCCCATACCGATGTGTGGCTAATCGCTTTTAGCATCGGCATCGAAGAGCATTGGGACATTTAAAATGATTTCTAATAATTGAAGCTCTTTATTTTCATTTTAATTTAAGGACTTAAGGTTTACCCCGGGTTTACGACGCGTAGGACCACATATCGATGTGTGGGCCCTATTTCCGTAGTCCATATGCTAGCTAGCCGAGAGGTCGTGCATATGGACCGATCACCCCTGGGTAAATAGAGTTGCATGCATACCCTCGAGAGAGGACAAGCATAATTCTACCGGATTGGGTTCCCCACCAAATAGCGGGGTTCTTAGCGTAAAGCGGGCGTTAAGAGGAATCCTTCGTCGGACTAACGTTCGGTCGAATAGTGTTAACGTTCAGGTGAGCAATATTCCTAGAGATAAGTGCGCTCACATTTGTGGAACCTCCACGGCCAAGTTGCCTTTTATTAATTTGAAAACTAACTCCTATAATTATTAAAAATTGTTTTAGTCTTAATCCGATTCGATGTCGAGCGTTAACCCTTCATCGAATATTGTCTAAATCATTTTTTTGCTCCTTTACTTTTTCCGTCTTTACTTTACAAAAAAAATCAGCCTTACTTTCAGTAAAATAATAGTCCTCCCGGAGGAGTAAGAATAGTCAACACGACCCCGAGAACAATACGACCTCGGTATTCCCCCGAATATCGAGTACTACTTGCGATAGGTGCACTTGCCTACCCGAGTAAGCCCGCGGCGATCGACTCACCAAACCAACCACAGTAAGAGTCTGTTCGAGGGCCCATCAAGTTTTTGGCGCCGTTGCCGGGGACTCTCTTTTCGAGTTGCTATTTCGAATTGCGGAGTCTATTACTTTTACTTATTTTCTATAAAATAAAACTAAAACCTTTATTTTAAAACAGAAAAAGAAGTTTATTTTGTTTTATTTTTGTTTGGGTGTATGACCCGTGGACAACCCTCTGAGTGTGAAGATTTTCACTTCGACCCTGAGATCGAACGCTCTCTTGCGCGTATTCGATCTCAAAGCCGAAATCCTTCTTTAGATCCCGAGGAATCTATCGGAGAACCCACTGTTGTAGTTATGGTCGTGCCTAACCTTCCCCCGGCAGCCGAGCGTACTATGTCTTATTACGCCCGGCCTAACCTGGATGATTCTGGGTCGAGTATTGTTCGCCCTGCAGTGGCGAATAATAATTTTGAAATAAAGTCGAGTGTCATTCAAATGGTCCAAAACGCCGTGCAGTTCGATGGACTGCCGGATGAGGACCCGAATGTCCACTTGTCCACTTTCTTGGAGATATGCGACACCTTCAAGATTAATGGCGTCACTGATGATGCCATTCATTTGCGCTTATTTCCTTTTTCCCTTAAGTCCAAAGCCAAGGCGTGGTTGAATGCCCTCCCGCGAGGATGTATCACCACGTGGGCTGAGTTGACGGAACGGTTCCTAACGAAGTACTTTCCGCCCGCAAAAACTGCAAAGTTGCGGGCAGACATTTCTTCGTTTGTGCAAAACGATCCTGAGTCTCTATACGAGACTTGGGAACGGTTTAAGGAATTCCTCCGTCATTGCCCGCACCACGCGCTGCCAACGTGGTTGCAAGTTCAAAATTTTTATAATGGGCTGAATTTTCAGACGCGTCAAATGATTGACGCGGCTGCCGGGGGTACGCTTAACAACAAAACCCCCGAGGCCGCCCAGGCTTTATTCGAAGAGATGGCTATAAATGCCTATCCATGGAACGTCCTGCGGGGACGCCCAAAGCCGGCGGCCGGTCTTTTTGAAATGGATGCCACTGCTCTCTTGACCCTTCAAGTTGAAAGGTTAACAAAGCAGGTGGCGGAGATGTCTGCTGCCTCCTCCACTCCGCCTTGTTTTATTCCCCCTAACGTCTGCGTAGCTGAAGAGTTCGTGGACTTCATGGGAATTTCGGGTCGTCCTCCCTTCAACCCCAACAACAACCCTTATAGTAATAACTATAATCCGGGTTGGAGGAATCACCCCAACTTCTCGTGGAGCAACCCGAATAATGCTCAGCGTCCCCCTATTTCTTATGCGCCCGGATTTCTTCCTCCTCCTCCTCTTCCGAAACCCTCCCCGATGGAGGAAAATTTTTCGAAGTATATTGCGTCCAACGAGTCAAATATCCGGAACATTACCGGATCGCTAAAAACACTCGAACAACAGGTTGGACAGCTGGCGAGGATGATGTCCGAGCGCGCTCTCGGGGCACTGCCGGGAAACACGGAGCCCAATCCGCGGGAGAACGCCAATGCTATAACCCTCCGTAGCGGAAAGGAGGTGGCCGATCCAAAACGGACCGACCCTCAGGGTTTCTGATTGGACTTCCCCGAACGCGTTTCAGGGATGTTTCTACCCCCCTCTCTTTACTTTTGTACATATCGCATTTTATTTAATTTTTGTTCCGCATACTTACGTTACAACATTGGGGACAATGTTGGACTTAAGTATGAGGGTATTTTCGTGCTTTACTTTCTGCACTTCAATTTTTTCTGCATTTCAAAAATACAAAAAAAAAACATATAACAACAAAAAAAAACAAAAAAAAATTAAAAAACATCTTAAAATGAAAAAAAAAAATTTATGAAAAATCCAAAAAAAAATTTTTTCTCTTTCTTTCTTTTTTCCAAAAACTCAAAAATAAATTAAAAAAATATATAACAAAACAAAAAAAAAAACAATAATATTTAGTTTCACTTTGTAAATATTTTTTTTTCATTTTTTATACATACTCTTTTCTCTCTCCCCATTCCTCATTCTTGTAAAAACCTCTCTTTTTCTCCCTCGATTTTGTACATATAATAAAAATTCTCTTAAAAAATACAAAAAAAGATAATAAAAAAAAAATAATTTCAAAAAAATTGAGAAAACCTAAAATACAAAAAAAGATAATAAATGAAAAACAGAAAAAAAATGATGATAAAAACTATAAAAATAATAAAAAAAAGGTTTTGAAACAAATAAATCAAATATTCCATCCTTAACTTTTCTGCTACCCAAAAATTCCGTTTTGAATTTATTTATATGCGAATTTGATTAATTCTTTGTTCACTACCCGTTTGTTAATTATTGACTGAAAAATTTAAATTCCCTGGGTTAAGTTTTAAAGAATTCTTTATGCTTTGTTAAAAAATAGCGAACTCGTTTTAGGCACTACTTCTAATTTTTCATTGATAGGAGCACGTATATTATGTTAGGAAATAACGACTATAGAATTCAATTATACTTACTTTTAGATTTCTGAAAAAAAATTGGAACGTACAAATTATTAAGGTTGCTCTCAAAAATTTTTAGGATTAAAATCTAGTTTTCCTTTCTCCCCTTACTTTTCATGACCTACTTAGCATGAAAAATTTCTATCCTTAAAAGATCATATGTCAATGGGAATAAGATTTCATTCCGTAAACATAGGCAACCAATAATTTTAAAAGATTATATATGGAGTAAGAGGATAAAATTCATTACTCCTACAAATATACATTGGGTTAATTTTATTCTTATGAAGTTGAAAAACAAAAATTATATTAGCAAAATAAGATTTCGTTTTCCTAATAATCCAAAAGAAAAAAAAAATGGAGGTTCGAGAAAAAAATTACCTCGCCTCAAAAATCAAAACCCTCTTCATAAACCCACTACCCCCTTAGCCAATTACACGATTCTAGAATTAATTCAAAAATCTTTTTGAGAGCATAATTAGTAAATTGTATTATTTCCAGTAGCACTCGTATAAGCTAGAGTTCTTATAATTCCAAACTATTTTCGTTAATCTAACCATTATAAATGTTGCCTTCTATTTGATTACATCAAGAAGTCTTTTGGCCAAAACTTTTGCGCTATTTAAATCATCTACATAATTTTAGGACTTAACTCTTACACCCCGCATATTTATTTCGATCTCTCTTATAATTGATTAAGCGATAGCTAAACTTAGAGTTTTTTTTTATTCCTTATAGATTCACCTCAAACTTTTGCTTGGAATAACAAAAGCCTAAGTATTTGGGTATTTGATGAATTGTAAATATACGTATTTTTGTGCACATTAATTTAGTCATTTTCATTTATTTTCGTCGTTTTTACTTATTTTTGTTCAATAAAATGCTCCTATTCTTGTAAATTTATTACTAACTTGTTTTATTTTATTTTGCAGAAAAAGTTCAAAATCTGCCAAAATTGGGCAGTACACGCCCGTGACAATTTGGTCACGCCCGTGACAGGGCCGTGACATTGCATTTCCCGTGAAATCGGACGATTTCTGAAGTACAAGCTTGACACGCCTGGCGACACGCCCGTGTCACCCGACACGGGGCGTGACCCAAGCCCATGTCCTCTCCTCTCGACACTTTCCGCTCGACGATCGTCGAGTGTCGACACCAACAGTCACGCCCAGCGTCACGCCCGTGACCTAGGGCGTGACTCAATCTCAGCTCGACGATTTCGACTCGACACTTTCCGCTCGACATTCGTCGAGTGTCGACACCAACTGTCACGCCCAGCGTCACACCCGTGACCTGGGGCGTGACCTTTCCAGCTGGCCTGACAAGATGCTGCCAAAGACTTTCTACGCAACCCGTGCCCGGTTCTACCTCCCGGACACACCCAGAGTCACGCCCGTGACCTGGGGCATGACTGCCGCGAACTCTGCCCGAAGTCAACTTTCTTGTCCAATCGACGGCCTCCTTCATGAATAGTACTGACACGCCCCCCCTACACGCCCGTGACGGAGGGCGTGTACTTAGAATTTTTTGCCTATAAATTGCCCATTTCTGTAAGGTCCAAGGGTTCAGATTTTTGGGCCATTTTAGTGTCTTTTTGTGGGCTGCATCCGTGATTTCTAGAGCTATGTAAGGAGATTTCTCCCCCCTTTCTTTCATGTTTGTTTTTGCTTTAGCTTTAGCTCTTGTAATAGCTTGTAATAGTTTCCTTTAAGTAATAAAAATGTTAGATTTTCTCTTCTTATTTGGCTTTGGAATGAACACTTGTGCCCACTTTTCTTCTCCTTTTTATCCTTGGTTTCATCTTTGTTCTTCATTTATGAAATGTGTGTGTGTGTGTATATGAGTGTAATTAATTTACTTTACATGCTTTTAATTTGTCTCATGATAGGTTTTGTTAGAAATTTATGAAATGATGAATTAGCTTTTTCTCTTTTTCTTCATGTCTTCTTTTAATGTTTTCAACATCTTCACTCTTATGAATGTGTAAAAGAGTTACTAAAGTTTTCTTGATTTTTTTACTTAGCTTTATTTTAGGATGAAAACCCTTTTTGTTCTTTCTCTTTTCATTTCAACTTTTTTAGCACTTTTATGAAATCCTAGGAATGAAAATGTTGAAAATTTAATTTTCCAAAACTTTGGTTTTTAATATGTTTTGAAAAACTTTTGTCTTCTAAAATTGTAATTTCTTCTTTTTATTTGTTTTTGGCAAAACCTAAGCATGAAAAAGTAAAAGTTTTAATTTTTAGGTAACTTTCATTTTTCTTTCAATTTGTGTGTGTGAGTTTATGAGAATAAATGTTTTGATGCTTTGTTCAAATTATGTAGAGTGTGTGAGTGTAGGTGTTAAATTTTTATGCTTTCTTTTAATGCTTTGTTCAAATTATGTAGAGTGTGTGAGTGTAGGTGTTAGCTTTATTGTTTTCTTGAAATTCATATGGAGTGTGTGTGTTTGTGGGTATTTATTTCCGCCTACTCGTTAAGAGTTAAATGTTGCATCGTTTTCATTTTCAGTCCTACTCGTTTGAGTAGGACTTGTTATTTTCTTTATTTATTTTTCCGCCTACTCACTTGAGTTAAATGGCCGGATTTTATTTCCCGCCTACTCGTTCGAGTAGGACTTGTAATTTTCTTTCTTTATTTTTTTTTCCGCCTACTCACTTGAGTCAAATGGATGGATTTTATTTCCCTGTAAATATTTGAGAAAGCCCTGTAATAGCATTTATTTTCTCCTACTCATTTGAGTTGGACTCGCTTTCATTTCAGTCCTACTCGTTCGAGTAGGACTTGCAATTTTCAGCTTTTATTTACCGCCCCCACTCGTTTGAGTGGGACTCGCAAATTTCAATTATACAAATTTCTTTTATGTGTAACTTAGTTTCTTTTTAATTTATAATTTGGAGTGTGCGTGAGCTCTTGTTTTAGCTAACTTTTCAGTTTTCTAAATGTTTGTTATTTTTCTTATGTCCCCTTCTTATAATCGTTTAGCGTTTAATTTCGAACTTGCGCCTCACTAAATTATAAGCCGTCCCCATACCGATGTGTGGCTAATCGCTATTAGCCTTGGCATCGAAGAGCATTGGGACATTTAAAATGATTTCTAATAATTGAAGCTCTTTATTTTCATTTTAATTTAAGGACTTAAGGTTTACCCCGGGTTTACGACGCGTAGGACCACATATCGATGTATGGGCCCTATTTCCGTAGTCCATATGCTAGCTAGCCGAGAGGCCGTGCATATGGACCGATCACCCCTGGGTAAATAGAGTTGCGTGCATACCCTCGAGAGAGGACAAGCGTAATTCTACCGGATTGGGTTCCCCACCCAATAGCGGGGTTCTTAGCGTAAAGCGGGCGTTAAGAGGAATCCTTCGTAGGACTAACGTTCGGTCGAATAGTCTTAACGTTCAGGTGAGCAATATTCCTAGAGATAAGTGCGCTCACATTTGTGGAACCTCCATGGCCAAGTTGCCTTTTATTAATTTGAAAACTAAGTCCTATAATTATTAAAAATTGTTTTAGTCTTAATCCGATTCGATGCCGAGCGTTAACCCTTCATCGAATATTGTCTAAATCATTTTTTTTGCTCCTTTACTTTTTCCGTCTTTACTTTACAAAAAAAAATCACCCTTACTTTCAGTAAAATAATAGTCCTCCCGGAGGAGTAAGAATAGTCAACACGACCCCGAGAACAATACGACCTCGGTATTCCCCGAATATCGAGTACTACTTGCGATAGGTGCACTTGCCTACCCGAGCAAGCCCGCGGCGATCGATTCACCGAACCAACCACAGTAAGAGTCTGTTCGCGGGCCCATCAAGTTTTTGGCGCCGTTGCCGGGGACTCTCTTTTCGAGTTGCTATTTTGAATTGCGGAGTCTATTACTTTTACTTATTTTCTATAAAAAAAACTAAAACCTTTATTTTAAAACAAAAAAAGATGTTTATTTTGTTTTATTTTTGTTTGGGTGTATGACCCATGGACAACCCTCCGAGTTTGAAGATTTTGACTTCGACCCTGAGATCGAACGCTCTCTTGCGCGTATTTGATCTCAACGCCGAAATCCTTCTTTAGATCGCGAGGAATCTATCGGAGAACCCACTGTTGTAGTTATCGCCGCGCCTAACCTTCCCCCGGCGGCCGAGTGTACTATGTCTTATTACGCCCGACATAACCTGGATGATTCTGGGTCGAGTATAGTTCGCCCTGCGGTGGCGAATAATAATTTTGAAATAAAGTCGAGTGTCATTCAAATGGTCCAAAACGCCGTGCAGTTCGATGGACTGCCGGATGAGGACCCGAATGTCCACTTGTCCAATTTCTTGGAGATATGCGACACCTTCAAGATTAATGGCGTCACTGATGACGCTATTCATTTGCGCTTATTTCCTTTTTCCCTTAAGTCTAAAGCCAAGGCATGGTTGAATGCCCTCCCACGAGGATGTATCACCACGTGGGCTGAGTTGACGGAACGGTTCCTAACGAAGTACTTTCCGCCCGCAAAAACTGCAAAGTTGCGGGCAGACATTTCTTTGTTTGTGCAAAACAATCCTGAGTCTCTATACGAGACTTGGGAATGGTTTAAGGATTTCCTCCGTCGTTGCCCGCACCACGCGCTGCCAACGTGGTTGCAAGTTCAAATTTTTTATAATGGGCTGAATTTTCAGACGCGTCAAATGATTGACGCGGCTGCCGGGGGTACGCTTAACAACAAAACCCCCGAGGCAGCCCAGGCTTTATTCGAAGAGATGGCTATGAACGCCTATCAATGGAACGTCCCGCAGGGACGCCGAAAGCCGGCGCCCGGTCTTTTTGAAGTGGATGCCACTGCTCTCTTGACCCTTCAAGTTGAAAGGTTAACAAAGCAGGTGGCGGAGATGTCTGCTGCCTCCTCCACTCCGCCTTGTTGTATTCCCCCTAACGTCTGTGTAGCTGAAGAGTTCGTGGACTTCATGGGAAATTCGGGTCGTCCTCCCTTCAACCCCAACAACAACCCTTATAGTAATAACTATAATCCAGGTTGGAGGAATCACCCCAACTTCTCGTGGAGCAACCCGAATAATGCTCAGCGTCCCCCTATTTCTTATGCGCCCGGATTTCTTCCTCCTCCTCCTCTTCCGAAACCCCGATGGAGGAAAATTTTTCGAAGTATATTGCGTCCAACGAGTCAAATATCCGAAACATTACCGGATCGCTAAAAACACTCGAACAACAGGTTGGACAGCTGGCGAGGATGATGTCCGAGCGCACGCTCGGGGCACTACCGGGAAACACGGAGCCCAATCCGCGGGAGAACTCCAACGCTATAACCCTCCGTAGCGGAAAGGAGGTGGCCGATCCAAAACGGACCGACCCTCAGGGTTTCTGATTGGACTTCCCCGAACGCGTTTCAGGGACGTTTCTACCCCCCTCTCTTTACTTTTGTACATATCGCATTTTATTTAATTTTTGTTCCGCATACTTACGTTACAACATTGGGGACAATGTTGGACTTAAGTATGAGGGTATTTTCGTGCTTTACTTTCTGCACTTCAATTTTTTCTGGATTTCAAAAATACAAAAAAAAATACATATAACAACAAAACAAAAACCAAAAAAAAATAAAAAACATCTTAAAATGAAAAAAAAATTTATGAAAAATCCAAAAAAAAATTTTTCTCTTTCTTTCTTTTTTCTAAAAACTCAAAAACAAATTAAAAAAATATATAACAAAACAAAAAAAACAATAATATTTAGTTTCACTTTGTAAATATTTTTTTTCATTTTTTGTACATACTCTTTTCTCTTTCCCCATTCCTCATTCTTGTAAAAACCTCTCTTTTTCTCCCTTGATTTTGTACATATAATAAAAATTCTCTTAAAAAATACAAAAAAAGATAATAATAAAAAAATAATTTCAAAAAAATTGAGAAAATCTAAAATACAAAAAAAGATAATAAATGAAAAATAGAAAAAAAATGATGATAAAAACTATAAAAATCAAAAAAAAATGTTTTGAAACAAATAAATTAAATATTCCATCCTTAACTTTCCTGCTACCCAAAAATTCCGTTTTGAGTTTATTTATATGCGAATTTGATTAATTTTTTGTTCACTACACGTTTGTTAATTATTGACTGAAAAATTTAAATACCCGGGGTTAAGTTTTAAAGAATTCTTTATGCTTTGTTAAAAAATAGCGAACTCGTTTTAGACACTACTTCTAATTTTTCATTGATAGGAGCACGTATATTATGTTAGGAAATAACGACTATAGAATTCAATTATACTTACTTTTAGATTTCTGAAAAAAAATTGGAACGTACAAATTATTAAGGTTGTTCTCAAAAATTTTTAGGATTAAAATCTAGTTTTCCTTTCTCCCCTTACTTTTCATGACCTACTTAGCATGAAAAATTTCTATCCTTAAAAGATCATATGTCAATGGGAATAAGATTTCGTTCCGTAAACATAGGCACCCAGTAATTTTAAAAGATTATATATGGAGTAAGAGGATAAAATTCATTACTCCTACAAATATACATTAGGTTAATTTTATTCTTATGAAGTTGAAAAACAAAAATTATATTAGGAAAATAAGATTTCGTTTTCCTAATAATCCAAAAGAAAAAAAATGGAGGTTCAAGAAAAAAATTACCTCGCCTTAAAAATCAAAACCCTCTTCATAAACCCACTACCCCCTTAGCCAATTACACGATTCTAGAATTAATTCAAAAATCTTTTTGAAAGCATAATTAGTAAATTGTATTATTTCCAGTAGCACTCGTATAAGCTATAGTTCTTATAATTCCAAACTATTTTTGTTAATCTAACCATTACAAATGTTGCCTTCTATTTGATTACATCAAGAAGTCTTTTGGCCAAAACTTTTGCGCTATTTAAATCATCTACATAATATTAGGACTTAACTCTTACACCCCGTATATTTATTTCGATCTCTCTTATAATTGATTAAGCGATAGCTAAACTTAGAGTTTTTTTTATTCCTCATATATTCACCTCAAACTTTTGCTCTAGAATAGCAAAAGCCTAAGTATGGGGGTATTTGATGAATTGTAAATATACGTATTTTTGTGCACATTAATTTAGTCATTTTCATTTATTTTCGTCATTTTTACTTATTTTTGTTCAATAAAATGCTTCTATTCTTGTAAATTTATTACTAACTTGTTTTATTTTATTTTGCAGAAAAAGTTCAAAATCTGCCAAAATTGGGCAGTACACGCCCGTGACAATTTGGTCACGCCCGTGACAGGGCCGTGACATTGCATTTCCCGTGAAATCAGACGATTTCTGAAGTACAAGCTTGACACGCCTGGCGACACGCCCGTGTCAACCGACACGGGGCGTGACCCAAGCCCGTGTCCTCTCCTCTCGACACTTTCCGCTCGACGATCGTCGAGTGTCGACACCAATAGTCACGCCCAGCGTCACGCCCGTGACCTAGGGCATGACTCAATCTCAGCTCGACGATTTCGACTCGACACTTTCCGCTCGACATTCGTCGAGTGTCGACACCAACTGTCACGCCCAGCGTCACGCCCGTGACCTGGGGCGTGACCTTTCCAACTGGCCTGACAAGATGCTGCCAAAGACTTTCGACGCAACCCGCACCCGGTTCTACCTCCCCGACACGCCCAGAGTCACGCCCGTGACCTGGGGCGTGACTGCCGCGAACTCTGCCCGAAGTCAACTTTCCTGTCCAATCGACGGCCTCCTTCATGAATAGTACTGACACGCCCCCCCTACACGCCCGTGGCGGAGGGCGTGTACTTAGAATTTTTTGCCTATAAATTGCCCATTTCTGTAAGGTCCAAGGGTTCAGATTTTTGGGCCATTTTAGTGTCTTTTTGTGGGCTGCATCCGTGATTTCTAGAGCTATGTAAGGAGATTTCTCCCCCCTTTCTTTCATGTTTGTTTTTGCTTTAGCTTTAGCTCTTGTAATAGCTTGTAATAGTTTCCTTTAAGTAATAAAAATGTTAGATTTTCTCTTCTTATTTTGCTTTGGAATGAACACTTATGCCCACTTTTCTTCTCCTTTTTATCCTTGGTTTCATCTTTGTTCTTCATTTATGAAATGTGTGTGTGTGTGTGTATGAGGGTAATTAATTTACTTTACATGCTTTTAATTTGTCTCATTATAGGTTTTGTTAGAAATTTATGAAATGATGAATTAGCTTTTTCTCTTTTTCTTCATGTCTTCTTTTAATGTTTTCAACATCTTCACTCTTATGAATGTGTAAAAGAGTTACTAAAGTTTTCTTGATTTTTTTACTTAGCTTTATTTTAGGATGAAAACCTGTTTTGTTCTTTCTCATTTCATTTCAACTTTTTTAGCACTTTTATGAAATCCTAGTAATGAAAATGTTGAAATTTTAATTTTCCAAAAACTTTTGTTTTTAATATGTTTTGAAAAACTTTTGTCTTCTAAAATTGTAATTTCTTCTTTTTATTTGTTTTTGGCAAAACCTAAGCATGAAAAAGTAAAAGTTTTAATTTTTATGTAACTATCATTTTTCTTTCAATTTTTGTGTGTGAGTTTATGAGAATAAATGTTTTGATGCTTTGTTCAAATTATGTAGAGTGTGTGAGTGTAGGTGTTAAATTTTAATGCTTTCTTTTAATGCTTTGTTCAAATTATGTAGAGTGTGTGAGTGTAGGTGTTAGCTTTATTGCTTTCTTGAAATTCATATGGAGTGTGTCTGTTTGTGTGTATTTATTTCTGCCTACTCGTTAAGAGTTAAATGGCGCATCGTTTTCATTTTCAGTCCTACTCGTTTGAGTAGGACTTGTTATTTTCTTTCTTTATTTTTCCGCCTACTCACTTGAGTTAAATGGCCGGATTTTATTTCCCGCCTACTCGTTCGAGTAGGACTTGTAATTTTCTTTCTTTATTTTTTTTTCCGCCTACTCACTTGAGTCAAATGGACGGATTTTATTTCCCTGTAAATATTTGAGAAAGCCCTGTAATAGCATTTATTTTCTCCTACTCATTTGAGTAGGACTCGCTTTCATTTCAGTCCTACTCGTTCGAGTAGGACTTGCAATTTTCAGCTTTTATTTACCGCCCCCACTCGTTTGAGTGGGACTCGCAAATTTCAATTATGCAAATTTCTTTTATGTGTAACTTAGTTTCTTTTTAATTTATAATTTGGAGTGTGCTTGAGTTCTTGTTTTAGCTAACTTTTCAGTTTTCTAAATGTTTGTTATTTTTCTTATGTCCCCTTCTTATAATCGTTTAGCGTTTAATTTCGAACTTGCGCCTCACTAAATTATAAGTCCGTCCCCATACTGATGTGTGGCTAATCGCTATTAGCCTCGGCATCGAAGAGCATTGGGACATTTAAAATGATTTCTAATAATTGAAGCTCTTTATTTTCATTTTAATTTAAGGACTTAAGGTTTACCCCGGGTTTACGACGCGTAGGACCACATATCGATGTGTGGGCCCTATTTCCGTAGTCCATATGCTAGCTATCCGAGAGGCCGTGCATATGGACCGATCACCCCTGGGTAAATAGAGTTGTGTGCATACCCTCGAGAGAGGACAAGCGTAATTTTACCGGATTGGGTTCCCCACCCAATTGCGGGGTTCTTAGCGTAAAGCGGGCGTTAAGAGGAATCCTTCGTCGGACTAACGTTCGGTCGAATAGTCTTAACGTTCAGGTGAGCAATATTCCTAGAGATAAGTGCGCTCATATTTGTGGAAACTCCACGGCCAAGTTGCCTTTTATTAATTTGAAAACTAAGTCCTATAATTATTAAAAATTGGTTTAGTCTTAATCTGATTCGATGCCGAGCGTTAACCCTTCATCGAATATTGTCTAAATCATTTTTTTTTGCTCCTTTACTTTTTCCGTCTTTAATTTACAAAAACAAAATCACCCTTACTTTCAGTAAAATAATAGTCCTCCCGGAGGAGTAAGAATAGTCAACACGACCCCGAGAACAATACGATCTCGGTATTCCCCCGAATATCGAGTACTACTTGCAATAGGTGCACTTGCCTACCCGAGCAAGCCCGCGGCGATCAACTCACCGAACCAACCACAGTAAGAGTTTGTTCGCGGGCCCATCACCTGTCCTCACAGCGGCGTGCTTCCTCAAGGGCTTTAGGCACTCACGGGCATAATGCCCCGGCTCCCCATAGTTGAAACATGCGTACGGGGTTTGGCCTGTAGATGCCCCCGAAGCACCGAAAGGAGGGACTAGACCCAAAGTCCTAGCCTTCTTATACCACCTACGATATCCAAACTTTGAGGTGTTTGGCATTTTGAATGTCGTTTCCTTTGCACTAAAGTCCTCTACTGCTCCTGACATAGCTTTCTTAGCCTTCTGAGCACCATTCCAACATTCACGGGCAAAATGCCCTTTCTTGCCACAAGCAAAACATGTGTAAGTAGCTTTATTAGTCGATGTCGTAGCCCCTTTCTCCAGCATTCCGCCGAATGCAACTCTTATGGGGCTTGCATAGTTCGATACCATGGTCGCTGTAATCGGGAGAGTCTTCCTCAAATCTACTTCCTAAGATCTAGCTGATTCCACCAAGGCTCGGAATCCCAATAACTTTGGTCCTAGCAGTAGAACTCGTAACTCGACGCACATGCCATTATAAAATCTATCGAATGTAGCTTGCTCATTATCCAACTCGAAGCATGGGTAGCGGCTTATCATAAGAAATGCTTGCAAATATTCCTCAACTGTGTGCGCTTCCTGCACTAAATGCATATTCAGCTGCTGCCCCGATGGTCTAACAAAAGTCATCTGCTCCATCACGCCAACCGGCGTTGAATCCACATTAGGGGCGCAGGGTTGTACATTTATTCCATGCTGTGCACCCGTCACAGCGAACACCGCTTCAACGATCCTTCTAACGATTTCATACGAAGGAGGGGTCTCAAACACCTCACCCGGTGCACTATACTCCTCAGAAACCGGACATTCTGGCGGCCCATCACCACTTCTGGTCACCTATAGTGGTACAAAACACCGTTAAGCGACCAAATAAAATTGCAAACACAATTATATTAACATGCAGGTTCCACAATCACGTGTATTTTCATTCCTAAGTGGACATTCATGGGTTCTTTTGTTGTTATAACGATGACGCACTCACATGTGCTCACCACCCCTTAAAAAGAATTTGTCCACGAATTCATTTGATGTCTGACTGAAACCAGAAGTCTGAGGATCGAAACCCACAGGTCCGAGGATCGAAACCTCGCTTTGTTACAAAATTGTAACACCACCCTTCCGTCGCGTAGCATATAGCAGTAGGTACGGCCGGGGCCCGGGGCCATATAACATGGACATAACGGGTGGTTACTCAAAGGAAACCATCCAACCAATCCAACGTCCTACATAGAGCATTCTAGCGGAAACAGTTTTATAAGTTGCAATTAAAAGAACCCAGCACCAAGCATGAATGTCCACTAAATACCAAATAGGAATGTAGTACATACACAAGTACAAGCCTTAAGGCCTTACATAATGGTTCACTTCAAATTACATGTTTTACAAACCACTGCATGTAGGCCGGTCATACATGAACAAAAGCAAGTAAACACGCCAATTAGGCCTTCGAGGGCCGACTTCGCAATTTGGGCTTTAGTCCGCTATTGACTGCTTGGTCCAGCAGCACCTGCACGCAACAAACCACCGCACGGTGGCAAACAAAAGCAACGGTCAGCAATGCTGACCAAAATATAACGATCCTGCCCCCAATTCGGGGCAGCGATGGTCCTTCCCTGCACTTATTAGCAAAACCAAGCAGTGTATAAACATTCATTTCATCACAGGCGCAGGCTCACACGACCACACACCCCGTCCACTCAGGGCACATTATCGGTGAACACAATCAAAGTCTGCCGACTCACCACCGTCCCTTTGGACGACCAAACAATGAGCAATTAGTCTTCCCGGCATGGGTCACGGTAATTAAAACTATAGACTGTCGAAGACCCTCATCTATGCCAACGGCAAGTGCCACGTAACCTTAGGTATCTTTAACCGAACGACATAGAATGGGTACGGTTCCATCTAACCCGTTCTCACATCGCAACGTTAATTCAAAACATATGCGCAGGTCAAACTTCTCCGGAGTCCCGTTTCCGTCACACATTTCACATAACTCAGTTATATTCAAGTTGGCTCTCAGGCCTCCAAGTTGACAAGATCACGCATCTGCCCAGTTTTCCGGGTGCACCTTTGGGTTAATCCCCAAGGCTCCCTGTTGCAATCTACCACGTAGAAAACCCGAAAAACAAACAATCGCAAGGAGTCTTCTCCGGCAATTATGCAATGCAACATCACCGATCCCGACCAACATGTCCGGGTAGGCTTCACACATCATGCCTATGTCCGTTCTCGAATACGGACTCTAAACAAAGGGGAATTTACATATCTACCCGAAGGAACGCCTCCAACTCACTGCAAACTCGCGAGAGCGGGCTTCCTATGCAAAGAAGGAGAGCTTCACATGCTCAAGAAGAGAATCATTACCCTAGCATTCTTCCTCAGTGTCATGGAAATGTAAGCGGATGAAAGGCACCACACTCTCTTTGCCTCTGTATATCCGAAGTCGGCTCGCGATTTGGAGCTTCGAAGCTCCTCCAATTGTCATATCTAAGCTTCTTCTTCCTCCTTTGCTCTCCTCTCTCTCTTGACTTAGAAAGAGAACCACTCAAACGAAATGAGGGTTTCAAGGGTCCAATCCCATGTATATCCCATCAGGAACAACCCCCAACCGTTGGATCCCAAATTAAAGAAACGAACGGCCTTGATTCGGGCCAGAAATGCTAAAACTGGGCCGAACACGGCCTGCGACACGCCCGTGTCCAGGGCTGTGTCCCCCATTTACCGTCAAAATCGACGCGCCTGGAACAACACACGGGCATCCGACAAGCCCGTGTTTGACCTGACATGCCCGTGTTCCAACTAACACGGTTGTGTGGTCGGCCGTGTGCCTCCATCGACACAGCCCCGAAAATAACCCAAGACTCACACGGGTCTTGGTCACGCCAGTGTCCACACCCGTGTCACACCCGAGCACGCCTGGGCTTCAGGCCGTGTTCACAGTCTCGACACTTCATCGAGCAATGTTCGTCGACCACACGACACGGCCTTGGACACGCCCGTGTCCTAGGCCGTGTGCCTTGTCTCGATACATCGTCGACCGAAAATCGTCGACTTCCCTCGTTGATCGTCGACACGGGCTCGACACGCCCTGAGACACGCCCGTGTCTCATGCCGTGTGCCCCGTCTCGACATATTGTCGAGCGAAAAACTTCGATCTCGCGACCAAATCGTCGACTCAGGCCTGACACGCTCTGGGACACGCCCGTGTCGCAGGCCGTGTGCCTCCTGCTAAATTCAAGATTTGGCCTAAAACGCCTCCCGTAGCTCTTTTGAGTTTCGGGGCGTTACAAAGTTTGCCTTCCTAAATGGTAACATAAAGGAGGAAGTGTATGTGGAATAACCTCCAGGTTTCGTTGATCCTAACTTTTCTGATTATGTCTATTTCCTGCACAAGGCCCTATATGGTCTGAAACAAACTCCTAGAGCTTGGTATGAGACGATGTCTAGCTTTCTACTTGAGAATAAGTTCACAAGGGGAAATATAGGCAAGATATTATTTCTTAGGGAAATAAAAGGCAAGATTTTGCTAGTGCAAATCTATGTCGACGACATTATTTTTGGCTCTACAAACGACAAACTCTGCAAAAAGTTCTCAAAACTTATGCAAGGGAAGTTCGAAATGAGCAGTATGGGCGAGCTGAAGTATTTCTTAGGGCTTTAGGTGAAATAATCTGAAGATGGAATTTTCATCTCGCAGACCAAGTTCACCAAAGAGCTGATTAAAAAATTTGGAATGGAGAACACAACCTCCATGAGGACTCCAATGGGCTCAACTATGTCTCTGGACAAGGATGAAAAAGGGAAACCTTTTGATGAAACCAAGTACAGAAGCATAATTGGATCCTTGCTCAACCTTACTGCCAGTAGACCCGACATAATGTTTTCAACATGTGTCTGTGCTAGATTTTAGGTGAACTCTAAGGAATCTCACTACGCCGCTGCAAAGCGGATTTTGAGATACCTTAAAGGTACACCAAATCTTGGCTTATGGTACCCAAGAAGTAATGACAGCGAACTAATTGGTTTTTCAGATGCGATTTTGCAGGAAGCAAAGATGACAGGAAAAGCACCTCTGGGACGTGCCAATTCTTTGGAAGAAGGCTAATCTCCTGGAGTAGTAAGAAGTAGAACTGTGTCGCAATCTCAACGGCCGAGTTAGAGTACATCTCTACAGGCAGTGTTGTGCACAGTTACTCTGGATAAAGAATCAATTTGAGGATTACAACTTGAAGTTCAAGGATGTCCCATTGTTTTGCAACTCTTCTAGCGCAATTGCAATAACCAACGACCCAGTCTCGCACAGCCGGACAAAGCATATCGAGCTAAGGTATCATTTCATCCAAGAGCATGTAGAGCATGGGGACATAGATCTCCAATATGTCTCCACAGACAGGCAAGTTGCAGATATCTTCACGAAGTCACTGGACGAGACCAAGATCTCATTCTTCAAAACGGAACTTGGGATGCTCAACAAAGAAGATTAGAGAAGTTTGGATTTCAATAAAGCAATGAAATTAAAGGGTTAGTGAAAATCTGGCATTTCAAAAGTTTTTTTTTCTCTAACTCGAGATAGATTTGACCTACTCGAGTAATCAAAGGACCTACTCGAGTAGTCCATTTAACTTACTCAAGTAGGGCAATTCATGTACTCGTGTAGTACACTTCATCTACTCGAGTCAGTCAATTCTCCCACTCGAGTCATTGCAGATTCTCCTACTCGAGTAACTTCTATAGACCTACTCGAGTAACTCCCTATATACTCGAGTACATCTTTTATCTCTCGTATATATGCCTCTTGTCTTTCAAATTTTCCTATGCCGCCTCTTCTATGGTTTAAGTTATTTCCTTCTCGATTGATTAGACTTAAACCTAGGGTTTATAAATACGAATTTCTAAAAATCTCTCTACACGAAATCATTTCACTCTCTCGTGTACCCGGCTGCCGTTTCGTCTTCTGTCAAAAAGTTGCAGAGCCAATTCATCTTCCTCTCCTCCCATCAAGCAAGGATCATGGACACCTACTCCAAGATCGGCGTGGGCTCAGAACTCATTGCCGCAGGGATTGCTGAACTTTCTGATGATTTCCACAACTTGTTGATTCTTCTAGACACTGCAGGGCTATCCTTCATCCTGCAAGAACCATGCCGAATCCTCTTTCCTGAAGTAGCAGAATTCTTCAAGCACCTCAAGGTCAAATGAAATGGACAAGTACTGAAATCCAAAGTGAGAGGTATGCAAATCAAACTCACCAAGACTATCATCTCTCAACTTCTCTGATTACCAATAGTGGACGAAGATGACGACCTAGATGACAAAGATTCTGACACAACTTGCTTATTCTGTGGTATTTCGGCTGATGCTCAGTACATCAAACGCTCAGATTTGAATGCAGAGGGAAAATTTCTTGTTGATGTCATCGGGAAAATCTTGCTCTGCAAGACTAATTCTATAAGAGATATTCCCATGTACTTCTTTGACATTATGCAAGCTATAGTTTGCCGCAAGCAGTTCCAATTTGGGTTGATGATTCTTGACAAAATCAAGGACAGTGCTAAAGCCCCCAATTTTGCCAGGATCATCTCCCTCCTCCTCCATGAGTTAAACCCTCAGCTGTTTAGCTTCTCCAAAGGGGCCCCTCTTCACCACATGAAGAAGGTCTCCATTCAGTCCATTTAGAGATGGGAATTAAAACTGAAGAATACTGCCCAAGCTGCTAAGATTTCCGATGTTCCAGCTTTCAAGGACAGGACTCCATCTCCCTCTCCTCATCATGTGGGCAGCTCCTCTGGTGCACCAAGTGAGGGGGAGCCTGCTCCATCTCTTTCACACAGATTACCTTCATCTCCACAAGAATTCCCCTCTTCTCCTGCTCCAGCTAACTCTCCCCTACCTAAAACTCCACCTACACCACCATCAGATCAGCAACCTCAAGAACATCTGCTCTCCTCTGAAGCTGAAATTCATACCATGATAGCTGAGCTGACCTCAGAAGCACTTCCATTTCATCCACCAGCACACTCTCCAGTACCACCTCCTCCAAAATCTCTGGTTGCTCCTCTAGATCAGGCAGAGAGTATTCTTATCTCTGATGAGCCCTCTCAAGAGCCAGCTGAGGCTCCACTCAGAAACTTAGATTTCTCTATCCCTTATGATATAGAAGAAAGGGATGTTATCATTCATACAACAAGGGCTGCAAGCTCTGTGATTATTGGAGAAATAGCTCCATGGGTAGCTCCTCCTCTTCCTTCTGCTCTTCGTACATCTGCCGCTCCTTCAACTGCTGCTGCTACAGACTCTTCCTCCTCAGATTTGATGCAACAGATTGCACTTCTTCTTCAAGACCAGAGGACTTATTTTGATACTTGTCTAAAGACTGTAACTGACAAGGTAACTGCTCTCGAGACTGAGATGAGCAGAGGATTTGCTGAAATCCAGCGTAACACTGACAAGCTCAAATACCTGTTTCAACTTGGTGGAAAAGCCCTAGACCACACTATCACTAGTGTTGGATAAGTTATGGAGCAGGGTGTCACCCTTGCAAATAATCAAATAAAACTGGACAAGCAAAATGAAGCCAACAAAATGAAAATATGTGAAGAAGTTGGTCTATTCAAAGAAACTGCCATAGAGAAGCTATCTGTCGAAGTCAGAAAGGGGGAGGGATTAGTCAAATAATATCTAGAAAAATCTGCTGCTCTCCAACAGGAACTATGGGAAACTCATGTGCAGAAAATTAAGGCTGATGTGTTAGCCCAGATACAGATTGTCAAGTTCCATACTTATGACACTGCTGTCTGGATGCATAATCAAATCCTACCTAAATTTCCAGCAGACCCAAATATTATTCCCCATCATTTGAATCCTCTAGCTATAGATGTCTCTGCCCCAGCTGCTCCTCTGCAACCTAGTTTCTCTCCAAGGCCTGGAGATTTAGTTGCTCCTCCAGAGTCATATGATCAAGGCTGAAAAGAAGATCCTACTGATATTTTCCTTCATGCTCCTCGAGAGATCAAAACCTCCAAGAAAAAAAGGAAATATGGTGAAGGTCCTTCTGCTAGAAAGTCTATTCCTGCTGCTGACAAAAGATCTGTTGCTTCTTATGCTGAAGTCTGGTCTCCCACTTCCAAATCCTTGATTCTGGATACTCTAAAATTTGTAATGGACTATGATGATAACTGGAACCTGCACTATAGCTCCCAGGAATGAGAATTATATGAGAAATCCATGTCTAAGAGAAGAATTTATGACAGAGAATATGGAAGGAATAATCCTGCTGCTCCTCCTAGGCCTCCTAGATATTATCCGAAGCCATTCTGCTACCAAAGGAGACAACAAGAGAAATTGGACAGACAACAACATCAAGGCTGAATTTCTAGGACTTTTAAGAGTGTGAAATGAATGACTGTAGAATTGATAATTTTGGATATTCTTATTTATATAATTCTAAGTTTTTGCTCTGATTATCTTTTTCATAGTTTCTTGCATACTTGCACACATTTTTATACTTAGCACTTTTTATGTCTATAATTCACCTTAATGTAAAGGGTTCTGACTTCAACAAATAGGGGGAGATTGTTGGGAACTATGTCTACATTAACCCAGATTTGATGAAGTTACCCTCAAACTAAGATGAATTAGTTTGTATTTGATGCTTTTGTTGAAGTATTAGACCGGGCGGCCTTGCGGTCTTGTCTGGCGCTCTCTCTCAGAAGCCTGGAGATCGGGCGGTCTATCGGTCTCCTATTGCGGCCTGTTCTTATCCTGCTGGAGTTGCCGAGCGGTTAGCCCATCTGTCTAACCGCGCGGCCTGTGCGGTCTCTTTTATTTCCTGCCGCTCAGCCATGTACATGTTTAGTCCCACATTATTTGTTTGTACTCTCTCTTATCTCCTCCATTCTATAAAAGGGAGGCCATACCTTTGTAAATGATATCTTTTTTGGATAATAAAATTTCAATTATTCAAATTTCTGTCCGTTAGTTAGCCGCGTGTTCGCTACTTTTACATGGTATCAGAGGACTCGGTCCTTTCCACCTGACTCAGCTCTCTCTGCACGTGTGGATTGTTTTCTTCCTTCCACGACCTGTTCTCGCGGCTTGTTTTCTCTTATGACAGCTGGGCTCTTCGCGCGGCTTCTCCCTGTTTGCGCGCCTTTCTTCGTCCTGTACTCGACCTGTCCTCTTGGGTCCTTTGCTTCCTCTTCTCGTCTGTTCGCTCGAACTTTTTTAGTTCGCACGACCTCTTCCCTGTACCTTGGTCTGCTTCCTGGCCACTGTTGTTCTGACAACGTGCCGCTGCAGCTTCTTCTTTTTAGCCCGCTACGGTTTCGTCCTTGTTCGATGCGGTTTCCTTCTCGTGTCCCGGCCTCCTCCTTAGGTCGTGGGGCTTGCTCTCCTTTTCTCTCTCCCCACGGCTTCTCTTCTTCTCGCGCGGTTTCCTGCCTTCTCTATGGCCACTTCCGGTCTCTCCACCCCCGTTATCTCTACCTCCACCACTCCTGCAGCTCCTCCTCCTCCTACTCCTTCGAGCAATCTTGGCACGCTTTCTAATCTTGTTGGCTCCAACTATCCCGATTGGAGCGTTTCTTTCACCTTTCTTCTTCGCTCTCAACGCAAGCGTCATCACCTCACCGATGATCCTCCTCCTCTCAACTCTCCTGAATTTGATGACTGGGATGCGAGTGATGCCCTTGCCCGCACTTGGCTGGCCAACATCCTCTCTGATGAGTGCCCTCCCGTCATTCGCCATGATGAGACGGTCAAGGCCACCTAGCTTCACGTAGCTGCTCTCTATTAGAAGGGGGGCCAGACGTCCCGCATTTATACTCTTTATGTGGATCTCTTCGCCCGCCCCTCCATGTCTCCTGCTGCGGCTTGCCAGCAGGTTCAGGCTCTTGGCGCAGAGATCCTATAGAATCGCCCCTTCTCCGCGGACTTGGCCGACCAGCACAAACACTTCCAGGAACTCCTGGTTGTTTGTTATCTTCTCCGTCTTCCCGACTCCTATGATATGATCCGCCAGAAGATTTTGGGTGAGGCGGAATCTCCTACTTTGGAAGCCACCGCGGCTCGCATTGCCGCTGTTACTTCGCTGCTCCAGCGCCCTCTGTTGGCCTCCCCTCCTTCCAAGGACTCCTATGCTCAACAGGCTTAGCGGGGGGGGGGGGGGGGGTTCTAGTGGCCGCAGCCACTCAGGCGGGCGTGGTTCGTCCAGGGTCCTATGCTCTCACTGTGGTCATACTGTCCATTCTGTTGACCACTGCTGGCAGAAACATCCTCATCTTCGCCCTTCCGGTGATGCTTCCTCTTCGGCCTCCGCCTCCTCTCGGTCGTCTACTTCTGTAACCACGATTTCAGGTAGTGCCCACGTCGTTACCCAAGGTAAATGGCTGATTGACTCGGGTGCTACAAATCATATGACTGACAACCCTCATTACTTCTCTCACCTCGAAACACATGACCGCCTCCCCCCGGTTCGTGTGGCGGATGGTTCCCCGTCCCCGGTGCTTGGGACGGGCATGATTCAAGTCACCCCGTCACTTCGCTTGAAGGACACTCTCTAGGTCCCGAAGTTACCGTGAAAATTATTATCTGTTACTACTTTATGCCGTCAACTTCAGTGCTCTGTCTTATTCACTCCCACTTCTTGTTCTTTTCAGGACACGAGGACCCAGCGGACGATTGCTATTGGGACTGAGAGTGGCGGGCTCTATTTCCTCGACAATGTTTTCACTCTGTCCGCCCACTCCTCCTCCTCTACAGATTTGCTTCAATGGCATCTTCGCCTTGGACATCCTCCTCCTCGGATTCTTTGCGAGCTTCTGCCCCACTTACCTCCGACCAGTCCTCCGCTCAACTGTGATGCGTTTCAGCTTGGCAAACATCATCGCTCCTCCTTCCCGCCGAAGCAAGGTCGTGGCTCCTCTCGCCCGTTTGATCTCATTCATTCTGATGTCTGGGGTGCTGCTCCTACCCTTATCGTTGGTCGGGGTAGTTCCTACCTTGTAACTTTTATAGATGATTTTTCTAGATGTACCTGGGTGTATCTATTAAAAGATCGCTCTGAACTCTTTTCTATCTAACACACCTTTTATTTTATGATTAAGACTCAATTTGGCATTTCTATTAAAGTTTTATGCTCTGATAATGCTAAGGAATATCTTAGTCATGAGTTCTCCTCTTTCTTTCGGCAACATGGTCTTCTTCATCAAACCACCTGTGTTTACACCTCCCAGCAGAATGGGGTGGCGGAGCGTAAAACCGCCACCTCCTTGATGTCGCTCGCACTCTCATGACGCAGATGCAAGTACCCCGCTCCTACTGGGGCTACGTTGTGCTCCTCGCCTGCTATCTCATCAATCGCCTTCCCTCCACAGTTCTCCACGGCCAGACCCCCTTCTCCATTCTCTACCCCCACAAGGAACCTTCTCCTCTCCCTCTCCGTATCTTTGGGTGTACGGCTTTTGTTCACGCTACATCCGCTACCCGCGACAAGCTTTCCCACCGTTCCACCAAGTGTGTCGTTTTTGGGTACTCTACCACTCAAAAAGGCTATTGCTATTTTGACCCCGTTCTGCACAAACAGTTTGTCTCCGCAGACATGACATTCTTCGAGAATGCTTCCTACTTCTCTCTTGACTCCTCTCTTCCTCCTGATGTCTCTACTTCTCCACCGCCTCTCTCCATTCCTTCCACGCCTATCGACTTCTCCCCTCTTCCCACATCTCCTCCTCCGTCTCCTTCTCTGTCCGTCTCACCCCCTACACCTCCTCCCTCTTATTTGCGGTCGTCTCTCTAGTCCCGGGCCAGCCTTCTCCGCCACGGACGCTCCGGTCGCTGAGGCACCCGACGACCTGGAACTTCCCATTGCTCTTCGCAAAGGGGTGCGGGCATGTACTCAACACCCACTGGCGGTAGTTATTTCCTATGATCGGCTTTCTCCTTCTCGCAGGTGTTTTGCCTTGGCTATCTCCGCTGCTACTACTCCCCGCACCTACCAGGAGGCTCTTGCTATTCCTCATTAGAAATCTGCCATGGATGAAGAGATGGCTACTCTTACTGAACGGGGTACGTGGACCCTTGTTCCTCCCCCATTGGGCACTGATGTGGTTGGCTGTCGCTGGGTCTTTGTTGTGAAATTTCGCCCTTATGGCACTGTGGATCGCTATAAGGCCTGGCTGGGGGCAAAGGCTTCACTCAGACTTACGGTATTGATTACTTTGACACTTTCTCTCCGGTTGCTCACCTCAGCACCATCCGGGTCCTTCTCTCTGTGGCTGTTAACAGGGATTGGGCTATTTCCCAGCTTGATATCAAGAATGCCTTGCTCTATGGAGATCTTCAGGAGGACGTCTACATGGAGCAACCTCCTGGGTATGTTGCTCAGGGGGAGACACGCGTATGCTGGTTGAAGAAGGCCATTTATGGCCTAAAGCAGGGCCCTCGGGCGTGGTTCGACAAGTTCAGTGGTATTATGGCTACCATCGGCTTTGCAAGGAGTTCGGCCGACCACTCCTTATTCATTCGCTAACGGACTCGGGACTGGTGGTTTTGGCAGTGTATGTAGATGATATTCTTCTTACTGGCGATGACCAAGATGGGGTGGACTTGACGAATAAACACCTTCGTCAACACCTGGTCACGAAGGATATGGGCTCCCCGAAATACTTTTTGGGGATAGAAATCTCTCGGAAGCTTGACTCGTTGGTTCTCTCCCAACGGAAGTATGCCCTTGATCTTCTACAAGAGGCAGGATTGACAGGTGCCAAACCGGCCCGGTTTCCCATGGCTATTGGAGAAGACAAAACATGGATGGATGCCTCGCCTCTTTTATCTGATGTCACAAGGTACAGACGTTTGGTGGGCAAACTCATCTATCTTATGGTGACCAGACCCGACATCTCCTATGCTGTAGGCAAGGTCAGTCAGTTTATGCAAGCTCCTAGGGAGTGCCATCTTCAGTCTGCCTTGAAGATTTTAGAGTATGTCAAAGTAGCACCGGGCAAAGGGCTAATCTTTCAGAGGAATGGTCATCTGAGGGTTAAAGCCTACTCAGATTCAAGCTATGCGGATGATAAAGGCGATCGTAAATCCACATCAGGTTTTTGTACTTTTGTTGGATTAAATCTTGTGAGCTGGAAGAGCAAGAAACAGTCTGTTGTCTCCAGATCCAGTACAGAAGCCGAATACCGGAGTATGGAGTCAACCATGTATGAGTTAAAGTGGTTGCAGGCTCTCATGCTTGACCTAGGAGAGGTCTATGACTATCCTCTTCCTATGTTCTGTGACAACAAGGGCGCTATATACATATCCAAAAATCCGGTCTTCCATGAGAGAACAAAGCATATAGAGGTTGACTGCCACTTCATTCGGGAGGAGATTTTGAATAAACAGATTTGTACTCCGTTTGTCACCTCTGATAGAGAATTGGCGGATATCTTCACAAAACCGGTCTCTACTTCCTTCTTCCACATTTGTGACAAGCTGGGCATGATTGATATCTATGCTCCAGCTTGAGGGGGAGGGAGTGTTGAAGTATTAGACCGAGAGGCCTTGCGGTCTTGTCTGGCGGTCTCTCTCAGAAGCCTGGAGACCGGGCGGTCTATCGGTCTCCTATTGCGGCCTGTTCTTATCCTGCTGGAGTTGCCGAGCGGTTAGCCCATCTGTCTAACCGCGCGGCCTGTGCGGTCTCTTTTATTTCTAGCTGCTCAGCCCTGTACATGTTTAGTCCCATATTGTTTGTTTGTACTCTCTCTTATCTCCTTCATTCTATAAAAGGGAGGTCATACTTTTGTAAATGATATCTTTTTTGGATAATAAAATTTAAATTATTCAAATTTCTGTCCGTTTGTTAGCCGCGTGTTCGCTACTTTTACAACTTTGTTTGAGTTATGTGCTTGCAGGATTCCAATGGGAAGTGTAGACCAATGTCAGTCTACAATGGGTCACCAAACACAGGACCATACAATGTAATCTCTCATTGTATGACCCAAGGTGTTGACTCATGTGTAGCCTCTCTATTGGGATACACTTCATATTCAAGCACTTGGACTATGTGAATAGAGTTGGATGCTGATCTCACCAAAGAAGAAAGAATTTCCACCTTGAAAATTTTTCTAAGTATTCTACTAATATAGTTCATTAACTACTCGAGTGAATTACTTGCTTTATACTCGAGTCAAACTTCTTTTACTCGAGTAAGTAAATCTCCCTCCCGTGAAGTTAAGTCCATATACTCGAGTCGACTTTCACATACTCGAGTGGCTTACTTAACTACTCGAGTAGATCATTCTTCTTACTCGAGTTGCACAGAGTTCACTCTCCAAGGTTTTCTAAGTAAAACACTCGAATAAGTATATATATACTCGAGTAGTTATAGTTTCTGACTCGTGTAACTCTTTTCTATCTCAAGAGTAAATTTTCCATACTCGAGTAGTATAAGTTATTTACTCGAGTAGTTCACTTACTACTCGAGTAGTTCAAGTTTCATACTCGAGTAAACTAAATTTCTCTTCTCCTAAAGTTATTCCGAGTCATTTACTCGAGTAAGTCTTTTTCATATACTCGAGTAGATTTTATTCTCTCGAGTAGTTCAGTCTGACTATTCGAGTAGCTCATTTTCCAGTGTTCAGAATTTTTTCCAAGTCCATTCACTCAAGTAGTTCATCAAACCACTCGAGTAGTTTTTCTCACCTACTCGAGTAGTACAACTTGTACTCGAGTAGCTCAACTCCACTTCCCATGAAACTTTTCTGTATACTCGAGTAGATCTTCTAAGTACTCAAGTAAGCTGAGTATATGTACTCGAGTAGTCCTGAGTTATATACTCGAGTTACTTTCCTCTATCCACTCGAGTAGTTTTATACCTACTCGAGTAGTCGTTTCTTCACTCGTGTATATTAGTTCCTTTTCTCTGAAATTTCTCTAAGTCCATATTTGACAGATTTTCAAATTCCATGACATGATTGGTCCACGTGTATGTCATTAAAACAAATTATGACCATAATTAGTATTCTTATATAAGGTCTTGTCTAATCGACAAACCCTAAGAAGAACAAAAAGCTTTCAAGATCAAAAATTATTGAGATTTTTTCTGCAGCCGTTTCTCTCTCCAAGTCGTTGTTTCCTCTCTCTCTCTTCACGGAAAGAGAGCCGCCGCCGTAGCTGTTTTTCTCCGGCAAGGGTTTCGATTTTCAGAGGAATCAGACTGAAGAAGTTTTAAAGATCGAGTTCGTTTCTCAACTGCTAATCCTCTTCCCGATCGAGTAAGACAAAGAAAATTCCAGATCTATTGCTGAGATTTTCTTCATCTTTCTGAAAGTGCCACAAAGCTTAGAAGAAGAAGATCCTAGTTGCTTGCTTGTAGATCTGACAGAGAAATCATTGTTTGTATTTTCTAAACAATTTTTCATTCTTGTAGGAGAAGTTTTCTCCGAGTGTAGGAGTTTTCAACTCCGAGTTTGTCGGACGTTTTGCCTTCCGAGTTGTAGATCCAGTTGGTTGGATTGAGTTTGTAGGAACTTTGTTCCGAGGGTAGGATTGATTTTCAATCCGAGATAGTGGAGTAGCCGAGTCTAGTATATTACTAGATCGGTGAGGGAAAGTGGATGTACCCAAGATCGGGGAACCACTATAAATCTTGTCTCGTCTTTGATAATTTGGTAGATAGATCTGTGCTCTGTTCTGAGAATTTTTATTCCGCAAAAGACGCACAACTCACCTATTCACCCCCCTCTAGGTGATTTAGGTTGACAATTATTATCTTTCAAATTGTCATTTTAATGAAATCTGAATTTGAAATGAGCTTAGTAGGAGAACTCACCTATTTCTTAGGATTTCAGATTTCTCAACGCCAAGATGGGATTTTTATTAACCAATTAAAATATATTAAAGATTTGCTTGTGCGTTTTGTGTATGAGAGTCTGAAACAAGTCAAAACTCCTATGAGTGCATCTCTTAAATTAGTGAAAGATGAGAATGGGATTTCTGTTGCTCAGACTATGTTTCGAGGTGTGATAGGATCACCTCGATATTTGAGTGCCTCTAGGCCCGACATCACTTTTGCAGTAGGGATGTGTTCTAGGTATCAAGTCGACCCTAGAGAGTCTCATTTCAAAGCTGTAAAACATATCTTTAGGTACCTTATAGCCACACAGAACCTTGGACTTTTGTACCTTCATTCTACAGTTTTTTCTCTTCACGGGTACTCTGACTCAGACTATGCTGGATGCTCTCTCGACCGCAAGAGCACAAGCGGTACATGCCATTTCTTAGGCCTGGAACTAGTCTCCTGGTCTAGCCGCAAACAAAACTCGGTTGCTCTATCAACCACTGATGCAAAGTACATTGCTTTAGGAAGCTGTTGAGCTCAAGCATTATGGATGTCTCAAACGTTAGAAGACTTCGGCCTCACATGTAGGAATGTTACACTTCAATGTGATAATAAGAGTGCCATTGACTTAACACATAATCCAGTGCACCATTCTCGGTCGAAACATATTGACACAAGTCATCATTTCATTCGTGATCATATAAAAATGGAAAACGTGAGTGTCGTCTTTATTGGGACCGATGACCAACTTGCGAACATCCTAACTTAACCGCTCCCTGATGCACGTTTTTCTCTACTCCTACTCGAGCTTGGCATTCTTGACCTCTCATCCTAGTTCTATATGTTTTTTGTTGTTACTCCCTTGTGTGTGCATGTTTAATGTTTTTTTTATTTTTTATGTATATGTGCATGTTGCATCTTTATATTTTGTTTGAACCGGTTTTAAAAAAATATTATTAATTTAAAAAAACGTGTATTCCTCTCTCAAAAAAAACAAAAACAAAAAAACAAAAAAAACTTCTGAAAAAATACAACGCATGATTGGGGATCACATGACTGCGACTTAGACCATAATGCGTACACACAATGTATGAGTTTAGACGGTTAATCTATCCAAACATTTTTTCTCCAGTCATTGTGGGCTGAATTTATAAGTGCTTAGTTATTGAGTGCGACATTACATGTGCGTGTAAGTTGACTATGCCTCTAGGTATTTTTGAACATTTAGATATGGGAATGACTTCACTATCCACACATCCCTAGACGGAGCACTCATGAAGAAATTATAGATCTACATGTCATAACTCGTGACATTGTATCTTAACGCGTTAGAAATATGTTGAATAATCAATGTCACGACACACATATGCTTTATTGAGATTAAAACTACGGGCCAAATCTTAGTGCTAAAGTCTTATGCCTACAAGTTAAAGTGTATCTACCTATGTGGGTAGATTTCTATTGACTTGGGGTTCCTTGTATTGAAAAGAGATAAATGTGATAGCTCAAAACAACAATTAAAAATAATATGGTGGCTATAATATCACATGAAAAAGACCCCCAAGCACTACTCACTCCTCCTGATAAGTCTTTTTGAGCATTTTAAGGATGAGAACCTTCGATCAAAAAGTCATTTCGATCTTGTGCATAGACCAAACCTTATGCTTAGTGCCCCTAGTTCAAATATCAGTATGCCTTAGGTAGACATGCGACGTGATCATTCACTTTATTTCTCTTGGGTTAGCATTTTATCGGACCGAGATAAACATGTAAACTATGATATTTCTAATTAGTGTTTTCTCTCTTTTGTTGCTACACATTCACATGTCATTGCCTTTTTTAATGCTTCCATGCATAAGAATTGCACTGAAACTGCACTATATGTTGTATGCACAACACCTGTGAAAGTGCAGGTTAGATCTGAAATACTCTAGAGGGGGGGGGGGTGAATAGAGTATTGTGCTCTCTACAAAAATTCTTTACAACTTTTGCTGTAATCCTAAGTGAACAGATTAGCAAATAAAGTAATAAGCAAAACAACCTAACAAATCACAGAGCACAGCCAAAACAAAAGAAAAAGGGAAACCAGACAACACAAGAAATTTATAGTGGTTCCCCAACCTCGGTACATCCACTCTTCTACAACCCTGGTAGGAATCCACTCAGATTTTTGATCAGGTGCCTGACACCAATGAGCTTTTGTTCAGGTGCTCAAAAATCAAAACCTCAAGTCTTTTGGTAGGAGACTTGCAACCAAGAATAATTTTGAAGAGACTTAAAAACCTGTACAGAAGATGGAAAAGGGTGATGGTGTCTTCTCTTTCTCAATAACAACTGAGAAGACTTGTGGATTGATTTCAGCAGATTGCTCCCCCTAAGATCTTGAATGGATCAGGAAATCTAGAGCACTGCTTCAGGGTGATAGGTCTTCAAAAACTTGATTGTCTTGACCAGAGAATGCTTCAGGAACTTCTTTGACAGATAGAGATTGTTGTCCTTCTGAAGTTGTCCTGTAGGATTGAAGGAAGAAGACTCTTGATGGAGATTGTATGTTCTTCTTCTTGATGATGTTCTCTGGCTTAGGCTGATTGCAGAAAAACTTTTTGATTTCCATAAGACTGTTGAATGTCTGTCTTTGTCTGTGTGTCTGTAACAGCTTGATCTTTTCTTTCTGACTCAAGACTGACTGAAGAACATTCGAAATTTGAAACCTTGAGCAGTAAATGTAGTCGGCCTGGGAAGGAAGCGGCAATCAATGATTTCTCTAACTGTCCCATGGAAAAACGGCATGTAATAATCCATGATCAATGCTCGTTCTAACGGTAACATTACGAGAAGATTGAGCATTAATTACTCAGGAATCATTGCCAAGAAAAGGGACGGAAAACTGGAGAAGACCTAATCTGGAATCGTCGAATGAAGAACAACAATCGTCGAGCTGAGTTCCCAGTTCGTCGAGCTGAGTTGATGAGTTCGTCGACCAGACAATAGCAATTTGTCTTCAAGGGACTCTTGTCAATTCTGCTACAATATTCGTCGAACTGATAATCTTCATTCGTTGAGCTGACAATCATCATTCGTCGAACTGAGGTCCAAATTCATCGACCGAAGAATGATTGTGGACTTAGAATCTGAGAAGTCTTTGGCTGAGAAGGATTCAAATCATAGACCAGAAATCGTCGAGCAGAGTACTGAATTCATCGACCTGAGAAGTTGACTTCGTCTACCTGAGAAGTTATGAACTTGAGGTCCAAGTTCGCCGAGCTCAGAATCTTGTTCGTCGGCCAAAGCCTGAAGTTAGACTTAGAAAAATCTGGAATTACCCTGACTTTAGTTTGTTGAAGTATCTCAGTCTTCGTCGAATAGAGAACAAAGATCGTCGAGCTCAGCACAGTGAAATATCTCAAGATCATCGAGCTCAGAACGCCTTTCGTCGACCTGAGTTCGACGAACGTCGAACTCATTTTACTTAGTCTGAAAATCTTCCAATTCTTAAGTCTCTGATGGTCTTGTTGATAGCTGGTCCATCTGATGTTGACTTTAAGGACTTGGACTAGACTCTAGGACACAAATTTAACCCTGGCTATACATATTGGGTCACATCCTAAGCTAGTGAACCTAGCTTAAATCAACTAGGGATCCAACAATCTCCCTCTATTTGGGTGAGGTCACTAAGATACTCAAAACATAAACAAACAGACAAACAAAGCAAGAAAAAGAAATATATTTGGTAGAGAATTACTAACACATGCAGCAGATATATATACATATGGGCTTTGTTTAAACAAATAACATAGTTTAAAAAACAAATGTAGAAAGAAATTGAAACAAAATAAAGATTACTTCTTCTACTTCTTCTGCATAGACTTGTCTTCTTTTGTCTTCTCTCCTATCTTTTTAAAGATAATTTCTCTATTTGGATCTATAGCCCGTGCCTTTGTCATTATCATGTCAGCTGCCCCAATAATCTTCAGTGATGTAGCTCTGGGGACAACTGCTTCAGGATGGAGCTTCATGTAGTCATCAACATTGAAGAGCTTGTTGGCTTTATCAAATCTTTTTAATTCTTCTTTCATGTATTTTGACATAGTTGTGTATCCAGAAATGTCTTTACCTTCAGCTTTAGCTTTATTAATCAGGAACAGACCAATAAGTTCCTGGAACCTGGCCATTTTTGCAGTGTTGGTTGTTTCAGGATCTTCAAAAGGGATATGAGGAGAATATGGCCTTTCAGGATTCTTAGCCTTTTGATCTTCAGAGATAGGTTGTTGTTGCTGCTGATGCTGCTGTAGATTTCCTGAGGAGTGATGCCCTTGCTGACTGCTTCCAGAGGATCTCCCTTGATGTCTCTGATAGGTTTGCATAAGGGCAGATCTCTGAGAGCTAGAGCCAGTGGCACCAGCTGCTGGAGGAGGAGGAGGAGGTGGATCTTTTCTATATCTATGGACTGGAGGAGGAGAATATCTCCTACTTCTTTTCCTTTCCTTTTGCTGGTTCTTAGATAACCACATCCAAGCAGGCATTCCCTTATAATGAGTAACATTATACAGAATGTACTAGGGAGTGTCAGTAGTTGGATTAGGCTTAGGAGCAGGAGGAGGAGGAGCCTTCCTTTTCTTTGATAGCAATTTCTTCTTCTTCTTGGCAGCTTCTTCATCTGAGTCATCTTCATCATCATCACTGCCAGAACCCTGAGGGTGAAAGATATAGTACCTAAACACCTAGAGGGGGGTGAATAGGTGACCTAATCCTTTTTAAACTTTAATGGCAGCAAACAGTTACATCACAGAATCTACTCTACTTTATCACAACAATCACACAGCAAAAAACAATCACAGCACAGCAGACACAGTGTTTTATAGTGGTTCCCCAAGCTTTGGGTACATCCACTTTCCCCCTTCGCCTATCTAGCAGTGTACTAGATTCGGCCAAACTTCTCCACTAGCTCAGAACCCAAATTGGTTCCTACACCTCAGGCCCAAGGCCTTACAACTCAGCTTTATCCCAAAGCCTACACTCAGCCAACAAGGCCTACACTCAGCCACAAAAGGCCTACACTCAGAGATTTCAATCTCCTACACTCAGGCTCTCAAGCCCTACCCTCAGCCTTTATAATTACAGGCTTACAATTCACTCAGATCCAAAGGATCCTACAAGATAAAATGATTTTTAGAAATAATAACTCAACAACTCAGAAACAAGAGAAGGGAGTTGAGAGTTTCTTGATGAGTTCTTGGAAGAACTCAGCTGGATTCAATCTGACTTAGCTTTCTTCAAAGCTTCTTGAAAGTAGAACTGAATAAGAATGAATCCTCCTGCAGTTGATCCTTGATCTCTGCTTCTTCATATCCAGAATAAATCTGAACCCTTCTTCTCAGCCTAGTTCCAAAGGCTGATTTCTTGGATGCAGCCCTCTCTCTCCAACTTCTTAGATCTGCACAGCTAGATCTTCTTGATTTGATACTTGATCAATAACTCTGTGAACCACTTTAATAACTTGTTCAACAATAATCTGTACAACCTTAACCACCACAGTTTTTGTAAACTATATGAGCCTATTTATAGGCCTTCTTCATGGTAACCGGCTGGTCCGGTCCATAACTGAATTCTGGCATCTCTGACAGGTGCTGTAGACCGGCTGTAACGGTAGCTGTCAAGTCATCCAGTCAATTCTTGAAAATCTCTAACTGTCTGAAAGTGTCGAGACTTTCTGTCTTTAAGTGTCGACACTTATAGACCAAGTGTCGACACCAGTTGTGTAAGTGTCGACACAAGTCTACAAGGTGTCGACACAACTCCTTGTGTTGTAGATACTACGTCTCGACACAGATTCTTCTGCATGTGTCGACACTGAAATTGAGTGTCGACACAAGTACTTGATCTTCTGTAACTTGCTGAATTCTTCTAAGTGTCGACACATCTCCTTTGTGTCGACACAACTTCTTGTGTTGAATCTGTTAAGTGTCGACACTGCTTCTTGGTGTCGACACATAGTCTTTTATGTTGATACTTGCTGAGTGTCGACACAGCTCCTTGTGTCGACACTTGATTCTTCTGTTGAGACTTCAGCTGAGTTTCGACACTTTCCCTTAGTGTCGACACTTGTACTTAGAATATTTTGTTGATCTTACTGTTCTTTGCTAAGTGTCGACACAGCTCCATGTGTCGACACTTTCTTCAAGTGTAGAGTCTTTAGCTGAGTGTCGACACATTGTTCTAGTTGTCGACACTTACTTCATGTGTTGACTCTTCTGTTGAGTGTCGACACATTGTTCTTGGTGTTGACACTTTCTTCAAGTGCTGACTCTTCTTGTTGTGTGTCGACACATTGTTCTTGGTGTCGACACTTTAACTTAGTCTCTGCTGACTTTTGCTGAGTGTCGACACAGCTCCAAGTGTCGACACTTTCTGGTGTAGACACAGCTTCACTGGGTGTCGACACAGCTCCTTGTGTCGACACTTTCTGTCTGCACTTTTCTTCACTGAGTGTCGACACAGCTCCTTGTGTCGACACTTTTTGTCTGGTGTCGACTCTGCATCCCAGGTGTCGACACAATGACTCCAAGTGTCGACACAGCTTGTCTGGGTGTCGACACAAGTCTTCTTGAGTGTCGACACTTTCCCTCTGGGTGTCGACACATGGACTTAGAAACTTTTTGCTTCAGTCCAGTAATTACTTAACCTGCACAAGTAAACTCAACATACATCAAATACATTATGATGTATATCATTGAGTTGGGTGAGGCTTCTTCAAATCAGGTACATTTAACCAATGTACCCAACAATCTCCCCCTATTTGGAGAAGTCATAACCCTTAGTCAATGATATACACCATTTATAATTAAAATTACAAAATGATGTAAAGCGGGATTATATTCAGCAGGGTAAACATAAACATATATTAATTTCACATGTATACAAATTCATCATTTCAGAACAAATAAGAAATAGACATAGACACATTCACAGAACAAACATGAAATATATTGATCATATATTGTTCTAACATTTGTCTTATATATTTTCAGTAGTTCACAAAAATGTTTTTCATTCAAAATATTACAAAATAATCTTCAAGTAAATTCTTAATCTATTTCTGTTCTGGTTCCTTGATAACTATTCCTTTGCCAGCTTGGACTTTAGCTTGGACAGCAGCATCAGCAGTTTCAGCATCAGCAGGCTTCGTGCCTTTCAGATCTTTCTTTTTAAGCTCTTCAGCTTTGATCTTCTGCCTCTCAAAATAGTGATATGGCTTTGGAAAGTACTTGCTAGGCTCCTGAGCTGTAGGAGGTAGCTTTCCCATCTTTGCCTTCCTTCTATATTGAACAATGGCCTCTTGTCTAGATTCATGCTTTCTCCATTCAGCTTCAGAGAACCACTTGTTCCTGTCATGAGTGTTATCCTTGGCAGCTTTCCAGGCAGTTAATATAATATTCCTAGAGGTAGCGCTCCACTGTTCAAAGTCTGGCCTTTGTTCTGCTTGTTCCCTAAACCTCTTCTTAGACAGTCTTGTCTCTTCCTCTTTCTGTAATGCCTCTTGCATGGCTTCTGATATAGGCTGAACAACCTTTTCAATATGGACATTGTCCTTGCCCCCAGATGGGCTGTACATGGTCTGTACCTCAGCATGAATCATTTCAAAATCTGGAGGTGGATAAATGACCTGAGCTACTTCTGGTTGCTCACCTCCAAGATAGGCAGGATTAATGCCAGATTCAGCAACATCATTGTCATCACACAGAGGAGGATACCCAAGTGTAGCTCTGATGGAATTTGATATCCACTTAGTATGGTCAGAGCTTGCCTTGACTAACACTCTCTCCCCCTTTATGACTTCTCTAGCCATATGATCTTTGACATCATCCTTTTGAAATCTGATTTGATTATCCAAGTATCGGATTCCATCTTTAAAGAATGGTTTGAGCTTTTGAAGTTGGTCAGATATGGCTTTCTGGGAGGTTTGGATAGCAGTCTTAACAGCAGAAATTTCTTCTTGAAAGGCTTTGTCAAATTCAGCTTTAATAGTAGCATTGGAAGTAGAAGGTTCAGCAGCCTTGTTCTTTAACTCAGTGACAATAGCATTATGGGAAGCAGTCAAATTGTCATTCATTCTTAGCTGATTTTAAAGCACATACCCTTGCTTCAATGCTATGTCATCCACTTGTGCCTTTATCTTTTCCTGGTGGGTTGCCAAGTACACCACTGCATTGCCACCCTTGTGGAAGCAGTCTGTCATCTCCTTCTTATTTTGGTTCATTTCAAACCTTATAGATTTTATATCCTGGGCCAGATCAAATTGGAGTGATTTTTTCCCTTCATCTACATATTTCTCTATGGCCTGTCTTTGCTCATCCAACTTGATTTGCATTGCCACCATCAGTGCATTATGATCAAAAGCTGGGGCTGCCTGTACTATAGACTGTGGAGCAACAGTTTGGAGAGCCTTTTTATAACTCTGGCTCCTTCTTTTGAAGACATAAATTTTCTTTTTCCTAGCTCTTACAGCCTCCTCATCTTCAGATGCTGAGGAGCTGGCAATGTCAACCCTCTTCTTAGGGCTTGGAGGCTTCTCAGGTTGCACATTTGGAGCTTTCTCAGTTTCTTGCCTTATAGGCACTTCATGAACTTGCACTTGCTCCCCCTCAGCAGCAGCATTCTCTTCATCAGCAGTAGCCTTGTCCATGTCAAAGTCATGTTGATCTAGATTTAAAAATAAATCTTCCATGGTGTATTCTGGTGGTGAATGAACTGGAGACATTCTTTGCTCTTCAACCACTGGATCAGGAACCACTGCTTGTACAACAGATGTGTCTTTTATAACAGCATCTGGATCTTGACTATCCAGCTGAGTTTGCGGATGAACATCAGACAAATCAGCATCTTCTATAAGAAATTCTAAAGTATTTAGGTCAGTGAGTATCTGTAGTATGATGGTGGTGGCTTGTTCACTTTCCAGTGTAGAGGGTTCTTCTACAACTGGAAGCTCCCCCTGGCTTTGATCCTTGTGGATGGGGCTAGCTTGAGGCAGCTCCCCCTGGATCTCAGCAACCTCTTGAGGAGCAGGAGTCTTCACTGCAGGCTCTTCCTCTTGCTCATCTGGAGTGAAGACAACTTGTTCTTCACTTTCAGAACTGCTAGTGGACTCTTGAGCCACTGGAGCAGTCTTCCTTTTCTTCTTTGGAGGAATCTCCTTCTCAGTAACTGGTTTCTCAGGGGTTGGCATTTCCTTTGACAACACCCTGTCCCATCTAGAAAAGATCCTCAGATCCATCCTTCTCATATGATTTATCTTGCTTCCTGCAGCTTGTTGCATTACCTCTGGTATGGCACCAACTAGGTATAGACTTATAATTCTGCCCAGGTTGGGCTTCTTCAGACTTTCCTTGATTTTCTCAAAGACTATAACAGACCAATCAGTTTTAAGAGTGAAGATTATTCTTCTCATTATATTGAACATAGAGGCAGACACTCTGTCATGCCCTCCTGACTTGCTGAGTAATACTTTACCAACTATCTCAGACATGAATTTGCCTTGGCTGTTCATGCCTTTCCTGTTGAAAACAGAACCTATCTTCATCTTAGGATCAAGTCCACACCAGGTTAAAGCTTCCCTGGTCCTGGATGCAGTAACTTCATCTTCATCTTGAGTTCTTGGCAATTGAAGCACCTTCCTCAAGCTCTTTGGCGATATCTTAACCTTAGTTCCATGAACTCTGGATTTGATTCTGTATCCAGATTCATCCACTTCAGCTCCATTTAGGAATTCAAGAACCTCTTTCTTCCATATCTTTGTAGGTTCAGAAACTAAATACTCTAACCCTGAATCTGCGACTAGGGTTACGACAGACTTGATTTCTTGATCTGCATCACTGAAAGCGCCGCGCACCAGCTCATATCCTTCGTTGATGTTCTCCTCTAGCTTAGGCGCCATTAGGGTTTGTAGAATTTGTCTTGAGAGAAGAGAGGTGTCGACACAATAGTTTTGGTCTCGAAACTTTGAAAGCGTGTCGACAAACAAAGACAAAACCCTATTTATACCTTTCTAATTTTGAAGATGAACAGGCGGGACAGCGAACTTAAAATGTGTCGACACTGGCAATAAGTGTCGACACTGACTTATAATGTCTCGACACATATGTGTCGACACAAGTTTCGTCAACAGATTGTATGTGTCGACACTTGTTTATGTGTTGACACAACATAACTCGACACATAGTCGAGACTTTACTTAGAAAATTCTGAGTAAAACTTAAGTGTCGACACCACTAAGGATGTGTCGACACCTACTTGACATGTGTCAACACTAATATTCTGAAGTGTCGACACCAACGTCCTAGATGTGTCGACACCTTTTTCCTGAAGTGTCGACACCATTTTTCTGTGTCGACATAGACTTGTCTATGTGTCGACACCTTTTTACTTAGCAATTTCAATTCTGTAAACTTACTCTAAGTTTATCATTCCTAGTTCAATTTTGAATCTATTGAACTTAGCTTCTTCTAGGGGCTTAGTAAACATATCAGCTACTTGATTATCAGTTTTAACATATGCAAGTAAAATATCTTCTCTTTCTACATGCTCCCTAAGAAAATGATATTTAATTTCAATATGTTTAGTTCTACTTTGGGATACAGGATTATTAGCTATTGAAATAGCACTTGTAGAATCACAGAAAAGTGGAGTTCTACTTACCTGAAATCCATAGTCCTCTAGCTGATGTTGTATCCACAGAAGTTGAGCACAGCAACTTCCTGCAGCCACATACTCTGACTCTGCAGTGGAGATAGCCATACTGGTTTGCTTTTTGCTACTCCATGAAATTAGTCTCCCACCTAGAAATTTACAGGTTCCAGTAGTGCTTTTTCTATCTTCTTTGCATCCTGCAAAGTCTGCATCTAAATAACCTGTTAGATCAAAATCTCCATTCCTAGGGTACCAGAGGCCTAGATAGGGAGTGCCCTTTAGATATCTCAATATTCTTTTGACTGTTGTCAAATGAGACTCTTTAGAGCAGGCTTGATACCTTACACAGACACATGTAGCATACATGATATCTAGTCTACTAGCAGTCAAGTATAATAGGGAGCCAACTATCCCTCTATACAAGGTTTCATCTACAGGTTTCCCTGCATCATCCTTGCTAAGAGACATACTTGACCCCATAAGAGTCTTCATGGTGCTGGATGAATCCATACCATACTTCCTTATGAGTTCTAGGGTGAACTTAGACTAACATATGGATAAACCACTCTCAGTCTGTTTAACTTGGAGACCCAAGAAAAACTTCAGCTCTCCCATACTACTCATCTCAAACTGACCTTGCATAAGTTTTGCAAACGTTTTGCAAAGGCTGCTTTCAGTAGACCCAAATATAATGTCATCTACATATATTTGGACTAGTATAACTTTGCCTCTAGATTCCCTAAGGAATAGAGTCTTATCTATTTTCCCCCTTGAGAACTTGTTCTCAATGAGAAAACTAGATAGGGTTTCATACCAAGCCTTAGGGGCTTGCTTTAACCCATATAAAGCTTTCCTAAGTCTATAGACATGATGAGGTAGAGTTGGATCAACAAAACCTGAAGGCTGTTCCACATAGACTTCTTCCTTAATATTACCATTCAGGAATGCTGACTTTACATCCATTTGGTAAACTTTGAATCCTTGATAGGTTGCATAGGCCAAGAACATCCTTATGGCTTCCAATCTGGCTACTGGATCAAAGGTTTGATCAAAATCAATACCTTCTTCTTGCCTATATCCTTTAGCAACCAGTCTTGCTTTATTCTTAATGATGACCCCTTGTTCATCCATCTTATTCCTGTAGATCCACTTGGTTCCTATTATATTGTGGTCTCTAGGTCTAGGAACAAGTTCCCAGACCTTGCACCTTTTGAACTGATTAAGCTCTTCTTGCATTGCTTCAGTCCATTGTGGATCCAGAATTGCTTCTTCAAACTTCTTAGGTTCAACTTGAGACAGAAAGCTGGAGTAGATTGCTGCATTTAGGTTCCTGCTCCTGGTTTGTACTCCTTGTCTTGGATCTCCAATAATCTGCTCTATTGGATGATCTCTTAGATTCCTGTTGGCTGGAGGCATCCTTACTTCTGGTTGAACCTCTTCAGCATCTCCATCATGCTGTATTCCTTGTACTCCATTAGCAATTGGCACATGTAGTTCTCCCCCTGGACAATAGCTACTCTCCTCTACTTGCTGTCTTGGAGCAGGTACTTCTTCTATAGTAAGCTTGTCCATTTTCTTTGTTAAACCTGTGGGGCTGCATACAGTACTAGACAACTTATTGTTAATAAGTTTAGTCTCATCAAAAACTACATGCACAGATTCTTCTACAACTTGTGTAGATAAGTTGTAGACTCTATAAGCCTTACTATTATTGCTGTACCCAACAAAAATTCTCTCTTGGGACTTGGCAGCAAACTTAGTCAAGTAAGACTTCCCAATGTTAAGTATGAAGCATTTGCAACCAAAGATCCTGAAGTAGGATAGGTTTGGTTTCCTGCCTTTCACAACTTCATAGGTCTTGTTGAGTCCTTTAGTGATGGTAGCCATATTTATAACATGGCATGCAGTGTTAACTGCTTCAGCCCAGAAATACTCTGGCAGTGATGTATCACTTAGTAGGGTCCTACCAGCCTCTATCAAGGTCCTATTCTTCCTCTCAGCAATGCCATTTTGCTGAGGTGTTCTAGGTGAAGAGAATTCTTGAAATATCCCAAAGTTTTCACAAAGTTTTGTCATGCTATCAGACTGAAACTCAGTACCATGGTCACTTCTAATCTTGACCACTGTACTGTCTAGTTCATTCTGAATTTGCTTGACAAAGCTATGGAAGACACTAGGTGTTTCAGATTTCTGTCTTAAGAAGAACACCCAGGAAAACCTTGAGTAGTCATCTACAACTACAAGGGTATAGACCTTCCAACCTAAGCTGTGAACTGGCATTGGACCAAAGAGATCCAAGTGCAAGAGGTATAAACACCTCACAGCATCTTTGTTTTCTATGCTTCTAAAGGTGGATTTAGTCTGCTTGCCCTTTTGACAAGCTGAGCAAATACCATCTTTAACACACTTAACTTGAGGACCATTCCTCACTAACTCTTTGCTGAAGAGTTTGCTAATAGTCTTGTAGTTAAGATGGGCTAGCCTCTTGTGCCATTTGACACAATGAGTGACTGTCTCATCAGCTACAAGACAAACTGGAGAACCATTGTTCTCAACCGTAATGTCTAAGCAGTAGACATTCCTCTTCCTATAACCTATCAAAATGATCTCTTGATCACTTGACCTCTTGATATGACAACCATTTTTAACAAATGAGATGTCATACCCTATATCACTTAATTGACTTATACTTATTAGGTTGTGTTTCAACCCTTTAACATAAGCCACTTGAGTATTGGTAACCAAGTTGCTAGAAATGTTACCAAATCCTTTGATGATTCCTTTTTCAGAACCACCAAAGGTGACTTTTGGACCATCTTTTATTGGTATGTAGTCCTTTAGTAATCCTCTAGTTCCAGTCATATGTCTGGAACATCCACTGTCCAAGTACCATGTTGGGGTATGGCCACTTGGACTCACCTGCAAAACAGATTAATGAACCTTAGAACCCAAAGAATTCTTGGGTCCTTGGTACTTGTTAGTTTGCAATCTGACAAAGATACCTACTGGCTTTCCAACAGGTAGTTTGGTACACACTTTGGCACTAGCATTGTGCCAACAGTCCACTGCAAAGTGGCCAACCTTGCCACAACACCAACATTCAAACCTATTGTACCTTTGCTTAGGTACTGCCTTTGCTTTCTTATCTACAGCAGACTTGTTGAATGTTGGGGCTTTGCCCTTGGACTTAGACTTGGACTGCTCAGTCCTTGCAGGTCTAATAAAACCCAGTCCAGCCTTGCCTTTATGATGAACAAATTCATCAATTAAAGGTAGCACTGACTTAGATTTAGAAAACCTAGCAACAAGCTCTCTCTCTCTTTCTGAAGATTGATCTCCAGACTCTTGATTTGATCATTCTTAAAGGTGATTGTCCCAATCTGAATCACTGTTATGTGTTTCAGCCTGGCTATCTCATTAAGCTTTTGATCAAATTGCTTCTCAGAATCTGTTGCAGCAGCTTTAAGATCAGCAATTTCCTTTGCCTGACTTTTGGCTAGGGACTTGCTTTTCTTGTAAGCTTGCAACAGTACTTTATATTCATCTATAAGCTGATGAATATCATCCTCAGACTCAGATACACTTTCATCACTTGATGAAGATGAATTTGATTCTGTACTGGTACAAGAAACTGAATTTAAAGTTGAACTTTGTACCTTACTGGGTCCTGGCTGCTCCAGGATTTTGTCACTCTCAGTCAAAGCCATCAGTCCTTGGCACTGGCAGTCTTCTTGTTCATAAAAAAACTCCATTATCTGCATGAATTCTTCTTCTTCTTCTTCAGCAAACAGCCCTATGTATGCCTCAGCATCAGACTCAGTTTCTGAAGAAGAGATATCTGATAGAGTCTTCTCCTTCTTGGCAACAAAAGACTTTTCTTTCTTGCCTTTAAAATGAGTCTTCTTCTTGTCACTAGACTCTTTTCTCTTTTCAGGACAATCTGCAATAACATGGCCTTGTCTATTGCAGCAATAGCATACTATCTTTGAACTAGTTGCCTTGCTAGATTTTGTCCTCTTCCTGTCCTTCTTTGAAGCCTTTTTATTTTGATATAGGTCTTCTTTTCCTTTTGAAGTAGAAGGCCTTGACCTCCACTGTTTCTTCTTCAAGAATTTCTGAAAGTGTCTAGTGAAGGCAGCAAAGTCTTCATCACTTTCACTGCTTTCAGATTTTGTGCTGACTGACTCATCTGACTCTGATTCAACTACCTTTGGAGGTGGAGTTGATGACTTATTCCTGCACTTTCTGGAGGCTTCTGTCTTGAAGGCTACTATTCTTTCCTTGTGCTCAGTTCTTGTTGATTTCTCCTCCTCTTTTCTCACTGTCAACTGCATCTCATATGACAACAATTTGCCAAACAGTGTAGGTGGAGGAATTTCTCCCAACTTAGCCATTTCTCTAATGGCACAGATCTTGGTGTCCCAATCTTTGGTTAGGGACCTTAGGAACTTGTCATTTAGTTCATAGTTACTGAACTCTCTTCCATAAGACATGAGTTCATTCACTATTCTGTAGAACTTCTTATAGCATTCAGTTATGCTATCACCCTTTCCTTGTCTAAAACTTTCATACTCCTGATTTAGCAAGGATTTTCTATCTTGTCTAACTTCTTCAGATCCTTCCATATACACAATAAGAGTGTCCCACATCTCTTTGGATGTCTTACAGTGTATAAGATTCTGGAATGTTGCATCATCTATGGCACTCACTATTATGTTTTGTGCCCTTTTGTCCATGGTGGCTAGGACAATCTCATCCTTAGTCATTTCAGAGAAATTCTTTGGGGTTCTCTGATTTACATCTAGAACAGATATCTTCATGGGCACATAAGGCCCTTCCTTTACTGTGATGTAGATTCTAGGGTCTGAGGCCTCCATAAACAGCCTTACCCTTTCCTTCCAGATCCCAAAAATCTCTTTCCTGCATATGGGCAATTTCATGGAACCCAATTCCTTATGATTTTCAGAGGAACCCATGGTTCTTGATTTTCTTGAATCTGTATTTTGACTTAGACTGAATCTGCCACTCAGGATCTCCTCAGACTGTTAGTCCTTTTTGAGGAACCTGGCTCTGATACCACTTGAAAGATATAGTACCTAAACACCCAGAGGGGGGGGGGGTGAATAGGTGACCTAATCCTTTTTGAACTTTAATGGCAGCAAACAGTTATATCACAGAATCTACTCTACTTTATCACAGCAATCACACAGCAAAAAACAATCACAGCACAGCAGACACAGTTTTTTATAGTGGTTCCCCAAGCTTTGGGTACATCCACTTTCCCCCTTCGCCTATCTAGCAGTGTACTAGATTCGGCCAAACTTCTCCACTAGCTCAGAACCCAAATTGGTTCCTATACCTCAGGCCCAAGGCCTTATAACTCAGCTTTATCCCAAAGCCTACACTCAGCCACAAAGGCCTACACTCAGCCAACAAGGCCTACACTCAACCACAAAAGGCCTACACTCAGAGATTTCAATCTCCTACACTCAGGATCTCAAGCCCTAACCTCAGCCTTTATAATTACAGGCTTACAATTCACTCAGATCCAAAGGATCCTACAAGATAAAATGATTTTTAGAAATAATAACTCAACAACTCAGAAACAAGAGAGGGGAGTTGAGAGTTTCTTGATGAGTTCTTGGAAGAACTCAGCTGGATTCAATCTGACTTAGCTTTCTTCAAAGCTTCTTGAAAGTAGAACTGAATAAGAATGAATCCTCCTGTAGTTGATAGTTGATCTCTGCTTCTTAAGATCCAGAATAAATCTGAACCCTTCTTCTCAGCCTAGTTCCAAAGGCTGATTTCTTGGATGGAGCCCTCTCTCTCCAACTTCTTAGATCTGCACAGCTAGATCTTCTTGATTTGATACTTGATCAATAACTCTGTGAACCACTTTAATAACTTGTTCAACAATAATCTGTACAACCTTAACCACCACAGTTTCTATAAACTGTATGAGCCTATTTATAGGCCTTCTTCATGGTAACCGGCTAGTCCGGTCCATAACTGAATTCTGGCATCTCTGACAGGTGCTGTAGACTAGCTGGAACGGCAGCTGTCAAGTCATCCAGTCAATTCTTGAAAATCTCTAACTGTCTGAAAGTGTCGAGACTTTCTGTCTTTAAGTGTCGACACTTATAGACCAAGTGTCGACACCAGTTATGTAAGTGTCGACACAAGTCTACAAGGTGTCGACACAACTCCTTGTGTTTTAGATACTACGTCTCGACACAGATTCTTCTGCATGTGTCGACACTGAAATTGAGTGTCGACACAAGTACTTGATCTTCTGTAACTTGCTGAATTCTTCTAAGTGTCGACACATCTCCTTTGTGTCGACACAACTTCTTGTGTTGAATCTGTTAAGTGTCGACACTGCTTCTTGGTGTCGACATATAGTCTTCTATGTTGATACTTGCTGGGTGTCGACACAGCTACTTGTGTCGACACTTGATTCTTCTGTTGAGACTTCAGCTGAGTGTCGACACTTTCCCTTAGTGTCGACACTTGTACTTAGAATATTTTGTTGATCTTGATGTTCTTTACTAAGTGTCGACACAGCTCCATGTGTCGATACTTTCTTCAAGTGTAGAGTCTTTAGCTGAGTGTCGACACATTGTTCTAGGTGTCGACACTTACTTCATGTGTTGACTCTTCTGTTGAGTGTCGACACATTGTTCTTGGTGTCGACACTTTCTTCAAGTGCTGACTCTTCTTGTTGTTTGTCGACACATTGTTCTTGGTGTCGACACTTTAACTTAGTCTCTGCTGACTTTTGCTGAGTGTCGACACAGCTCCAAGTGTCGACACTTTCTGGTGTAGACACAGCTTCACTGGGTGTCGACACAGCTCCTTGTGTCGACACTTTCTGTCTGCACTTTTCTTCACTGAGTGTCGACACAGCTCCTTGTGTTGACACTTTGTGTCTGGTGTCGACTCTGCATCCCAGGTGTTGACACAATGACTCCAAGTGTCGACACAGCTTGTTTGGGTGTCGACATAAGTCTTCTTGAGTGTCGACACTTTCCCTCTGGGTGTCGACACATGGACTTAGAAACTTTTTGCTTCAGTCCAGTAATTACTTAACCTGCACAAGTAAACTCAACATACATCAAATACATTATGATGTATATCATTGAGTTGGGTGAGGCTTCTTCAAATCAGGTACATTTAACCAATGTACCCAACAGAGGGTTATCATATAAAGCATCTAATGCTTTCAAAGCTTTATCATCAATGAAAGCCTTTTCTAGAAGATGGGCAGAAGGTTCAGAAGCTGGAGTTTCAAAAGCTATACAAGAATCAGAAATAATTGGGACAGAGCTTTCAGCTGCTGCCTTATTTTTCTCTTCAATATCAGCCAAGACTAGCTCATCTAGATTAGGCATAGGTGAGTCATCCATAACAAAAATTGGTGCTGAGACAACTTCTGGAATAACTGCAGGGATTGGAGCAACAACAGGAATTGCAAAACTGTCACAGAGTTGCTTAGCAACTGCTGGACTTATTGGAGATATATAGGGTACAATAGCCAACTGTGGCTTAGTGAAGTCTTCTGGAAGAGACTGCATATGTACAGTATCAAAAGCTTGCAGTAATTCTTGTAAATTCACTGTGGGACAGAGGGTAAAATCACCAACAGTTGCAGCAATATCCATATCAACAATGTTGTTGAAACCGGAACTCGGCTTCCTGTGGAGCTCGCCCTTGGGGAAAGGGGTGGTCTCGCGCCTACTTCGCCCCTACAAGAAAAACGACGAAAGCAAGGAGAAACAGACCCAAGGGCTCGGCAGGGAGGTCCCACCACAAACCCGGAAGATCTCGGAGCGCTTCCCCTCCTTAGCCTGAAGTCGAGCTATAGTACCCTCAGAAAGTACTTAGAAATTTTGGGGAGAGGAGCACCGGGGGAAAAAACCTGCTTTCTGGGGTACCCCTTGGGTCCTATTTATAGTTTTTGAAATCCGGACTGCCAATAACCAAAATAACTGACCTGAAATTACCAGGAAACCCTTGGCTGGGCCTGCCAACAGCCAAACTCCGCTGTTTTGAAGGGCTATGGGCAGACCAGCAGGGGTAAAAAAGTAAAGAGTACCTCTGACCCCAAGGCGAGCTGGGAGCTCTGGCCACCTCGGTGTGCTCTGCTCGCACGCTGCTGCCGAACTCCACTGCGAGGGTGCGAGTTGCAGCCCGCTCGGCGAATGCCGAGCTCGGGGTCGCCGATCGACGCTCTCTGGCTGGCGGATGCCGAGCTCGGGCTCGCCCCTGTTGATGCCGAGCTCGCCTGCTGCTGCCGAGCTCCCCTGTGACCTTGCTCGCCGGACACGGGGTTGTACACAATCCCCGCTCTTTTCGAGCTTGGCACTAGCTCGGAAAGAATCATCCAACCCGAAGTGTGCGGCGAGCTCTGGCTGGCGAGTTGGAGGGAATCTTCTGGTGGGGGCAACCTGCGGCTATATATATGCACCTGCTATGCCTCCTGGCTCTTGCCATTCCCCCTGCTGCCTTGCCAAGATGCCCCTTCCCAAGGAGATTCAAGAGCGCGACTACGCGCGTCTAGCTGAGGAGGTGCGCCTCGTCCGAGCTCGCGAGTTGATGTCTCCCTCCCAACTCCTGGATGAGATAGATGACGATCTCTTGGTTGCACAAAGGAATTCCGGAAGGATCCGCGAGTTACTTCGCACGCGACAGCTTGGGGGGCGGGGATCGCGAGGCCGGGGTAGGTAAGTTTTGCGGGCTCCCCTGCCGAGCCGACCGTCGCTCGCGTCCCGATGCCCTCCCTGTTCGCGCGCCTCCTCTTCTGTTCTGAACTTTCCCCTTCTGTGATGAACAACTCTTAGAACATTCTTAATTATGTTATTTAAATAAAAAGCCGTAATGTTTGACTTAGCCTGTTGGGATGCGCCGGGAGTCGGCGAGCTGGGGTGGCGAGCTGGGATGGTGAGATGGGGTGGCGAGCTGGGGCGATGTGACAGCCTGCCTCAGATTTCTTTCCTATAAATAGCCCCCCCCCTTTCACCTACCCCCGTACTGTCTTTATTGCTTTGCTTTCCCTTCCTTGCTTTTTCCTTTCTCTGCTCGCGCAGCGCTTCGCTTCTTCTCTGCGATCATGGGCAAGACCAACCCTGACGCCGATGGCCGCTCCAAATGCGCGCAACACTTCGTGGATTACTGCTTCTTCGACGGCCACACCAGCGAGGAGGAGATCGCAGAATTCATAGCCCTGTATGTGCCGCCGGGCTTTGAGGCGCGCAGGCCGGGGCCGGGCGAGGCCATCAACACGTTCTATGAGAACGAGCTCGCATTCCCCATCTCGCACTTCGAGGTGGGGCTGCGACTTCCCTTGTGGCCGGAGATCCGACAGATCTTGAAATACTACGGGGCCGTCCCCGCGCAGCTGAACTCAAACGCCATCGCCATGATGGTGGCGTTCGCGAGCTACCTCCGGCGGGAGAGGATCGAGTTTAACCTGACGGTGTTCAGGAAAATCTTCTCCTATAAGGCGACGACGGACGGGGTCGCCTACTTCGGCGGCTCCTTGATCAAAGTTCGCGAGATCGCGAACAAGCACCACACCTGGATGACCAAGATCGCCTTCATCAAGGGTGATCTCAGCAACATCCCCTACTCGCCGCAACAGAAAGGCGAGGAGGTGTACCGCCCGCCGGCTGTGTCCGGCAACGACGCCGAGCTCCACAAATTCTTCCTCCACAAAGACTTCGAGGTCGCCTTCCTGCGGAGGGGCCTCGACGCGCTCCCCCCGGTTCTGCCCGGCGAAGGTATGCTCTCCTCACCTTGCCGAGCTCGCCTACTCGCCGAGCTCGGCTCATCATCGTATCTGGAATCCCTAACCTTTCCAAGTATTTTCATGCAGGGGAGCGAATAATCCCCGCGAACCCGCCGTTCGCGGACCCGAGGCTCGACACTGACCCTCTTGCTCGCGAGAGGGCGGCGGGAGCGGCCTGCCGAGACGAGGCGGCCCTCTCGCAGCCCTCTTCTGGCAAGAGGCGACGTGAGGACGCGGGGTCGAACCCGCCATCCGGCCCCCGTCAGATGAAAAAGATGCGGAGGGCCCTGCTGGCTCCGCGGGGGCAACAGAAACATCAACCCAGCCACAAGTACATCAGCTCGTCGGAGACTCCTCCCGACGCGTCACCGGGGAGCCCGCTGAAGGAGACGACCAGCAAGGGCCGAAAGGGCGGCAAGGGCCCTTCTACCTCGGCCGCGATCTCCCCTCCTCCTTCGGCGAAGAGGGCTGCCCGCGAGCGCGCGCCGCCGAAGCAGCACCCCCTCTTCAACTTCGGCGGGCGCTGGAAGGATTCCGCGGGCGAGCCCATGCTACAGTGGGATGAGCTCGCTCATCGAGTCTCCGTCTCCACTCTGCACCCATCCTGGCACGACCGCGAGCCCGCCACCGGTCATGCCTACGCCCTCGGCTTCGGCCTCTATGGCCGGGAGGATGCCGAGGCCTACAAGAGGTCGACCCTCCGACAGCTCGTCCATGAGGGCCTGCAGTCTCACCTGCGGACTCTAGAGCTGCACCACATGCTGGCGCGCCGCAGCTTCGCCATCAGCCACCAGCTCGAAAAGGCCGAGCAGGCTCGCGACCTCGCCAAGGAGCAGGTCGCCGATCAGGCGAGGCGGCTCGGCATCGCGGATAGTCTTCTCGCCCAGACTGCTGGCGGGCTGGTAAGTGTTACGCACCGCTCTCTTTTACTTAGGAAGCTTTGTGCTGTTGTTAAATGTGCTCTCTATTTTTTTCTCCAGGATGCCAAGGCGGCAGGCGAGCTCCAGGCTCGCAACACTGAGCTGGGGGAGGAGAACGGCCGCCTGCGCGCGCAGCTGGCCGCGGATGCCGACGCTGCTAGCGAGCTCCAGGCTCGCAATGCCGAGCTCGGGGAGGAGAACGGCCGCCTGCGCGCGCGCCTTGGAGAGCTGGAGGGCGCGAACGCTAAGCTGAAGGGGGAGAACCAGCACCTTCTCGGCGAGGTGTGTCGCCAGGCGGAGATCTTCTTTCCATCGCACGACATCGATCCCACACTCCCCTACAAGAGCCTGCGCATCTTCGGCGAGGCCGACCTCGTCGAGAGATTGCGAATCAACTCAATCCAGACCGCCGAGTGCACCCTCGCGATGATGAAGGACTCCGGGGTGCTGGTGGAAGGATGCGGGGAGATCTCTGCTCGGGACCTGATGCCGAGTCTTTTTCCGGCGACGCCGCCCAGCGAGAAGGAAGATAGCCTGGACGCGATGTTCGGGAAGAGCCTCCAGGACCGTTCGGGCGACGACGAGGACCAGTCCGGCGGAGGGGGCGAGGCCAGCTGACAGCCCCGTATTTTCCTTTTCTTTTTTCTTTTTTGACTACTCGCTGTGGCGAGCTCCCTGTACATTTGTGAATAATCAATGGAAGTTTTTTGATCATACCGGTGCTTTACTATGCTTGTGTTATGAATATATGCGAGTGCTTCCTCCCGCGACCTCGCAGAGACAAGTTCCGTGAGTAGAGTGGTTATGAGAGCGCGCACGCGAGCGAGACGCGTTTCGAATGTTCGCCGAGCTCCAAATGATTTCGTGGCGAGTTGCTTTCCGCCCTTACCACGCCACTATTACTCGCGCGCGGCCTTCACCCTTCCATCCGCCTACCCTTACTCGCACGCGAGCCATTCAGGTTGTGCCCGTCGAAGAAGAAACTTTTCAAGTGTAATGGGCCAGGGAGGCGAGGTCCCTTGGTCCGGCTTGCCTTCCTTTGGCGAGGCCCTGGCTTGCGACCTACTCGCCAATGCCGAGCTGGAGACGACGAGCCCAAACACGCCCATGCAGAGCCCTTCAGCCCGGCCTATCTTCTTGGTTATGCCAAGCTGAGTTCGCCGAGCCTGAGCTCGCCCCGACAGAACCCTTCCCCTTTGTTTCCTGCCACAGACTTTGACCTGCACCTGAAGACTTCAAGGCCGACACCATCGAGTAACCTCTAGCCCTGTCAGCCAGATGAGAGCCTGACAGCGGGATCTGCTCGAGGCCGAGGATGACACCGAGTGACTTCCAGCCCTGCCAGCTAGGTGAGAGCCTGACAGCGGGATCTGCTCGGGGTACGCTACCACCACCATCGAGTGACTTCCAGCCCTGCCAGCTAGATGAGAGCCTGACAGCGGGATCTGCTCGAGGCCAAGGATGACACCGAGTGACTTCCAGCCCTGCCATCTAGGTGAGAGCCTGACAGCGGGATCTGCTCGTGGTCCACTACTACCACCATCGAGTGACTTCCAGCCCTGCCAGCTAGGTGAGAGCCTGACAGCGGGATCTGCTCGAGGCCAAGGATGACACCGAGTGACTTCCAGCCCTGCCAGCTAGGTGAGAGCCTGACAGCGGGATCTGCTCGGGGTCCACTACTACCACCATCGAGTGACTTCCAGCCCTGCCAGCTAGGTGAGAGCTTGACAGCGGGATCTGCTCGAGGCCAAGGATGACACCGAGTGACTTCCAGCCCTGCCAGCTAAGTGAGAGCCTGACAGTGGGATCTGCTCGGGGTCCACTACTACCACCATCGAGTGACTTCCAGCCCTGCCAGCTAGGTGAGAGCTTGACAGCGGGATTTGCTCGAGGCCAAGGATGACACCGAGTGACTTCCAGCCCTGCCAGCTAGGTGAGAGCCTGACAGCGGGATCCGCTCGGGGTCCAAAATACATCACATTCCACCATGCAGGCCAATTACAACGATATCAGAGAGCTTGAAGGAATTTACTATAATCAAAGTGTTGCTTACATGTTTCAGGGAAAAAAGCATTTGAGGTCGTCACCATGAATCAAAGTGGTGAATCTCAGCATGAATCCTCGTCGCAAGTCCTCGAAGCAATAGATGGAGCTGGCCGGTAGCTGGTGGAACCATTCTCTCGCTTTCTCCCGGAGGGTGATGGCGAAGAGCCGGCACTTGAATCCGTCCGACATCTGACGGATGGAGACCACGTCCTCGAACCATTGGACATGTTGTACCGGGTCTCCCTTCCCAGTGTAGTAGGACATCTCGGGCTCCCTGAACCCGTCTGGAACCGGAGCTGAAGAGACCAACTGCTGAAAGGGCTCCCTCCCCCTACTGGGCGAGCCGGCGAGTCTCGCGAGCCCAGCTCGCCGAAGCGACCTCGGCATGCCGAGCCGGGGAAGAGCTCGCGCCCGGGGAGCTCGCACCCTCGGCCTTCCTCGGCCACTTCCTTCCCAGCTCGCCTGCCGGGAGCGTCCTCACCCAATGAGGGGGCGGCCGCGATCTGGTTTGCCGGAGTCGAGCACTCGGCCCGCGTGCCGAGTGCGAACTTGACCAGATTCAGCACCTCATTTCTGAAGTCTTAGAACATTCCCACCGTTGCGAGAGGCGGGGGGGGGGGGGGGGGGGGGGCGGCGAGCTCAGCCTGTCGGATCCTTGCCCCGTCATCGAGCTCGCGGAAACTTTTCTGCGCTGACCACTCTCCACGCACACCGCACCAAAATGTTGAAACCGGAACTCGGCTTCCTGTGGAGCTCGCCCTTGGGGAAAGGGGTGGTCTCGCGCCTACTTCGCCCCTGCAAGAAAAACGACGAAAGCAAGGAGAAACAGACCCAAGGGCTCGGCAGGGAGGTCCCACCACAAACCCGGAAGATCTCGGAGCGCTTCCCCTCCTTAGCCTGAAGCCGAGCTAAGGTACCCTCAGAAAGCACTTAGAAATTTTGGGGAGAGGAGCACCGGGGGAAAAAACCTGCTTTCTGGGGTACCCCTTGGGTCCTATTTATAGTTTTTGAAATCCGGACTGCCAATAACCAAAATAACTGACCTGAAATTACCAGGAAACCCTTGGCTGGGCCTGCCAACAGCCAAACTCCGCTGTTTTGAAGGGCTATGGGCAGACCAGCAGGGGTAAAACAGTAAAGAGTACCTCTGACCCCCAGGCGAGTTGGGAGCTCTGGCCACCTCGGCGTGCTCTGCTCGCATGCTGCTGCCGAACTCCACTGCGAGGGTGCGAGTTGCAGCCCGCTCGGCGAATGCCGAGCTCGGGGTTGCCGATCGACGATCTCTCTCTGGCGGATGCCGAGCTCGGGCTCGCACCTGTTGATGCCGAGCTCGCCTGCTGCTGCCGAGCTCCCCTGTGACCTTGCTCGCCGGACACGGGGTTGTACAAATGTCCATATCAGTATTAATAAAATCAATTAAATATGTATCTGTACAATCTGGATAAACTTCTATGGGGATTGGAGAATCTGCAGTATCTACTGGAGCTGAAGTATCTGAAGCTGGTGCTGCTGCTTCATCATCAGGCATCTCCCCCTACCTGGTTTCAGTAGGAACTGAGGCCAGGCCCTGGACTGAGGAGGGGCAGCAGAAAGAGCAGAAATCTAGGCAGATAAAGATTGAATGGAGGAAGCAAGAGGTGTTATGGCCTCTGCTAAAAGGTATTTTAGAATGGGGGTAATGATGGTGAGGATAGAGGATATGGTAGAGGGATCAAATGAAGAAGTGGGAGAGGATGTGGCATTTGGTGTGGAGGAGGGAGCAACTAGTGATGGAATGGAGGGAGGAGCAGCATGTATGTGATGAGTGGATGGTGATGAGGATGGAATGCTGGCATCTGGCATTGCATTGTCTGAGGATAGGATGTAAGATGGAATGGAGGACAAATGTGGGGGAAGTGGAGACTGTGGTGGTGTAGGAATATATGTATCATGAGGTGAAGCAGGGGGTGTTGATTGTTGATTTACTTGAAGAGGGGAAGATGGAATGTTAGTGATGTCAAGTGGTGGAGATGGAGGTGGAGTAGGCACATGAGAAAGTTGTTTTGCTGGAAGGTGTGCTGGAAGAGATGGTGGAGTGGGATGAATCTCCTCAGCAGGTGTGGGAGTGGCTTAAACAGCCCTGTTGCCTTTAGAAGCTGGGGTGGAAGAGGTAGAAGGCTTTGTGGGCTTGGTTATTGTCCTCTCCCACCTGCCAAATAAGGCACAAGTCAGCCTTTTACTGGCATTAATGAATGTGGTCGGGGAGACCAGGGATTCTGCAGCCTTTTCCTTTAGGAAGATTCCTAGGATCCTTCCAAAACATACTTCCTTCTTGGAATTCTTCTTCTTAATTAGATCAAACAACAATTATGCCCAGTCTATTTGCTTCTTGTTGACAATGACACACATGACCAGAAATTGTTGTCTGGTGATGTAGACGTGTGATGTATGTTTCCCGAGTAGTACTTTACCCACCAAATCTGCTAAGATTTTATTGTAATGCCCCTAAACTCAAAGGAGCGACGGTTGATGTTTTGGGCCAGCTTTGGGTTCTGGCAGGAGACACACGGCCTGGGACACGGGCGTGTCCCAGGGCGTGTCAGGCTTGTGTCGTCCAGTTGGCCTAGAGGTCGACGAATTTCGCTCGACGTTGTGTCGAGATAGGGAACACAGCCTATAACACGGGCATGTCGCAGGGCGTGTCGACCCCTGTCGACAGTTAGCCCGCGAAGTCGACATTGCGCTTGACGAAGTGTCGAGACATGGCACACGGCCTGCGACACGGGCGTGTCGCAGGGCGTGTCGACCCGTGTCGACACTCGTCCCGGTAGTCGACGAGATTTGCTCGACGAGGTGTCGAGACAAGGCACACGGCCTAGGACACGGGCGTGTCCAAGGCGGTGTCATCAAGTCGGCGATCATCGCTCGACGAAGTGTCGAGTGTCAAGACCGTGTACACGGCCTGGAGCCCAGGCATGTTGAGGTGACACGGGCAAGGACACGGCCGTGTCCTAGAACCCGTGCAGTGCTCGGGTTGTTTTCGGGAAAAATGATGGGGGTACACGGCCGACCACACGGCCGTGTCAGGTGGAACACGGGCGTGTCAGGTTGAACATAGGCGTGTTCAATACCCGTGTGTTGTTCCAGGCGAGTCGATTTTGACGGCAAATGAGGCACACGGCCCTGGACACGGGCGTGTGCCAGGCCGTGTGCGATCCAGATTGGGCATTTCAGTCCCGAATCAAAGCCGTTCGTTTCTTTATTTTGTGATCCAATGGCTGGGGGTTGTTCCTGATGAGATATACCCGGGATTGGACTTAGAAACCCTCACTTTTCATAAGTTGTTATCTTTATAAAAGCTTAGAGATAGAGGAGAGCCAAGGAAGGAAGAAGGAGCTAGATCCGGCCATTGAAGGAGCTTCGAAGCTCCAAATCGCGAGCCGACTCCGGATCCATGGAGGCAAAGCTAATGCGGTGCTTTTCATCCACTTACTTTTCCATGGAGCCAAAGAGGAACACTAGGGTAACGATTCTCTACTTGAGCATGAGTAGCTCTCCTTCTTTGCATAGGAAGCCCGCTCTCGCGAGTTTGCGGTGAGTTGGAGGCGGTCCTTCGGGTAGATATGTGAAGTCCCCGTTGTTTAGAGTCCGTAAGCGAGAACGGACATAGACATGATGTGTGAAGCCTACCCGGACGTGTTGGTCTGGATCGGTGATGTTGCATTGCATAATGCCGGAGAAGACTCCGTGCTATTGGTTGTTTTTCGGGTTTTCTACACGGTAGATTGCAACAGGGAGCCTTGGGGATTAACCCAAAGGTGCACCTGGAAAACTGGGCGGACGCGTGATCTTTCCAACTTGGTGGCCTGAGAGCCAACCTGAACATAACCGAGTTATGTGAAATGTGATGGAAACGGGACTCGGGATAAGTTTGACCTGCGCATATGGTTTAAATTACCGTTGCGGGCACATATGGTTTAAATTACCATTGCGTTGTGAGCATGGGTTAGATGGAACCGTACTCATTCTATGTCGTTCGGATTAGAGCCGTTGGCATAGATAAGAGTCTTCGGCGGTCTATGGTTTTAATTACCGTGACCCATACCGGGAATACAAACTGCTCATTGATTAGCCGTCCAAAGGGATGGTGGTGAGTCGGCAGACTTAGACTGCGTTCACCGAGAATGTGCCCTGAGTGCACGGGGTGTGTGCCCGTATGAGCCTACGCCTGTGATGAATTGAATATTGTTATATTGCTCGCTTATGCTAATGAAATGCAGGGAAGGAGCATCGCCGCCCCGAGTTGGGGGCGAGATCGTTATAATTTGGTCAGCATTGCTGACCGTTGCCTTGTTTTGCCACCGTGCGGTGGTTTGTTGTTTGCAGGTGCTGCTGGACCAAGCGGTCAATAGCGGGCTAAAGCCCTTTTTGCGAAGCCGGCCCTCGAAGGCCCAATTGGAAGTGTTTACTGCTTTATTCATGTGTGACCGGCCTGCGTGCCGTAGTTTGTAAAACATGTAATATGAAGTGAACAAGTTTTGTAAGGCCTTAAGGCTTGTACTGGTGTATTTTGTAACATTCTTATTTGGTATTAGTGGACATTCATGCTTTAGTGCTGGGTTCTTTGCTACAACTTATTAATCTGCTTCCGCTAGAATGCTCTGTGTAGGACGTTATGATTAGTTGGATGGTTTCCATTGAGTAACCACCCAGTCTGTCTGTAGTATATGGCGTCGGGCCCCGGCTGGACCTACTGCTATATACTATGCGACGGATAGGGGGTGTTACAATTTGGTATCAGACTACTGGTTTTGGTCGGGCTTAAAATGAATTCGTGGACGAACTCTTTTTAAGGGGTGGTGAGCACATTGTTTGCGTCATCGTTATAACGGTAAAAGAACCCATGAATGTCCACTTAGGAATGAAAATACACGTGTTTGAGGAACCTGCGTGGTGGCGTCGACGGCCCCCATGTTGTTGATGACGACACGCTAACGGAAGACCCTCCTTCGTCTCCAACAAAGGACTCGCGTCGCCGTGGTGTTCGTATGGAGCGGCGCTACAATTTCCGCCCTCGGCGCAAGACAAATATATAGTTAATTTTATCTTATTATTAGTATGCTATTTGGGATATTTTATTGTGGGCTGCATGTAGCCATATTGTGTGTTATTTTTATTATTTTATTTTGGGCTACATATAGCCAAGACTTGTTGGTAAGCCTATATATAGGCATGTATGCTTTGTTTTAAGTTAAGTTGAATGAGAAAAGAAAACCCTAAAACTTTCCTATCTAAATCTCTCTCCCTCTCTCTCTACAACTCCTAGCCGCCACCCCACTTCCTCTCTCTCTCTCTCTCTAAAAAAATTCGGCCAGCACCCTTTGCTTCCCTTCATCCAAGCCACCACCACCACACATCCACATCAACCCGGCCTCCTCCTTCCATAGCCGGCCAGCCCACTACCACCTCCACCGAGCAGCCCCTTGAAAGAGAACTGGCAGCCCCTCCACGTGAAGCTTGACCGGAAAGGCTTCATCCTACGGCGAAAATCTGAACTTTGGCGTGACGCGGTCAAGGCGGACGATCTATCTCTCCATCCGGCGTGACTCCGATGGATCCGCGGAAGAGCGGCCCTTCAAAGGTAGTCGGAATCATCTATTCCGACTTGGGTAACGATCCTCTCCATTCACATGTGCTTCCCTCTTGATGTTCTAGTGGACGGAATAATTTTTGCGTTGGATTTGAATCGTTAGATTCTTCGTGGGTTTTCCTTTGGATTTTGCATCGATCTTAACCGCGTTATTTTCGAAAAGGGTTTGGCGAACCCCGTATTTTTGTTGGGAGAGATCTACCATTTTTCGATCGCACTTGGGTAGATCTCTTTTGGTACAACCTTCGCTCGGCCGGACCCAATATTGGTCCTTTTAGCTTGGGAGAACGTCGGCCTATCGCTGTTCGCTCGACCTTCCCGCGGGGTGGCTACCGTACGTTGGTGAACTGTGAAAACACGCTTGCGAGTGCGCTGCGATTGACTCTAGTGCGTGAGAGATTGTGGTTTGAGCGTGGCGTTCGTTTCTTTCCCTTAACCCGTCTAGTGTCCGCGGTAGTGGCCTACATCAAATTTTGGTATCAAAGCGAGGTTCTTGTCAATTTTTTAATTGGCACCCTCCCCTCTTTTAGCACGTTTACCTGCACTTGTGTTTGCGCGTTAGTTGTCACAAAAAATCTCAAAAAAAAAATTATCTTTGGTCTGCCAATAGCGGCGTAGTTTTCTTAATTTTCAGCCAAAAAAAATCAAAATAAATTTTTTAATAATCCTCTTTTTATTTTCTGCAAGAAAATCAAAAAACATTTTATTTTGCTATAGGCATTAAGCGGGATTAATTCCTTCTTTGGTCTGTCTGAACCTGTTGTCTTCCATTTGCATGCGTACTAGGCTCGGTACGGAATATCCTCCTTCGTCGTCTAATATGGATGATGACCGGGGTGAGGGTCGTCCCCTCACAGAGATTGAGGAGCTCCATCAGGATTTCACGGAGCAGTTGACGGCCATTAGGGAAGCACTTCACGGATTGGGGTTACCACACGGGGCACCCCGTAATCAACCCGCTCACCCACGGGTGGGAGAGCATCACAACCCTTACCCCCACCCTCCTAATGAGAACGCCCCACGAGCACCGTACGAGTTTGACCTTACTCGGGCTGTCCGAGTCAAGCCACCATCCTACGATGGTTTAGGAGATCCCCAAGTCTTCCAGGACTGGATCATGGAGATCGAATGTTATTTCGAGTGGTATACTCTGAACGACGCGGATAAGGTGCGAGTAGCGAGAATGAAGTTGCTAGGGCGCGCTAAGATATTTTGGCTGAATGAGGAGCGGCGTATGAGGGTCGAGAACGGAGCGTTGCCCATAGGCTGGGATGCAATGAAGGCTAGGCTAACAGAACAGTACGTCCCTACTTACCATCGGACACAAATGTTCGATGATTTAGCCACCCTTAAGCAAGGGACTAGGTCGGTGTCTGAGTATATGAGTTTGCTGAAGGACATGATGGTTAGGTGTGACGTGAGAGAGATGCCCGAGATCACCCTCTCCAGGTTCCGTAAGGGACTAAACCCCGACATCCAAGGAAAGCTTCTGCGTCATGGTCACACCGATTTGCACACCACTTTCAACGCTGCCTTAGATATTGAGCAGCACAACGCGCTTAAGGGCAAGTCTCGCTCGTTCCAAAAGGGAAAGTCCATTTTAGGGCCGCCTCCCACCGCCACCTATAAGGCTAAAGGAAAGTATCAGTCCCCCGACTCGACCTCCATAGTCGTTACGGCTAGGAATGATAGAAACCCCTCTGGTGAGAGGGTCCCGGTGGGTCGGGTCAACAGAACGAATGTCACCTGTTACGCTTGCGGGGTCCAAGGGCACTATGCTAGTGATTGTCCTACTACACCCAGACCATTAGCCCTGTTAGATTCCGCCGGTGGGGCCGACGACATAACTTACGAGGAGGGCGAAGAGAGCGAGTCGGACGGAGTGCCTAGTGATATGGAGGATGACCCCCGTATGATGGTTATGAGGTGTATCCTGGCGACCCCTCGAGCGTTAGACGATTGGAATAGGACGAACATTCTCACGTTGAATTTTAAGAGTGGTGAAAAATGGTGTAGGTTGATCATCGATAGCGGTAGTTGCATGAACGTAATTTCTGAAGCCGCGGTGAGACGAATGTCTCTTGTTGCCGAGCCACACCCTCACCCTTATAAAGTGGCATGGGTAGACAAGTCGTCCCTCCCTGTGACGAAGCGATGCTTGGTACCCCTTACCATCAAAGCTTATTCTGAGCAGATTTGGTGTGACGTCATCCCTATGGATGCGTGCCACGTCTTGTTGGGTCGCCCTTGGTTGTACGATCATGACGTCACCCACTTTGGTCGGGCCAACACTTACGAGTTTAAATTTAATGGCCGAACCATCCTCTTAAAACCCGCCCCGCCGAAAGATCCTTCGGCCCCCTCGAAGGATACGGTCATCTCGGTTGAGAAGAAGACGTTGAGCCTGATAGGGAGGAAAGAATTGAAGCGTACTACCCTTGTAGATGGGGTCCTCTATGCCTTAGTGTGCCTACAAGTTAAGGAAGACGCAGCCCCTTTTGAGGACTTGCCGTCGGCGTTGAGAAAACTCCTAGAAGAGTTTGTGGATGTGTACCCGGAAGAGCTACCGGCTGAATTACCCCCGTTGCGGGAAATCCAACATGCCATTGATTTCATTCCGGGCTCTTCATTGCCCAACCTCCCGCATTATCGGCTAAACCCCTCCGCACACTTAGAGTTGCAAACCCAGATCTCGGATTTATTGCAAAAGGGTTTTATCCGCCACAGCAAGAGCCCGTGTGCCGTTCCCGCCTTACTTGCCCCCAAGAAGGACGGCTCTTGGAGGATGTGTGTGGATAGTAGAGCTATTAATAAAATCTCTATTAAATATCGCTTTCCCATCCCTCACTTGGATGATTTATTGGACATGTTAGCCGGTGCCACGATTTTTTCGAAATTGGATCTTAGGAGTGGCTACCATCAGATCCGAATTAGGGAAGGTGACGAGTGGAAAACCGCCTTTAAGTCTAAGGAAGGGCTCTACGAGTGGTTAGTTATGCCGTTTGGACTTTCGAATGCGCCGAGCACGTTTTCGAGGATGATGACCCACGTCTTCCAACCCTATATGGGAAAATTCATCGTGGTATATTTTGACGATATCTTGGTATTTAGCACCTCCACGATTGATCATGAGTCACATTTAAGAACCATCCTTACCACGCTGAGATTGGAAAAATTATTCGTGAACATTAAGAAGTGTACCTTCCATGTGACATTGGTTGAGTTCCTCGGTTATATTGTGAGTTCGGAGGGGATCCACTTAGACCCCAGGAAAGTGCAAGCCATTAGAGATTGGCCCGAGCCCGCCAACATTCGGGATGTTAGGAGTTTTCACTGGCTCGCTACATTTTATCGGCGATTTATTAAGAATTTTAGTAGCATTATGGCCCCTATTACCGAGTGCATGAAAAAAGGCGAATTTACATGGACGAACTCAGCCGCTGCGGCGTTCCAATTAATTAAATCGCGCATGTCGGAAGCCCCCCTTTTGCGACTACCGGATTTTACCAAGGTTTTCGAGTTGTCATGTGATGCGTCTGGAGTGGGAATTGGTGGAGTGTTGAGTCAGGAAGGCCACCCTGTGGGGTATTTCAGTGAGAAACTAGCAGGTCCAAAATTAAATTATTCCAATTATGATCGGGAGTTTTACGCGGTTATTCGTTGCCTCCAACATTGGCGGCATTATTTACTTCCTAAGGAGTTTGTCATCTTATCCGATCATGAAGCGCTAAGGTTTCTTAACTCTCAAACTAAGGTTAGTCCTAGACATGCCAAATGGGTCTCCTATCTACAGGAGTATACTTTCATTATCAAACACCTCAAGGGGACTCTCAACCGCGTAGCCGACGCCCTTAGTCGTGTTTCGTTATTGCTCTCCACGCTAGAAGTAAAGGTGATTGGCTTCGATAGGATTAAGGACGAGTACGTCCACTGCCCAGATTTTAAGGATATCTATTTCGCCACCCAAGATGACTCGCCGACAACCATTACTTCTTTTTACATTCGGGACGGCTACTTATTTAACCATTCGAAGCTTTGCATCCCCCGTTCCTCCCTACGCCACTTCATAGTATGGGAATTGCATGGTGGAGGGTTAGGGGGACACTTTGGTCGTGACAAGACGATCACGTTAGCTGAAGACAAGTTTTATTGGCCCGGTCTTTAGGTAATGGCTAGTAAGATCGTGGGTAGTTGCCGAGCATGCCAACTGGCTAAGGGGAACAAAACTAACGCGGGGCTTTATACCCCTCTTCCGATTCCGTCTATTCCTTGGGAAGACGTTAGCATGGACTTCATTCTCGGCCTCCCAATCACATTTCGGCGTCACGACTCTATCTTAGTTGTTGTAGATCGATTCTCTAAAATGGCTTATTTTATCGCATGCAATAAAACCAACGACGCGTCACACGTCGCCCAATTATATTTTAAAGAGGTGGTAGGCCATCGCGGAGTTCCGAAGTCTATAGTTACTGATAGGGATGTGAAATTTACTAGTTATTTTTGGAAGACCCTGTGGAGGATTATGGGCACCAAACTTCTATTCTCTTCCGCGTACCATCCGCAGACGGATGGGCAAACAGAAGTTGTGAACAGAAGTTTAGGTAGTTTGCTTCGATGCCTTGTGGGAGACCACAAGGGTACATGGGACCTTATCCTCCCTCATGCTCAGTTGGCTTATAATAATTCCAAAAATAGGTCCACGGGTTTGTCCCCGAATGAGATCGTGCACGGTTATAAAGCTCTCGTGCCCCTTGACTTGCTTCCGTTACCGCCATCGTTTAAGTCAAGTCAATTTGCACAGGACTTTGCCTCTCACATCCATGATCTTCACAAACGCATAAATGAAACGCTTACCACTCAATACACGTCTTATCAAGTTCATGCCAACGCACATAAGAGAGTGTCTCCCTTGAAAGTGGGCGATTTAGTCATGGTACCTCTCATCCCTGAACGGTTGCCTACAGGCACCTTAAAAAAGTTAGCGGATCGGCGAGCTGGACCTTTTCGGATTTTGAAATGGTTAGGAGACAATGCTTTTCTTTTGGAACTGCCAACTGATTGGGGTATTTCCCCTGTTTTTAATGTTTCGGATTTAACGCCATATATTGCTCCGCCACTAGAACTATCTTCCTGTCCGTTTAGTTCCACTACAGATTCTCATGGGTATGGGGTTGAGGGGGGTAAGGGCTCGCTCTCTCCGTCGGTCTCCAACGGAGGTACGCTACATGTTGATGATATAGATTTTCCCCCTTTGCTGCCTAATGCTTTTCCCAGGTTTGCCAGGACCGCCTTTTTGCCAGACAGGATTCTACAGGATGACGTGTTTCCCACTGCTGATGGCGATGTGCGCCGCTACTTGATCCGCTGGCGTGATCGCCCCGCCTCTGATGACTCTTGGCTCCCGGAAGCGGAAGTGGCTCTCTTGGACGGTGTTCTTCTCCGACGGTATCTTCAAGACAACTCCTCGGTGATGAGTCCTTTCAAGCGGGGGAGGATTGGTGGCGACGACGGCCCCCAAGTGGACGGCGGCCCCCATGTTGTTGATGACGGCACGCTAACGGAAGACCCTCCTTCGTCTCCAACAAAGGACTCGCGTCGCCGTGGTGTTCGTATGGAGCGGCGCTACAATTTCCGCCCTCGGCGCAAGACAAATATATAGTTAATTTTATCTTATTATTAGTATGCTATTTGGGTTATTTTATTGTGGGCTGCATGTAGCCATATTGTGTGTTATTTTTATTTTTTTATTTTGGGCTACATATAGCCAAGACTTGTTGGTAAGCCTATATATAGGCATGTATGCTTTGTTTTAAGTTAAGTTGAATGAGAAAAGAAAACCCTAAAACTTTCCTATCTAAATCTCTCTCCCTCTCTCTCTATAACTCCTAGCCGCCACCCCACTTCCTCTCTCTCTCTCTCTAAAAAAATTCGGCCAGCACCCTTTGCTTCCCTTCATCCAAGCCACCACCACCACACATCCACATCAACCCGGCCTCCTCCTTCCATAGCCGGCCAGCCCACTACCACCTCCACCGAGCAGCCCCTTGAAAGAGAACCGGCAGCCCCTCCACGTGAAGCTTGACCGAAAAGGCTTCATCCTACGGCGAAAATCTGAACTTTGGCGTGACGCGGTCAAGGCGGATGATCTATCTCTCCATCCGGCGCGACTCCGGTGGATCCGCGGAAGAGCTGCCCTTCAAAGGTAGTCGGAATCATCTATTCCGACTTGGGTAACGATCCTCTCCACTCACACGTGCTTCCCTCTTGATGTTCTAGTGGACGGAATAATTTTTGCGTTGGATTTGAATCGTTAGATTCTTCGTGGGTTTTCCTTTGGATTTTGCATCGATCTTAACCGCGTTATTTCCGAAAAGGGTTTGGCGAACCCCGTATTTTTGTTGGGAGAGATCTACCATTTTTCGATCGCACTTTGGGTAGATCTCTTTTGGTACAACCTTCGCTCGGCCGGACCCAATATTGGTCCTTTTAGCTTGGGAGAACGTCGACCTATCGCCGTTCGCTCGACCTTCCCGCGGGGTGGCTACCGTACGTTGGTGAACTGTGAAAACACGCTTGCGAGTGCGCTGCGATTGACTCTAGTGCGTGAGAGATTGTGGTTTGAGCGTGGCGTTCGTTTCTTTCCCTTAACCCGTCTAGTGTCCGCGGTAGTGGCCTACATCACTGCGTGTTCCAATAATTGTTGTTCGCAATTTTATTTGGTCGCTTAACGGTGGTTTGTACCACTATAGGTGACCGGAAGCGGTGCTGGACCGTCAGAATGTCCGGTTTCTGAGGAGCATAGTGCACCCGTTGAGGTGTTTGAGACTCCTCCTTCGTATGAAACCGTTAGAAGGATCGTAGAAGCGGTGTTCGCTGTGACGGGCGCACAGCTTGGAGGAAATGTACAACCTTGCGCCCCTGTTGTGGCTTCAACGCCGGTTGGCGTGATGGAGCAGATGACCTTTGGTAGACCATCGGGGCAGCAGCTGAATATGCATTTAGTGTAGGGAGCGCACACAGTTGAGGAATACTTGCAAGCATTTCTTATGATAAGTCGCTATCCATGCTTTGAGTTGGATAACGAGCAAGCTACAGTCGATAGATTTTATAATGGCCTGCGTGCCGAGTTACGAGTTCTACTGCTAGGACCAAAGTTATTGGGATTCCGAGCCTTGGTGGAATCAGCTAGATCTTTGGAGGCAGATTTGAGGAAGACCCTCCCGATGCCAGCGACCTTGGTATCGAACTATACAAACCACATAAGAGCTGCATCCGGCAGAATGCTGGAGAAAGGGGCTATGAAATCGACTAGCAAAGCTACTTACACTTGTCATACTTGTGGAAAGAAAGGGCACTTTGCCCGAGACTGTTGGAATGGTGCTCGGAAGGGTAAGAAAGCTATGTCAGGAGCAGTCAAGGACGTTAGTGCAAAGGAAACGGCATTCAAAGTGCCGAACACCTCAAAGTCTGTATATCGAAAGTGGTACAAGAAGGCTAGGACTTTGGGTCTAGTCCCTCCTTTCAGTGCTTCGGGGGAAACTACAAGCCAAACCCCGGGAGCATGTTACAACTGTGGGGAGCCGGGGCATTATGCCCGTGAGTGCCTAAAACCCTGGAGGAAGCACGCCGTCGTGACGACAGGTATGGTTTAAAGATAGTTTTGCCTTAAACACTTGTCTCCCTTGTGCATGTTAGCTTTGAACTACTGGTGCTAAGCCTTGTTATGACTTTACTTTATCTGCGAGAGCACCGTTCGTTTAGGGAGCTTCGCATTCCTTTATGTAGGAATTGTTTTTACGCGTCGGAGTACCTCCTTCGATGGTAAGAGACAAATTGGATGCGTTATAGTCCAATGGTGCTCATTGTGCGCGGGTAGAATTTGTTGCACTTAGTTTTGGATTGGGAATCAGGAGTACGATCTTCAAGCGTCGTTACTTCCGTTGGTGGACGTTATAGTTGGCATGGACTGACTCTCGGAGCAGCAAGCCTATATAGATTGCGGTAGCAAGGAAGTCAAGCTGGGAGCAAGTCGTGAGACGACCCTTACGAGCTCGAAGAGGTCGAGCAAGATGTTGGTGTCTGCTCTTCAGGTGGTGAAGGCAGTTCGTGCTGGTGTAGAGCTGTTCTGTACACTAGTGGAGGTTGCAAAGCCGAAGCCCGCATTGGTTAATATTATATTTTAGTGGTATCGGAGTGCCCTGATGTGTTCCCTAGAGATCTTACTGGAGCCCCGCCTCAGCGGGAGATAGATTTTACGATTGAGCTAGTGCCAGGTACAAAGCCTTTGTCACGATCTCCTTATCGGCTAGCGCCTAAGGAAATGGCGAAGCTGAAAGTTCAACTGCAAGAGTTGTTGGAGCAAGGGTATGTGCGCCCGAGTTCTTCACCTTGGAGCGCACCGGTCCTCTTTGTTAAGAAGAAGGACGGAAGCTTGAGGCTATGTATTGATTATCAGGAGCTCAACAAGCTGACGAAGAAGAACAAGTAGCCGATCCCCCGGATTGATGATCTTTTTGATCAGTTAGTCAGGTCGACGGTGTACTCGAAGTTAGATCTCAAGGCTGGGTACTATCAGCTGCGAATAAGGGAGAGTGATATCCCGAAGATAGCGTTTAGTATGAGATACGGGCATTATGAGTTTACGGTCATGCTGTTTGGGCTGACTAATGCGCCGTCAGTGTTCATGGATTTGATGAACAGGACCTTCCGGGAGTACTTGTACCACTTTGTGATCGTCTTCGTCGACGATATTCTGCTGTACTCGCGGAGTAAGGAAGATCACTTCAAGCATCTTCTTTTGGTTTTGGAGACGCTAAGGAGGAATCAGTTGTATGCTAAGTTCTCGAAGTGCGAGTTTTGGTCATCTTCAGTGGCGTCCTCGGTCTTATAGTGAGTGAGGAAGGTATTGCAGTGGATCCGGCGAAGATTGTTGCGATGCGGGAGTGGCCTGAGCTTTATACGGTAGCAGGAGTTCGGAGATTTCTGGGGCTTGCCGGCTTTTACAGGCGCTTCATAGAGAACTTCTCGCGGATAGTGTTACCCCTCACTACTTTGACGAGGAAGGAGCAGAAGTTCTTTGGACGCCGGAGTGCGCGCGAGCTTTTGAGGAGTTAAAATGTCGGTTGACCACGGCACCTATGCTGACTTTGCCGAGTGGGACCGAAGGCTATGAGATTTAATAGCGATGCTTCGGGCAGCGGTTTGGGTTACGTGCTACTGCAATACAGAAGTGTAATAGCTTATGGCTCGAGACAGCTGAAAGTGCACGAGAGGAATTATCCGGTCCATGACTTGGAGTTAGCGGCCGTGATTTTTGCATTGAAGCTGTGGAGACACTATTTGTACGGTGTGAAGATTGATATCTACACCGATCATAAGAGCCTGAAGTATCTTATTGATCAGAAGGATCTGAATATGCGGCAACGTAGATGGATGGAGCTCTTGGGAGACTATACATTCAAGATCCACTACGTGCCTGATAAAGGGAATGCGGTTGCGGACGCGTCGAGTCGCCGGACCCCAGCTCAAGCCAATTGGCTGTCGACCTATGACGAGCGGTTGGTTCGGGAGTTGGAGGCGTTGGAGATTGTTTGTGTGGATAGGCAATCAAGTGCTGAAGCAGTACTGTATTGGACTAAAGTTCAATATGACCTGGACGATCGGATTCGGCAAGCTTTGGATTTGGATGTCCATATGAAGCAGCTCATGGTAGAAGCTTTGGATGAGTCAAATTCCCAATTCGTGGTGCAGGACGAATTGCTTGGGAAAGTCGGTCGTCTGTGCGTCCCAAGTGTGGGCAATTTGCGGGTGGAATTGTTGTATGAGGCACACCATACTAAGTACTCAATTCACCCGGGGAGCACGAAGATGTACCGCGATGCGAAGAAACTATTTTGTTGGCCGGGTTTGAAGAAAGATGTGGCACCATGCGTAGCGAAGTGCCAAACTTGCGCCTTGACGAAGGCGGAGTGCCAAAAGCCGAGAGGTTTTCTTAAGTCCTTGCCTATTTCGGAGTGGAAATTCGACGACATCTCTATGGACTTTGTGCACGGTTTGCCAAGGTCGAAAAAGGGGAAAATGACGCCATTCGGGTGGTCGTAGATCAGTTAACGAAGGTGTCGCATTTCATTCCGCAGAGGAAGGATGATCCGGTGGAGACGTTGGCAAAACTATATGTGGATAATATAGTACGGCTTCACAGTGTGCCCCACAGCATCGTGAGTGACCGAGAAGGGCGGTTCACGTCCAATGGAAGGAGGCTTATGCAGCAAATGTTGGGGCCAAAGTTAAAATTCGGCACAGCCTTTCATCCGCAAACGGATGGGCAGACCGAGATGGTCAATAGAACTATGGAAAGCATGCTCCGCATGGGTGTCTTGGATTTTGGGAAGTCCACCTTTATTTGGTGGAGTTCGCATACAACAACAGCTACCAAGCGAGTATTCAAATGACGCCCTTCGAGGCCCTATATGGTAGAAAATGTCGCACGCCATGGTCCTGGCTGGAAACGGGTGAGTCAAGTTGTATAAGCGATTCGAAGTGGAGGATGTTACTTTGTTGATGCGAAGCATTCGGGAGAGGTTTCTTATAGCTCAAGACCGGCAAGCGAAGTACTATAATGCCAAGCACAGGAACGTAGAGTTCGCCGTGAGCGACTGTGTGTACTTAAAGATCAAGCCGTTCAAGGGTGTCTCGCAGTTGCGGTGATTGAAAAAGCTAAACCCGAGGTGCCTTGGGCCGTTTGAGGTCTGAAGCGGGTTGGTGAAGCATGCCTATCAATTGAAGCTTTCAGTGGAGCTTAGTGGTCTACATGATATATTCCATATTTCGGTACTTCGGAAGGCAGTGCAAGAGCCTACGCAAGTGATCGCGGTTGATCAAGTGCCGGTGGATTGTGGGCTGACGACAAAAGTCAAGCCCGTGCGGATTGAGGACTCGGAGGTCAAGCGGCTACGCAATAAAGAGATCAGGATGGTCAAGGTCCGATGGGACAATTGCGGTCGTGAGGAGCTCTCTTGGGAGCGAGAGCAGACTATGCTTGACGAGTATCCGGAGTTTTTCCGCTCAGGTACAAATTTTGGTTTTGTACATGTCTTTCCTTTATATAAATTCGTGGGCGAAATTCTTTTAGGAGGGGTTGAGTTGTAACGCCCCGAAACTCAAAGGAGTGACGGTTGATGTTTTGGGCCAGCTTTGGGTTCTGGCAGGAGACACACAGCCTGGGACACGGGCGTGTCCCAGGGCGTGTCAGGCTTGTGTCGTCGAGTTGGCCGAGAGGTCGACGAATTTCGCTCGACATTGTGTCGAGACAGGGAACACGGCCTACGACACGGGCGTGTCGACTCGTGTCGATACTTAGCCCGCGAAGTCGACATTGCGCACGACGAAGTGTCGAGACATGGCACACGGCCTGCGACACGGGCGTGTCGCAGGGCGTGTCGACCCGTGTCGACACTCGTCCCGGGAGTCTACGAGCTTTGCTCGACGAGGTGTCGAGACAAGGCACACGGCCTAGGACACGGGCGTGTCCAAGGCCGTGTCATCAGGTCGACGATATTCGCTCGACGATGTGTCGAGTGTCAAGACCGTGTACACGGACTGAAGCCCAGGCATGTTGAGGTGACAGAGGCAAGGACACGGGCGTGTCCTAGAACCCGTGCAGTGCTCGGGTTGTTTTCGGGAAAAATGCTGGGGGTACACGGCCGGCCACACGGCCGTGTCAGGTGGAACACGGGCATGTCAGGTTGAACACGGGCATGTTCGATACCCATGTCTTGTTCCAGGCGAGTCGATTTTGACGGCAAATGAGGCACACGGCCCTGTACACGGGCGTGTGCCAGGCCGTATGCGATCCAGATTGGGCATTTCAGTCCCGAATCAAAGCCGTTCGTTTCTTTATTTTGGGATCCAACGGCTGGGGGTTGTTCCTGATGAGATATACCCGGGATTGGACTTAAAAATCCTCACTTTTCATAATTTGTTATCTTTCTAAAAGCTTAGAGAGAGAGGAGAGCCAAGGAAGGAAGAAGGAGCTAGATCCGGCCATTGGAGGAGCTTCGAAGCTCCAAATCACGAGCCGACTCCGGATCCACGGAGGCAAAGCTAGTGCGGTGCTTTTCATCCGCTTACTTTTCCATGGCGCCAAAGAGGAATGCTAGGGTAACGATTCTCTTCTTGAGCATGAGTAGCTCTCCTTCTTTGCATAGGAAGCCCGCTCTCGCGAGTTTGCGGTGAGTTGGAGGCGGCGTTCCTTCGGGTAGAAATGTGAAGTCCCCGTTGTTTAGAGTCCGTAAGCGAGAACGGACATAGGCATGATGTGTGAAGCCTACCCGGACGTGTTGGTCTGGATCGGTGATGTTGCATTGCATAATGCCGGAGAAGACTCCGTGCTATTGGTTGTTTTTCGGATTTTCTACACGGTAGATTGCAATAGGGAGCCTTGTGGATTAACCCAAAGGTGCACCCGGAAAACTGGGCGGACGCGTGATCTTGCCAACTTGGTGGCCTGAGAACCAACCTGAACATAACCGAGTTATGTGAAATGTGATGGAAACGGGACTCAGGAGAAGTTTGACCTGCGCATATGGTTTAAAGTACCGTTGTGGGTGCATATGGTTTAAATTACCGTTGCGTTGTGAGCACGGGTTAGATGGAACCGTACCCGTTCTATGTCGTTCGGATTAGAGCCGTTGGCATAGATGAGAGTCTTCGGCGGTCTATGGTTTTAATTACCTTGACCCATGCCGGGAAGACAAACTGCTCATTAATTGGCCGTCCAAAGTGATGGTGGTGAGTCGGCAGACTTAGACTGCGTTCACCGAGAATGTGCCCTGAGTGCACGGGGTGCGTGGCCATATGAGCCTATGCCTGTGATGAAATGAATATTGTTATATTGCTCGCTTATGCTAATGAAATGCAGGGAAGGAGCATCGCCGCCCCGAGTTGGGGGCGGGATCGTTATAATTTCGTCAGCATTGCTGACCGTTGCCTTGTTTTGCCACCGTGTGGTGGTTTGTTGTTTGCAGGTGCTGCTGGATCAAGCGGTCAATAGCGGGCTAAAGCCCTTTTTGCGAAGCCGGCCCTCGAAGGCCCAATTGGAAGTGTTTACTGCTTTATTCATGTGTGACCGGCCTGCGTGCCGTAGTTTGTAAAACATGTAATATGAAGTGAACAAGTTTTGTAAGGCCTTAAGGCTTGTACTGGTGTATTATGTAACATTCCTATTTGGTATTAGTGGACATTCATGCTTTAGTGCTGGGTTCTTTGCTACAACTTATTAATCTGCTTCCGCTAGAATGCTTTGTGTAGGACGTTATGATTAGTTGGATGGTTTCCATTGAGTAACCACCCAGTCTGTCTATAGTATATGGCGTCGGGCCCCGGCGGAAGTACTGCTATATGCTATGCGACGGATAGGGGGTGTTACATTTATAAGGGGCAGACAGATGTTTCTTCAAAGGTTTGTTAGGGTTGTCACCAGCGTAACCCATCAAATTCAGCAACATAGTAAACTCTTCAGAATCAATCTCTAAATCCTCTTCTCAGTTGTCAAACCAAAAATTTCAGTTAAAACGGCGGGGGTTAAGGAGACGACGTTACCGACAATTGTTCCTGTCATAACATTGTCTTCAGAAATGATTGAAGTATAAACCCATTCCCTTATTTCAATTTCGGCCAACTTTATCCAGGTGGTCATCAAGTTCTTCAGATTTTGTTCTTCCAGAAGTTCCAGAATGTAGAGGAAGATTGGATCTGAGTGCTGGAAAGAGTCGAAGTAAACATCAAAACCGGTGTCAAACTTCATTGCGGCTAAAGCTCCTGCTGGAATCACCATTGAGATCACCTGCAAGATAGACAGAGAAAACGGCGATCAAGAGCAAGGGAATAGATAACGCGGGATGGAGGTCGAAGAAAACCTAGATATGAGGTTTTCCAGAATATGAATCAACAATCTCCGTTCCACGAAAAAGAAACAGTTCTTTGAACTGTGGTCGACGAAATAAATTATAGATTTTTAATTCGTCGATCTCATCCAGAAGAAATGAAAACAGTTCGTCGAACGGACTTATGAAGAATAGTTCATCGATCTCTGGTCGACGAATATTTTTCCCACCCAGAGAATTCGTCGATCTCCGTTCGACGAGCATCTCTCAAACTTACCCTAATTCGTCGAACTCCGTTCGACGAACTCTAGAAAATTCATCGAATGCAGACAGAAATTAATTTAACTCTTCTCCATTAATCATTCCCAGTTGATTTATAAATAACAGATGATTTTTATCATCCAAGGGTTTGGTGAAAATGTCTGCTCTCTGTAAATCAGTAGGAATATGGATTAGGTTAATTTTCTTTTTGTCTACATTATCTCTAATGAAATGATGCCTTTTTTCAATATGTTTAGTCCTACTATGGTGAACTAGATTCTGTGCTATTGCAATAGCACTAGTATTATCACAAAATATATTTCGAATTATTTAAGTTGACACCATAGTCTAGGAGTTGGTTTTGTATCCATAACATTTGTGAACAACAGGTGCCAGCAACCATATATTCTGCTTCTGCAGTTGATGTAGACATAGATGTTTGCTTTTTACAAAACCAAGAGACAAGGCTCATACCCATGAACTGGAAAGTTCCAGAGGTACTCTTCCTGTCCACTCTACATCCAGCATAGTTAGCATCTGAGTATCCAGTTAACTCAAACTCTGACTCTACAGGATACCAGAGTCCTAGATTAGGACAACTCTTTATATATCTCAAAATTCTTTTTAAGAAAATAAGGTGAGATTCTTTGGGGTTCACTTGGAACCTAGCACAAAGGCATGTGGCACACATGATATCAGGCCTGCTAGCTGTTAGGTATAATAGGGATCCAACAATTTCCCTATAATGCTTTTGATCTATAGGTTTCCCTGCTGCATCAGAATCCACAACAACATTGGTAGCCATAGGTGTTTTCATTCCTGAAGCATCACCCATCCCAAACTTCTTAATAAGCTCTTTAGCATACTTAGCTTGGGAGAGGAAGATACCATCAGGGAGCTGCTTCACTTGGAGACCAAGGAAGTAGGAAAGCTCACCCATTCTACTCATCTCAAATTTGGAATACATGAGGTCAGCAAACCTCTTGCATAATTTGGGATCAGTAGACCTAAAGATGATGTCATCCACATATATTTGTACTAACAAAATTTGGTCCTTATGATGTCCAGTGAAAAGAGTTTTATCTATGGTTCCTCTTATAAATTTATCCTCAAAAAGAAAGCTTGCTAAGGTCTCATACCAAGCTCTTGGAGCTTGCTTTAAACCATAGAGAGCTTTATACAATTTAAATACAAAAGAGGGTTGAGTTAGAGAGATAAAACCTGGAGGTTGTTCCACATAAACCTCTTCTTGAAGCACTCCATTCAAAAATGCACTTTTGACACCCATTTGGAAAACTTTGAATCTCCTGTGAGCTGCAGAGGCAAGGAATATTCTTATGTCCTCTAACCTTGCAACAGGGGCAAAGGTTTAGTCATAGTCAATTCATTCCTCTTGCATGTAGCCCTGAGCAACAAGCCTAGCCTTGTTTCTCACAATATTTCCTTGAGCATCTAGCTTGTTTCTATAGACCCATTTGGTTCCAATAACTGGGTAGTTATGAGGTCTTGGAACCAAATCCAAAACTCTACATCTCTCAAACTGATTCAGCTCCTCTTGCATTGCAATGATCCAGTGGGGATATTGCTCAGCTTCATGGATGGAGAGAGGTTCAATCTGAGAGAGAAAACAGGCATACATCAAGTCTTGGTTGAGTTGATGCCTTGTCTGAACACATGCTGAAATGTCTCCAATCACTTGAGATCTAGGGTGATCTCTAAGTGTGACAAGATCGGTGGGTTGAGTATGTTCAGCAATAGCTTCTATAATTAATTCCTCTTGAGGAATGTTATTAGCTATTGAGGGAAGTTCAGCCACTTCCATTTGAGTTTCTTCTTCACTATCTTCAGCAACCTGTGGAGCAGGATGGGTTGACACCTCTTGGGTAAGGTTTAGTCCATCTATAGACTCACACAGTTGTGGAACCTGCAAAAAGCTATTGGTAGAAATCTCTTTATCCTTATAAGACATGTTAGCTTCATCAAAAGATACATGGACTGACTCTTCAATTTTAAGAGAGAATTTATTAAAAACCCTATAGGCCTTGCTTACTTGGGAGTATCCTAGAAAAATCCCTTCTTAAGCCTTAGCCTCAAACTTTCTAATGTATCTTCTGTTGTTTGTGTGAATATAGCATATACAACCAAAATCTTTAAAATATGTGATTTTATGTTTCTTCCCTTTAAGCAATTCATAGAGGGTCTTATTTTTCAGCTTATGTATGATGCTTCTATTTAGGACATATTTAGCAGTGTTTACAACTTCTGCCCAAAAGGATAGAGGCATGTAAGCATCTGCCAATAATGTGCCTGTAGCTTCAATGAGTGCCCTATTTTTCCTTTCAGCTACCCCATTTTGTTGGGGAGTTCTAGGAGCTGAGAAGCACTGCCTGATACCTTCCTTCTCACAGAACTCATGCATAAGAAGAGACTCAAACTCTGTGTCATGATCACTTCTGATCAATGCAACATGAGTAGAGAACTCAATTTGTATGGTCCGAGAAAATCTGTAAGAACCTTGAATGTATCTGACTTAGTTCTCAAAAAGACCACCCAACTGAATCTGGAGAAGTCATCAATAATTACTAAAATATATGACTTCCCTCCTAGGCTTTATACTGCAATGGGTACAAATAGGTCCACATGAAGCAAATACAAAATCCTAGGTGAATCACTCTTATTAATAGATTTGAAACTAGTTTTAGTTTGCTTGCCTAATTGACAAGCCCTGCAAAGGTTTTCCTTCTTGTAGGGACCAGAAGGTAAACCTCTAACAAGGTTGTCTTTAGATAACCTAGTTATATTTTTAAGGTTTACATGACTTAATATTTTATGCCACAACTCATTTTGGTTACTAGTGATATTGAGTAAAAAAACATCAGTTTTGGTAGAAATGAAATCTACTAGATAGATATTACCTTGTCTAATTCCAATTAAATTAGTTTTGTTTTCATTATTAATAATAGAACAGGAGGTAGAGTTAAAGTGTACCTGATAACCTTCATCACATAATTGGCTTATGGATATTAGGTTATGTTTGAGTCCTCTTACATATGTTACTCTCTTGAAGGTAACTATTCCAATCTTTAATGCTCCATATCCTTCAGACTGGCCACTATTTGAATCACCAAAGATCACCTTTGGTCCTAGCTTGGACTTGTAATTAGATAGATTGTCCTTGCTGCCTGTCATATGCTTGGAGCAGCCACTGTCCAAGTATCAGGTCTGACTCACCCTTGGATAACTCTTTACCTGTACCTGTAATGAAAAACAAAACTCAATTGTTCTTGACCCAGGTCACCTTGGGTCCTTTGTTTGGTTGAAATGAAAAGCTAGAGATAAATAACAAAGTAGGTTGAGATTTATAACCTAAATGATGATATCTCCTAGGTGGAATAACCCAATCAGCTACTGGATTGAATGATTTATTAGCTGGCTTAGAATTTCTATAAGAGAAATGATTTATGTTTGGTCCTTCTGGGTTCGACGAATTCTTGTAAGTTCGTCGACCAGAGTTCGACTAATAGGGCTGAGATCGTCGATCTCTGCTCAGAGAGTGACATTAGTCATTTTCTGCGCCCCATGTTCGTCGATCTCTGCTCGACGAACCATACAAAGTTCGTCGATCATAGTTTGATGAATTGTTATAACTGAAGTTTGCGTTCAGCGTTCGTCGATCTAGGTTTGACGAACGGGCCACATTTCGTCGATCTGGGTTCGACGAATGCTGCGGAACCTTGTTTTTATTAGTTGTTTTCTGATTTCTATTGCTCTTGTCTATGGGTTTTGGATTGTTTTCAGACATTGGTTTGTTTATTATCTTTTCTTTTCCCTTGGCAGAAACAAATTTAATGGGTGTGGTAAGAATTTTTTTCTTAATTATGGGGGGCAAACCTGATGATGCACCCAAGCCCAGCTTGCCATTTAATCTGGCATTTACTGTTCTTGTTATGTCCATCAGCTTGAGACTTCTTCCATTGAGAGATTGCTCAAGTTGTTTGACCTCACATAAATCAGATTTTAATTTAATTATCTGCTCATGTTCACTAGTTCTGACCCTAGATGGAAAACAAAATATTTTTTAAATTTCCGACGTAAAAAAAATGTAGAACATTAAAAATTTTTTTTTTTACTTTTCGCTTAAAACTACAGATTTTAGAGCTCTATTTGGAGACCAGTAGAAAATTTTTTTTGGTTTTTTTTGTGGTTTGTATTGTGCGTGCCGATAAGACTCAAGCGAGGACGTTTCAATTAGGAAATTGATACGACCGCCTCTGATACCAAATTGACATAGGGGTCATTCGGAGAGCGTTACGGACACAAGTAACCCTAGGGATGATATCGAGTCGAGTTCGAGCGATTTTGTCTTGGCTCGAAATCGAAATTTTCGACTCGAACTCGGCTCGAAATCGACTCGAAATCGAAACTGATTTCGACTCGAGTCAGCTCGACTCGAAATGACTCGATTTCGAGTCGGCTCGAAATTGAATCGAGTTGGCTCGAAATCGAATCGGGTCGGCTTGAAATTGAGCAATTTTTTGTTTTATTCCTAGTTGCTCAAAATTAAATTGGGCAACCTATAAATTTAGCAAATGAAACACTTAAAGCCTTCATTCTTTTTATATAGGTTTAAATTTTTTTATTTTTATCTTAAAATAAGAATATATTAATAAATACATGATTTTTTAAATTAATTCGAGTTGATTCAAATCATATTTCGAGCGATTTTGGGTTGGCACGAAATCGACTCGAAATCAGATTCGACTCAAATTAAATCGACTCAAATTGACTCGAATCAATTTTAGCCGATTCCGATTCGACTCAATTTTCGAACGATTTTCGAGCGACTTTCGAGTTTCGAATAATTTGCTCAGCCCTAAGTAACCCAACCAATCCCAACACGTCTTAGATCTATCGCTCCTACACAAGCATCTAGTGACTCGTTATGGTTCGGATCAAACGCAGCACATAAAATAACAAGGAGGAGTGATCGACTCTAAACAACGATCAAGAAAAAGAGTCGGATGGTTCCCCAAATTAACGCAAAGTTTGCCACTCCTTTTTGAGAGCAAAATCTAGGCTATAGGCCAAAATTCACTCAAGCAAATTGGATCGACCCGATCCGGATTTAAAGAATTTTGAAAATGATCTAATCGTGTTAGAAATTGCGAGCGATTGAATTTAAAAATCACGGAAACAACGGTTGTTCAACCTCCACAATACTAGCAAGAAATCACAAAGATGAGAGGGAATAAATTACCCAACCCAGTTTTCATGAACACACTTGATAAAGTGGGAGAATCACTCTCTCCACGGATCCACAAGCGTCACACCGAATGGGGCTGCAACCTTCTTCCTTGGAGTTGCACCGAAGGAAGCCACGCCGGCATCGCACCGAAGAGGGGAGGAAGCAAAAGGGGGCGGCGGCTTCACACCTTGGCCGTTGGCTTTGGGGGGAACTCCTTTTGCAAAAATCTCTCAATGAGGGATATTTTTTAGGGTTACGCAAATCTTGTCTAATATTCTCATCAATGGTTCTCCTTAAATAGGAGTTAAAACATACCTAGAGCCATCCCAGATGGAGATGAAATCTCATCCATCCGGGCGGATAATAACACACTAAATGTTTAAATGCAGGAAACAACAAAATAAAAGGTCCTCTCATGAATATAAAATTATTACCCAAGCATGGAATAATTTTATATTCACAAATATAAAAGGTAAATAAAGTAACGTAAGTGCATAAATTAAAATAAACCTTCAAGTGGGCTTAGCACGCCGCGGGCGGAGGTTATAACGCTGTCTTCCATTAGCATCATCATGGCTTCGAAAGTCTTTATGTTCTAACGCCTCGGGAACCGGATCATCATCAAGTAGTGGTGGCGAGGCTGCGACATCTGGCTCCCAGCTTCGGTGGACACGAGTGCCAACCTTAGAACATAACATTGGTTATGTTGTGTACAGGAAATGGGATGTTTACCCACATCATTGTTGTTAATTGGAACGATGATTTGAGCAATGGGAAAGAGCTGAATTGTACCCGCTCTATGTCATTCAACTAAATAGGCCTAAAGTATGTGTCAATTGTCGTTGGCATAGGGGTGACTCGAGGCTATAGCCCTGACTAGTAATGCTTATGCAAAACCATCCATTCCGAGACTGAGAATGGTGGTGGGCTCATGGAGTTCATTGTTGGCATGCTTTATGCACTATTGTATGCATGTAATGGCAAAAGGTGGGACACGAAGAAACTCAGTACACTGTAAAGGTGCCATGTGTGCACGAGAGTCTGCCTGGTTGCGCCAATGTCTGTGATGTACAGTGCTTAAGTTGCGCATTCCTCATAATATGTAAATATATTATTTGCTTGCTGGGAAGAAGCACCGCCACCCTGAGAAAGCGGTGGGGTCATTATAATTTGGTTAGTTTTTTGCAGACCGTTACCTTGTTTGACCCCGCATGGTGGAATGTTTGCGTGCTTGTGTTGTGGAGCTGAGCAAATAGTAGCGGGATGGAGCCCAAAGTTGTGCCGACTCTCGAAGGCCCAAGTTTTTTTGCTTCACTTTTTCATGTTTTACCAGCCTGCATGTCAATGTATGGAAATCATGTTGTTGTTAATCATTTGTTGTGTGTAAGGCCTTAAGGTCTTAGCAACACAATGTATTTATTGTTATTCATTCCTATTAGAGTGGTGGGAATTCTAGTTTTGAGTTTATTAAATGCTTTTGTTAGCGTATAAATCTGTTATGCATTGTGTATAATGTTTGATTGATAATCACCTAGCAACTCATTCATTTTGTTCATTCAATATGGCATGGGGTCCCGATCGGACCCGTTATTATATCGTTTGGAACGAGCAGGGGTGTTACAATTTGGTATCAACTTATAGTGTAGGTTCGTTGTCCACTGAATTCGTGGTCGAATTCTTTTAAGAGATAAAAGCATGTGTGTGTGTCACCTTAAAAATGTAAAAACACCAGTGAATGTCCTCTTAGAAATGAAAAACACACATGAAACATGTTTAAAACATTGTTTGTGAAACCTGAGTGTTTCTTTGTATGCTTTTAGCCATGATTATTAGTCACTAAATTGTGTGTTGCAACCCCTCCTTTGGCAGAAATGATAAGGTTGGTAGTTGAAGCAGTGTTTGTTATGATAAATGCCCAACTAGGAAGGCAAGTGTAGCATCCTGCCCCTGTGTTGCCCCAGGTGCCAGTTTTGGTAGTGGAACCACTTGTAGCAAGAAGGTCTTCAGACTAATAGTTGAAGCACTACCTGAGCTTCAATCCTCCATCATTTATGTGAGCTGGATTCCCTTCTGACATTGAGGACTGGCTCTCTGAGATAAAGAGAACCTTAAATACTATGGAGACAGAGGAAGCTCAAGTCACTGTGGCCACATTCCGATTGGATGGAGAGTGTAACACCTCCCCTGTAATGACCGTATAATATGGGTCCAGTCGGGGCCCCACAACATACAGACGACACAACTTTAGTATTATAAGATGATATAACTACCCAAACTCAAAACTCATAAACAAAACACAGTAGAAACATCAACCAAGACTAGAAGTTATCCACATCCACAAGAGTCTCGAAACGGCCTTATGGCCTTACAACTAAAGAGAGTCCAAATCTCCAACAATATATAAACATCAAAGTGCAAATGCACTCCTAAGCTACCTCGGCATGCAAGCCAGAAGACAACAACATCAAACATACAAAATCACAAAAGTAAAGCCATAGCAAGGATGGTAACACTTCATGAGGCTTAGGCATTTCTTGCCGGCGAGCTAGCTCCTGCTTGCGATCCTTGCCCTGTAAAATTTGGTTGTAACGTGGGTCAGCAAAGGCTGACCTCAAACTGTGTAACAAACACATCTCCTCCCAGCCGCCCCTAACGGACCCTGGGGTACCCCTCCAACCTGCAAGTCAGCACTTCATATAAAATATACAAAAACAAGTATAACACTAATGAACAGGCTTGGATGTCTCAAACAACATGCACGTTCTCTACTATTGACAATATAAAGAAAAGGGGCCTACTATGCAACATGAATGCAAAACCCGGGCTTCACCCAAGGCACCCTAACGCGTATGCATCTAACACATCATCACATCATCTGAGTACTCATCATTTCCCCATTGGCATTAAGCCGCAAACAAAGGGGGCACTGCAATTCCCCCAACGGCATGCAAGCCGCCACATGGAACTCTTGCCAAGTGTTGGGTACATTGGCTAAATGTACCTGATTTGAAGAAGCCTCACCCAACTCAATGATATACATCATAATGTATTTGATGTATGTTGAGTTTGTTAGTGCAGGTTAAGTTATCACTGGACTGAAGCAAAAAGTTTCTAAGTCCATGTGTCGACACCTAGAGGGAAAGTGTCGACACTTAAGAAAGCTTGTGTCGACACCCAGACAAGCAGTGTCGACACTTGGAGTCATTGTGTCGACACCTGGGATGCAGAGTCGACACCAGACAGAAAGTGTCGACACTTGGAGCTGTGTCGACACTCAGTGAAGAAAAGTGCAGACAGAAAGTGTCGACACAAGGAGCTGTGTCGACACCCAGTGAAGCTGTGTCTACACCAGAAAGTGTCGACACTTGGAGCTGTGTCGACACTCAGCAAAAGTCTGCAGAGACTAAGTTAAAGTGTCGACACTCAGAACAATGTGTCGACACTCAACAGAAGAGTCAGCACTTGAAGTATGTGTCGACACCCAGCACAATGTGTAGACACTCAGCTAATGACTCTACACTTGAAGAAAGTGTCGACACAAGGAGCTGTGTCGACACTTAGCAAAGATCAGAAAGATCAACAAAATTATTCTAAGTACAAGTGTCGACACTAAGGGAATGTGTCGACACTCAGCTGAAGTCTCAACAAGAAGAAGGTGTGTCGACACAAGGAGCTGTGTCGACACTCAGCAAGTATCAACATAGAAGACTATGTGTCGACACCAAGAAGTAGTGTCGACACTTGACAGATTCAACACAAGAAGTTGTGTCGACACAAAGGTGATGTGTCGACACTTAGAAGAATTCAGTACAGATAGAAGATCAAGTACTTGTGTCGACACTCAATTTCAGTGTCGACACCTGAAGAAGAATCTGTGTCGAGACATACAAGGAGTTGTGTCGACACCTTGTAGACTTGTGTCGACACTTACACAGCATGTGTCGACACTTGGACTATAAGTGTCGACACTTAAAGACAGAAAGTCTCGACACTTTCAGACAGTTAGAGATTTTCAAGAAATGACTGGATGACTTGACAGCTGCCGTTCCAGCCGGTCTACAACACCTGTCAGATATATCAGAAGTCAGTTATGGACCGGACCAGCCGGTTACCATGAAGAAGGCCTATATATAGGCACCTATAGTTTACAAAAACTGTCAGAGTTGTTGAGGTTGATCACATTGTTGAAGAACAAGTTATTAAAGTGGTACATAGAGTATCAACACAAGAAGATCTTGCAGTTCAAGTGTAGATCTAAGAAGTTAGAGAGAGAGGGCTCCATCCAAGAAATCAGCCTCTGGAACTAGGCTGAGGAGAAGGATTCAGATTCATTCTGGATCTTAAGTGGCAGAGGTCAAGGAACTACTGCAGGAGGATTCAGTCTTATTCAGTTCTACTCAAGAATATTTGAAGAAAGCTAAGTCAGATTGAATCCAGCTGAGTTCTTCCAAGAACTCATCAAGAAACTCTCAACTCCCCTCTTTTATTTCTGAGTTGTTGAGTTAATATTTGTAATACATTTTTATCTTGTAGGATCCTTTGGATCTGAGTGAATTGTAAGCCTATAATTATAAAGGCTGAGGGTACGGCTTGAGAGCCTGAGAGTAGGAGATTGAGATCTCTGAGTGTAGGCCTTGTTGGCTGAGTGTAGGCCTTGGTTGGCTGAGTGTAGGCCTTGGTTGGCTGAGTGTAGGCCTTGATTGGCTAAGTGTAGGCTTTGGGATAAAGCTGAGTTGTAAGGCTTTGGGCCTGAGGTGTAGGAACCAATTTGGGTTCTAAGACAGTGGAGGAGTTTGGCCGAATCTAGCACCTGCTAGATAGGCGAAGGGGGAAAGTGGATGTACCCATATCTTGGGGAACCACTATAAACCACTGTGTATGTTGTGTTGTGCTGTGATTGTTGCTGTGCATGCTGTGTTTGCTGTGATAAAATAGTTAGTATTCTGTGATATAACTGATTGCTGTCATTTAAGTTTAAAAAGGATTAGGTCACCTATTCACCCCCCCCCCCCTCTAGGTGTTTAGGTACCATATCTTTCAAGTGGTATCAAAGCGAGGTTGCTCAAAAAGGACTAACAGTCTGAGGAGATCCTGTTTGGCAGATTCAGTGTAAGGCAAAACACAGATTCAAGAAATTCAAGAAAATCAAGAAACATGGGTTCCTCTGAGAATCACAAGGAATTGGGTTCCATGAAATTACCCATATGCAGGAAAGAGATCTTTGGGATCTGGAAGGAAAGGGTAAGGCTATTTATGGAGGCCTCAGACCCTAGAATCTACATCACAGTAAAGGAAGGGCCTTATGTGCCCATGAAGATTTCAGTTTTAGATGCAAATCAGAGAACTCCAAAGGATTTCTCTGAGATGACTAAGGATGAGATTGTCCTAGCCACAATGGACAAGAGGGCACAAAACATTATAGTGAGTGCCATAGATGATGCAACATTTCAGAATCTTATACACTGTAAGACAGCCAAGGAGATGTGGGACACTCTTATAGTGTATATGGAAGGATCTGAAGAAGTAAGACAAGATAGAAAATCCTTGCTAAATCAGGAGTATGAGAGTTTTAGACAAGGTAAAGGTGATAGCATAACTGAGTGCTATAAGAAGTTCTACAGAATAGTTAATGAACTCATGTCTTATGGAAGAGAGTTCAGTAACTATGAACTAAATGACAAGTTCCTAAGGTCCCTAACCAAAGATTGGGACACAAAGATCTGTGCCATTAGAGAAATGGCTAAGTTGGGGGAAATTCGTCCTCCTACACTGTTTGGCAAGTTATTGTCTTATGAAATGCAATTGACAGTGAGGAAAGAGGAGGAGAAGTCAACAAGAATTGAACACAAGGAAAGATCAGTTGCTTTTAAGACAGAAGTTCCCAGAAAGTGCAGGAATAAGTCATCAACTCCACCTCCAGAGGTAGTTGAATCAGAATCAGATGAGTCAGTCAGCACAAAGACTGAGAGCAGTGAAAGTGATGAAGACTTTGCTGCCTTCACTAGACACTTTCAGAAATTCTTGAAGAAGAAACAGTGGAGGTCAAGACCTTTTACTTCAAAGGGAAAGGAAGTCTTTTATCAGGAGAAAAAGCCTTCAAAGAAAGACAGGAAGAGGACAAAGTCAAGCAAGGCAACTGGTTCAAAGATAGTGTGCTATTGCTGCAATAGACAGGGTCATGTTATTGCAGATTGTCCAGAGAAGAGAAAGGAATCTGGTGACAGGAAAAAGGCTCACTTCAAAGGCAAGAAAGAGAAGTCTTTTGTTGCCAAGAAGGAGAAGACTCTATCAGACATCTCTTCTTCAGAAACTGAGTCTGAGGCTGAAGCCTACATAGGGCTGTTTGCTGAAGAAGAAGAAGAAGAATTCATGCAGATCATGGAGTCTATTTATGAACAAGAATACAGTCAATGCCAAGGGCTAATGGCTTTGACAGAGAGTGCCAAAATCCTGGAGCAGCCAGGACCCAGTAAGGTACAAGGTTCAAGTTCAAGTTCAGTTTCTTGTTCTAGTTCAGATTCAGATTCTTCTTCATCAAGTGATGAGAATGTATCTGAGTCTGAGGATGATATTCATCAGCTTATAGATGAATATAAAGTGCTGTTGCAAGCTTACAAGAAATGCAAGTCCCTAGCCAAAAGTCAGGCAAAGGAAATTGCTATTCTTAAAGCTGCAGCAACAGATTTTGAGAAGTCTTTTGATCAAAAACTGAATGAGATAGCCAGGTTGAAGCACATAACAGTGATTCAAATGGGTACTATATCATTTAAAAATGATCAAATCAAGAGTCTGGAGATCAATCTTCAAAAAGAGAGAGAGCTTGTTGCTAGGTTTTCTAAACCTAAGTCAGTGTTACCTTTAATTGATGAATTTGTTCATCATAAAGGCAAGGCTGGACTGGGCTTTATTAGACCTGCAGGGACTGAGCAGTCCAAGTCTAAGTCCAAGGGCAAAGCCCCAACATTCAACAAGCTTGCTGTAGACAAGACAGCCAAGGCTGTACATAAGCAAAGGTACAATAAGTTTGAATGTTGGTTCTGTAGCAAAGTTGGCCATTTTGCAGTGGACTGTTGGCACAATGCTAGTGCCAAAGTGAGTACCAAGCTACCTGGTGGAAAGCCAGTAGGTAGCTTTGTCAGATTGCAGACTAACAAGTACCAAGGACCCAAGAATTCTTTGGGTTCTAAGGTTCATTAATCTGTTTTGCAGGTGAGTCCAAGTGGCCATACCCCAACATGGTACTTGGACAGTGGATGTTCCAGACATATGACTGGAACAAAAGGATTACTAAAGGACTACATTCCAGTAAAAGATGGTCCAAAAGTCACCTTTGGTGGTTCTGAAAAAGGAATCATCAAAGGGTTTGGTAATATTTCTACAAACTTGGTTACCATTACTCAAGTGGCTTATGTTAAAGGGTTGAAACACAACCTAATAAGTATAAGTCAATTAAGTGATGTAGGGTATGACATCTCATTTGTTAAAAATGGTTGTCATATCAAGAGGTCAAGTGATCAAGAGATCATTTTGATAGGTTATAGGAAGAGGAATGTCTACTGCCTAGACATTATGATTGAGAACAATGGTTCTCCAGTTTGTCTTGTAGCTGATGAGAAGGTCTCTCATTGTGTCAAATGGTACAAGAGGCTTGCCCATCTTAACTACAAGACTATTAGCAAACTCTTTAGCAAAGAGTTAGTGAGGAATGGTCCTCAAGTTAAGTGTGTTAAAGATGGTATTTGCTCAGCTTGTCAAAAGGGCAAGCAGACTAAATCCACCTTTAGAAGCATAGAAAACAAAGATGCTGTGAGGTGTTTATACCTCTTGCATATGGATCTCTTTGGTCCAATGCCAGTTCACAGCTTAGGTAGGAAGGTCTATACCTTTGTAGTTGTAGATGACTACTCAAGGTTTTCCTGGGTGTTCTTCTTAAGACAAAAATCTGAAACACCTAGTGTCTTCTATAGCTTTGTCAAGCAAATTCAGAATGAACTAAATAGTACAGTGGTCAAAATTAGAAGTGACCATGGTACTGAATTTCAGTCTGATAGCATGACAAAACTGTGTGAAGACTTTGGGATATTTCAAGAATTCTCTTCACCTAGAACACCTCAGCAAAATGGCATTGCTGAGAGGAAAAATAGAACCTTGATAGAGGCTGGTAGGACCCTACTAAGTTATACATCACTGCCAGAATATTTCTGGGCTGAAGCAGTTAACACTGCATGCCATGTTATAAATAGGGCTACCATCACTAAAAGGCTTAACAAGACCCCCTATGAAGTTGTGAAAGGCAGGAAACCAAACCTATCCTATTTTAGGATCTTTGGTTGTAAATGCTTCATACTTAACAATGGAAAGTCTTACTTAACTAAGTTTGCTGCCAAGTCCCAAGAGGGAATTTTTGTTGGGTACAACAATAACAGTAAGGCTTATAGAGTCTACAACTTGACTACACAAGTTGTAGAAGAATCTGTGCATGTAGTTTTTGATGAGACTAAACTTATTAATAATGAGTTGTCTAGTAGTGTATGCAGCCCCACAGGTTTGACAAAGAAAATGGACAAGCTTACTAAAGAAGAAGTGCATGCTGCAAGACAGCAAGTAGAAGACAGTAGCTGTTGTCCAGGGGGAGAACTACATGTGCCAATTGCTGAAGAAATCCAAGGTATACAGCATGATGCAGATGCTGAAGTGGTTCAACCAGAAGTTAGGATGCCTCTAGCCCACAGGCATCTTAGAGATCATCCAGTAGAGCTGATTATTGGAGATCCAAGACAAGGAGTTCAAACCAGGAGTAGAAACATGAATACAGCAATCTACTCCAGCTTTCTGTCACAAGTTGAACCTAAGAAGTTTGAAGAAGCAATGCAAGATCCACTATGGACTGAAGCAATGCAAGAAGAGCTTAATCAGTTCAAGAGGTGCAAGGTCTGGGAATTAGTTCCTAAACCTAAAGACCACAATATAATAGGAACTAAGTGGATCTACAGGAATAAGATGGATGAACAAGGGGTCATCATTAAGAATAAGGCTAGACTGGTTGCTAAAGGATATAGACAAGAAGAAGGTATTGATTTTGATCAAACCTTTGCTCCAGTAGCCAGACTGGAAGCCATAAGAATGTTCTTGGCCTATGCAACCTATCAAGGATTCAAGGTATACCAAATGGATGTCAAGTCAGCATTCCTAAATGGTAATCTTAAAGAAGAAGTCTATGTGGAGCAGCCTTCAGGTTTTGTTGATCCAACTCTACCTCATCATGTCTATAGACTTAGGAAAGCTTTATATGGGTTAAAGCAAGCCCCTAGGGCTTGGTATGAAACCCTATCTAGTTTCCTCATTGAGAACAAGTTCTCAAGGGGGAAAATAGATAAGACTCTATTCCTTAGGGAATCTAGAGGCAAAGTTATACTAGTCCAAATATATGTAGATGACATTATATTTGGGTCTACTGAAAGCAGCCTTTGCAAAAAGTTTGCAAAACTTATGCAAGGTCAGTTTGAGATGAGTAGTATGGGAGAGCTGAAGTTTTTCTTGGGTCTCCAATTTAAACAGACTGAAAGTGGTTTATCCATATGTCAGTCCAAGTTCACCCTAGAACTCATAAGGAAGTATGGTATGGATTCATCCAGTACCATGAAGACTCCTATGGGGTCAAGTATGTCACTTAGCAAGGATGATGCAGGGAAACCTGTAGATGAAACCTTGTATAGAGGGATAGTTGGCTCCCTATTATACTTGACTGCTAGTAGACCTGACATCATGTATGCTATATGTGTTTGTGCCAGGTATCAAGCCTGCCCTAAAGAGTCTCATTTGACAGCAGTCAAAAGAATATTGAGATATCTAAAGGGCACTCCCTATCTAGGCCTTTGGTACCCTAAGAATGGAGATTTTGATCTAACAGGTTATTCAGATGCAGACTTTGCAGGATGCAAAGAAGATAGAAAGAGCACTACTGGAACCTGTCAATTCCTAGGTGGGAGACTAATTTCATGGAGTAGCAAAAAGCAAACCAGTGTGGCTATCTCCACAGCAGAGTCAGAGTATGTAGCTGCAGGAAGTTGCTGTGCTCAACTTCTGTGGATACAACATCAGCTAGAGGACTATGGATTTCATGTAAGTAGAACTCCACTTTTCTGTGATTCTACAAGTGCTATTTCAATAGCTAATAACCCTGTATCTCATAGTAGAACTAAATATATTGAAATTAAATATCATTTTCTTAGGGAGCATGTAGAAAGAGAAGATATTTTACTTGAATATGTTAAAACTGATAATCAAATAGCTGATATGTTTACTAAGCCTCTAGAAGAAGCTAAGTTCAATAGATTCAAAATTGAACTTGGAATGTTAAACTTAGAGTAAGTTTACAGAATTAAAATTGGCAAAGTAAAAAAGTGTCGACACATAGACAAGTCTATGTCGACACAGAATAGTGGTGTCGACACTTCAGGAAAAAGGTGTCAACACATCCAGGATGTTGGTGTCGACACTTCAGAATGTTAGTGTCGACACATGACAAGTCGGTGTCGACACATCCAATATGGTGTCGACACTTATGTTTTACTCAGAATTTTCTAAGTAAAGTCTCGACAATGTGTCGAGTTATGTTGTGTCGACACATAACCAAGTGTCGACACATAAAATCTGTTGACTAAACTTGTGTCGACACATATGTGTCGAGACATTATAAGTCAGTGTCGACACTTATTGCCAGTGTCGACACATTTTAAGTTAGCTATCCCGCCTGTTCATCTTCAAAATCAGAAAGGTATAAATAGGGTTCTGTCTTTGTTTGTCGACACGCTTTGAAAGTTTCGAGACCAAAACTACTGTGTCGACACCTCTCTTTTCTAAAGACAATTTCTACAAACCCTAATGGCACCTAAGCTTGAGGAGAACGTTAACGAAGGATATGAGCTTGTGCGCGGCGCGTTCGACGATGCCGATCAAGAAATTCAGGCAGTAGTAACCCTAGTCGCCGACTCTAGGTTAGAGTACTTAGTTTCTGAACCTACTAAGATATGGAAGAAAGAGGTTCTTGAATTCCTTAATGGAGCTGCAGTAGATGAATCTGGATACAGAATCAAATCCAGAGTTCATGGAACTAAGGTCAAGGTTTCACCTAAAAATCTGAGGAAGGTGCTCCAGCTACCAAAAACTCAAGATGAAGAAGAAATTACTGCATCCAAGACCAGGGAAGCTCTAACCTGGTGTGGACTTGATCCAAAGATGAAGATTGGTTCTATATTTAACAGGAAAGGCATGAATAATCAAGGAAAATTCATGTCTGAGATTGTTGGAAAGGTCTTACTCAGTAAGCCTGGAGGGCATGACAGAGTGTCTGCCTATATGTTTGGAATCATGACAAGGATAATCTTCACTCTGAAAACAGACTGGTCTATAGTGGTTTATGAGAAGATTAAGGAGAGCTTGAAGAAGCCCAATCTGGGCCGAATCATTAGTCTCTACCTAGCTGGTACCATACCAGAGGTAATGAATACTGCTGCAGGCAGCAAGATAAACCACATGAGGAAGATGGATCAAAGGATCTTTTCAAGATGGGACAGGGTGTTGTCCAAGGAAATGCCAACCCCAGAGAAGACAATTACTGAGAAAGACACTCCTCCAAAGAAGAAAAGGAAAACAGCTCCTGTGGAACAAGTGTCCACTAGTAGTTCTGGGAGTGAAGAACATGTTGTCTTCACTCCAGATGAGCATGAGGAAGAGCCTACAGTGAAATCTCCTGCTGCTCAAGAGATTGTTGAGATCCAAGGGAGCCTCCAGTTGTAGAAGAACCCTCTACACTGGACAGTGAGCAAGCCACCACCATCATACAAGAGGTACTCACTGACCTAAATACTTTAGATTATCTTAAAGAAGATGCTAATTTGTCTGATGTTCCTCAGCAAACTCAGCTGCCTAGTCAAGCTCCAGATGTTGTTATAGAAGACACATCTGCTGTACAAGAAGAGATTCCTGATCCAGTAGTTGAAGAGCAAAGAATGTCTCCAGCTTCTTCACCCCCTGAATACACCATGGAAGATTTATTTCTCAATCTAGATCAAGCAGATTTTGACATGGACAAGTATGCTGCTGAAAAAGATCATGCAGCTGCTGAGGGGGAGCAAGTGCAAGTTCTGGAAGAGCCTTTAAGGCTAGAAACTGAGAAGGCACCTGATGTGCAAGCTGACAGACCTCCAAGCCCTAAGGATAGGGTTGACATAGCCAGCACTTCTGCCTCTGAAGATGAGGAGAGTGCTAGGGCAAAGAAGAAGAAACTGTATGTTTTTAAAAGGAGAAGTCAGAGTTATAAGAAAGCTCTGCAATCTATAGCCCCACAGCCTATAGTTCAACAAGCTCCAACTGTTGATTATAGTGCATTAATGATTGCAATACAGATAAAACTGGATGAACAGAGAAAAGCTATAGAGGCTTATATGGATGAAGGGCAGAAGTCATTACAATTTGATCTGGCCCAAGATATAAAGTCTATAAGGTTTGAAATGAACCTTAACAAGAAGGAGATGAATGAATGCTTCCACAAAGGTGGAAATGCAGTGGTGTATTTGGCAACACACCAAGAGAAGATCAAAGAACAAGTGGATGACATAGCATTGAAACAACGATATGTTCTTGAAAATCAGTTAAGAATGAATGACAATTTGACTGCCTCCCATAATGCTATAGTCACTGAGTTGAAGAACAAGGCTGCTGAACCTTCTACATCTACTGCTGCTGCTAAAGCTGATTTTGATAAAGCCTTTCAAGAGGAAATTTCTGCTGTAAAGACTGCAATCCAAGCCTCCCAAAAGGTCATATCTGAACAACTTCAAAAGCTTAAACCTTTCTTTAAAGATGGCATCAGATACTTGGATAGTCAAATCAGATTTCAGAAGGATGATGACAGAGATCACATGGCTAGAGAAGTCATAAAGGGGGAGAGAGTACTAGTCAAGGCAAGCTCTGAGCATGCTAAGTGGATATCAAATTCCATCAGAGCTACACTTGGATATCCTCCTCTGTGTGATGACAATGAGGTTGCTGAATCTGGACTAAATCCTGCTTATTTTGGAGGTGAGCAACCAGAAGTAGCTCATGTCATTTATCCACCTCCAGACTTTGAAATGATTCAAGCAGATGTGAGCACAATGTATAGCCCACCTGAGGGCAAGGACAATGTCCATATTGAAAAGGTTGTTCAACCTATATCTGAAGCCATGCAAGAGGCTCTACAGCAAGAAGAAGAGACAAGGTTGTCCAAAAAGAGGTTTAGGGAACAAGCAGAACAAAGGCCAGACTTTGAACAGTGGAGCCCTACCTATAGGAATATAATTTTAACTGCCTGGAAAGCTGCCAAGGACAATACTCATGACAGGAACAAATGGTTTTCTGAAGCAGAATGGAGAAAACATGAGATAAGGCAGGAAGCAATAGTTCAGTATAGAAGGAAGGCAAAGATGGGAAAGCTACCTCCTACTGCAGTGGAGCCTAGCAAGTACTTTCCTAAGCCATATCACTATTTTGAGAGGCAGAAGATCAAGGCAGAAGAACTCAAAAAGAAAGATCTAAAAGGCAAGAAGCCTGCTGATGCTGAAACTGTTGATGCCCCTGTCAAAGCTAAAGTCCAAGCTGGCAAGGGAATAGTTATCAAGGAACCTGATCAGAAATAGATTAAGATTTTACTTGAAGATTATTTTGTAATCTTTTAAATGTAAAACTTTTTTTTGTAAACTACTGAAAATGTATGAGAAAAATGTTAGAACAATATATGATCAATATATTTCATGATTGTTTTGTGAATGTGTCTATTTCTTATTTGTTCTGAATTGATGAATGTGTATACATGTGTGAATTAATACATGTTTATGTTTACCCTGCTGAATATAACCTGCTTTACATCATTTTGTAATTTTTAATTATGAATGGTGTATATCATTGACTAAGGGTTATGACTTCTCCAAATAGGGGGAGATTGTTGGGTACATTGGCTAAATGTACCTGATTTGAAGAAGCCTCACCCAACTCAATGATATACATCATAATGTATTTGATGTATGTTGAGTTTGTTTGTGCAGGTTAAGTTATCACTGGACTGAAGCAAAAAGTTTCTAAGTCCATGTGTCGACACCTAGAGGGAAAGTGTCGACACTTAAGAAAGCTTGTGTCGACACCCAGACAAGCAGTGTCGACACTTGGAGTCATTGTGTCGACACCTGGGATGCAGAGTCGACACCAGACAGAAAGTGTCGACACTTGGAGATGTGTCGACACTCAGTGAAGAAAAGTGCAGACAGAAAGTGTCGACACAAGTAGCTGTGTCGACACCCAGTGAAGCTGTATCTACACCAGAAAGTGTCGACACTTGGAGCTGTGTCGACACTCAGCAAAAGTCTGCAGAGACTAAGTTAAAGTGTCGACACTCAGAATAATGTGTCGACACTCAACAGAAGAGTCAGCACTTGAAGTATGTGTCGACACCCAGCACAATGTGTCGACACTCAGCTAAAGACTCTACACTTGAAGAAAGTGTCGACACAAGGAGCTGTGTCGACACTTAGCAAAGATCAGAAAGATCAACAAAATTATTCTAAGTACAAGTGTCGACACTAAGGGAATGTGTCGACACTCAGCTGAAGTCTCAACAAGAAGAAGGTGTGTCGACACAAGGAGCTGTGTCGACACTCAGCAAGTATCAACATAGAAGACTATGTGTCGACACCAAGAAGTAGTGTCGACACTTGACAGATTCAACACAAGAAGTTGTGTCGACACAAAGGTGATGTGTCGACACTTAGAAGAATTCAGTACAGATAGAAGATCAAGTACTTGTGTCGACACTCAATTTCAGTGTCGACACCTGAAGAAGAATCTGTGTCGAGACATACAAGGAGTTGTGTCGACACCTTGTAGACTTGTGTCGACACTTACACAGCATGTGTCGACACTTGGACTATAAGTGTCGACACTTAAAGACAAAAAGTCTCGACACTTTCAGACAGTTAGAGATTTTCAAGAAATGACTGGATGACTTGACAGCTGCCGTTCCAGCCGGTCTACAGCACCTGTTAGAGATATCAGAAGTCAGTTATGGACCGGACCAGCCGGTTACCATGAAGAAGGCCTATATATAGGTACCTACAGTTTACAAAAACTGTCAGAGTTGTTGAGGTTGATCACATTGTTGAAGAACAAGTTATTAAAGTGGTACATAGAGTATCAACACAAGAAGATCTTGCAGTTCAAGTGCAGATCTAAGAAGTTGGAGAGAGAGGGCTCCATCCAAGAAATCAGCCTCTGGAACTAGGCTGAGAAGAAGGATTCAGATTCATTCTGGATCTTAAGTGGCAGAGGTCAAGGAACTACTGCAGGAGGATTCAGTCTTATTCAGTTCTACTCAAGAAGCTTTGAAGAAAGCTAAGTCAGATTGAATCCAGCTGAGTTCTTCCAAGAACTCATCAAGAAACTCTCAAATCCCCTCTTTTATTTCTGAGTTGTTGAGTTAATATTTGTAATACATTTTTATCTTGTAGGATCCTTTGGATCTGAGTGAATTGTAAGCCTATAATTATAAAGGCTGAGGGTAGGGCTTGAGAGCCTGAGAGTAGGAGATTGAGATCTCTGAGTGTAGGCCTTGTTGGCTGAGTGTAGGCCTTGGTTGGCTGAGTGTAGGCCTTGGTTGGCTGAGTGTAGGCCTTGATTGGCTGAGTGTAGGTTTTGGGATAAAGCTGAGTTGTAAGGCTTTGGGCCTGAGGTGTAGGAACCAATTTGGGTTCTGAGACAGTGGAGGAGTTTGGCCAAATCTAGCACACTGCTAGATAGGCGAAGGGGGAAAGTGGATATACCCATATCTTGGGGAACCACTATAAACAACTCTGTATGATGTGCTGTGCTGTGATTGTTGATGTGCATGCTGTGTGTTTGCTGTGATAAAATAGTTAGTATTCTGTGATATAACTGATTGCTGCCATTTAAGTTTAAAAAGGATTAGGTCACCTATTCACCCCCCCCCCCCTCTAGGTGTTTAGGTACCATATCTTTCACCAAGGCCCCACCTGCTCATGGTCTTAGACTCAGGCTTGCCTGCAAGCTCTGACTTCTCATGTCAGGATTCCGTCTAACACACCGACCGATTCTAAGAAGCCTTGCTGGACCCCACTCGCTCATGGCCTCATTGACCGGGCTTGCCCCATGCTTGACATTCTCGTCAGTCTCACAGAAGGGGACTAGTCTCGTCGTGACACTCTGTAACAACCCTATCCGTTCATATGATATATTCTAGAAGGTCCGGCCGGGGCCCCACAGGATATATCACAAAACAGCCGATGAAGGTACAGGATTATACCAGAGTCGCGCATCGCACCTAACACAAAGCATTCTAGCGGAAGCCTAGACTACAACTTGAACTCCTCATGAATGTGCAAACATAAAACTCCACATTTTATATCATATAGGAATGTCTTACAACACGTACAAAAGAGTTGGCCTTATGGCCTATACAGGGCTTTCACACAGTGGCCTAAACAATTGGCGCGCAGGCCGGCCACAAGAAAAGAAAACACACAAAAGAACACAGCTAGCCTTCGAGGGCTAGCAGCAGCAGCAGCAACACCCGCATGAACATCAGTCTCTATGCGATCCGCTCGGCTCTCCAGCACCTGGAAAGGGACAATCCACCCACCGGTGGCAAACAAATGCAACGGTCAGCGTTCAGCTGACCAAATTATAACGACCCTACCCCTTCTCTAGGGGCAGCGGTATTCTTCCCTGCAGGCATATGAGATCAGAAGTATGGCAAGCTATATCATCAAAATGTGCTTTCACACACACAAGCCATCACAACCGTTCGCCACCCGGCCCAACGGTCCGTGCACTCAGGGCACATTCTTAGTGTTTCGGCAACCTCTTGCCCACCACCGTATTCAGGGTCACAACCCAACGGTAAATCTCTTGAGCATTTACTTCATGGCGTGCAGCCGGAGTTAGTCTTTGGACACCGGGATGGCCCGTAGCCCCCCATTGTGTCATGGCGCGCAGGCCGAAGACTCTTGCTATGCGCTCCAACAGACCGCACTTTTTGGTCTCACGTCGGACGGACATAGCGCAGGTCGGATCCTCCACCCCCCGTTGCTCAAATCGCCTTGCCTTCTCCGAGTACAGCGTACTCATGGCTATATCAAAGGTGCGGGTCGGTCTCACCAATCCTGTTCTTGGCATTCAAGCCTGGGTATTTCTCTATACCCATTTCCTCACAGCAACAGCGGGTCTTTCCTGGGCACACCAGTACTTCCTGTGACTCTCTCCACAGGTGGACACCGCACAAGCACAAATGTCAGGGGTCTTTCCTAGCTCACATGCCAGTACTTCCTGTTACTCGCTTCACAGGTGGACACCCTACGACATCAAGCATCACCAAAAGGGCCTTTCCTGGTTCCACCAGTACTTCCTGTGCCTCAATCACAGGTTGGACCCAAAACCATCACATGGCTATTTTCCTGGGCTACCACCCCAGTACTTCCTGCTACTCCTTTTCGCAGGCATAACCCGTAGACTCCTTACACTACACGTTTATCACGGAGTCTTCTCCGGTTTGTATGCAACATCACCAATCCAGACTAACCTGTCCAGATGGGCTTCACACAGCATGCCTATTCCGTACTCCATTTCCGGATCTATATGCTAACAAAGGGGATTTCAAGCATCCACCCAAAGATTTCCAAAACCAGCCACCTCTTGGTGGGGGAAATCACAAAATATGCCAAAAAGGAAGCCTTCACATGGCTAGGAAGAAAAGTCGTTACCCTTGACGACCGCTTCGGTGCCATGGCCTCAAAGCTAGCTTGCAAGACTCGCAAGATCGTCTCTTCCGCAACGCTGGCTTCGGATCTCTCGTCGGTAAACCGCAACACCACCAGCAGCAGCCCCCTTTCCTTCTTCCTCCTCCTTTCTCTCTCTCTTTCTCTCTTCACTTGAAGAAAGTTCAAGGCCAAAGAAAATGAGAAGTCTTTCTCTGATTTCGGCCCTTAAGGAAAAAGAAGAAGAAGCTTCAGCCCTTGGATCTAGACTGAAGGAATGGACGGCCACGATTCTGCCAAAAACACATATTTTGCCCGACACGGCCTATGACACGGCCGTGTGCCAGGCCGTGTGCCAGGCCGTGTGCCTCAAGCGGTGTTCAACCGACTTATCCAAACCAGTGACACGCCCACGGGACACGCCCGTGTCATGGGCCGTGTCACCAACACGCCTTCAGACACGCCCGTGTCTGTGGCCGTGTACCTGGGTGAAAAAAATCCCAAATCATCCCGAGACTTCACACGGCCTGTGACACGCCCGTGTCCCAGGCCGTGTGCCCAGACACGGCACAAAGACACGCCCTGTCGAAATCCTTCGGCGGGCTGAGTTCGTCGCCTAATTTGACACGCCCTGTGACACGCCCGTGTCACAGGCCGTGTTCAATCTCTCGACACTCGACACTCACGTCTCGACACTCGACGATCGTCGAATAAAACTCGTCGAGCATGCGACACGGCCTTGGACACGCCCGTGTCCTGGGCCATGTGCCTCCTCTCGACGCATTGCCGAGAGCAAAAATCGTCGAGACAAAGCCCAATCGTCGACACAACCTCGACACGCCCTGCGACACGCCCGTGTCGCAGGCCGTGTCAACTGACACGCCCTGGGACACGCCCGTGTCACAGGCCGTGTCACTCAAAATTTCCTGTTTCTGCACTTTGAGCTGTTACACACTCTCCACAAATGACCTGCACATCACAGGATAGCCAACCGACGATGGAGACAAAGCCACGCCTTAGCACATTACAATCTAAAAACCATTCCCACCATAATCCATCATTTGTACTGCTACGTCCCCGCGCACCAAGGAAACCATCTACCGTCAATGCGGAGCTAACCTTGTCCACCAAGGAAACCATCTACCGCCATTGAGGAGCTAACCTTGTCCGGTTCCGACTACACGTACTCACTCGAGAGAAGGGGGAAAACTTCACAAACATACAAACGACATCTTGACGTAACAGATCTCTACTAATCCTTAAAGCTCGTATGCAACATCACCGAGTCGGACTAACGATCGCGACTACGGCTTCACCCGCCATGCCTAATCTACTAACGGAGCGGATCTCTAATGAAAAAACATGTCGTAGACGGACTCAATCGACCCGGAGGTCCCTCTTGAACCTTGTCGACACAAAACCCTCTCATTTGAGAGTTTGGTGCTCAAAACTAGAAAGTAAAAGATGTTAAACATGATGTTGGGTACATTGGTTTAAATGTACCTGATTTGAAGAAGCCTCACCCAACTCAATGATATACATCAAAATGTATTTGATGTATTTTGAGTTACTTGTGCAGGTTAAGTATTTGCAGGAATAAAGCAAAAAGTTTATAAGTCCATGTGTCCACAGCCAGAGGGAAAGTGTCGACACTTAAGAAGACTTATGTCGACACCCTGACAAGCAGTGTCGACACTTGGAGTCATTGTGTCGACACCAGGGATGCTGAGTCGACACAAGACAGAAACTGTCGACACAAGAAGCTGTGTCGACACTCAGTGAAGAAAAATGCAGTAAAGCTGTGTCGACACTTAGCAACAGTGTCGACACCTAGAAGAACTATGTCTACACCAGAAAGTGTCGACACTTGGAGCTGTGTCGACACTCAGCAAAAGTCAGCAGAGACTAAGTATAAGTGTCGACACCCAGAACAATGTGTCGACACACAACAGAAGAGTCAGCACTTGAAGTAAGTGTCGACACCCAGAACAATGTGTCGACACTCAGCTGAAGACTCAACACTTGAAGAAAGTGTCGACACATGGAGCTGTGTCGACACTTATCAAAGAACAGCAAGATCAACAAAATTATTCTAAGTACAAGTGTCGACACTAAGGGAATGTGTCGACACGCAGCTGAAGTCTCGATAGAAGAAGGATGTGTCGACACAAGGAGCTGTGTCGACACTCAGCAAGTATCAACACTGAAGACATGTGTCGACACCAAGAAGCAGTGTCGACACTTAACAGATTCAACACATGAAGATGTGTTGACACAAAGGAGATGTGTCGACACTTAGAAGAATTCAGCAAAATACAGAAGATCAAGTACTTATGTCGACACTCAATTTTAGTGTTGACACATGAAGAAGAAACTGTGTCGAGACATAGAATCTACAACACAAGGAGTTGTGTCGACACCTTGTAGACTTGTGTCGACACTTACATAACATGTGTCGACACTTAGTATATAAGTGTCGACACTTAAAGACAGAAAGTCTCGACACTTTCAGACAGTTAGAGAACTTTCAAGAACTGACTGGATGACTTGACAGCTGCCGTTCCAACCGGTCTACAACACTTGTCAGAGTTGTCAGAATTCAGTTATGGACCGGACCAGCCGGTTACCATGAAGAAGGCCTATAAATAGGCTCATACAGTCTACAGAAGATTGTGATTGTAAGAAGAAGTGGTTGTTCACATTATTGATCAAGTATCAAACAAAGAAGATCTAGCTATACCTTGAAGAATAAAGTGCAGATCTAAGAAGTTGGAGAGAGAGAGCTCCATCCAAGAAATCAGCCATTGGAACTAGGCTGAGAAGAAGGGTTCAGATTTATTCTGAATTCTAAGTGGCAGAGGTCAAGGATCAACTGCAGAAGGAGTCAATCTTATTGAGTTCTACTTTCAAGAAGCTTTGAAGAAAGCTAAGTCAGATTGATTTCAGCTGAGTTCTTCCAAGAACTCATCAAGAAACTCACAACTCCCCTCTCTTGTCTTTGGGTTGCTGAGTTAACAATTGTTATATACATTTTATCTTATAGGATCCTTTGGATCTGAGTTTTTGTAAGCCTGTAATTATAAAGGCTGAGTGTAGGGCTTGAGAGCCTGAGTGTAGGAGATTGAAATCTCTAAGTGTAGTCCTTGGTGGCTGAGTGTAGGCCTGGGTGGCTGAGTGTAGGCCTTTGTGGCTGAGTGTACGCTTTGTGGAAAAGCTGAGTTGTAGGGCCTTGGGCCTGAGGTGTAGGAACCAGTTTGGGTTCTGAGATAGTGGAGAAGTTTGGCCGAATCTAGTACACTGCTAGATAGGCGAAGGGGGAAAGTGGATGTACCCAAAGCTTGGGGAACCACTATAAAAATGTGTGTCTTCTGTGTGCTGTGATTTGCTGTGAATACTGTGTGATTGCTGTGCAAAAGTAGATTAGATTCTGTGTTTAAAACTGATTGCTGCCATTAAAGTTTAAAAAGAATTTGGTCACCTATTCACCCCCACCCCTCTAGGTGTTTAGGTACTATATCTTTCAAGTGGTATCAGAGGGAGGTTCCTCAAAAAGGACTAACAGTCTGAGGAGATCCTGATTGGTAGATTCAGTCTAAGTCAAATTACAGATTCAAGAAAATCAAGAACCATGGGTTCCTCTGAGAATCACAAGGAATTGGGATCCATGAAATTACCTTTATGTAGGAAAGAGATATTTGGGATATGGAAGGAAAGGGTAAGGCTGTTTATGGAAGCCTCAGACCCTAGGATTTACATCACAGTAAAGGAAGGGCCATATGTGCCCATGAAGATATCAGTTCTAGATGCAAATCAGAAAACACCAAAGGATTTCTCTGAAATGACAAAGGATGAGATTGTCCTAGCCACCATGGACAAAAGGGCTCAAAACATTATAGTGAGTGCCATAGATGATGCAACTTTTCAGAATCTAATACACTGTAAGACAGCCAAAGAGATGTGGGATACTCTTATTGTGTATATGGAGTGTTCTGAAGAAGTAAGGCAAGATAGAAAATCCTTGCTAAATCAAGAGTATGAAAGTTTTAGACAAGGAAAGGGTGATAGCATAACTGAGTGCTATAAGAAGTTCTATATGATAGTGAATGAACTCATGTCTTATGGAAGAGAATTCAGTAATTATGAACTAAATGACAAGTTTCTAAGGTCCCTAACTAAAGATTGGGACACCAAGATCTGTGCCATTAGAGAAATGGCTAAGTTGGGAGAAATTCCTCCACCTACACTGTTTGGCAAATTGTTGTCATATGAAATGCAGTTGACAGTGAGGAAATAGGAGGAGAAATCAACAAGAAATGAACATAAGGAAAGAACTGTAGCTTTCAAGACAGAAGCCCCCAGAAAGTACAGGAATAAGTCACCAACTCCACCTCCAAAGGTAGTTGAATCAGAGTCAGATGAGTCTGTCAGCACAAAGTCTGAAAGCAGTGAAAGTGATGAAGAATTTGCTGCCTTCACTAGACATTTTCAGAAGTTCTTGAAAAATAAACAGTGGAGGACAAGGCCTTCTACTTCACAGGGAAAAGAAGACTTCTATCAGAACAAAAAGGCTTCAAAGAAGGACAGGAAGAGGACTAAATCTAGCAAGGCAACAGTTTCAAAAATAGTGTGCTATTGCTGCAACAGACAAGGTCATGTTGTTGCAGATTGTCCAGAAAAGAGAAAGGAGTCTAGTGACAGGAAGAAGACTCATTTTAAAGGCAAGAAAGAAAAGTCATTTGTTGCCAAAAAGGAGAAGACTATGTCAGATATTTCTACTTCAGAAACTGAGTCAGATGCTGAGGCATACATAGGGATGTTTGCTGAAAAAGAAGAAGAAGAATTCATGCAGATTATGGATTCTATATATGAGCAAGAAGACTGTCAGTGCAAAGGACTGATGACATTAACTGAAAATGACAAAATCCTGGAGCAGCCAGGACCCAGTAAGGTACAAAGTTCAACTTTAAGTTCAATTTCTTGTGCCAGTACAGAATCAGATTCATCATCATCTAGTGATGAGAGTGTATCTGAGTCTGAGGAAGATATTCATCAGCTGATAGATGAATATAAAGTACTGTTGCAAGCTTATAAGAAGAGCAAATCCCTAGCCAAAAGTCAGGCAAAGGAAATTGCTGATCTCAAAGCTGCTGCAATAGATTCTGAGAAGTTATTTGATCAAAAGCTTAATGAGATATCCAGGCTGAAGCACATAACAGTGATTCAAATGGGTACTATATCATTTAAAAATGATCAAATCAAGAGTCTGAAGATTAATCTTCAGAAGGAGAGAGAGCTTGTTGCTAGGTTTTCTAAACCTAAGTCAGTGCTACCTTTAATTGATGAATTTGTTCATCACAAAGGCAAGACTGGACTGGGTTTTATTAAACCTGTAAGGACTGAGCAGTCCATGTCCAAGTCCAAGGGCAAAGCCCCAACACTCAACAAGTCAGCTGTAGATAAGACAGTAAAGACAGTACCTAAGCAAAGGTACAATAAGTGTGAATGTTGGTGTTGTGGCAAGGTTGGCCACTTTACAATGGACTGTTGGCACAATGCTAGTGCCAAAGTGTGTAGCAAACTGCCTATTGGAAAACCAGTAGGTAGCTTTGTCAAGTTGCAAACTAACAATTACCAAGGACCCAAGAATTCTTTGGGTTCTAAGGTTCATTAATCTGTTTTGCAGGTGAGTCCAAGTGGCCATACCCCAACATGGTACTTGGACAGTGGATGTTCCAGACATATGACTGGAACTAGGGGACTACTAAGGGACTACATTCCAATCAAAGATGGTCCAAAAGTAACCTTTGGTGGTTCTGAAAAAGGAATCATCAAAGGATTTGGTAACATTTCTAGTAACTTGGTTACCATTACTCAAGTGGCTTATGTTAAAGGGTTGAAACACAACCTAATAAGTATAAGTCAATTAAGTGATGTAGGGTATGACATCTCATTTGTTAAAAATGGTTGTCATATCAAGAGGTCAACTGATCAAGAGATCATTTTGACTGGTTATAGGAAAAGGAATGTCTATTGCTTAGACATTATGGTTGAGAACAATGGTTCTCCAGTGTGTCTTGTAGCTGATGAAACAGTCTCTCATTGTGTCAAATGGCACAAGAGGCTAGCCTATCTTAACTACAAGACTATTGGCAAACTCTTTAGCAAAGAGTTAGTGAGGAATGGTCCTCAAGTTAAGTGTGTTAAAGATGGTATTTGCTCAGCTTGTCAAAAGGGCAAGCAGACTAGATCCATCTTTAGAAGCATAGAAAACAAGGATGCTGTGAGGTGTTTATACCTCTTGCATATGGATCTCTTTGGTCCAATGCCAGTTCACAGCCTAGGTAGGAAGGTCTATACCTTTGTAGTTGTAGATGACTACTCAAGGTTTTCCTGGGTGTTCTTCTTAAGACAGAAATCTGAAACACCTAGTGTCTTCCATAGCTTTGTCAAGTAAATTCAGAATGAACTAGACAGTACAGTGGTCAAGATTAGAAGTGACCATGGTTCTGAATTTCAGTCTGATAGCATGACAAAACTATGTGAAGAATTTGGGATATTTCAAGAGTTTTCTTCACCTAGAACACCTCAGCAAAATGGCATTGCTGAGAGGAAGAATAGGACCTTGATTGAGGCTGCTAGGACCCTATTAGGTGATACATCACTGCCAGAATATTTCTGGGCTGAAGCAGCTAATACTGCATGCCATGTTATAAATAGGGCTACCATCACTAAAAGCCTAAACAAGACCCCCTATGAAGTTGTGAAAGGCAGGAAACCAAACCTATCCTACTTCAGGATCTTTGGTTGCAAATGCTTCATACTTAACAATGGGAAGTCTTACTTGACTAAGTTTGCTGCCAAGTCCCAAGAGGGAATTTTTGTTGGGTACAACAATAACAGTAAGGCTTATAGAGTCTACAACTTGTCTACACAAGTTGTAGAAGAATCAGTACATGTAGTATTTGATTAGACTAAACTTATTAACAATGAGTTGTCTAGTAGTGTATGCAGCCCCACAGGTTTAACAAAGAAGATGGACAAGCTTACTATAGAAGAAGTACCTACTGCAAGACAGCAAGTAGAAGACAGTGGATGTTGTCCAGGGGGAGAACTACATGTACCAATTGCTGATGATGTTCAAGGAGTACAGCATGATGGAGATGCTGAAGAGGTTCAACCAGAAGTTAGGATGCCTCCAGCCAATAGGCATCTTAGAGATCATCCAGTAGAGCAGATTATTGGAGATCCAAGACAAGGAGTACAAACAAGGAGCAGAAATCTGAATGCAGCAATCTACTCCAGTTTTCTATCTCAAGTTGAACCAAAGAAGTTTGAAGAAGCCATACTAGATCCACAATGGACTGAAGCAATGCAAGAACAGCTTAATCAGTTCAAGAGGTACATGATCTGGGAACTTGTTCCTAAACCTAAAGACCACAATATAATAGGAACCAAGTGGATCTACAGGAATAAGATGGATGAACAAGGGGTCATCATTAAGAATAAAGCAAGATTGGTTGCTAAAGGATATAGGCAAGAAGAAGGTATTGACTTTGATCAAACATTTGCTCCAGTAGCCAGACTGGAAGCCATAAGGATGTTTCTTGCCTATGCAACCTTTCAAGGATTCAAGGTTTACCAAATGGATGTCAAGTCAGCATTTCTGAATGGTAATCTTAAAAAGGAAGTCTATGTGGAACAGCCTTCAGGTTTTGTTGATTCAACTCTACCTCATCATGTCTATAGACTTAGGAAAGCTTTATATGGGTTAAAGCAAGCCCCTAGGGCTTGGTATGAAACCCTATCTAGTTTCCTCATTGAGAACAAGTTCTCAAGGGGGAAAATAGATAAGACTCTATTCCTTAGGGAATCTAGAGGCAAAGTTATACTAGTCCAAATATATGTAGATGACATCATATTTGGGTCTACTGAAAGCAGCCTTTGCAAAAAGTTTGCAAAACTTATGCAAGGTCAATTTGAGATGAGTAGTATGGGAGAGCTGAAGTTTTTCTTGGGTCTCCAAGTTAAACAGACTGAGAATGGTTTATCCATATGTCAGTCCAAGTTCACCCTAGAACTCATAAGGAAGTATGGTATGGATTCATCCAGCACCATGAAGACTCCTATGGGGTCAAGTATGTCTCTTAGCAAGGATGATGCAGGGAAACCTGTAGATGAAACCTTGTATAGAGGGATAGTTGGCTCCCTATTATACTTGACTACAAGTAGACCAGATATCATGTATGCTACATTTGTCTGTGCAAGGTATCAAGCCTGCCCTAAAGAGTCTCATTTGACAGCAGTCAAAAGAATATTGAGATATCTAAAGGGCACTCCCTATCTAGGCCTCTGGTACCCTAGGAATGGGGATTTTGAACTAACAGGTTATTCAGATGCAGACTTTGCAGGATGCAAAGAAGATAGAAAAAGCACTACTGGAACATGTCAATTCCTAGGTGGGAGACTAATTTCATTGAGTAGCAAAAAGCAAACCAGTGTGGCTATATCCACTACAGAGTCAGAGTATGTGGCTGCAGGAAGTTGCTGTGCTCAACTTCTGTGGATACAACATCAGCTTGAGGACTATGGATTTCAGGTAAGTAGAACTCCACTCTTCTGTGATTCTACTAGTGCTATTTCAATAGCTAATAATCATGTATCCCATAGTAGAACAAAACATATTGAAATTAAATATCATTTTCTTAGGGAGCATGTAGAAAGAGAAGATATTTTATTGGAATATGTGAAAACTGATAATCAATTACCTGATATGTATACTAAGCCCCTAGAAGAAGCTAAGTTCAATAGATTTAAAATTGAACTAGGAATGATAAACTTAGAGTAAGTTTACAGAAGTGTAAATGGCTAAGTAAAAAGGTGTCGACACACAGCAATCTATGTGTCGACACAGCAAGTGAGTGTCGACACTTCAGGAAAAAGGTGTCGACACATCTAGGAAGTTGGTGTCGACACTTCAGAATATTAGTGTCGACACATGTCTTGTAGGTATCGACACATCCAAAGTGGTGTCGACACTTAAGTTTTACTCAGAATTTTCTAAGTAAAGTCTCGACTATATGTCGAGTTGTGTGGTGTCGACACATAAACAAGTGTCGACACATAATAACTATTGACTAAACTTGTGTCGACACATATGTGTCGAGATATTATAAGTCAGTGTCGACACTTATTGCCAGTGTCGACATAATTTAAGTTAGCTGTCCCGCCTGTTCTTCTTCAAAATTAGAAAGGTATAAATAGGGTTTTGCCTTAGTTTGTCGACACGCTTTCAAAGTTTCGAGACCAAACTTCTGTGTCGACACCTCCTTCTCTCAAGACAAATTCTACAAACCCTAATGGCGCCAAAGCTTGAGGAGAATGTCAACGAAGGATACGAGCTGGTGCGCGGTGCTTTTGAGGATGCCGATTAAGAAATTAAGGCTGTCGTAACCCTAGTAGTCGATTCAGGATTAGAATATCTTGTTTCTGAACCTACTAAAATCTGGAAGAAAGAGGTACTAGAATTTCTCAGTGGAGCTAAGATAGAAGAAACTGGATTCAAAATCAAATCCAGGGTTCATGGTGAGAAGGTGAAGGTGTCACCTAAAAGTCTGAGGAAGATTCTACAGCTACCAAGAATTAAAGAGGAAGATGAGGTTACAGCTACAAAGACCAGGGAAGCTCTAACCTGGTGTGGACTGGATCCTAAGATGAAGCTTGGATCAGTGTTTCTTAGAAAAGGCATGAAAAATCAAGGGAAATTCCTCTCAGAGATTGTTGGAAAAGTCATACTCAGCAAGCCAGGAGGGCATGACAGAGTGTCTGCCCATATGTTTAGTATAATGACAAGGATAATCTTCACTCTAAAAACTGACTGGTCTATGGTAGTTTATGAGAAGATTAAAGAAAGCTTGAAGAAGCCCAACCTGGGCAGGATTTTAAGTCTTTACCTTGCTGGTGTAATACCTGAAGTTATGAGTACAGCTGCTGGAAGCAAAAGAAATCATATGAGAAAAATGGACATGAGGTTGTTCTCTAGATGGGACAGGGTGTTGACTAAGGAGATGCCAACCCCTGAGAAGATAGTTTCTGAGAAGGAGATTCCATTAAAGAAGAAAAGGAAAATTGCCCCAGTGGCTCAAGAGTCCACTAGCAGCTCAGACAGTGAAGAACAAGTTGTCTTCACTCCAGATGAAAATGAGGAAGAGCCTGCTGTGAAATCTCCTGCTCCTCAAGATGATGCTGAGATCCAGGGGGAGCTACCTCAAGCTAGCCCCATACACAAGGATCAAAGCCAGGGGGAGCTACCAGTTGTAGAGGAACCCACTACACTGGAAAGTGAACAAGCAACTAACATTATCCTAGAGGTAATCACTGAACTCAATAATTTAGATTTTCCTATAGAAGATACTGATTTATCTGATGTTCATCAGCAAACTCAGCTGGATCACCAAGTCCCAGATGCTGTCTTGGAAGACACATCTGTTGTAACTCCAATAGTTCCTGATACAGTGGTTGAAAAAACCAGAATTTCTCCTGCTCAGTCTCCACAAGAGTATACCATGGAAGATCTTTTCTTAAATCTAGATCAAGCAGACTTTGAAAAAGAAACTACTGCTGAAGGAGATAATGCTGCTGCTGAGGGGGAGCAACTGCATATTCATGAAGACCCTGCCAGGAAAGAAACTGAGAAGGCACCAGATGTGCAAACTGAGAGGCCCCCAAGCCCTAAGGAGAGGGTTGACATTGCCAGCTCCTCAGCATCTGAAGATGAGGAGGCTACCAGGGCTAAGAAGCAGAAACTTTATGTATTCAAAAGAAGGAGTCAAAGTTATAAGAAGGCTCTACAATCTATTGCACCACAGCCTATAGTTCAGCAAACACCATCAGTTGATTATAGTGCTTTAATGGTGGCAATGCAAATTAAACTGGATGAGCACAGGCAGGCAATAGAGAAGTATGTGGATGAAGGGCAGAAATCATTGCAATTTGATCTAGCCCAGGATATTAAATCCATAAGATTTGAGATGAATCTTAACAAGAAGGTGATGACAGACTGTTTCCACAAGGGTGGAAATGCAGTGGTGTACTTGGCTACACACCAGGAGAAGATAAAAGTACAAGTGGATGACATGGCTGTGAAGCAAGGTTATATTCTTGAAAATCAGATAATAATGAATGACAATCTTACTGCATCTCACAATGCCATTGTCACAGAACTGAAGAATCTAGCTGCAGGGCAGACTCCAGCTATAGCAAAGGCAGATTTTGACAAAGTCTTCCTAGAAGAAATCACTGCTCTTAAAACTACCATTCAAGAATCTCAAAAGAATATAACTGACAAACTCCAAAGGTTAAAACCTTTCTTCAAAGATGGAGTTAATTACTTGGATAATCAGGTGAGATTTCAAAAAGATGATGTGAGAGATCATATAGAACGAGAAGTCATAAAGGGGGAGAGGGTTTTAGTCAAGGCCAGCTCTGATCATGCCAAATGGATATCAAATTCTATCAGAGCTACCCTGGGTTATCCTCCTCTTTGTGATGATGATAATGTGGCAGAATCTGGAATTCATCCTGCCTATCTAGGAGGGGAGCAAGCTGAAGTGGCTCAAGTCATCTACCCTCCTCCAGATTTTGACATGATACATGCTGATGTACAGTCTATATATAGCCCACCTGGGGGCAAGGACAATGTTATTATTGAAAAAGTTGTTCAGCCTATTTCTGAAGCCATGCAAGAGGCACTGCAGAAATAAGAAGAGACTAGATTGTCAAAGAAGAGGTTTAGGGAACAAGCTGAACAGAGACCAGACTTTGAGCAGTGGAGCCCTACCTCTAGAAACATTATATTGACTGCCTGGAAAGCTGCCAAAGATAACATTCAAGACAGGAACAAGTGGTTCTCTGAGGCTGAATGGAGAAAACATGAAACTAGACAGGAGGCAATAGTCCAATATAGAAGGAAGGCCAAGATGGGAAAGCTTCCTCCTACTGCTCAGGAGCCTAGCAAGTACTTTCCAAAGCCATACCATTACTTTGAAAGACAAAAGATCAAAGCAGAAGAGCTTAAGAAGAAAGACTTGAAAGACAAGAAGCCTGCTGATGCTGAAGTTGCTGATGCTCCTGTTCAAGCTAAAGTTCAAGTTGGCAAAGGAATAGTGATTAAGGAGCCAGAACTGAAATAGAATTAGAATTTTCTTGAAGTTTACTTTGTAATCTTTTTGATGTAAAACATTTTGTGAACTTCTGAAAATGAATATGATAGATATTAGAACAATGTGATATATGTTAAATCTATTTCATATTTGTTCTGTGATGATGTCTATGTCTATTTCATATTTGTTCTGTGATGATATATTTGTATACATGTGTGATTAATACATGTTTATGTTTACCCTGCTGTATATAATCCTGCTTTACATCATTTTGTAATTTAATTATGAATGGTGTATATCATTGACTAAGGGTTATGACTTCTCCAAATAGGGGGAGATTGTTGGGTACATTGGTTTAAATGTACCTGATTTGAAGAAGCCTCACCCAACTCAATGATATACATCAAAATGTATTTGATGTATTTTGAGTTACTTGTGCAGGTTAAGTATTTGCAGGAATAAAGCAAAAAGTTTCTAAGTCCATGTGTCGACACCCAGAGAGAAAGTGTCGACACTTAAGAAGACTTGTGTCGACACCCAGACAAGCAGTGTCGACACTTGGAGTCATTGTGTCGGCACCAGGGATGCTGAGTCGACACCAGATAGAAAGTGTCGACACAAGGAGCTGTGTCGACACTCAGTGAAGAAAAATGCAGTAAAGCTGTGTCGACACTTAGCAGCAGTGTCGACACCTAGAAGAACTTGTCTACACCAGAAAGTGTCGACACTCAGCAAAAGTCAGCAGAGACTAAGTATAAGTGTCGACACCCAGAACAATGTGTCGACACACAACAGAAGAGTCAGGACTTGAAGTAAGTGTCGACACCCAGAACAATGTGTCGACACTCAGCTGAAGACTCAACACTTGAAGAAAGTGTCGACACATGGAGCTGTGTCGACACTTATCAAAGAACAGCAAGATCAACAAAATTATTCTAAGTACAAGTGTCGACACTAAGGGAATGTGTCGACACACAGCTGAAGTCTCGACAGAAGAAGGATGTGTCGACACAAGGAGCTGTGTCGACACTCAGCAAGTATCAACACTGAAGACATGTGTCGACACCAAGAAGCAGTGTCGACACTTAACAGATTCAACACATGAAGATGTGTCGACACAAAGGAGATGTGTCAACACTTAGAAGAATTCAGCAAAATACAGAAGATCAAGTACTTGCGTCGACACTCAATTTTAGTGTCGACACATGAAGAAGAAACTGTGTCGAGACATAGAATCTACAACACAAGGAGTTGTGTCGACACCTTGTAGACTTGTGTCGACACTTACATAATTTGTGTCGACACTTAGTCTATAAGTGTCGACACTTAAAGACAGAAAGTCTCGACACTTTCAGACAGTTAGAGAACTTTCAAGAACTGACTGGATGACTTGACAGCTACCGTTCCAACCGGTCTACAGCACTTGTCAGAGTTGTCAGAATTCAGTTATGGACCGGACCTAGATAGGGAGTGCCCTTTAGATATTGTGATTGTAAGAAGAAGTGGTTGTTCACATTATTGATCAAGTATCAAACAAAGAAGATCTAGCTATACCTTGAAGAATAAAGTGCAGATCTAAGAAGTTGGAGAGAGAGAGCTCCATCCAAGAAATCAGCCATTGGAACTAGGCTGAGAAGAATGGTTCAGATTTATTCTGAATTCTAAGTGGCAGAGGTCAAGGATCAACTGCAGAAGGAGTCAATCTTATTGAGTTCTACTTTCAAGAAGCTTTGAAGAAAGCTAAGTCAGATTGATTTCAGCCGAGTTCTTCCAAGAACTCATCAAGAAACTCACAACTCCCCTCTCTTGTCTTTGGGTTGCTGAGTTAACAATTGTTATATACATTTTATCTTGTAGGATCCTTTGGATCTGAGTTTTTGTAAGCCTGTAACTATAAAGGCTGAGTGTAGGGCTTGAGAGCCTGAGTGTAGGAGATTGAAATCTCTGAGTGTAGGCCATGGTGGCTGAGTGTAGGCCTGGGTGGCTGAGTGTAGGCCTTTGTGGCTGAGTGTAGGCTTTGTGGAAAAGCTGAGTTGTAGGGCCTTGGACCTGAGGTGTAGGAACCAGTTTGGGTTCTGAGATAGTGGAGAAGTTTGGCCAAATCTAGTACACTGCTAGATAGGCGAAGGGGGAAAGTGGATGTACCCAAAGCTTGGGGAACCACTATAAAATTGTGTGTCTTCTGTGTGTTGTGATTTGCTGTGAATACTGTGTGATTGCTGTGCAAAAGTAGATTAGATTCTGTATTTAAAACTGATTGCTGCCATTAAAGTTTAAAAAGAATTTGGTCACCTATTCACCCCCCCTTTAGGTGTTTAGGTACTATATCTTACACATGCATCCTAAAACCAAGAGGAGAAGTGTCGTTACATTCCGACCTCTCTTCCTAGTCATGGCAACTTAGCCGGATGAAAACCTTCGCAACGGTCTTGCCTCCACGAATCTCGACTCGGTTCGCGATTTAGAGCACCGAAGCTTCTCCGGAAACCGGATCTCTCCTTCACCTTCTTCTTTGCTCTCCCTTCTCTCTAGATCTTAGAAATAGAGTGTTTGAAGAAGAATGAGGGTTTCTATACCCTATTCCCGGACATAACTCAGCAAGGGAAACCCTGGATCATTCGGTCCCAAAAGAAGGAAATGAACGGCCACAATCCGAACTGAAAAACAAAACACCTGGGTCGAACACGGCTTGTGACACGCCCATGTCCAAGGTTGTGTTCCCCAATCGACGCTGAAACCTTTGCACCCAAAGCAGGACACGGGCTCTGAATACGCATGTATCAGAGCTGACACACCTGTATCATACAGTACACGCCCGTGTGCCTGGGCATGTTCTTCCATCGACACAGGACCAATCACAACCCGAGAATGACACGGTCTGGGACACCCCCATGTCGCAGGTCGTGTTCGAAGTCTCGATGATCGTCGACTACATCTTCGTCGACTTCGTAGAAAAATTCGTCGAATATGCTCGACACGACCTTGGACACGCCCGTGTCCCAGGCCGTGTTCACTGTATCGACACATCGTCGAGCGCAATTTTTCGACCACCCGGGCTCTCGATGAACCCGGCACGACACATCCATGGACACGCCCGTATCCTAGGCCGTGCTCCCTATCTCGACATATCATCGAGCGCAGTTTGTCGACCCCCAGGGCTCTCGACGAACCCGACACGACACGGGCATGGACACACCCGTATCCTAGGCCGCATTCCCTTTTTCGACACATCGTCGTGCGAAAATTGTCGACTTCTTGGGATATCGACGAACCCGGCACGACACGGCCACGGACACGCCTGTGTCCTAGGCCGTGTGACCCTTACCAAGACCCAAACTTGGCTCTCAACGCTGCTCGTCCTTATTTTGAATTTTGGGGCATTACAGAGAGGTAAGGTTGTGTTGTGATGAGATTGAAGCTCATTAGTTAGCAGGGAGATGACTGACGGACATCTCAATGAATGAGTTCTCAATGCTGTTCCTGGCATGATATGTCCCTTCAGTGCAATTGATTGCGTTGAAAAACCAGTTTATGAGGCTAACACAAGGTGACTGTTCGGTCGATGAGTACCTACATGACCTCACCAGACTAGGAAGTTATGTTGGATCATCCCTAGAGAATGAAGAGAGAAAGACAAATTGGTTCTATGAATGTTTGTGGGATGATTTGTCGTTTCTTCTAGCAGGATCAATGATGCACAGATTTCTTAGCAGGCCCAATGATGCACAGATTTCTTACCTTGGTCAACACTGTGTGATCCCTTGAGCAACTTAGAAAAGGATCAAGAGTAAGAAGGACCTCTCAGAGAGAAAGCAAGAGTTAAAGGTGTCGAGCTATTGCTATCGATACCATATTGAACCAAAAACAATTGCTCAAGAAGTTGGTCAACTTTCGGATGATGGGTGCTCTTTTTTCTCAAACTTGTCATCGCCCGGCTCGAACTGAACGCGATGTAATCAAACTGATAGTTGACGCCATAGAGAATATCCAACCAGCTCCTTATACTAGTTCTGGAGTTACCATGCGGCAATGTTCGCATACGTGTTATAATTATGACAAAGTGGGACATTATGCTCGAGATTGTTGGAGTAGTCTCGCAAAGTTGGATAGAAAGGCGGGTGCATCGTGTGCTGAGAAGGCAAAAGCAGCGGAGTCCTTTGTATTTCACCATATGTCGGCGAAATGCAGAGTCTACAATCTTGGCCAGTAAGAGTACATTAAACAAAGTGACGCGGTGACAGGTATGAGCTTTATACATCTTGTTTATTTTACATGCTATACATTCCTTGCGTACTTTTGTTTGATGTTTTGGTGTGTATGTTAGGCTTTGTCCTAATCTGTGACCAACCAACGAGAGAGCTATTTGACACGAGTGTGTCTCACTCTTTTCTATCTGAGGACTTCGTTTTGTGTATCAGAGTGTCATCCTGTATGTCAAGAGATGGATTGGAAGTGTTGTTGCCTAATGGGTGCAAGATGTGTGCGGAGAAGTGTTGCGGAGTGAAGGTGCAAATAGGAAATCAAGAGCTCAACTTGGAAGCTTCGATACTACCAATTTTGAAATATGATGTGATCTTTGGCATGGAATGGCTCTCGAAGCAGCGTACATGCATTGATTATAATCTAAAGGTGGTCAAGCTGTGGCAGAATACTGATTGTGAAATTACCATCTCTGATATGAAGGGATCGAGCAAGATACTGATGTCTGCTCTCCATATTATCTAGGCAGTTTAGAATAGTGTGGAGTTATTCTTCACACTGGTAGAGGATTCAAAGCCCAAACCCAGTTTCATTAGCATTCCTGTAGTATTGGAGTTTGTTGACGTATTCCTTGAAAAATCTCCCTGGAGCTCCACCTCAGTGAGAGATTGATTTCACTATTGAGCTGTTGTCAGGTGCCAAGCCTGTGTCATGCTCTCCATACTAGTTAGCGTCAAAGGAGATGGAAGAGCTAAAAATGCAGTTTGAAGAGCTGCTAGATCAAGGTTATGTGTGTCCAAGTTCGCCACCTTGGAGAATAGCGGTCCTTTTGTGAATAAAAAGGATGGAAACTTGTGGTTGTGTATTGACTACGTAGAGTTGAACAAGCTGACAGAGAAAATATATTTCCAATTCCGAGAATCAATGATCTATTCGATCAACATGTTAGTTCTATCTATACTCGTAGCTGGATTTGAAGTCCGGCTATTATCAGTTGAAAATCAATGAAAATGACATTTCCAAAACAGCATTCAACATGCATTATGGGCATTACGAGTTCACAGTTATGATGTTTGTCCAAATGAATCTGCCTTTGGTATTTATAGAATTAATGAACAAAACGTTCAAGGATTATTTGGACCAATTCATGATAGTCTTCATTGACGATATCCTGGTGTACTCTCAGACAGAGGAAGATCATGTGGATCACTAACGCACTATGTTGAAAAACCTGAGGAGTCAATTATATGCTAAGTCTCAAAGTGTTAGTTTTGGATATCATCAATGGTTTTCCTCGGTCATGTGGTTAGTGGAGAGGGAATTGCAGTGGATCTGGCGAATATAGTTATAATATGGGTGTGGCCTGTGTTTTTTATGGTGGCGGAAGTCCGGAGTTTCCTGGGATTGCTGGCTACTACAGGCGCTTTGTAGAGAACTTCTTGCAGATAGCGTTACCCCTTACTACCTTGACGAGGAAAGATCAAAAGTTTGTTTTGTCACCGGCGTGCACACAAGCTTTTCAGGAATTGAAAAGTCGTCTGACCATGATGCCCATTTTGTGCTCGCCATGTGGTATGGAAGGCTACAAAATCTACAGTGATGCATCAGGGAGCGGTTTAGGCTGCATTCTACTCCAAAATGGGAAGGTTATAGCTTATGACTCTTGCCAACTGAAAGTGCATGAGAGGAATTATCTGATCCATGACTTGAAGCTAGCAGTCGTGATATTCGCTCTTAAGCTTTGGTGGCACTACTTATATGTTGTAAAGATCGATATCTTTACGGATCATAAGAGCCTAAAGTATCTGTTCGATCAGAAGGACTTCAACATGCAACAACGGAGGTGGATGGAGTTCCTTGGGGACTATACCTGTAAGACACCTTTTTCGCTATGCTACCGGGTCTTACGCACAGAATCGCCTTTTTGCGGTGACACCTGTGAAGACCCAAAATCTCTGGGCTTCCTAATGATTTCAGAAAGTGAACAGAGAGTCAATAGAGTAGTCGTAACATATTTAAAAACAGTACAATTTTATTCCATCTTTTTATTTATTTACACCGTTGTATAATTATTTACTCGAAATCTGCTAAAAATTTACAATAGTTTTCTGAACATAGTAACTTATGACTCTCAGAACCTTCCTAGATTCCTTTGTAGACATTGAGTCATACCTTCTCTAATTCTTCAGGTGCGAACCATCCCCGTACACCTGGAGTTCCACCTGTTGTCTTAAAAAAATGAATCCACTAAGGGTTAGTCATAAAATTATCACTATATGAGAATATTATTTCGTGAAATGGTAATACATGCAAACAAGGGGGTTGATACCAATATGCATACAGTATAATAAAATTAATAACTTGATTCCAATATTAGTCATTAAATTTCCCCTTAACTTTAGTTACATAAAATGGGAAATGCTCCAGTGATGCATCTTGATTGGGCCCCGCCCCCGAAGAGTGTAAGTGTAGGCTCACCCCTACTAGTGAATCCATCAGTGGATTCCTCCAAATCATTGGATTCGAAGCCATCACATTTCCCCATGCATAGTTTTAAATGAATTTTGTCGTGCCATGTAAATAGGAGTTTATAATAAAATAATTCCCCTCAGAATAAATATTGCTTAATTGTCCCCTCGCCCACTTTATTTTTTTAGCGATATATCTTTAAGGCAAAACTCATATGCACAAGCAAGTTTGTTCAAAGACATTAAATATGACAAAATAATTGAATACCCATAATTTCAAGAAATAAAATCCTCACCCTTTCCTTTCCTTTATTCATATCCTTTCCCGCATGCATGTCACGGTTATCACGGGATGGCATCCTCAAAGTTTTAAGCTTTGGGAACCACTGAAATAACACGCATCGTAATTTGGGTTGCGTCTCGTTGCATACGTAGCATGGAGCATAAAAGAGTTGTATCGGAAAGTTAAAATAATAAACCGAAAATACCAATTAATTGCTAAAGTCCAAACATGACTTATACTTTGCCGAACAACTAGACATATGCCTCAAAATTGGGCACAAAACCAGCCCCCCAAATGGACTTCCCGTCCTCTTAAAAAATTGTCCAGGAAGGTATAAAGGTTAGCTTGGATATCAACATATTTTCCAAAAATAATCAGTAATATAATCAGTTTTTTTCAGTCCAATCAAATAACTAAGTAGAGAAAATAAACAAAACCTGCCAAAAGGAGGAGGCAATGGCTTGGTCGTAGCAGCAGGGAGGCGGAAGCTCGGGAGAAGCTACAAGAATTGGCGGCAACTTTGCAGTGGCAGCAACTACACAAAAGAAGCTCGGGAGCAGCAGGAACCCTAGACCAAAAGCAGAGGAAGCCACTGAGAAACCGCAGAGGCAAAACATAGCCCTGTACACAAGGAGGTACTCGGTACAGCAGTAGAGGAAAAAGAAGAACATGGAAATAATCGGCCAGAGAAGAAGAAGACAACACCTTGGCGCAATAGTAGTAGCGGGAGAAGAAGAATTGCAGCAGCCCTAGCAGAAGAAGAGGGAAGTAGCAGTAGCCCTAGTAGAATTGTCAGCCCTAAAGAAACGATGGCACAACAATGACAGCAGTGGGTCAGTGTCGGCACATGAACACGACAACGACACACAGACAACTCGACATAGAGAAAGAAAGAGATGAAGATGGAGAAGAAACACTTCTCTGTCGTAGAGGAGCAGCCGGAGAAAGATGAAGAAAGAGGAGGAGGAGGCCACGTGATTCGCAGAAGTAGAAGTGTGGGAGAAAGTAGCGGCCCGACGAATTTATACAGTGAAATCCTCGGCTAAGCGGTAAGACCGCTCTAGGTGTTAATTAACCGAAGACAAGCACATATCCAGCCACACCTCATCCTCCAGTACAACAAAACAACCTTATTAACATCCAACCGATCCTTCCACAGCCAGCACATTATAACACAGCCAACACACCAGGCCAGCCCAAAATCTCAAAATCATCAGCCCATAAACAAAGCAGCTAGCCCATAAGCACATTAACAACCCTCATAACTTCAACCCATATAATTAAAAAGGTAAACCCACAAAAATATCCAAACCATCATGTAAGGAAAAAAGATCATAAAATATGTGCATTTTCATCATCGGGGATATTCTCAAAATATTTATACGGTTTTTTATTTTAGGTTGTTACAAATCCTCCCCTCCTTTAGGAGTTTTCGTCCTAGAAAACTACTATAGAAATGCCACATTTAATATAACTTATTTCCCATAGGTATAAGCCCGGGGAAAAACTAATCGATTGGCTAGGCCTTCTTGAGGTGGCGTTGGAGCAGGTGCAGGAGCAGGTGCGGGTACTGGTGCAGACCTTGGTGATGGTGCTGATGTGAATGAATCAACAAGCATTTGATATAATTACTGTAGTGGAGGTTGTGAATTGATTGCTTTATTCCGGAGCTTTGGGCAATTTTTCTTTGTGTGAAACGGCTCATGAAAATAATAACAAACACCAGTCAAGCATTCGCCTATGTGATTTCTGCCACACTTGGCACATTTCGTCGAATTTGCTTGAGACGCCGTACTGGTTGATGGACCAGTTTGTACTATCTTAGCAACATCTTTGTTTTGTACTTCACTTTGAGTTGAGATTTTTTGTGGCTTTTCTTTTCCCCTCTTGGTGTTTCTCTGTTTTGCCTTGATCGATTTCCACTAATTGCGCACACTCGACAAACTTTCCATATTCTAGGATATCCAAAGGTATGAGTGTTGATGCGCGAAAACGTCGCGGGGCACCAGCCAGCTAACACGGAGGGGGTGTTCGGTCTCACAAGCTAGGAGAGGAGGAGAGGAGGGAAGGAAGGAAGCCTCTGAGTGCTCGAGAGTGGAGCAAACGGCTTGTCAAAGAGGGTTGCAGGGATAGAGGAGAGAAGCTTTACCAACAGAACAGGTTGATCAAGAGAGGAGAGGGAGGATGACCAGGAGCTGTCGAGCAGACGGCTAATGTGACGGTTGTGCTTGCAGGTTGGACGCCGAGGAGAGCTGAGCTGAGAAGAAGTCTGCTGAGCAGAGGAGCAAGGCTTGCTGAGTAGAGGAGAAGAAGAAGGGGGGCCGCTAGCAGCGGCAACAACACACTTCGCCCGCCGCGGCTTAAATGCCACTCCTGCGACGGGCTTTCCTTTTATTAATAGCTAGAGATTACAAGCTTACAAGTACACCTTTACAACAAAATCACTTAAAGGGTACAAGGAGAAGCTGGCGGCTAAGAGAGAAGAAAGTGCCAGAAAGCAGAGGAGAAGCTGCCAGAGACTAAGTAAAAGAGTCTGCTGGCAAGCTGGAGGACTGGGAAACTGAGTCTGCAGAGCTTGCTGGAGGAGGTGATGACGGACTGCGCGGACTGGAAAACGGAGTCCGCAGGGCTTGCTGGCAGGACTTCCAGGATCCTCCCACCGTCTGGCGTGATCCAGAATGAGAGGCACCATGGGCTATTTATAGGCCCAGGGAAGTTCTTCTAGAAGCGGGGCCCAGTGACATCAGCATGACGACCTGCGCGGACTCCGCGGACAGAGATTTTGCGTCCGCCACTTTCGAGCGATGAAGCAGTCGGAAGGACCCACCTGCAGAAAACTGGAGGTCGCCCCCTAGCGGGCGACCTGGGCGGACTCCGGGAGGAGTCCGCCCGGCAGGCCGGAGGCCGCCCCCTAGCGGGCGGCCTGGGCGGACTCCAGGGGGAGTCCGCCCGGCAGGAGCCGGGGCCGCCTCCTTGCGGGCGGCCTGGGCGGACTCCGGGAGGAGTTCGCCCGGCAGGAGCCGGGGCCGCCCCCTAGCGGGCGGCCTAGGCGGACTCCGGGAGGAGTCCGCCCGGCAGGAGCCGGGGCCGCCCCCTAGCGGGCGACCTGGGCGGACTCCGGGAGGAGTCCGCCCGGCAGGAGCCGGGGCCGCCCCCTAGCGGGCGGCCTGGGCGGACTCCGGGGGGAGTCTGCCCGGCAGGAGCCGGGGCCGCCCCCTAGCGGGCGGCCGGGGCGGACTCCGGGGGGAGTCCGCCCGGCAGGAGCCGGGGCCGCCCCCTAGCGGGCGGCCTGGGCGGACTCCGGGAGGAGTCCGCCCGGCAGGAGCCGGGGCCGCCCCCTAGCGGGCGGCCTGGGCGGACTCCAGGGGGAGTCCGCCCGGCAGGAGCCGGGGCCGCCCCCTAGCGGGCGGCCTGGGCGGACTCCAGGGGGAGTCCGCCCGGCAGGAGCCGGGGCCACCCCCTAGCGGGCGGCCTGGGCGGACTCCGGGAGGAGTCCGCCCGGCAGGAGCCGGGGCCGCCCCCTAGCGGGCGGCCTGGGCGGACTCCGGGAGGAGTCCGCCCGGCAGGAGCCGGGGCCGCCCCCTAGCGGGCGGCCTGGGCGGACTCCAGGGGGAGTCCGCCCGGCGGGGCCTGGCCGCCCCCTTGCGGGCGGCCTGGGCGGACTCCGGGTGGAGTCCGCCCGGCTGACGGGCAGAGGCCGCCCGGGTTGGGCGGCCTCGGCGGACGGCGACAGGAGGCCGCCGCCCCTCGGGCAGCAGGGAGGTCGCCCCTGGCGGGCGTCCTCGGCGGACGGCGGTAGGAGACCACCGCCCCTTGAGAGAAATAGGAGGCCGCTACTGGTACTGCTGTTGGCGGACTCCTGCAAGGAAAAGACTACACGATTAGCGGACCTAACCGCATGTCCCGCGAGGGTGAGCCATGGGAATAGCTCGCCGTCCCGCAGGGCACGCGGTTGCTAGGAGACCTAGGCGGATAGGGAAGACTGTCCGCCTACGCTGGGACCCATCGCGATCAAAAGGGAGAATCTAAGGGTCACGATGAGCCAGCTGGCCACCTTGGGAAGGATCGCCGATTTCTGGGTTAACATAATCCCCGCACTTTTTTAAGTTCCGAAAAGAACTTCGAAAAAGTTGGAGACCCACGAAAATCGTGATCCACCCCAACGGAAGAAGGGGAGCAAGGAGAGACAGAACCTGAAAACTCTCCTTAGAAGCTTAGTGCTTCCTGAATTCGCTTTTGCAAAACGAAGAAGGCGTGTCTTCTGTGAATGTTCTGCAAAACAGAAGTGAGGAAAACAGAAAGCCACAATAACTCGCAAGTACCTGAAAGGGACCTGCAAGTCTTTGCTGATCTCTGCAAAAAGAGAGTTAGGAACATGCACAATATATGAGAGTAACTTGCAAGTACCTGTGAAGAAACTTGCAAGAGTTTGTGGATCTCTGCAAGAAGAGAAGTTAGGAACCAATAAGATATGAAAATAACTTGCAAGTACCTGTGAAGAGAAGGCTTGCAAGTGTTAACTGTAGACTGCTAACTGTTGATAAGTTAACTGTTGACAAGATAAGGCCGATATGACCAATTAGCAAGAAGAGTGCCTGATGAATATTATTATGAAGCCCAGATCAATAAACTGAGTTGTTAACTGCTGATAGATATGACTGGACTGCAATAGTATGGCTGATAGCGCTTGAGCAAACAATATATAGAAGATAAGAGCAATAGAACTTATATAGATAGAGTGCGAGTCATCATCCGATAGAGCTTTGAATAAGCAATTCATATAGGATGAGCATGAGCAAAGTGATTGCTGAAAATCCTTTTGGTAGGTCGGATTAACCTGTTCACCTGTGAAAGAAGGCAAGAGAGAAGAAGGAGGGCTGCACCCGGAATGATTAAAGTGGGTTGAATGCTGCCACAGGTGTTCCCCGTGGGCCTTATGCACCACTTGCCCGAAAGATCATCCCGAGTATAGTCCTACTCAAAGCGGGCTGGCCGCGCATCCTCAAGGAGGGGGGAAAAAGGAAAAAAGAGGTCCATGTTCGGAATGACTACAGAGGGTTGAATGCTGCCACAGGTGTTCCCCGTGGGCCTTATACATCACTTGCCCGAAAAAATCATTCCGAGTATGGTCCTGCTCGAAGCGGGAAAGGAAAAGAGGTCCATGTTCGGAATGACTAAAGAAGGTTGAATGCTGCCACAGGTGTTCCCCGTGGGCCTTATGCATCACTGGCCTGAGAAAGTCATTCCGAGTATGGTCCTGCTCAAAGCGGGCTGGCCGCGCATCCTCAAGGAGGGCACAAAGCAAGGGAAGGTCCTGAGAAGGACCGCTGGAAGCAAGGAAGATCCTGAGAAGGATCGCTAGAAACTCTGCTCTCTTGCCCTGGGCACAAGCATCACTGATCAAGGAGACAGGTTGCGCCAAGAGGCCTATATTGTCTGTGTATTGATCAGTGGAGTTGTGAGAACCCGAGAGGCATGGATCGAGGATACCGGAGAGAGTTATTCGGCCACCACAGTTGAAGGATGATCCAAGAGACAAGGCTACGCTTGATCGCCATTGCTTGTCCAGCGAAGATCATCCTAACCGTAGTGTTTCCTATAAGACGCACAGCAGAGCTAACACATGAGGCTCCCCTAGCACACACTCTGTGTCAGATGCTGGCTAGGATCCTAAGCCTGAAGCCCATAATCGTAGATGAACTGCTCCCACTACACACATGGGTAAACTCCCACCATATGTGGTCGAAGCGGTAGTGCAAGAACAAACTACGGAGGGAACGTTTCAGACTTGGTGAAATCTCATTGGCGTATTGATCCAGAGAGAGAGAGAGAGGCAACAAAAAGGGAACTGTGTCAGTACAGGATCTCTGAGTAAAAGTTTTGCAGAAAAGCAAGAAAAAAACACTGAGAAGTGTTGTAATGAAAATATTTGAAAAGGAGAGAGAGTAAGGGTTGAGATAACCCCTGTAGGTTGTAAGGAACTCTGGAGGACTGTGAAGTCCATCGCTAGTTTAGAATAGCCTTCCCAGTATGCCCTCGTCATCAGCATCGAAGCATTCGACGGTTGGGGGAACAACGAGGAGAGGAGGCTCTTCGATGTGGTTCACTCCCCTTGAGGAGCAAGGAGCGTCTGAAATTTCTTTGCCCTTTGACGTTGATGGGTCAGGGCGATCTTCTTTAGGAAGCAAGTCATGCATCTTGCCTTGCCGGAGCATCCTTTGCACAAGCTGACGGAATGCTCGGCAGTTTTCTGTTCGATGGCCTGGCTCTTTGTGGAATTCACAATAAGGCTCTGAGTCTCTAGACCTCTGATCTGCTGGCCGGTAGGGCTTCTTGTAGCTTGCCCTGTATTTCATGATCTGGATCACTTCTTGCATGACGTCGTCGAGATCAGACTCATGCAAGTCATCGTCTTGCTGCTGTTGGACAGTTGCTGTTTGAGAAGGAGCTAGCGGTAGCAATGGATCTTGAGCATCACGGCTCGGGAAGGAGTATCGCTGGCGATGAAGCCTTCTCTCCTTCCTTGAGTGAGCTGGGAAACGATTGCAAGGAGACCTTGGGGGCTGCTTGCGAAACGGATCTTTCTCTAATACGAGCTTGGAGACGAAGCCTGGATTGCTCTTCTCGCCTCGGATGTATGAGTTGGCTAGAGCAATCAGCTCTTGGTATGTCCTTGGAGCACGGACATTAGCTTCAAACTTGAGAGGCCCTTCGCGAAGACCATGGATAAGAGCCACTCGGTACATTTCTTGATCAACGATTTCGATGTCCAGAATCTCTCTCTGGAATCGATCAACAAATTGAGACCAAGTTTCATCACTGCGCTGTCTGATCTCAAAGAGGGCTTCAGGACCGCCCTTTCTCTTGGAGGAGGTAGAGAATCTGAGAAGGAATTCTCTACGAAGATCAAGGAAAGAAGAGATGGAGTGAGGACGGAGGCCATAGAACCAATCCCTCACTTGCCCATCAAAGGTTGTCACAAGGAGCTTGCACTTGGTTGCATCTGACAGAGTCTTGAGAGCAACGGCTGATTCAAAAGCTTGAAGATGCTTGACCGGATCAGTCTCTCCAGTATAGATTGGCAGTCGAGGCTCTCTGAAGTTTGCTGGAGTAGGTTCAAGGCGAACACTCTCAATAAAGGGCGATGGCTCTTCCTGCTCTCCCACAGCGTAGGGATTAAAGGGAGCATAGGCTGCAGCTGCAAAAGAAGCAGGGGGGGTAGAAAGGAAAAGTTGCTGCAGGGGGAGCAGAGGCAGGAGCTGGGGGGCAAGGATGACTTCCTTGAAAGTTAAGAAATCTGGCAGGACTTCCTCGGGCTGCTTGCCGGAAGAAGTTTTGGCGAGCGGCGAACTCTTCATCTTGAGTTCGCAAAGGAGCAGCAGGACCTTGCGGGAAGGTCGGGGTGTAAGGCAGATAGAACGGAGGACAAGCTTGAGAATAAGCTTGCTTATGCTCTGATGTTGGCGTTGGGTTGATTGGAGCAGCTGGAGCAGTTGTTGGACGAGAGTCTAACCGCTGCGTGATCGCAGCAAGGACTTGGTTGATTGCTTGGAACTGTTGAGCATTCTCACGGCGCGACTGCTCAAAAGCTTCCCAGAGAGGATCTTCACTGGGACTTGGGGCAAAGTTCTCGGCTGATTGATCTGACATGGCTAACTGTCGCTGTTCACCGTCTGACCGGATCTGAAGGTCGCGTGTTAACTGTTGATGCACGAAAACGTCGCGGGGCACCAGCCAGCTAACACGGAGGGGGTGTTCGGTCTCACAAGCTAGGAGAGGAGGAGAGGAGGGAAGGAAGGAAGCCTCTGAGTGCTCGAGAGTGGAGCAAACGGCTTGTCAAAGAGGGTTGCGGGGATCGAGGAGAGAAGCTTGACCAACAGAACAGGTTGATCAAGAGAGGAGAGGGAGGATGACCAGGAGCTGTCGAGCAGACGGCTAATGTGACGGTTGTGCTTGCAGGTTGGACGCCGAGGAGAGCTGAGCGGAGAAGAAGTCTGCTGAGCAGAGGAGCAAGGCTTGCTGAGCAGAGGAGAAGAAGAAGGGGGGCCGCTAGCAGCGGCAACAACACACTTCGCCCGCCGCGGCTTAAATGCCACTCCTGCGACGGGCTTTCCTTTTATTAATAGCTAGAGATTGCAAGCTTACAAGTACACCTTTACAACAAAATCACTTAAAGGGTACAAGGAGAAGCTGGCGGCTAAGAGAGAAGAAAGTGCCAGAAAGCAGAGGAGAAGCTGCCAGAGACTAAGTAAAAGAGTCTGCTGGCAAGCTGGAGGACTGGGAAACTGAGTCTGCAGAGCTTGCTGGAGGAGGTGATGACGGACTGCGCGGACTGGAAAACGGAGTCCGCAGGGCTTGCTGGCAGGACTTGCAGGATCCTCCCACCGTCTGGCGTGATCCAGAATGAGAGGCACCATGGGCTATTTATAGGCCCAGGGAAGTTCTTCTAGAAGCGGGGCCCAGTGACATCAGCATGACGACCTGCGCGGACTCCGCGGACAGAGATTTTGCGTCCGCCACTGTCGAGCGATGAAGCTGTCGGAAGGACCCACCTGCAGAAAACTGGAGGTCGCCCCCTAGCGGGCGACCTGGGCGGACTCCGGGAGGAGTCCGCCCGGCAGGCCGGAGGCCGCCCCCTAGCGGGCGGCCTGGGCGGACTCCAGGGGGAGTCCGCCCGGCAGGAGCCGGGGCCGCCTCCTTGCGGGCGGCCTGGGCGGACTCCGGGAGGAGTCCGCCCGGCAGGAGCCGGGGCCGCCCCCTAGCGGGCGGCCTGGGCGGACTCCGGGAGGAGTCCGCCCGGCAGGAGCCGGGGCCGCCCCCTAGCGGGCGGCCTGGGCGGACTCCGGGAGGAGTCCGCCCGGCAGGATCCGGGGCCGCCCCCTAGCGGGCGGCCTGGGCGGACTCCGGGGGGAGTCCGCCCGGCAGGAGCCGGGGCCGCCCCCTAGCGGGCGGCCGGGGCGGACTCCGGGGGGAGTCCGCCCGGCAGGAGCCGGGGCCGCCCCCTAGCGGGCGGCCTGGGCGGACTCCGGGAGGAGTCCGCCCGGCAGGAGCCGGGGCCGCCCCCTAGCGGGCGGCCTGGGCGGACTCCAGGGGGAGTCCGCCCGGCAGGAGCCGGGGCTGCCCCCTAGCGGGCGGCCTGGGCGCACTCCAGGGGGAGTCCGCCCGGCAGGAGCCGGGGCCGCCCCCTAGCGGGCGGCCTGGGCGGACTCCGGGAGGAGTCCGCCCGGCAGGAGCCGGGGCCGCCCCCTAGCGGGCGGCCTGGGAGGACTCCGGGAGGAGTCCGCCCGGCAGGAGCCGGGGCCGCCCCCTAGCGGGCGGCCTGGGCGGACTCCAGGGGGAGTCCGCCCGGCGGGGCCTGGCCGCCCCCTTGCGGGCGGCCTGGGCGGACTCCGGGTGGAGTCCGCCCGGTTGACGGGCAGAGGCCGCCCGGGGTGGGCGGCCTCGGCGGACGGCGGCAGGAGGCCGCCGCCCCTCGGGCAGCAGGGAGGTCGCCCCTGGCGGGCGTCCTCGGCGGACGGCGGTAGGAGACCACCGCCCCTTGAGAGAAATAGGAGGCCGCTACTGGTACTGCTGTTGGCGGACTCCTGCAAGGAAAAGACTGCACGATTACCGGACCTAACCGCATGTCCCGCGAGGGTGAGCCATGGGAATAGCTCGCCGTCCCGCAGGGCACGCGGTTGCTAGGAGACCTAGGCGGATAGGGAAGACTGTCCGCCTACGCTGGGACCCATCGCGATCAAAAGGGAGAATCTAAGGGTCACGATGAGCCAGCTGGCCACCTTGGGAAGGATCGCCGATTTCTGGGTTAACAATGAGTAAATTGTGTATGTCTCCCTGCAGTATCTGTTGAAATTACCTGCAACGATCTTCCTCAGTAGCCACGAGAGAATCTGCATAGTATGCCAACTTGGAGAATTCTATCTCGTACTGTAACACCGACTTGGATACTTGGACGAGCCATATAAATTGATCGTGTAGGACTCATTTTTCCGAACGGGGTACGAACCAATTAGTGAATTCTTGAAGAAATTTTTCCCACGTCACAGCTCTACGTCCCATAAACTTTGTGGCGACTAAGTTGTTCCACCAACACTTTGCGGTGCCCTCCAGTATAAATGATGCGAGTTCAACTTTGTAGTCCTCTGGGCAACACATGACTTGGAAGATCGTTTCAATTCGCAGTATCCAATCTTCTGTTTCTAAGGGAGATATGCATCCAACAAATGTTTGTGGTTTTAATTACATAAACTATTTAAGATCGAAGTCCATTTGACGGTATTGGGGCGTCAGAGTTTCTACTATTGGAGGGAGATTTGGAGAAATGTTCTTTGGATGTTGCTATGGTTGATGTGGTGGAGTAGGATTCTCTTGGGGATGTGTGGGTCCTAAAGTAGCTAACGTAGGAAAAACTAGCTTAAAAACTTCAGCTATTGATAGCATGAAATCCGAAGGATGCCGAGGTTGTTGATGCCCGTTGTTACTTTCCTCGTATCTGGTAGCTGCTTGATAGATAGGATCATCTTGATTCTCTCGATGGCGTTGGCTGCGGTGGCTAGAATTGACTTGGACAGGTTCCTATAAATGAATGTAACTTCCTTAGATTGAAATGTTTTGTACTATTTAGGTTACAACATATTCTATTGAAATCTGAACCGTCCTCTGATACCAAGTTGTGAAGAACCAAAATCATCGGGCTTCCCATTAATTTCAGAAATTGAACAGAGAGTCAATAGAGTAGTCGTAGCATATTTAAGAATAGTACAATTTTATTCCATCCTTTTATTTATTTACACCGTTGTACAATTGTTTACTCGAAATCTGCTAAAAATTTACAGTAGTTTTCTGAACATAGTAACTTATGACTCTCAGAACCTTCCTCGATTCCTTTGTATACATTGATCCATACCTTCTTTAATTCTTCAGCTGCGAACCTTCCCCGTACACCTGGAGTTCCACCTGTTGTCTGAAAAAAATGAATCCACTAAGGGTTAGTCATAAGAATTATGACTATGTGGGAATAGTATTTCGTGAAATGGTTATATATGCAAACAAGGGGGATACTACCAATATCCGTACAGTACAATAAAATTAATCACTTGATTCCAATATTAGTCATTAAATGTCCCCTTAACTTTAGTTACATAAAATGAGAAATGCTCCGGTGATGCATCTTAATTGGGCCCCGCGCCTGAAGAGCGTAAGTGTATGCTCACCCCTACTGGTGATTCCATCAGTGGATGCCTCCACATCATCGGATTCGAAGCGATCACATTTCCCATTCAGAGTTTTAACTGAATTTTGTCTGGACGTGTAAATAGGAGTTTATAATAAAATAATTCCCCTCAGAATAAATATCTCTTAATTATCCCCTCTGCCAATTTAATTTTTTAGCCATATATCTTTAAGGCGAAACTCATATGCACAAGCAAGTTTGTTCAAAGACATTAAATATGGCAAGATAATTGAATACCCATAATTTCAAGAAATAAAATACTCACCCTTTACTTTCCTTTATTCATATCCTTTGCCACATGCATGTCACGGTTATCACAGGACGCCATCCTCGAAGTTTTAAGCTTTGGGAACCACTGAAATAACACACATCTTAATTTGGGTTGCGACTCGTTGTATACATAGCATGGAGCTTAAAAGAGTTGTATCATAAAGTTAAAATAATAAACTGAAAATACCAATTATTTGCTAAAGGCCAAATCTTACTTATACTTTGCCGGACAACTAGACATATACCTCAAAATATGAGCTAAAAACCAGCTCCCCAAATGGACTTCCCGTCCTCTTAACATAATTGTCCAGTAAGGTATAAAGGTTAGCTTGGCTATCAACATATTTTCCAAAAAAATCAGTAATATAATCAGTTTTTTTTCAGTCCAATCAAATAACTAAGTAGTGAAAATAAACAAAACCAGCCAAAAGGAGGAGGCAATGGCTTTGTCGTAGCAGCAGGGAGGCGGCAGCTTGGGAGCAGCTACAAGAAGCGGCGGCAACTTTGTAGTGGCAGCAGCTATAAAGGAGAAGCTTAGGAGAAACAAGAACCATAGACCAAAAGCAGAGGCAGCCACTGAGAAACAGCAGAGGCAAAATAGAGCCCTATACACAAGGAGGTACCCGGTACAGAAGTAGAGGAAAAAGAAGAATAGGGAAATAATCGGCCAAAGAAGAAGAAGATGAAACCTTGGTGCAGTAGTAGTAGTGAGAGAAGGAGAATGGCAGCAACCATAGCAGAAGAAGTGGGAAGCAACAGCAGCCCTAGCAGAATCATCGACCTTGAAGAATCGACAGCACAGCAATGACAGCGACGGATCAGCGTCGACACAGGAACACGACAGCGACACACAGAGAGTTCGACATAGAGAAAGAAGGAGATGAAGATGGAGAAGAAACTCTTCTCTGTCATAGAGGAGCATCCGGAGAAAGATGAAGAAATAGGAGGATGAGGCTGCAGGATTTGCAGAAGCATAAGTGCAGGAGAAAGTAGCGCACGACAAATTTATATAGTGAAATCCTCGGCTAAGCGGTAAGTCCGCTCCAGGTGTTAATTAACCAAAGCCAAGCACATATCCAGCCAACATCTCATCCTACAGCACATCACATCTGTAACAGCCCAATTTTTCTCAGCAGGCAAATTTTCGAGTGACACGGCCTGGGACACGGGCGTGGCATAGGGCGTGTCAGGCTGGAGTCGACGATTTGGCCACGAGGTCGACGAAATTTGGAGTCGACGATCGTCGAATAGCAAACACGGCCAGAGACACGGGCGTGTCTCACGGCGTATCGAGCCCGTGTCGACGATCGGCCTGGGAGTCGACATTTTTCGCTCGACGATGTGTCGAGAGAATGCACACGGCCAAGGACACGGGCGTGTCCAAGGCCGTGTCGTGTGTTCGACGAAAATTGCTCTACGATCGTCGAGTGTTGAGATGTGGTCGTCGAGTGTCGAGATGTGGGTGAACATGGCCTGTGACACGGGCGTGTCACAGGGCGTGTCCCTTTAGTTCGACGAACTAAGCATGATGAATTTTGCGCTAGGGCGTGTCTTCATGCCGTGTATGGGCACACGGCCTGGGACACGGGCGTGTCACAGGCCGTGTGAGTCTCGGGCGATTTTGGGATTATTTTCGCCGATGAACACGGCCACAGACACGGGCGTGTCTGAAGGCGTGTCGAGTAACACGGTCCATGACAAGGGCGTGTCCCATGGGCATGTCACTGGTTTGGATAAGTCGGTTGAGCATCGATTGAGGCATACGTCCTGGGACACAGGCGTGTCACAAGCCGTGTCAGGCAAAATTTAGTTTTTCTGGCAAAATCTTGGCCATCCATTCCTTCAGCTGGGATCCAATGGCTGAACATCCTCCATGTTTACTTAAGGCCGTGAATGAGAAGAGAAATCTCATTTCTCATTAGGTCTTCTCTTTCTTCAATACTAGTGAGATAAAGGGAGAGGAAGAAGGAGGAGGAGGCAAGGGGGCTGGTCACTGGTGGTGCTGCGGTTTACCGACGAGGGATCCGAATCCGGCGTTGCGGAGGAAAAGCACTTGTGAGTCGTTCAAGCCAGCTTAGAGTTCATGGCACCAAAGAGGGCTTCAAGGGTAACAACGTTTCTTCCTAGCCATGTGAAGGCTTCCTTTTGGCACATGTTTGTGATTTCCCCACCAAGAGGTGGCTGATTTTGGGAGTCTTTTTGGTGATTCATGCAATCCCCTTTGTTGGCATATAGATCCGGAAATGGAGTACGGAATAGGCATGCTGTGTGATGCCCATCTGGACAGGTTGGTCTGGATTGGTGATGTTGCATACGAATCGGAGAAGACTCCGTGATAAACGTGTAGTTTAAGGAGTCAACGGGTTTTGCCTGTGAAGAGGAGTAGCAGGAAGCACTGGAGTGGTAGTCCAGGAAAATATCCATGTTATGCTTGTGTTATTGGGTCGTACCTGTGAATGAGTAACAGGAAGTACTGGTGTGAACAGGAAAGGCCCTTTGTGATGCTTGATGTCGTAGGGTGTCCACCTGTGAAGAGAGTAACAGGTAGTACTGGTGTGCCCAGGAAAGACCCCTGACATTTGTAATATTGCGGTGTCGTACCTGTGAACGAGTAACAGGAAGTACTGGTTTGCCCAGGAAAGACCCACTGTTGTTGTGAGAGAATGGGTGTAAGAATTATGCCCAGGCTTGAATGCCAGAACAGGATTGGTGAGACCTACCAGCGCCTTTATATAGCCCCGAGTATGCCGTGCTTGGTGATGGCAAGGCGATTTGAGCAACGGGGTGTGGAGGATCCGACCTGCGTTATGTTCGTCCGATGTGAGGCCAGAAGGTGCAGTCTGTTGGAGCACATAGCAAGAGTCTTAGGCCTGCGCGCCGTGATACAACGTGGGGCTACGGGTCATCCCGGTTCACTAAGACTATAAAACTCCGGCTACACTCCATGGAGTAAATGCTCAAGAGAGTTATCGTTGGGTTGTGACCCTAATACGGTGGTGGGCAAGAGCTTTGCCAGAACACCAAGAATGTGCCCTGGGTGCACTGACCGTTGGGCCGGGTGGCGAACGGTTGTGATGGCATGTGTGCGTGAAAGCACATTATATGAGATATATTGCCATGCTTGTGATATGATATGCTTGCAGGGAAGATTACCGCTGCCCCGAGAAAAGGGGTAGGGTCGTTATAATCTGGTCAGCTGAATGCTGAACGTTGCTTTTGTTTGCCACCATTAGGTGGATTGTCCCTGTACAGGTGCTGGAGAGCCAAGCGGGACGCATAAAGGTTGATGTCCCTACTACTGTTGCTACTGTTGTTGCTAGCCCTCAAAGGCTTATGATGCTTGTGATGTTTTTCTTTTATTGTGGCTGGCATGCGCGCCAATCTTTTTAGACCACTGATTGAAAGCCATGTAAGGCCATAAGGCCAACTTTGTACTCTTGTAATACATTCCTATGTAAGATATATACAACGTGGGGTTGTGTTATATGTTGGACATTTAGTGGTGGAGTTCAAGTGTTAGTATAGGCTTTCGCTAGAATGCAATGTGTTAGGTGCGCTGCGCTACTCTGGTATCATCCCGTACCTTCACCGCCTGTTTTGTGATATATGCTGTGGGGCCCCGGCAGGACCTTCTAGTATAGACCATATGAACAGATGTGGTTGTTATATTTTTGGTATCAGCTGGCTTGGTCTTTCCCTCTCGAAGTTGTGGTCGCCTGCTTTTGTCGGGTGGCCCGCACGTGTTTGTGCAAACCAAAGTCTACGAATGAACTCCTGAATGTCCATGATAGGAATGCAAATTTGTGTGTTTGAGGAACCTGAGTGTTCCTATTTTGTGTTGTTTGCTTGTGTAAGTCCGCTAATGTGTGTGTCTTGTCCACCTTTAGGTGACACAGAGTGGAGCTGGGCAGTCAGAGCCCCAGCATTCGGATTTAAGTACGGCACCAGCTGAGGTGCCTACACCTCCACCGTCTGCGGAACATGTGCGTTGAGTTGCTGAGGCTTTGTTTACCATGATCCAAGGCCGGCCACTTGGGCAGGAGCAACCGGCTGTGAGGCCAGAACAGGTGGAGGCAAGGCCTGAACCTGTAGTGGATGTGGCTCCTCGAGCAGCTGAGAAGCAGCTAATGCAGTTTATGAGTTTCCATCCGCCTACATTTTCGGGAGCGGGTACTCCTACGCAGGCTGAGGATTGGTTATCGCGCGTCAAGCGAGTCATGACGGCGATTGGAATGGCGGAGCATCAGAAAGTCACCTTAGCTACCTTCTTGCTTGATGGAGAATCTAGATTATGGTGGGATGAGATGGATTTGCATCACTTGGCGGTTCGTCCCTTAACACAAGTATCGATGGAAGAATTCTCCCGACTCTTCCTAGCGAAGTACCTTCCTGCGGCTCAGCGGATAGCCATGGAGAACGAATTCCAAAGGCTGACGCAAGGGGATGGCAGTGTTGACGCGTACCTGCATGAGTTTACTCGCTTAGGGCGGTATGCGGGTTCTAATTTTGCTGATGAGCAGAGGAAGACCAATCGGTTCTATGAATGACTGAGGGAAGAGCTGAGGTTCCTGGTTTCTAGTTCTGTGAACCAAGGCTTCCAGGCGTTGGTGGACACTGCGAGCGCGCTGAAAAAGGATATAAAGAGGGTGCAGGGGAAGAGATCTTTGGCTATGATGCAACCGGAGTGGAAGGTGCCCCGATCTGGGAAACCCTTTTATAAGAAGATATGCGGCAAGAAGTCCAAGACAAGTGGACAAGCTCATTCATCAGTTGCATCGGGAGCAACGTCGGGGGCTACCTCAATGCCGGATACTCGTACGTGCTTCAATTGTGGCCAGGTGGGGCATATTGCTCGAGATTGTCGGGTACTGCCAAAGAGTGAAAAGAAGGCGGGAGCGTCTTATGCGGAAAAAGGAAAGGCGGTGGTGGACTCCTCTGCCTCGCAGGTGCAGCCCCGGGTCTATAATCTTGGCCTGCAGGAGGCCATTAAGTAGAGTGACGTTGTCACAGGTATGAGTTTAGTTTTGCATATGCTAGTGGTTGTATGCTTTACTTCGTGCATCTATGTTTGTGGTTTGTGTGTGTGACATGATTGTCACAGGCTTTGTGATGATTCGGGACACACTGGCGCGAACACTGTTTGATACGGGTGCATCGCATTCTTTTCTTTCTAGCGAGTTTGTTGGAACACCCTATTACTAATTTGGTTCAGGATCACTATGTCTCTAGGAAACAAATGTTTGACCTCCTGTATAGCTCAAAAGGTCAATTAGAATTGAGTCTACGGGTTAGAAGTCTAGGTTTGGAAGCTGCCCTCAAGACCAGGATTTTCTGTTTGGAGACTAAGTCATATCGTCGAGCTCAGCACGACGATTCGTCGAACTCCGATCAACGATCATCTAGCTCAACTTCGACAGATCGTCGAACTCCATTCGACGATCGCTGAGCTCAACTTCATCATATCGTCGAACTCCATTCGACGATCGGTGAGCTCAGGTCGACGATCTTGACTCAGCTTTGGATCTCTATCTCTGAGCTCAGTTCGACTATCTTTGAGCTCAGATCGACGATATTTTGTTGCTGTATAAGTCCATATCTCTGAGCTCAGTTCAATGATAGCAGAGCTCAGTTCGATGTTTTCAGATAACTTCAAGGATGTTTCTAGATTCAAATTCAAATCAGTTAAGGAGTTATTCTGCAATTAATTCTGAAGATTTCCTAGCCGTTTTCATTCATTTCTGGACCACGTTTCAAGGGATTTTCAAGGAATAATTCTATGGACTTTCCTCCAGAAGAGATTTTGCAATTAAGGATGCCATTAATGCAGACCAACGGCTATTCTTCTCAGAGAATGTCTTTCCATTCAGTACCAAAGAATAAAAGAGAAGAATTTTTTAAATCTCTGAGAGAGATACACAAATTATAGAGATACATAGACAGACATCAGTATTCTTTAGAACAAGAACAAAATATTCTGTCTCAAAGAATTCTCAAGAACACACATCCAAGGAGATCAACTTTTTCTGAAATCTTCAGATCTCTTTAGTTTTCAAGTGTTCAAGGCCAACATCTTTCAAAACTCCAGACATCCAACATTTCAGTTATTGCTGAAATCATCTATTGCTGGAGTTCAATCTTTGAAGGCCTATCACCCTACAGCAAAGCTTCTTTTCCTGATGATCTCAAGGACTCAGGGGGAGCTTTGACACCATCAATCCACAGTCTTCTCAGCTGATCTGAGAAAGAGAAGACTGCCATCACTCTCTCACCCCCTCTCTGTAAAGGGTTTCTCAAACTCCCTTCAAAAGTTTGAACTTGGTTTTTTAGCACCTTGTCAAAAGCTCATTGGTGGCAAGACACCTGATCAAAAAATCTGATTTGGTTTTTGAGCACCTTATCAAAAGCTCATTGGTGCCCAGGACACCTGATCAACTCATCCTGCAGTGGATTCCTACCTAGGATGGTAGAAGAGTGGATGTACCCAAGTTTAGGGGAACCACTATATTTCCTTGTGTCTTCTGGTTTTGCTTGTCTTTATTTTTGTTTCTAGCCTTGATTATTCTGTGATTTGTTTTTGATTAGTTTAGTTCTGTAATTAGATTTTTAATTGCTTCCCTGCTCACTCATATTACAACAATTGTTGTAAAAAGTTTTAAAGCACCATATACTCTATTCCCCCCCTCTCTAGAGTATATCAGATCTAGCTGCACTTTCAATTGGTATCAAAGCGAGGTTGGTTAAACATACCACACCTTGGTGGTTGCACATGCTAACACCTGAACCCAAAGATCCCTAGTTAGATCTGTTTTCTGTTGTATTTTATTATTAGATTTTGTTTTCACAAATCATGGCCCAAAACAAAGATTATGCTAGCACCAGACCTCCAGTGTGCAATCTACCCAAGTTTGCACTTTGGAAAGCAAGGATCAGACTGTACATGAATTCTATTGACGAAGATATTTTTAACTTTGTTTTGACAGTATGTCCAAGACCTCCAGAGAACTCCAGTACAAATATTGTTCCACCTCCATCAGGAACAGATGCTGACATCAAGAGATGGAAGGTAGCTGATGTCAAGGCTATGAACATCTTAGCCCAGACAATGTCTGATGACATATTTCAAAAGGTGGCTGAATGCAATTTAGCAAAGGAAATTTGGGACAAACTTTCTGAAATAGTCTCAGGCTCAGCTGATGAGAGAAAGGATAGGAGATCCCACCTCATATCTCAATATGAGAATTTCAAGAAGGGAGAAACTGAGTCAGTGAGAGATATGTACAACAGGATCAGTCTAATTATCAGTGAACTCAGGACATTGGACAAAGAGATCTCACTAACTGAACTTAATGACAAAATTCTAATGTGCTTTCCCAGCACTTGGGATTCATGAATATGGCCAATTAAGGATGCCAGAAGTCTGAATGAGATCACTACTGAAGCTCTATTGGGTAAGCTCAAATCTTATGAGCTACTCATCAAGAATAGAGAAGAAGAACAGAAGGCTGCCTCACCAGCCACAAGAAAAGAGAAGACCATAGCCTTCAAGGCAACTGAAGATCATCCTGAAGACAAAGTCACAGGCAATGATGAACTGCTCAGTCTGTTGGCCAAAAGATTTTACAAGATGGCCAGAAAGGACTTCAGAAGGAGATCATACAAGGAGCATGATAAGCCAAGGTATGACAAGTCCATTAATAATAATAAAGAAATTGTTTTCTTTGGTTGCAGGAAACCAGGTCACATAGTTCCTGACTATCCAGAAACCAAAAACAAGGACAGAAGGGACAAGAAAGAAATAACAAAGGAGAAAGACTCCAAGAGAAATGGCAATGACAAACCTTCATCAAGCAAAAACAAGCATACAAGAAAGGGGTTTGTTGCTGAATCCTGGAGTGAGACTGAAGAGGAGTCAGAAGCCTCATCCAGCTCCAGTTTTGATGAAGATGATGCAGAAGAAAAAGAGTTCTGCATGATGGCAATCAATGCCTCACAACACAATTCAGAAGAAGAGGAGTCAGAGTCAGACTCAGAGACTCAAACTGAAGAAGATCAGGTAATTGGGTCTTTTGATTTTAATTCAGAGGACTTTAAATCTGAATTTAAAGCATTGTGTTTAGATCTGCTAAAATCTGAGAAAGAAATTATCTCTCTTAGAAATCATTTATCTGAACATAATACTTTAAAATCAGAAAACCTCAAACTCTCTCAGGAGTTGGAGTGCTGTAGGGAGCAGATAGCTTCACTGAAAAGTGAGCTGTCTGAGGCCAAGAAGCTTGAAGAATCCCTTAATGGGAGAAGCATCAAGCTGATAGACATCACAAGCACACTGAACTCCAGATTTAATAGTACAGTGGGCTTGGGTGCTTCATCCAGCCAACCGATAGTTCTAACAACTCCAATCAACTTCATTTCTGACAAAGGAAAGGGAGTTGTAGAGGTAGCTAGGATAAATTCTAATCTGCCCCAGAAAACTAAATCCCAGCAGAAATCGTCGAACGGAGGTCGACGATCGCCAAACGGAGATCGACGATCGCCGAACGCAGATCGACGATCTCAGGCAAAATCGTCAAACGCAGGTCGACGATCTCAAGTACCTGAACTCAGCCATAGTCGACCATCGAACGAAGCTCGACGATCTGACCCAAGATCGTCGAACGCAGCTCCAAGATCGTCGAACAGATGTCAGAGCTCTGGAAATTTTTTCAAGGGCAAATCAAAATCCAATCCTCAGGGTCCTTCATCCCAAATCTTTAACCCTTATACTGAATGGATTATACCTCCAAGGAGATATCATCCTGAAGGATATAAGAGTCAACCTTGGATGTCTTTTATTTCAGAATTTAAAAACTCCTCAACAAAATGGGGTAGCTGAAAGGAAAAAATAGAACCCTTATTGAATCTGCCACTACATTGTTGTCAGATGCTCATCTAGCTCTATCCTTTTGGGCAGAGGCAGTGAACACCTCCAACTATGTGCTGAATAGAAGTTTGATACATAAACTAAAGGGAAAGACTCCCTATGAATTACTCAAAGGGAAGAAACCTAAAGTTGATTATTTTAGAGTCTTTGGTTGTATTTGCTACATACATAATAATGACAAGAAATATTTAGCAAAATTTCAAGCCAAAGCTGATGAAGGAGTGTTTCAGGGATACTCCATGATCAGCAAGGCTTATAGGGTTTATAATAAATCATCTCTAAAAATTGAGGAATCTGTTCTTATATTATTTGATGAATCTAACATGTCTTTCAAGGAGAAGATCCCTTCTACCATAGAACCCTTGCAGGAACAGTCTCTAGTTGAAGACTTGAACAAGTTACAGGTTACCCAAAGGGATGAAAGCAGTGAAGATGAAGAAAATGCTCAACATATTGAAGAACAACTTGAAGAGCCAGTTGTTATACCACAAGAGGAAACAACAACACAGGTTGGTGAACAATCAACACCCCTTGTTGATTTATTAACATCAAGAGACCATCCAATTTCCCAAATAATTGGATACATCTCAGCTGGTGTGCAAACCAGAAATCAGGTCAACCAAAACCTGTTGCACGGCCTGTGGCGGACAGCCTTGGCGGACTGGGCGGACTGGGCGGACTGAGGTTTGCGGCCTGGTGAAAAGTCTGGTGGAAGCCAGCTGTGTTCTGAGTGGGTTGTTGCATGGAGTCCGCGGTTTGGTGCGGCCTGGTATCTGCGGATAGAGAGGCTTGCGGACTGGTGCTTTGCTCAGTGGTCGCGGGTGCAAGCTTGTGCTGAAAGGCGGGTTGGCTCTTGTCCGCGGGAAGCTTGCGGACTGATGTGTCCGCGGTATTGGCTGTTGCGGACTAAGCTTAGAGCTTGGCTGAGGCCTTGTCGAGCTCTGGTGGCACAGCAGGGAGTTGCTGTGGAGATCGTTGTGGCGGCCTGGTTTTGGAGTCCGGGATTAGATCGCTGTGATAGGGCAGGAGTGCGAGGAGCTCGCGGACTGTGGCGGTCTGCGCTGTGGTGTTTTGGCGGACTGGAGTTTTTCGTCCGCCAAGCTCGCATTAGCCCCTTATGGTTTTGGGCTTGGTCACACTTGGTGCCGAGTTCAGTGTGTCCGCCGTATCCGCCCAGTCCGCTGTGACCGGGCGGTCTGTCTTTAGGTGCCTTTGGTCGTGGACTTGTGGCGGATTGAGGTGTGTGTCTTGCGGACTGCCTCGGGTTGGTGCGGACAGCCATTGAAGGGGGTTTGCTGTCCTGAAGCGGTTGGAGCTTTGCGGGCTGATGCCTTGTCCGCTTAGCTTAGGCGGACTGGAGAGGGTTCGTCAATGGTTGCCTTGCTCCTGGCGGTTTTCCTTGGTGACCGGCTAAGTCCTCGCGGACTCAGCGGACGGTGGTTTGTATTCGCGCGGGCTGGGGCGGTGTCGCTATCTCTTGGGCGGTGACCACACTCCTCACCCGGCCTATAAATAGGACCCCCCTGGCACACTACAGTAACTTGAGTGAACAGTAAGTTGGGGTGTGCGAAGTGTTGCGGTCTGTGTTTGACAGTCCGCACGGATTGTTTCAGGCTGACGGTTTGCTGTGTGCAGGTCGCGCGGATAACTACAAGGAGCCAGGAGTTTGGTTGTGACTTCGGTCAAGTGCTTGGAAGTGTGCGGTCTCTGCGGACTCAGCAGGAGGTCGCTCTGCGGCTTGTCAGTTCTGTTTTAACTTTGCCAGCTTCAATAACCTGTCCGCCGGCTTCAGGCGGGTAGGGGTGTTCCTCAGTTCGGGTTCAGCAGAAGGCGAATAACGGTGTTTCTGCGCGGCCTCGCGGCTTCGGCGGACTCCGTGGTATTCGGCGGAGTGCAGCATAGTTCGGGCGGCTTCGGCGACCTCGGCGACCTCGCGGTCTCGGCGGACTCGGGTTCTGTCCGCCCGACTTGTTTTTTTTGGTGCTTCTATTTTTCAGCTGTTATACTAGCGAAATCATGTCTCGCTATGTATGCCTCGCATTGTAAAGAAGTGAATGAATAATAGACCTGCTTGTGCTTCCATTGTTTGTTGTGATTTACCTTTGTGCCTCTAGTCCTTGGTTTCCGCTGGTTCAACGTGCGAACTGGGTAGTTCCGAAGATATTAATTTGGCGTTTGGGCTATCTTGCTGACCACGTTAAGAAAATTTAACACCCATAATCACATTAACAGCCCTCATAACTTCAACCCATATAATTTAAAAGGTAAACCCACAAAAATATCCAAACCATCGTGCAAGGAAAAAGATCATAAAATATGTGCTTTTTCATCATCGGGGATATTCGCATAATATTTATACGGATTTTTATTTTAGGTCGTTACAACACCAACATTCAGGGAGGTCGTCACTACAAAACGCCGATCTTGCCGGCATTAGTGATCACAAAAGAAGTAGAAATAACATCTAAGATAAATATAATCAAGTCCACAAAAATCAGAACAAATATATAAATGAGCATGAAAATCACAGCAAGTACACATGATTTAGATGTACTGAAACCGAACGGAAGTGTAGAAATATAAACGGGATCATGCCAGATATATCATGATCTCACTACAACACTCTCGTGGAAGCTATGTAAAACTAACACTCATGGATCCAGAAGCTGGTGCACCCGTACTAGAATGCCCCACTTCCATGTGCACCGCACTCCGCTAGTGATGTATCCCCTATTGCTGCTCCTTGTCTCCCATTCGGAGCACCTGAAATGTTTGTTCCACCGAACGTTAGTCAAAAAGACTAAGCCTTAAGTCCACCACCCCTCCCCCAGTGGCTCCTAGGCACTGTGCGGGAGGAATGATAGGAAATCTATGATGGTGGAGAGTAGACAAGAGCAGGTGATGGTGGTCCTAATCTAGCAGTTTATATAGTATACCATATACAAGAGTCTAAACTAGTACTTCTCTAACAAGTAGAGCAGTAATAAAGGAAAAGTAAAGAGAACAAGTTATAACTAGAGGTAACCTTAATTTATAAGAATGCCCATACAAACATATAAATTAAGGGGTCATTTTGAAGGGCCTATCGTATAAAAAGTCCAATACCAATTTATATGATAGGGGTAGTGGTGTAATTGCAATAATGTCATGTTATGTTATGCATATTTAATGTTATGTTCATATAAGTGCAACACACACACACGACTCTATGCATATAGACCTTTAGTTCCCCGGTTCTTCACTCCCAGGAGCCTCCATAGTGGCCAACAAAGACAATGGGTTGGGCCACCCCACTCCTAGTCGGGTATTCACACTACCAGGCCTAGCCCTTACATAAGCCTTTGAAGGATACAGCAGAGTCACCACGTACTAATGCTGATAAAACTGCCAATCTTTTCCTTGGCTAAGTGTAAATCACACCCGTCGAGTCATCGTATCAACATATGTATGAACAACCGTCAAATACCGAAGACCCACCACCTTATGCACATATAGTCATGAATTCCCGATTCATCGGCTCCCCGAACTAACCTGACCATTACAACTACCTTCTGAGCCTTTGGCTCGTCCGGCTAACTTGTCCATTTCCACAACCACCAAGCCTACCACTCGGACAACCCAACCAAGCTAACCTCCCGAGTCATCGGGGTGAGTGAAGGTGAATCCCTAGTTTTCACTAATTGCTCTTTAACATTTTAGTCTTACGGTTTAAGGTTAACCTTGGACTGCCCAAAGCATTTTATATGAAGGGCTCTCAAGGGCACTAGAAACTACGATGGGCTGAAGCTCAAACCTCCCTTTCATAAGGTACTTATTATTATTGGAATCTACCCATGTCCCAACTTGTTATCAATACTCTTGAACTAGCTCTAATCATATTTAAACTTTCCCTCTCCAAGGAAGGACAGTCCACCGTCGATCCAAAGTACAGCTCTGCCCATACACAACCGGCTCACACAACCTACCTTCTCTTGGTGACCCTATATATTCCAACTAGACCAAGTACACTAACTACCCTTTCCTATACAAGTTCTAAATGCTTCCCTACTTTCACAATTTCCACTATGTGCAGAACAACTAACCTACTTGATATGTATGAATGGTGACCTCTTCAAATATTCATACAAATGATCTAAGATTATTACTGGCTGTCTATCATGATATTTTAGGAACAAATCTGGAAGATTATAATTTTCCTACTTAATTTGGTATTTATTTTAATTTCTACAAAATAAGGCCTCATTAGACTATGAACACCAAGTGCAATTTTCTGACTAAGTATGGTCTTAACAAAATTATGATAAACTAATAACATCAAAATATTAGTAAATACCAAAAATACCAATTTTCCAAGGTGGACTTGACCATCAACAATAATGGAACAAACAAGCCCAATATTAATTTAATTAGGGGAAAATTAGAATCAGCCATCCAATAATTATGAGAAAATTACAAGATGATAAATATGATGAAAAAAGGCTAGTGACCATGAATTATGATTTTCCAAGTCGAATTCAACACATAAATGAATTATATTAAAATATTCAACAAATGAGAACTTATGAAGCAGCCTATATGAAAATTCTTCTAATATTTTTATAAAAATTCACAGAGCATGGTTATGCCCTCAAATATTCCCTAACTAAGTTCCATAATTTTCTAGTAAGAAAATAACTCTAAAATAGTTATTTTGTGATTGAATCAAACTTAGAGTTTGTGAATGAAGTACTAAAATTATCAATCCAAAATTCTCAATAACATTTCTAGGAAACAACATCATCTAAATATGTTTATGTCCTTGGTTTCATTAGTATCCAAATTCATTTGAGCATGCAATTAAATATTGGACCAAAGTGCCCTAAACTATACTTATTTATTTCAAGGAGGGTATATGTTCCTAAGAATCCTACAACCACTCTTCTACAGTTTATTTTTACCCTAGGAATTCACCAACCAAGTTCCAAGACCATCCAAGGACATATAGTCTCATGTCCTTCAATAGGCCCCAAACCTTCAACCCTAAGGCCTTTACTAGGTTCTTTGGGCATCTCCACCGGAAACTACCATATACCACTTGTGGGGGTGTTTTAGATGACTTGAAGTCAGTGGACAAAGTTTCATTCCTTTTGGATGAGGATTGGCCACACAACTCATCAAATACACACTTGCCCTAATTTACCCTTAAGGGACCAAATTTAGTCACACCATTCCCTACACAAATCAACACCAAATGGGCTGAGATTATTACCAATGACTTCTCATGAACTAAGGTTCATCCACCAGAATTTTGGGGAAATATGAGGCCATGAGACCCTCTAATTAAATAATAAATTATTTATTAAATTTTTACAAAAAACTATCGAAAAATATTTTTCAAAAATTCCCATTTTTGGCTATGTCTGAGACATTAATGAGACTAACCTATGATCGAAATTTCAAAGAATTTAGATGAGTAGTTTAGTGGGAGAACACAAATTTGTGTTTGGTTAACCCTAGGTATAGCTTGCACCATTTTGTGTGTTGTGGTCAGATCATTAACCCAAATTAGTTGAAATCAATTTTAAATTAAACTAGACTTCAGGACCTAAAATTTAAATGTTGAACATATTCTCTGCAAAATAATGAGTTATTTTTAAAAATTAAAACTAACAGCCACAACATAGTGTGACAGAAAATTCAATAATAAATTAATAAAAATCTATATTATTTATAGGCAGAGCACGAATCTTAAAGCAGAAATGGACGGAATCCGGTCATCTTACTCCTTGATCCAACGACTCAGATTAAACCGACCTATAGCTTCTTCATCCTTGTTTTTCAGGCCACTTGAGCACCTCCCCGGCCGGCCAGTGCACCACCACCTCCGTTGAGGTGGTGGCCGACGATTAACGGTGGTTGCTCGGCTGAGGTGGCCAGAATAGGGAATTAGAGTTGGAATTTAAAGCTTCTAAATGGATTTTTTGGCCTACCTGATCTCGGGCCAAATGGCCCGAGACCTTGCAGCCAATGGATAGAGATCTATCCATAGAGGAAGAGGAGAAGAACCAGACATGTGTGGGGAGTTGTTGCCTTGCCGATCTCCTAGTCGCCATGGCCAGATTTGAAGCATTCGGTTCAATTGCATTCTCCTATCCAGAGCACTCAATTTCTTCAGGGAAAATGTGGAAATGACTCCTCACAGCCTGGTGAAGCTTTTAAGAAAATAAGAAGTGGAAGGGGAGAGGTTATTCTTCAATGTCCATTAATGGCCATTTTTGATAATTTCGGCCAACTAAATTCTCTTCACCAGACCACTGTTATGGCCGAGACAGACCTTTAATCTCTTCCTAATCAACCAAGAAGATGAATCCAGCAAATGGGGAGGCCCTTTGCCTCCCTTGCCTATGAATGGCCTTCACCCCTCACTTTCTCTCTCCTCCATTAAATGGTAACTTGAGGTTTCTCTCCTAGTCACCATTTTGAGTAAATGAATGGAAAATTGGGTAATTATAAAACTCATGAGGCTAGTGGTCCACCTCAGTTGGGCCTAGCTGATGAGTCGGATTTATATTGTGTTTTTCGGACTCATCTTGGCTAGTTTTCACGCGTTTGCACCTCACTTTTAGTTCTATATCGTTCATATTTCTTCTTATCTATATTTCTAAAGGAAGTGCACAATTTGGCCCGTGTTGTGTATTTTGTACTTTTATTGTTTGTACTCCTTATTGTGATTGCATGGAATGTCTGCACATATCAGTGATTTGTTTTTCTATTGGTACAGGGGTCGTGTACGTGTTTCGGGAGTGTTTGGAAACAGGAATACTGCTCACGATCATTGGATCTACTACACACGGCCACTGGTCATGCGTCGATGATCGTGCGCACTTGCCTTCCTTTTCCAGAATCTGCCTGGGGTAATCGCACGACCACTGGACATAGTGCGCACGACCACCGGTCGTGCGCCACTAATCGTGTGCATTGATTCCTCTTTTCCTGGAGTTCCATCTGGGGTAATCATACGACCATTGGACATAGTGCGCATGACCGGTGCTCGTTCCCAATACCCCAGTTCTTCTTCCTAATCTGCTATGCCAGCGCGCACGATCACTGGACATAGTGCGCACGACCACTGGTCGTACGCCCGTGATCGTGTGCATTGTCCAATTTTGCTTTCTATAAATATGCATGTGCCGCCCTAATTCGAGAGAGCTCATTTTTCCTCCGTTGTTTTCATCTCCGAGGAGGGATTCTGCGGTCCTCCTTCAATCTCCACCGTAGGGAGGTGCTCCGGGCAAGCTTTCACAGCCAAATCTAAGTCGGAGCTTCCTCTCGGCCTCCTCCTTCAACCTTGAGCTTCAAGAAGAGCTAGACCTAGCTGTCTCCACCAAGATAGGAGAAGTTGTGTCATCCTCCACCGGCTCGTGACGTGAAGAAGATGGGCCATTGGAAGGTGGTGACAGCCCTTCTCAACTCCGGACGCAGTTGAGGACCGAGCTTGGACGCGAATTTACAACCCGACGATTCCAACTGTGAATCCTCAGCAAGACTTCAGATCCGGTCGATTTCGCACAATCTTTTCTTGTTGGTTTTTGAATGTATATTTGAAATATTGAATATGATGAAGTATGCTTAGTTTGTAAAACGTTTATATACAATCATGTCTATGTGATTTTATATTTCCGTTATATTTGCTTGAGGTGCGCCATATTCCATCGACCACCATCCACCCTTGCCGCACTAGCAATTGCTAGTGGCGTGAATAGCAAAGAGGTTCTCGCGACCTCATTCCGCCGATCTAACCATCTCATCCGCAAGCCTACTCGTCCATCCGCCCAGCGATTCGGTGCATAACGGCCCGACTAGTCTTCCATCACGCCCGGCGAAGCATCGCATAGCGGCGTTGCATAGGAGTAGTTGTTAGCCTTTTATTTTCTCTTTCTGCAAATATCAAAACCCCCCTTAGTTAACTCCGACCTAAGGACTTCAACCTCAAGTACTCCTTGAAAATAACTTCACCTTACTGTGTTCCTTGAGTGATCGATACTTGGGAAAAACTCGCCCATTTTATATTACTTGTGCGACCGGTTCACTGTCGTGATCTTTAGCATCAAGTTTTTAGTGTTGTTGCCGAGGAACACAATCGTGTGAGTTTTTAGAGAGGGAGATAGGTGATAGAAGCCCTTTTCCATTTGTATATTTCATGTTTCTTCTTTGCTTTAGTTTTTAGAATCTGTTTCTTGTTTTTATTTATTCCTCTTCTAGTTTAATTTTTCTGTAGCAGGTTTTCCTATTCTTTTATCTGTGGTGTGTAGTTAATTGTTGCTTAGAAACTTTCTGTTGGTGAATTCTTCTTGTTTGCATCATGTATTCTTATATGAATATTCGTTGCCGATGGTACGGGGATTATAGACATGGTAGTGATGAGTGCCCCATTGAAGATTGGGAGCATAATTCTCGTGGTTCTGTGTATGGAGCACCGTCTTCCTATGGTACTTCATACACCCAACCCAGGTCTTATGATCACTCCTCTTCTACGCATTCATCTTCTTCTTATTCCTCTCGGTGCCACCTGGATCGAGGAGTAATGGAAAGCGATGTTTGTGTTGTCGTATCACCAACCACGTGTTGAAAGATTGCGCAGAATTTCAGCTCCAGTTGGAGGAGCATGATGAACCGGGTATCTGATTCACTCTATCACCCTCTCAAATGACCGCCCCATCTGATTCTGATGATATATTCGCAGCACCACGTTGTCTATGGGGGACTGCAGCGGATATAACCATCAGACTTTTTGTTGATCGGTGTGACGACATTGTGGTGCCGTCTCTCCCTATGCATTCTTCCCGTCTTGTTGATTCACCCCGGAGGAACCTGCACATATTTTCTCTGATGTTGTTGTTCCTCTGCCTTCTTTGCAAGAATTATCTATCCCTATTTTTAGTGAGTCAGTTGATGATGTTAGGCTGGATGGTGATTCAGAGACCGAGGTTGCGCCGAAGTGGGATGAGGACTCTACTATCTTCGACGGAGAGTGTGGATTTTTAGAGCAATATGATGCACCCTGATGGGATGAGGAATACCCTCTTTCTGATGTGGAGGTTCGCACCTCTTTATTATACGAGGTTGTTTCTCTTGCCACCGAGGACCTCGAGCCCTCGGATTCCCCTCGCCATGACTCATATGACACCGATGATGAACTATGTTTGGATCCTGCTGGGAGTGAGACCGGGACCACTCCCCCTATTTCTGATTCTTTTACTTATTCATCTCCTTTATTTCTTGATCCCATTTCTGTATCTGAGTATGCGCGGGTTGAGTATTCGCAGGTGCTTCAGGAGGACTTGGAGCTTTTAGCTCGAGTCATGGATGATAGCATCCTCTTTTGCGAGGAGGTTGATTCCTCCTCTGTTGAGGAAGCTCCATTCATCGCTTTCTCCTCCGGCAGTGTCCCTGTAGATGATAACTTACTAGGCAAGGATTTATTTCGTGATAAGATGAGCGAGGACCAGTGCTCCTCCTCTTCTTATTTCTTATTTCCTCTACCTGTGTTGGGCAGGTATTACTATTTAGGTAGAGGGGTAACTGCTCTATATCTGTATCGGTACTTGCTACCAAAACGAATATTAGGCCATGTACCTGTGCATTTTTCTTTTCATAGTCCCATTGCTAGAACTGTATAGAATTTAATAAGGCGTGCTGGGATGACAATAACACCAGTAGTAATCTTATATTTCCTGCATTTTTATTTTTCATGTCTAGCTTAGTTTTAGCATTTCTTTGTATTTTCTATTTTTTTCATTTGTTTTTGCGGAGCTCACCCCTGTTGGTATTCATGGCGAATTGCATTGGCGAGGTTGTGATTCTTTGTTTGGCGGACCTGCTTCAGGTTTCCACGCGTCTTCTGGTATGCTCACTGGCTGAGCATTTGGTAACCTCTTTCCTTAGCTCTTTATGATTTTAATTTCTCTATCATATGCTGTGTAGTTTAGTTTAAGTTTGGGGGAGAGCCAGTTTTGTTACCTTTTACACGTGCACATCTCATGTGTATACTAGAAGCTTTTATAGTTTTATTTTGATTAGTTCATTACACTGCACACCACTGCACCCACTTGAGCTCGTGCTTAGCTGTTAGTGTGTCGCGAGTTAAACTCATTTCTTCGTTAGATTTGGGAAAATTATGGTGCTTGCTTAGGATTGTGAGACAGAGTAAAATGTTGACCTTGTTGTGTTTCTAGTCAACTGCTCTCGTCTCATGTAGAAATTCGAGTAGATTTAATTTTTCTGTATGCTTATGGTTTTATACTTTTCTATTTGCCTAAAGATCTTTTTATTCTACTCAAAAGTTGGTGAATCCGGTGTGAATCAAGCGGTAGTGTAGGAATGTGTGTAGCTGTCACTAGACTCGTTTTGCTCGAGTCGGGAGGAAGGATCATCTTTCTAGGTGGTTAAGAACTTGCCCCAAGCTACTCTTGAAGCATGGGTACTTGGTTAGTCTAGCGTAAGCATGATGTAGGCCATCATTTTGGCCCGGTTGAGCTTTGTACTGTTCCTAACGTCATATCCTCGCTAGCCCCGTTGTGCCTACCTTCTTTTGATTCAGCTCCACCTTCATTCACCAAAGCCCCATAGCCTATCCTAGTCGCACACCCAAGTCGAGTTTAGTGTTTTACTTTTTCATTTTGGGATGTGATGTGGTGTTATTATTTGTGAAAATGTGGAAGTGCTCCCAAGTTATATCTGTTGAATTGTGAAAATAAAATGAAGAAAAAAAAGGAAAAATATTTGTAAAGACAGAAAAAAAAGTGAAAAGAAAAAGTTTAAATTGAAAATCTTTTTGGAAATGTGATTATATTTGGAGTAGGCGGTGCACATACCCATATGTTAAAAGTTAATTCTGGAGGTGTGGTGTACCTGCATATATTGTGGTTAGCAGTTTAATTCTTTTTAGGCTTGCTCATTTGGGTTAGGTGCATAGCCTTTCTTTTTATCATTGTTTACCTCACCGTAACCCAAGCCTCGTGATTATCCTAATGTCCTACGGATTTGCGCTTGAATCTAACTAGTGCCGTGGAGAGAGTGTGAACGGGCAAGCGTTATGGTCCCCGACATTGGTGGATTCCTTTGGAGGTGATCCTGAGCCCCGATCTTTGGCAAAGCTCACATTAGTGGCATGCCTACTTTCTTCCTATGCGTGACCGGTTGATTCACCGTGATTCTATTTTTGAGTAGTACTAAAATTTTGATACGCATTGTGAAAAATATAAACTCTTCTGAATACTTAGAAATTTTCTCTATTGTATTTTTACGCACGCGAGCATGCGACTTCGCATTGTACTTTGTTTTTCAATTTCTTTGTTAGCTAGTAATTGTCCCTATCTGCTTAGATTTTGTTTGCTCGGGACGCGCAAATAATTAAGTCTGGGGGTGTGATGAGTCCGATTTATATAGGGTTTTTCGGACTCATCTGGGCTAGTTTTCACACGTTTTCACCTCACTTTTAGTTCTATATAGTTCATATTTCTTCTTATCTATATTTCCATAGGAAGTGCACACTTTGGCCCGTATTGTGTATTTTTGTACTTTTATTATTTGTACTCCTTATTGTGATTGCCTGGAATGTCTGCACATATCAGTGATTTGTTTTTCCTATAGGTACAGGGGCCGTGTACGTGTTCCGGGAGTGTTTGGAAACAGGAATACTGCGCACGATCATCGGATCTATTATGCATGACCACTGGTCGTGCATCGATGATCGTGCGCACTTTCCTTCCTTTTCCAGAATCTGCCTGGGGTAATCGCACGACCGCTGGACATAGTGCGCACGACCACCGGTCGTGCGCCACTGATCGTGTGTATTGATTCCTCTTTTCTTGGAGTTCCGTCTGGGGTAATCGCACGACCATTGGACATAGTGCGCACGACCACCAGTCGTACACCATTGCTCGTGCGTAGTACCCCAGTTCTTCTTCCTAATCTTCCATGCCAGAACACACGATCACTGGACATAGTGCGCACGACCACTGGTCGTGCGCTCGTAATCGTGTGCACTGTTCAATTCTGCTTTCTATAAATAAGCAGGTGCCGCCCTAATTCGAGAGAGCTCATTTATCCTCTACCGTTTTCGTCTACGAGGAGGGATTCCGCCATCCTCCTTCAATATCCACCCTATGGAGCTACTCTGGGCAAGCATTCACCGCCAAATCCATGCCGGTGCTTCCTCTCGGCCTCCTCCTTCATCCTTGAGCTTCAAGAAGAGCTAGACCTAGCTATCTCCACCAAGCTAGGAGAAGTTGTGTCATCCTCCACCGGCTCGTGACAAGAAGAAGACGGGCCATTGGAAGGTGGTGACAGCCCTTCTCTACCCCGGATGCAGTTGAGGACCGAGCATGGACGCAGATTGACAACCTGATGATTCTAACCGTGAATCCTCAGCAAGACTTCAGATCCGGTCGATTTCGCAGACTATTTATTGTTTTGGTATTTAGTGAATGTGTAGTTGTAACTCTTGTATATGATGAAGTATGCTTAGTTTGTAAAACGTTTATATACAATCATGTCTATGTGATTTTGTATTTCCGTTATATTTGCTTGAGGTGCGCCATATTCCATCCACCACCATCCACCCTTGCCGCACTAGCAATTGGTAGTGGCATGCGTAGCGACGAGGTGCTCACGACCCTCATTCTGCCGATCTAAACATCTCATCTGCAAGCCTACTAGTCCATCCGCCCAGTGATTCAGTGCATAGCGGCCCGACTAGTCTTCCATCCCGCCTGGCGAAGCATCGTATAGCAGCGTTGCATAGGAGTAGTTGTTAGCCTTTTATTTTCTTTTTCCACAAATATCAAAAACCCTCTTAGTTAACTCTGACCTAAGGACTTCAATCTCAAGTCCTCCTCGAAATTAACTCCACCTTACTGTGTTCCTTGAGAGATCGATACTTGAGAAAACTCGCCCATTTTATATTACTTGTGCGACGGTTCACTACCGTGATCTTTAGCATCACTAGCCCAAGTGGATTGGGCTTGAGCTAGCCTTTTCTCCACTTTTTGGGCTTGGCAAACCCTGGCCATTTAAGTCCAGCCCTAGGTCAGTTTGGGTTATGTGACAGACCCAAAGAGGATGCTGCCAAGTCTCTTAATAGAGAAAAGACTGTGGCTTTTAAACCTGAAACATCCCGACAGAGCAGGGAGAAGACTCCTTCTCCACCAAGAAGGGTTTGCTGAGTCAGAAAGATTAGATCCCAGCACATCAGAAGAAGAACTACCTTATTCTCCAAGCAGTTCAAAAAGATGTTGAGCAGAAGAAAGTAATGGAAGAATAACGACTCATCTAGCTCGATATCAAGAAAGCCACAAGCCAAACTAGAAAAGTCCAAAATGACTTCTCTTGGGATAGGTATAAATTTAAATATAAAAATACTTTAAAACTGATGTGGTTTGTTACTGCTACAACAGGTCAGGACATGTGATTACTGACTGTCTGTTAAATAAAATAGAGCAGGAGGTCTGATGATTGAAAGTTATAAAGAGAAAAAGGTGTACAAGGGCTTCTTGGCTAAGAAGAAGTCATGCATGTCAGAATGTGATTCTAAGACTTCAGAATCTGAAGATGAAGAGGCCTATATTGGTCTAATATCCATAGAAGAGGATGTTGATAATCCGACTACCAAGGTGGGCATAAGGGCACTACTGTCCTCTGATGACAGTGCCTATGAAGATGAAGAAGATTACAGTCTCGTGCCCATTACTGAAGAAAATATGGACAATTTTGACCCTGATGTGGTAATCTCTCACCCAATCTCTCCTTTTGATTCTTATTATGTGACTGACCCGGATTATGAGGCATAGACTTCATCTAATGAGGATGATGGATTAGAACATGATGAGGATGTCAATCAACTAATTGACAGTTATGGTGCTCTCATAGAAGCTCTGAAGAAGAGCAAAAAGCTTGTCCAGAGGCAAGCTGCAGAGATTGTTTCTCTACAGCAAGCAAAATCCATGCTATCTGAGTCAGGTTCACTATTAGCTCAGATGTTCTAAGAAATTAATCGGCTGAAAACAATCACTATTATCCAAGTTGGCACAATAAGCTAGAAAATCAATATCATTAAGGATCTTGAAGAGAATCTCCTCAATGGGAGGACGCTAATAAAGAAAATTTCTAAGCCTATGACAGTACTGCCACTTATAGACTCATTCTCATCTCAAAATAATAAGAAGAGATTGGGGTTCAAGTGGAATGTTAGAGCTGCCCATTCTAAAAGGAAAGGCAAGGCTTCAGATGTGCCTCAAACAAACAATCAGAAGATAGTATTCCCTTCTAACAGGTATGACCATGACAACATGTATGGTCACTAAAAGAATGGAAATTCCTCTTGGAAGAGCAATAGTGCACCTTACTATGGAAGAAGAAAGGGCATGGGGTTGAGTGCCTTGAAGGCTCCCCGTGAAGAAATCCAAATGTCCAACCATGTACCATTTGTGTTTGGTGCATACACTTAAGGATTTGGTTGTGGCCTCCTCCCAAGATCTTTCAATAAAGAATAAGGCTGTAAGCAAGACTGCGTCAATTATCACTTGTTATTAATGATGCCATCAACACCTTGTTAGTTGCAAAGCAGGAACATATTGATGTCAGACAGAATCAGCCAAGAGAACCAGCTTGCTGAGTTACATTCAGCCAGATTCTTGCTGAGATAAATAGGAAGAAGGCTGTTGCACTCTCTGCTGAACAAAAGAAACTTGATGGTTCATACACATCTAAGGCTATTCAGAAGAGGAGATATAACATACATGAGTATTGGTGTTGTTGCAAAGTGAGACACTTTGTCGTTCACTGTAGGCACAACCTAAATATGCCAAGTGAAAAGTGAAGCCTTCCTGTCAAGGCTGTAGTTGGGAGAAAAATTCCTATTTATGCTAACAAGAACCAAGGACCCAAATTCCTTTGAGTACCTAAGGTAAATTAATTCTGTGATTATAGGTTAGTCCAAGTACCCATCAAATGCCTATTGGTACTTGGAGAGTGGATGTTCCAGGCATATGATTGGAACAAGGAGCCATTTGAAAGATTTCACTCTAGTTAGGAATGGACCCGAAGTCATATTTGGTGGTTCAGACGGAGGAAGTAAAGGCTGTGGTATGATCACCAATGACATAATCTCTATTACAAAAGTGGCTCATGTGGATGGATTGCAACACAATCTAATTAACATAATCCAACTCCGTGATCTAGGCTATGTCATTATTTTCCCTTAGGATAAGTGCCTAATTAGGAAGGTCAAGTGACCAAGAGATCATTCTGATTGGCACAAGGAGTGAAAATATTTATTGTCTTAACTGTTTATGTCAAGATTTTGATTCTCCAGTGTGCCTTGTATCAAATGTGAAAGACTCTTATTATGTGTAATGACACAAGAGGCTTGCTCACTTTAACTATAAAGTTATCAGTGACATCTTCAGTGACGGATTGGTTACAAATGGACTCAACTTAAGATGCACTAAAGAGGGCATTTGTTCTGTATGACAAAAGGGCAAGCAAAGAAAGGCTTCCTTAAAAAGCATTGGGTCAAAGGATTCAGAGAGGTGTTTCTACCTCCTACATATGGATTTATTTAGTCCCATGTCAATTTATAGTTTATGTAAGAAAGTCTACACCTTGGTGATTGTTGATGACTATTCCAGATTTTCCTGAGTGTTCTTTCTTAAGAAAAAGTCAGATACCGTAGATAGCTTTGTGACTTTTGTCGAGCAGATTCAGAATGAAAACGGTTGCACTATGGTCAAAATCAGAAGTGACTATAGCACAGAATTTTAGTCTGAAAGTACAATAGAATTCTGCAAAGACCAAAGTATCTTTCAGGAATTTTCTTCTCCAAGAACACCCCAGCAAAATGTGATTGCTAAGAGAAAGAATAAAACTCTTATATAGGCTGGGAGGACTTTGCTAAGTGATACTTTCTCCCAGAATATTTTTGGGCTGAGGAAATGAACACAGCCTATCATGTCCAGAATAGAGCTTTTATTAACAAGTATCACAATAAGACTCCATATGAGCTTATGAAAGGCGAAAAACAAAATCTGGCCTATTTCAAAATATTGTAAGCAAGTGCATTGTGGTGAACAATGGGAAGTCCTACTTGACAAGTTTGTTGAAAAATCCTATGAGAGTATTTTTGTTGGGTATAGCAGCCACAACAAAGCCTACAAGATCTACAACTTGAAAAATCATGTTGTAGAAGAGTCTATTAGTGTTGTTTTTAATGAAACTTTAATGATTCACAATAAGTTGCCAAACTCTTCTAGTGTTTGAGGTGCAAAATTAATATTGGACAAACTAAGTATTGATGATACATTTCTAATTGAACAAGAAAAGAATAAATGTATGCTCATCCTAAAAGAATGTCCAGGTGAAATGCAAAGTGCAGATGAACTTCATGTCGTTGAATATGAAGTTTAAGAAGCTAAAGAGAGGATTCCAATAAACATCAAACACTTAAGAGACCATCCTAGAGATCTGCTTATTAGGGATGCAAGCCAGAGAGTAATTACAAGGAGCAGAAGTCGCAACATTATTATATATTCAAGCGTTTTGTCTCAGATAGAACCCAAGAAGTTTGAAGAAGGTAACATAGACACATTCTGGATTGTGGGAACCAATTCAAAGGTGTAATATCTAGAATCTGGTTCCCAAATCTCAAGGAGATAACATCATAGGAACCAAATGGATATATAGAGACAAACTAGATGAGAATGGTGTTATAATCAATAATAAAGCTAGACTGGTTGGTAAAGGATACAGACAAGACTTTGATCAAACCTTTGCACCATTAGCTAGACTTGAATCCATAAGGTAATTCCTTGCATATGTTGCTTACAAAGGAGTTAAGGTCTGCCATATGGATGTAAAGTTATCTTTCCTAGATGGAGACCTAAAAGAGGAGTTCTATGATGAGCAGACATCAGGTTTTATCAATCCTTCTATCCCTAACCATGTATTTCACTTAAGAAAGATTTTGTATGGGTTGAAATAGGCCGCAAGGCCCTGGTATGAAACCCTTTCTAGCTTTTTCATTGAGAACAAATTCTCAAGGGGAAAGATAGACAAGACATTATTTTTAAGGGAATTTAAGGATAAGATTATCCTAGTCCAAATTTATATTGATGACAGAATTTTTGGGTCTACTTATTGTTAGGTATTTTATCCACAATAACTCTGATTTGAAGAACGGTACAATTAAGCTAAGATGAATTGTAATTGTAATTGATATTGCATTTTTAGTTATGTACTTGCAGTTTTACATTGCTATGTACACACAAATATCATGTTACAGAGGGTCAGTAAACACGAGACTATACAATGTAATCCTTCATTGTGCAAGCTAATGTGTTGACTCATGTGTAATCTCTCTGTTGGGGTGTAATTCTATACCAAGTGCATGAGAAGGATCAAGGAAGAAGAAGAAGTTGAATTTAGGAGAACATAAATTTTACCCAAGTAAAATTCGTCGAGTATTGTATGAGATATCCGTCGAATTCATCGGGTATACTCATTGATACTTGTTGAATTCGTCGTATATACTTACTAGCACTCGTCGAATTCATCATATATACTTGTGGTATAATATCTGAAAAGTTGGAAAAACATTTATGTAAAATTCGTCGAGTATCTTCAAGTATGCACGTCAAATGTATCTAACGATACTCACCGAATTCGTCGAATATTGTTGGGTCCATTACCCTCAATGTCCTAGATTTGAGTGAATTCAATCTTGTCAATAATATACATAAAAATGTATCGGATGTCCTAGTAGCAATGATGGGATAGATAGCCTAAGCGGCTAAGTCAGGTAAGTACTTACCTAAGTGGTGGAAAGACAGAAAACTGTCTAAGTCCACAGGCATTGTGTGAAGATCATTCACTCAACGCCAGATGACTTATAGCACTGAGTGAATGTTATTTTGTCAAAGCCATGAAGTGGCAAGCTGAGAAAGTGGCTTAAGTCCACAGGCATTGAGTGAAGTCAACACACTCAACGCCGTACAGCAAAGGGCTGTGAGACAGGCTAATACAGTCAAAGCCTAAAGAGAAATGGGCTGAAAAGTGGCTAAGTCCACAGGCGTTGAGTTAAGATCATTCACTCAACGTCGTAGCTCCATAATCGTTGAGTATAGCTCAGTCAGTCAACTCCACAGGAAAACTGAATATTTACCAAGTCCACAAGCGTTGAGTGAGGCAAGCTCACTCAATGCCATGTGATATTGCGTTGACTAAATTCTCAAAGGAAGTGTTCATCTTGACACAAATTTGTCGAGTTGAGCTCAAAGTTCGTCAAACTAGGCTCTGAGTTTGTCAAACTAAGCTTTGACTTATTTGTCGAGCTGAGCTCAGAGTTCGTCGAACTGGGCTCTGAGTTCGTCGAACTGAGCTTTCACTTATTCGTCAAGCTAAGCTCTATATTCGTCGAACTAAGTTCTAAGTTCATTAAGCTGAGCTCTCAATGCTTAAGATGCTGAATAAGTAGAAATGGCTAAGGCAGAAAGCATTGAGTGAGGCATGCTCACTCAACGCTCTTAACGCCTAAATTGCAGAATGTGGTTAAGGCACAAGGCATTGAATGAAGTGTGTTCACTCAATGCTCTCAATGACATGCATGCAAAAAATGTTGCAGAAAGGGTTAAGGCAAAAAGCGTTAAGTGAGCATTACTCACTCAACGCTGTCAATGCCTAGATAGAGATAATTGTCTAAGTACTTTGGCTTTGAGTGAATCTCATTCACTCAACGCCTATTCTACTAATGCTTGATTTTGGCCAAGTCCACAAGTGCTGACATCAGTAAAATATGTAACATCGACAAAGTCAACTTATTTCAAATCAAGTACAGTGAAGCTACAGAACATGACAAACTATATCGTGAAGCTACTGTACATATTCTTCCATTGAAGCAAGATGCAGCTGTATATTGCAAGTGGGCCCCACTAAGTTCAAAAAGAGTCGTTGATCGGCGAGCTACAAAAAAGAAGTGTGTGGGGCAAGTCAAAGAGAACTTTTCTAGGGTTTCAAAAAGAAAAGAGGTGGCTGGACAACATCATCTTCTCCGATGAGCATGAAAAGCAGTACAACAGAGAAAGCAAGAGGGCAAATAAAGTTAGCTAAAGCTTCTTCCACTTCAGCAGGGTAGTTCTGGGGAGAACAGGATATCTGATTCTTCTGATTCAGCAAGAGTAAAGATAGCTGTTGAAGAGGACTCATTCCTTCAACAGCAGGTAGTTGAGTAATGATAGTACGTTTTGCAATAAAAAATATTAGGGTATTTTCTGGTTTTAAAAGCACAAATCATGTCTTGTAAGTGCATATATTGATCTCCTTTTGTATATATTATTATCACTGATGTGTTTTATGCTTTTGCAGGTTTTCACGGCTTTCAGTTAATTTTTGCTGTTACACGCCCCAAGGTCACTCCCTACCCGGGCGTGTACATAGGTTATGTAACCCAAAGGAATGAGCTATCAGTCTGAAACTGGATTCCAGGAAAACTTAGTGTACACGCCCTCTGTCATGCCCGTGTAACACCTACACGGGCGTGTTCCAGAGGCTTGTCCCCAAGTTCCTAGGAATTACTGCAACACGAACTTTTTTATGCTCCACCATCGCGTCGCAGCTTATATGACCTGCCTTCACGGGCATGACATATGGGCGTGTAATTCAACTATGACGCCCGTCACCTCCGGCATTTAATTTCGGCCAAAAACGTCACACCGAATGTGTCACGCCCCAGGTACACTCCATACCCGGGCGTGTAAGGGTGTCGTGACCCAACCCGAAAAACTTCTATAAATTGAGCCCATCTCCAAGGGTTCAGCAGCCAGATTTTGGGGAAGAGAGGTGATGCCATTTTATAGTTGTTCATGTCTTAAGCACTTTTCTCTCTCCTTCTTATTTCAAGTCTTTGTATTTTTTTGTTTTCATGCAAGTCTTTGTAGTGTTCTTATACTCCCATTTTATCACACTTGTAATCTTCGTGCAAGATTTCCTTATAGTATCTGTATGCCCTTGTTGTGACTCATTTTCATTAAGAAATAAAATAGTTCGTTTTTCTCTTTCTCTTCTGCTCGGCATTAGTTTTCATATTCTTAATATGATTTTCATTTTCTACACCATGAATAACTAAATCCTCGTTGTACTCAATCTTGATGATCCTAGGTTTGAGTTGATTAAGTTATGATACTCTAGTTTTCTTTTTATTTATAAGGCTTATACCTTGATTTGCTCTTGATTAATCGTGTTTGGAGATGTATTATCGATGTATGTTTTCCATCATTGTTTCCACTCTTAGATAGCCGAGAGGCTCATAGTTTGGAGTGAACACTCAAGAGTAAAGAGAGTTGCATGCACCCCTCGAGAGAGGCAGATGTTAAATCTCTTGGATTGGAGTGAAATCCAATAGCGGGGTTCACAATGTAAAGTGAGCTTTAGGCCTCCGATTCGGACGAGAGTTCGGTCAGACCTTCCTAAACTCAGGTGGGCACGACTTCGAGAGAAGCGTGTTCATGCTTTAGGAACCTCCATGGTCAAGGTCCTTTGCCTTATTAAGTTAAAGTTTATTATCGCATGTTTTAATCAACTTAAGCTGAGGTGATTCTCGATCGAGTTTTTTTTATCATTGTTTAACCCCTTGTTTTAATAACCAGTTGTGCTCTGTTTTTTTAAGTGCTAGTGTTTTTCTATATGCAAGTAATCTCTTCTTGTAATTTAGTTAACAAACCTTAAAACAATCTTTTGATAACATAATTGTCTTCATGTTAGTAAGATTACTCAACGGTTCCCGGATTTAAATACGACACTTGTATTTCATAGCTACAGTTAGATAGGTATACTTGTCTTATCTGGATTGCTAGTTCAGTTTTTATTTTCATAACGATCAGAAGACGCAAAGTTTTTGGCGTCGTTGCTGGGGAGCAACTTTTGTTGATAATTCGAAAACACGAACCTATTACTTTTATCATTTCTCCTTCTCACCCTCTTTCTCAAATTAAAAATCCAAAAAAATATTAACGCTCTTAATAGAAACTCATATCACAATTTTTCTATGCCACCTAACTCTCTCGGAAAGGGCAATGTGGCTTTAAATACCACTAACTTGTCTAGTACCTTGTGAACCCTTCATGGGGGTAGCTCTTGGGAAGTTCGGGAGTTAAATCATAAATAAAAAAATCTATTTCAAAAATATAGTAACTTTTTTTTTCTAGTTTATTTTTCTCTTTCTTCATCTTCTCTTCTTCTAGTGTATGACCCGCGGAAATATGTCGAATATTTTGGACTTAGACCACGAAATTGAGTGTACTCTTTGGAGAAGATCGTGATTTCAAGGCCCTACTCTCCAAATACCGGTTGAGGATTCCGAGTCATTTTCTAAACTAAGAATGGAAGAGCATGTCGTAGAGGAACTTGTGCATAGGCCTATGTCCTATTATGCACGACCAAATCTAGAGGGTACAGAATCAAGCATACTTCGCCCTGCTATTGCTAATAATAACTTTGAACTTAAGCCTAGCATAATTCAAATGGTGCAGTAGTATGTGCAATATGACGAACTTCAAGATGAAGATCCGAATGCGCATATAGCAAGCTTTCTTGAGATTTGTGACACATTTAAAATCAATGGTGTTACAAATGATGCTATTAGGTTAAGACTCTTCCCTTTCTCCCTAAGAACCAAGGCTAAGCAATGGCTAAACACTGTACCAAAAAACAACATCACCACCTGGAATTAACTAACTGAAATATTTCTGGCGAAGTATTTTCCGCCAGTTAAAACCGCAAAACTTAGGAATGATATTTCTGCCTTCGGACAAATAGATTCTGAAACTTTGTATGAAAGCTGGGAATGATTTAAAGAAATCTTATGACGATGCCCCCATCACGCACTGCCTGTATTGTTTTAGGTGCAGACATTTTATAACGGGATAAATCAAAGCACAAAGAAAATGATAGACACAGCTTCCGGTGGTACCTTAAACCACAAAACCTCGAAAGCAACCCTTGAGCTTTTTGAGTACAAGTCCATGAACACATATCAGTGGAATGTGCCTAGGTCCCGCCCGAATAAACCTACAGGTATCTTTGAAGTAGAAAAAGTCTCCCAGCTAGCTCTGCAAGTGGAAATATTAAGTAAAAAGATAACAGAGATGACTGTTGCCTCTGCCCCTCGGGTATAGGAATCTGCAAGTCCTGCTCCTGAACAATTAGATTATGTTAATAATATGCCTAGAAACGCTTTTCATAATTATTCTGCTGCTAATTATCCTGCGTCGGGTTTTGTTTTTCTGAATAGTTATAATCCCGCTTTACGAAACCACCCGAACTTTTCGTGGAGTAATCCATCGAACACAATGCGCCCGCCACGACAAAATGATTTTTCTGCAACACCACCACCTCCTCAAAATTTTCCAAAACCTCCAATTTTGGAGGAAATGTTTTCAAAATATATGAATATTAATGGCGTTATTATAAGAACCTTAGTCGGGACCGTTAAAAGTTTAGAGAATCAAGTAGGACAACTTGAAAAAATTATTTCTGAGCGACCTGCCGGGTCTCTTCCTTCTAACACCGAGCCCAACCCAAGAGAGCAAGCGAAAGCTATAACTCTTTAGAGTGGGAAGCAAGTTTCTGGTATGGTTAACGAAGAGTCTGAGGCAAGCTCTGCCCCCATTTTAAAAAATCAACCCTCCGCCGAGAAAAACTCTATTATTTCACCCTCTACTGAAAAAGTAGTTTTCACCCCTCTCTCTGTTATAGAAAAAGATCTCATTCCACCACCCATACTTAAAAATGATCTAACTCCATCATACCCTTTTGAACTTAACAAGCAATGTTAGAATGATCAATACTCCCTCTTCCTAGAACGCTTTAAGCAAATCCACATAAATCTACCCTTCCATGAAGCAATCTCCCAAATGCTGAAGTACGCTAAGTATCTTAAGAAATTCCTGACTAATAAAAAGATGTTAGAAAACTTATTGCATGTCACACTAAATGTCGAGTTCTCTGCGGTCTTAACAAATGGTTTACTAAAGAAAATTAGTGATCCGGGTAGTTTTTATATACCGTGTGTCTTTGGTGATCTTTTTGTCAAGCACGCATTAGCCGACATAGGTGCGAGTATTAACCTGATGCCCCTCTTGTTATTCAAGAAGTTAGGAATTGGTAACCTCAACCCCACACGCACGAGTATCCAGCTTGTCGATAGATCAGTCAAATACCCATTAGGAATCGTGGAGGATTTTCTAGTCAAAATCGACAAGTTCATCTTCTTGATGGATTTCGTCATATTGGACATCAAAGAAGACGTCGAGGTTCCCTTGATCCTTGGCTGACCCTTCCTTGCCACCTCCCGAGCTATCATTGATGTAAGCAATGGGAAGCCCTTCCTACGAGTAGGCGATGATGAAGTTACTGTTGGGTATTGTATCCACGATTACCTAGATTTGAGGAAGCCACCTGTCAAGCTAAGATGAATTCACAATGTATTTGATGAAACATCTTAAGTTGTACTTGCAGCTCCTCCACGCTAAGTGCACACCAATGTTAGGGTGCAGTAGGTCAATATACACGGGTCTGCAAGACGTAATCCCTCGTTGAGCAGATCCGTGTGTTGGCCTACGTGTACTCTCTCTATTGGAGTGCACTTACTTTCAAGTACAGGGCCGTTCATATGCAAGAGAAGACAAGGAGATGGATGGGTCAAGGAGCGGCTCCAGGGTGGAAGACGAAAATTCGTCCAAGGAAAATTCGACGAGAATCACCAAGTGATTCTCGCCGATTCGACGAGAATCACTAGTGATTCTCGCCGAATCGACGAGAATCATTAGTGATTCTCGCCGACTCCTTCTGGCTACCTCAAAACCGTACCAAGTAAGATTCGGCGAGAATCACTAGTGATTCTCGCCGAACCGGTGGCCAAGCAGCTCATGTATACAAAGTGAAATTCGTTGAGAATCAATAAGTGATTCGGCGAGAATCACTAACGATTCTCGACGAATCGTCGAGAATCACTTGGTGATTCTCGCCGATTCGTCGAGAATCTCCTGCGATTCTCGCCGATTTTCACTTAGCGTTTTCTCAGGATGCTGCTGGACCGGATTCTGCCTCTGGACTAGTTTGAACCGGACTTAGGGATTTCTAGTGTGGGTCCCACAACGGTCATATTGGAGTTATCTACAGTATATATATTCCAGTATTTTGAACAGTAAAACCACGGAGAAAAGAGAAAGAAACCGAGCCACGACGAAACCTTAATATCGCGATTCCTCTCCGCCGCCGCCGTCGTGCTCGGGCAAGTTGGTCGCCGTCAACAATCGAGATTCCTTAGTGATCTCCGGCGACAGAAGCTTAGCAAAGCTTGAGTCTCACGTGTCTATCCAGAGATCCCTTGTCTCTCGATTTGTTGACCGGGAAAAACTCCCCCGTCCGAATCGATCGAGACGACCGATCCTAGAGTGACCTTTGGTAGACCTAGTTTGCTTTGCAACGAAGATTGGATCTCAGAAGTACTGCTGCCGCGCATCGTAGTTTCCGTCGATGCCAAACCAAGCCGCCGCTCGGATTGCCGCCGCCGGCTTCGGGAAGATCCTTTCCAAGAGAGACCAAGGTTGTAGACTTTTCGTTGACTTCACGAACACGTCGTCGAACGAAGAGGAACACCGTAGTCTCCAAACGAAGTTTGTATCTCGTGTACATTCCATATTTACTTTTGTTGTAAAGGAACGATTGTTCCGTGTTGTAAGGGTTGGGTGCAACCCGTTTTGTGGGAGTGTTGACTCTCACGTGTGGAAGGGTTCCTTCCGTTAGTGCAGGGATTGGATTTCAATCCCGTTGGAGAAGTGACCGAGTCTTCCCTTGTTGGGGAGATAGGTCGAAGGGGGAAAGTGGATGTACCCAAGTCGGGGAACCACTATAAATTGCCTGTGTATTCTGTGTGCTGTGCTTTTTATTTTTATTGTGCAGGTACGTTCGTAAATTCCGCAAAAGCGCTACTCGTCACCTATCCCCCCCCCCATAGGTGCACATAGCTGACACTAGGTGGACTTTCAAGTGGTATCAGAGGGAGGTTACTCATCAAAAAGGTTAACACCTTGAGTAGAATCTTGCCACCAGTGTCAGAAGCATGGATCTGGATTATGAAATACCGCCACTCAAACTCCCTGCATGCACAAAGGATTATTATCCCATCTGGAGAATGAGGGTGTCATTTCACCTTGATGCTATCGATCCTCGAGCATCCTTCATCCTGGAAGAGGGTCCGTTTATTCCCATGAAGACCTCCGACTCTGGGATCCAAGTGCCCATGGGCATTGCTGAGATGTCAGAGACGGAACTATCACTATTTCACTTGGACGAGAGGATTCGTCAAATTATCATGGATATCTGGTCTGGAGCCTCTCGCTCTAGATTGGAAAAATGTAGAACGGCTAAATCTCTGTGGATGATGATCTCTGAGCTGATGGGGGGGTCAGAGAAAGCTGGAATATGCTGTCAATCAGAGGATGAAGCGTATGTGGGGGTCCTCACTTCTGAAGATGAAGGCAAGGATCCCTCGGACTGCATCAGAGCTCCAGTGTCCGTGTCAGAGACTGAAGAGGACAGTGAGGAAAGCAGCTCTGATGTGGATGAAACAATGGTCACTGGATCTAATGACAATAATACAGAAGAGCAGGTAACTTCTTCCTCCTGCCCCGTATCTCTTGAAATATTTGAAGACAGGAACTGCCCTCCTTCAGAAAATTCTGATCCCCTGAAGAGAGCCCTTCAGGAAAGCAACCTACTTGCTGAGGAGCAAGCTCGAGAGATTGCTCGACTGAAGATCTTGTTGGTTCTCCAATTGGCGTCCAACAAGGTCAAGGACTCTAAGATCTCAGCTCTAGAGAGTAGTCTAGAGAATGAGAAATGTATAGTATCAAACTTTTCCCAAGTTGATGCTATAAAGAGAAAGTAAGAAACCGGGTGGATCTCCCGGATTATCAAGGCATGGAGAAATGGGGAAATGGTATTCCGACCCCCCACTCCAAGCAGGAAGGCAACTCATCATGCCTTTAGGTATGACCACAGGAATAATCGTGGTCACTGCAAGGGTGATCTGTCCCCATGTGGAGACACCCGGAGTGCAAGGGCCGGCATGGCCACCCACGAGAGAATACCTAAGGCTCATTCTGAGCCCTTTATATTCACTGCCACTGCCCCAACACAGTATGGATCTGCATGTCCCAGCTCACAGAAGACTTCTCACCACACGAGGACACGGGATAGGGAGGATAGAAGTCATGATGTCAGGCTCCATGGGGCCTCAGTAAGGGAGATGCCTGAAAGAATGGCATCACCTTCCCGGCCTCATAACGCTCGCAACATGCACACTTTCCACCCTTCTACGTGTCACGATGGAAGAGGAATTTTTGTGACAAGATCATGCCCTATCCCGTTTAGACCTAGGACCGTGACTACATCAGTCACGAGATCAGGTCGGAAACGGCGATACAACATTCACCCATGTTGGTGCTGTGGCAAAGTGGGACACTTTGCCATCGATTGTTGGCACAACCCCTCTATGGCCACGGCAAGGGCTTATCCACATTCTCGGGACAGAGATAGTCTTCCAGACAGGTTTTCTGAAGGAAGGCAGTGGCGTGCTCATGCTAACAGGAACCTAGGACCCAATATGATTTGGGTTTCTAAGGTAAAGTAATTCTTTCTTGCAGGGTAGTCTAGGTTCCCGTGAATATGATGGGAACTAGACAGTAGGTGGCTCAAGACTAAATTGGAACAATCGTCTGTAATAACAGATGTGATATCAATTTGAGCATACTCACATTGAGCTTCTGATATGTTCTACCCGAGGAACTAAAAAGATGACTCTCAAAATCCCAGGTACTCATGATCAGTTTCAAGACTTGAGTCGTTTTCAATTGACAATTACATATATATATATATATATATATATATATATATATATATATATATCATTATATACAGATACTTCTTTGTATATTAGTGTATGTATGCACGTCTAAGGATAGGTTAACTCGATGCATGCAAACCTTTACACATCAATAAAGGGTTAACGAAGATATGTCATCGTGATTCTCGACAACTCACAATTGACATCAAGAAGTTTTTGGAAACGCCTCGTTCAAATCCAAATAGATTGACTTTAAAATATACATGTGCTTATCATCTTTATATTGACTTGACATCAGAAAATTTCAAAAATGTTGCAAGCTTCTCAACGTGAAAATTTCTAGTCAAGAGACCTCTCAATTTCGAATTAGACAAATGGTATCAGAAACCGAATTAAATAAATCTCCTGTCAGACAAATCCCGCCGACCCTTCGCATTCTTCACGAATCCCGCCGAATTAGACAAATCTCACCGAACTAGTCAAATACCCATCGACCCCTCGCCTTCTTCTCGAATCCCGCAAGAGCTCTCCCGACGACCCGCAAGAGCTCTCCCGAGTTCTTCCGCAGCCTTGCCGAAACCCGCAAGAGATCTCCCGACGACCCGCAACAAGCTCGTCGCACCGTATACGCCAAACCTCGCCGACTCTCCTCCGCTGGACACTCGCCGAGGGGCCTCTAATTGCCGCAAGGGACGCTTACCGGAAGGACACCACGCCGACTCCTGCTGGAAAGCTCTTCTAATCCGTCTCCATCAAAGGTTTCCCGCAAGCATCCCGCCGAAGCCTTCACCGACGAACTCTTCTAGTTTCGATTCTTCTCCACTCGAACTAACTCACCGTATACGCCCTTAGGTAACCTCTTCCTCACCCGTACTTGGACGCGCTCACTAGTGATGCTTTCTTTTTGAATGTTCATTAATGCTTAGAGTAGGGCTTCTATCTCTAGATCTACAATGGCTCCAAGGACAACTGCAGGGTTGGTCTCTGGCTGCGAGCTGGTTCGAACTGGGTTTTCTCACGCCTCGGACGAATTCCGCAACATCATCCTAATGCTGGAAGAGGCTGGGCTAACCTTCGTCTTGGAGCACCCTTGCAAAATCCTGGACAAAGAGGTGCTGGAGTTCTTCGCTACCGCAAGACTCCGAGATGGAGACTCCATAATCAAGAGCAAGGCGGCGGGGGCAAAAGTAAAGATGTCTGCCAGCAAGCTGACTCGCTACCTGCAGCTTTCTAGTTCGGAGCAGGAGGACTATTTGGAGGACGAGGACAAAACCAGAACTCTCTTGTTCTGCGGTCTTCCACGAGGAACTCGATCAATAAAGAGAAAGGAGATGAATGAAGAAGGGAAGCTCCTATCTGACATTATTGGAAAAGTGCTCATCTGCAAGCCGGGCTCGCATGACCATATCTCAGGAGATATGTTCAAGATCCTCATAGCTGTTGTCTGCCGCAAGAGGTTCAACTGGGGGGAGTTGCTGTTCGAGAAGATCAAGGACACCCTGGGCACTCCTAGTTTCGGCCGCATCATAAGTCTATATCTAAACCAGCTAAACGGAGACAAGTTCGACATGAACAAAGGTGTCCCTCTCCACTACTTGAAGAAGATGGATGCAAGTGTGTTTGATCGATGGGAGAGGCGGATCGGGCAGCCTGCCGTGGAAGAGCGACAGGAAGTATCTCCAGCAGTCACCCCCCGTGAAATTCCTGATACCCTGACTGCAGGAATCGAGGGGGAGACTCTACCCCCTCATATAGCTGTATTTTCTGAAATTGCCCAGGTGGCCAGGGATGCGGTGGCCGAAATTCATGAAGTAAGTGAACCTGAGCTGGAGGATGAGGAGGTCCTGAACAAAAACACTCAAGGAACCGAAGCTGAAGCACTGGAGACTGCTGACCGAGAATTGGAAGAGGCTGCTGATATAGATGAACTCTTGGATGAGGACGGAGCGGAAGATGAGAATGAGGGACATGAAGCATTTGAGACTCCGGATCCTGTTGAACCTCCATCTGACAAGTCTGCACCAGTGGAGGGGGAGTTAGATAAATCTACAGAGGCCGCCAACATTCCTCCTTTAGAGCCTGTGATTGTATCCAGCTCTACCGATGCGTCTGCTGAAATGCAAGGTCCACAAGTGCCTCCGGCTATTCCGTTACGAGATGAGCTAGCCACTCACACTGTCAATATCATTCAGGGCATTGTGAATGAACTTAAAGCCTCCTTTGATGAAGCTCAGAATAAACTGCTGAACAGGATTAAGACTTCTGAGAATCTGATGCTCAAGAATATGGTGGAAATCAACCATAAACTGGACGTGATGGAGAAGAAATTTGAAGAGAAGTATACCGCGGCCGGCGAAGCTGTCACACCCTTAATGGCCGGCTTGAAAAAGAATACTGATACTCTGGCTGTCGTAAATCAGAACGCACACGTTGTAGCCAACAACATTCAGAAGTTTGATGGTAATATGGTCACTTTAAATGCCAATCAACAGGCCCTGATCACTGAATTCTCCAAGACCACGAAGCATATTGATGACTCCCTGCACTCATATGCCAACTGCATAGTTGTCGAAGCCAAAAAGGGGGAGAAAGAGTATATAGCTAAGTTGGCCGAGCTTCAAGAAAGCATGAGCACACACTTCGCCCAATCAAGCAAATATGTCTATGAGAGCTGCTGGTGGATGCTCCAACAGGCGCTAGGTACGTTAGGCGTCGTTCTGCCTGACAATCCTGCCGGTGTTCATGTCCCTGAGACATCTAAGGCCGCTGAGGAAGTAAGTGTTACTGAGGATGTAAGTGCAAGTGCTGCAGATATTCCCACAAATGACGCTGATGCTAGGGCTCTCTCCAAAGCTAAACTGAGGAGCATGTTTGACCAAGAGGTCTTAACAAAAGCCAGGGGAAAGAGAAAAGTTCAAGAAGGGACCTCCAAGGAGACACATGCTGCAAAGAGAACTCGAATGAATGAGGAGGATGTACGAAACGAAAGGTGGAGTCCAGTTTCAAGGAACATCATCTTAGACACCTTCTGGCTGCAAGAAAGAGGAGAGATCAATCGAAACGAAGTATATAGCCAGTATGAGTGGGAAACGCACAAAACGTTTGAAGCGAAACGCAACATCTTTTTCAGAAACAACAAGGATGCAGATAAAGTTGCTCCTCCTAGGTATTACCCGAAGCCCAAAGAATACATGGAGAGGCAAAGCAAGAAGTACTTGGCTCAAAATCCTAAGGGTGACTTAGCTAAGGAAAAATAGTCAAAAACTTATAGCTTGTCACTTTGTCTTAAGAACATTTAATGATTATTGTTGTCATAGAAACAATTCTGGATTATATGTGTATATATTTATATTGGTATATATATTTGAATTTGTGAATGACTCAAGTCCTGATCTGATTGCATATATTCTCTTGTGCTGCATGTTTAATTTCTGAATGCTATGTTTATTATTTGATATGTGTTATTCATCTTATCTAGTAGGGTTTTGGCTTCGTCAAATAGGGGGAGATTGTTGGGTATTGTATCCACGATTACCTAGATTTGAGGAAGCCACCTGTCAAGCTAAGATGAATTCACAATGTATTTGATGAAACATCTTATGTTTTACTTGCAGCTCCTCCACGCTAAGTGCACACCAATGTCAGGGTGCAGTAGGTCAATATACACGGGTCTGCAAGACGTAATCCCTCGTTGAGCAGATCAGTGTGTTGGCCTACGTGTACTCTCTCTATTGGAGTGCACTTACTTTCAAGTACAGGGACGTTCATATGCAAGAGAAGAGAAGGAGCATGGATGGGTCAAGGAGCAGCTCCAGGGTGGAAGACGAAAATTCGTCCAAGGAAAATTCGACGAGAATCACCAAGTGATTCTCGCCGATTTGCCGAGAATCACTAGTGATTCTCGCCGAATCGACGAGAATCATTAGTGATTCTCGCCGACTCCTTCTGGCTACCTCAAAACGGTACAAAGTAAGATTCGGCGAGAATCACTAGTGATTCTCGCCGAACCGGTGGCCAAGCAGCTCATGTATACAAAGTGAAATTCGTTGAGAATCAATAAGTGATTCGGCGAGAATCACTAACGATTCTCGACGAATCGTCGAGAATCACTTGGTGATTCTCGCCGATTCGTCGAGAATCGCCTGCGATTCTCGCCGATTTTCACTTAGCGTTTTCTCAGGATGCTGCTGGACCGGATTCTGCCTCTGGACTAGTTTGAACCGGACTTAGGGATTTCTAGTGTGGGTCCCACAAACGGTCATATTGGAGTTATCTACAGTATATATATTCCAGTATTTTGAACAGTAAAACCACGGAGAAAAGAGAAAGAAACCGAGCCACGACGAAACCCTAATATCGCGATTCCTCTCCGCCGCCGCCGTCGTGCTCGGGCAAGTTGGTCGCCGTCAATAATCAAGATTCCTTAGTGATCTCCAGCGATAGAAGCTTAGCAAAGCTTGAGTCTCACGTGTCTATCCAGAGATCCCTTGTCTCTCGATTTGTTGACCGGGAAAAACTCCCCCGTCCGAATCGATCGAGACGACCGATCCAAGAGTGACCGTTGGTAGACCTAGTTTGCTTTACAACGAAGATTGGATCTCAGAAGTACTGCTGCCGCGCATCGTAGTTGCCGTCGATCCCGAACCAAGCCGCCGCTCGGATTGCCGCCGCCGGCTTCGGGAAGATCCTTTCCAAGAGAGACCAAGGTTGTAGACTTTTCGTTGACTTCACGAACACGTCGTCGAACGAAGAGGAACACCGTAGTCTCCAAACGAAGTTTGTATCTCATGTACATTCCATATTTACTTTTGTTGTAAAGGAACGATTGTTCCGTGTTGTAAGGGTTGGGTGCAACCCGTTTTGTGGGAGTGTTGACTCTCACGTGTGGAAGGGTTCCTTCTGTTAGTGCAGGGATTGGATTTCAATCCCGTTGGAGAAGTGACCGAGTCGTCCCTTGTTGGGGAGATAGGTCGAAGGGGGAAAGTGGATGTACCCAAGTCGGGGAACCACTATAAATTGCCTGTGTATTCTGTGTGCTGTGCTTTTTATTTTTATTGTGCAGGTACGTTCGTAAATTCCGCAAAAGCGCTACTCGTCACCTATCCCCCCCATAGGTGCACATAGCTGACACTAGGTGGACTTTCAGTTACCTTCTCTATAACCCCCTCAATGAAGAATACCCTAGAGACTCACGACTCCTATTTTTTCTTAGATACCTTAGGTGAAGAATCTTCCTATTTCTTTTCTGAAAGTGAAAATAAATTTATGATTTTTGTTCTTCCTCTACTCTTCCAATTGAATCTCTGCAAGAAGATGTCAAGGCCACTAGCTCCACCCCTTTCAATTTTTCGTATAAAGAAAAAGTCTACGAAAACATTGTTTTTGAAAAATAAAGAATTTCCAAAACATCATATGAAGAACCCCCTACCCTAGAATTAAAGGAACTACCCGAACATCTTAGGTATGCCTTCTTAGAAAAGGACTCCAAGCTACCAGTAATAGTTTCGGCCTACCTGACCGAAGTACAAAATGATAAGCTCCTGCTAGTATTACGTAAACATCGTCGAGCTATTTCCTGGAAGATATCTGATATCAAGGGCATAAGCCCATCTTTTTGCACCCACAAAATTCTAATGGAAGATAATTCGCGTATCTCAATCCAACCTCAACGCCGTATAAATCCAAATATGAAAGAAGTCGTAAAGGGTGAGGTTATGAAACTATTAGACGAAGGAATTATATATCCTATATCTGATAGTAAGTGGGTTAGCCCATTCCACGTAGTGCCAAAAAGGGAGGGATAACGGTAATTAGAAATAAAAATAATGATTTAATCCCAATACGGACTGTGACGGGGTGGCAAATGTGAATTGACTATCATAAGTTAAATGACGCCACCCATAAGGATAACTTCCCCTTGCCGTTCATCGATCAAATTTTAGAGCGATTATCTGGCCATAGTTTTTACTGTTTTCTCGATGGTCTCTCAGGGTACTTTCAAATCCCCATCTCCCCCGAGGATCAGGAGAAAACTACGTTTACTTGTCCCTTCGGCACCTTCGCTTACCGAAAAATGTCGTTTGGATTATGCAATGCGCCAGCTACATTCCAGCGGTGTATGCTCGTTATCTTCGACAAGTGCGTAGAAAGCATTATGGAGGTGTTTATGGATGATTTCTCTGTGTTCGGTGATGCCTTTGATAGTTGCTTAGATAACCTCAAAAAAGTCTTAGAAAAATGTGAAGAAATTAACCTTGCCCTAAATTGGGGAAAATGTCATTTTATGGTAAGGGAAGGGTTAGTTTTAGGTCATAAGCTTTCTGCGAGAGAAATTGAAGTAGACATAGATAAGGTAGAAGTTATAGAGAACCTGCCACCGCCTACGAACGTTAAAACTATAAGAAGTTTTCTATGACATGCTGGCTTCTACCGCCGCTTCATAAAGACTTCTCCAAAATCACCAAACCCCTTACTTATCTTCTGGAAAAAGATGCCCCGTTTATTTTTGATGAACTTAGTCTATCTGCCTTTGAGTTAATAAAAGAAAAGTTGATTAATGCCCTTATTATGATAGCTCTGGTGTGGGACCTTCTCTTTTAAATTATGTGCGATGAGAGTAGTTTCGCGGTGGGAGTCGTATTCGGACAACGAATATCTAAAAACTTCCACCCCATCTATTATGCAAGTAAAATACATACATCGGCACAAGAGAATTATACCACAACCGAGAAGGAGCTCCTAGCTGTTGTTTTCGCTTTTGATAAATTCCGTCATAATATTACACTTTCCAAAATTATTGTTTTTACGGACTACTCGGCCATCAAGTATCTTCTTGCTAAGACGGATGCCAAGCCGCGCCAGATTCGTTGGGTCTTACTCCTCCAGGAGTTTAACTTAGAAATCCGTGATAAGCGAGGAACCGAAAATTTGGCCGCTGACCATCTCTCACAATTAGATAATCCGTATATAGAAAAATTAGATGAAAAATCTTTTAATGACTTCTTCCCCGATGAGAAGCTGTTTTTAATTAGGGCATCTCCCTCTCCTTGGTTTGCATGCATAGCCAACTATTTAGTGGCTCGTGTGTAACATCCCATGTTACTTTTAGACCCCTCAACTTAGATTGGGTTAGGCATGGGGTGGGTGATATGTAATTTAGCTAGGTTTGACCCTAGGTAGTGGGTTATAGTGTAACGCCCCGAAACTCAAAAGAGCGACGGGGGACGTTTTGGGCCAGTTTTGGGTTCTGGCTGCAGGCACACGGCCTGGGACAAGGGCGTGTCCCAGGGCGTGTCAAGCTTGTGTCGACACTCAGCCTGGAAGTCGACATTTTGATCTCGACATTGTGTCGAGACTAGGCACACGGCCTGCGACACGGGCTTGTCGCAGGGCGTGTCGACGCGTGTCGACACTTAGCCTGCGAAGTCGACACTCTGCCTTCGACGAAGTGTCGAGACATGGCACACGGCCTGCGACACGGGCGTGTCGCAGGGCGTGTCGACCCGTGTCGACACTTGTCCCGGGGAGTAGACATTTTACTCGACGATGTGTCGAGACAAGGCACACGGCCTAGGACACGGGCGTGTCCAAGGCCGTGTCGTCAGGTCGACGATCTTCGCACGATGAAGTGTAGAGTGTCGAGACTGTGTACACGGCCTGGAGCCCAGGCATGTTGAGGTGATACGGGCAAGGACACGGGCGTGTCCTAGAACCCGTGCAGTGCTCGGGTTATTTTCGAGGAAAAATGATGGGGGTACACGGCCGGCCACACGGCCGTGTCAGGTAGAACACGGGCGTGTCAGGTCGAACACGGGCGTGTTCGATACCCGTGTGTTGTTCCAAGCGAGCTGATTTTGACGGTGAATGAGGCACACGGCCCTGGAAAGGTGCATGTGCTAGGTCGTGTGCCATCCAGATTGGGCATTTCAGCCCCGAATCAAAGCCGTTCGTTTCTTTATTTTGTGATCCAACGGCTGGGTGTTGTTCCTGATGAGATATACCCGGGATTGGACTTAGAAACCCTCACTTTTCATGAGTGGTTATCTTTCTAAAAGCTTAGAGAGAGAGGAGAGCCAAGGAAGGAAAAAGGAGCTAGATCTGGCCATTGGATGAGCTTCGAAGCTCCAAATCGCGAGCCGACTTCGGATCCACGGAGGAAAAGCTAGTGTGGTGCTTTTCATCCGCTTACGTTTCCATGGCGCGAAAGAAGAACTCAAGGGTAACGATTCTCTTCTTGAGCATGAGTAGCTCTACTTCTTTGCATAGGAAGCCCGCTCTCGCGAGTTTGCGGAGAGTTGGAGGCATTCCTTCGGGTAGATATGTGAAGTCCCTGTTGTTTAGAGTCCGTAAGCGAGAACGGACATAGGCATGATGTGTGAAGCCTACCCGGACATGTTGGTCTGGATCGGTGATGTTGCATTGCATAATGCCGGAGAAGACTCCGTGCTATTGGTTCTTTTTCGGGTTTTCTACACGGTAGATTGCAACAGGGAGCCTTGGGGATTAACCCAAAGGTGCACCCGGAAAACTGGGCGGATGCATGATCTTGCCCACTTGGAGGCCTGAGAGCCAACTTGAACATAACCGGGTTATGTGAAATTGTGTGACAAAAACGGGACTCGGGAGAAGTTTGACCCACGCAAATGGCTTAAATTTTCGTTGCGACGTGAGCACGGGTTAGATGGAACCGTACCCACTTCTATGTCGTTCGGGCTAAAGAGACCTAAAGTTACGTGGCACTTGCCGTTGGCATAGATGAGAGTCTTCGGTGGTCTATGGCTTAAACTGTCGTGACCCATGCCGGGAAGATAAATTGCTCATAGGTTCGGCCGTCAAAGTGGCGGTGGTGAGTCCGGAATGTCTATGGCTTTAATTGACGTGACATCAAACGATTCACCGAGAATGTGCCCTGAGAGCACGGGGCGTGTGGTCGTGCGAGCCAACGCCTGTGATGAAATGGTTATATATATATTGCTCGCTTATGCTAATGAAATGCAGGGAAGGAGCATCGCCGCCCCGAGTTGGGGGCGGGATCGTTATAATTTGGTCAGCATTGCTGACCGTTGCCTTGTTTTGCCACCGTGCGGTGGTTTGTTGCTTGCAGGTGCTGCTGGACCAAGAGGTCAATAGCTGGCTAAAGCCCAAAATTCGAAGCTGGCCCTCGAAGGCCTAATTTGAGTGTTTACTGTTTTTATTCATGTATGACCAGCCTGCGTGCCGTGGTTTGTAAATCATGTAATATCAAGTGAACCATTTTGTAAGGCCTTAAGGCTTGAACTGGTGTATGTGTAACATTCTTATTTTGGTATTAGTGGGCATTCATGCTTTAGTGCTGGGTTCTTTATTGCAACTTTTATAAACTGCTTCCGCTAGAATGCTCTGTGTAGGACGTTATGATTAGTTGGATGGTTTCCATGAGTAACCACCCGGTCTGTCTGTAGTATATGGCGTTGGGCCCCGGCCGGACCTACTGCTATATGCTATGCGACGGATAGGGGGTGTTGTAATTTGGTATCAGACTACTGGTTTTGGTCGGGCTTAAGATGAATTCGTGGACGAATTCTTTTTAAGGGGTGGTGAGCACATTGTGTGCGTCATCGTTATAACAGTAAAAGAACGCATGAATGTCCACTTAGGAATGAAAATACACGTGTTCGAGGAACCTGCGTGTTCCTATAATTACTGTTTGCAATTTTATTTGGTCGCTTAACGGTGTTTTGTACCACTATAGGTGACCAGAAGTGGTGTTGGGCCGTCGGAACGTCGAGTTTCTGAGGCTAGCAGTGCACCAGATGTTGCTCCTGCAACACCTCTGTCGGCTGAGAACATACGATTGGTGGCCGAAGCGATGTTGGCCCAGATAAATGCGCAGCCTGCAAGGCAAACGCAGCAGCCCGCTCCTGCGATTGAGCAGGAACCTCTTCAAGAGGCTGAGACGAGGAGAGTGGTGCAAGTGGTTGTGGAACCGGTGGTGCCAAGGAGGGCAACAGAGAGACAGCTTAAGCATGTTATGAGCTTTAATCCTCCTGTATTCTCGGGGTTGGGAACCCCATCTTAAGCTGAAGACTGGCTCTCCAGGGTGAAGAGAGTCATGACAGCAACGGAGACGGAGGAGTGGCAAATGACCACCATTGCTATGTTCCTTTTGGATGGTGAAGCGAGATTATGGTGGGAAGGTTTGGAGCTGCATCATTTGAGAGGTATTCGATGGAGAATGAATTTCTGAAGTTGGTTCAGGGTGAGAAGAGCGTGGATGAATATGTCCATGAGTTCACTCGTTTGAGTCGATATGCTAGCTCCACCATCGCGGATGAGGAGCGCAAATTGAATCGATTCTACGAAGGCTTGAGAGATGAGTTGAGATTACTACTCTCGGGTCCGATGATGCAGGGTTTCTTAACCTTGGTCAACACTGCCCGGTCCTTGGAGAAGGACATGAAGAATGTACAAGCAAAGAAAAGCTTGGGTGATAGGAAATTTGAATTCAAAGTGCCGACTACTTCAAAGTCCGGCTATCGGAGATTCTTTAAGAAGCATGGGACTTCGGGTCCAGCTCCTTCTGGTGCTTCTGGGGCGACTACGAGTCGGACCCCGGGTGCATGTTTTACTTGTGGAAAGACGGGGCACTTTGCCCGCGATTGTTGGATCGGACGTCCTAAGTCCGAGAGAAGGTCGGGAGCGACTTATGAAGAGAAGCGCAAGACGGTGGAGTCGACCGCATCCCACTATGCTCCGGCCCAACCAAGGGTCTATAATCTTGGCCAACAGGAGGCCATCAAATAGGCTGATGTGGTGACAGGTACGGTTTAATTTATAGCAAGTCAATTTCTTTAAATACTTGTTATGCACATGTTACCTTACCACTGCTTGTTTAGGATTTGTATTGATTTGTGAAAATCTGCCACGAGCACACTTCGATACGGTAGCTTCACACTCCTTCTTGTCCGAAGGATTTATATCACGCATTGGAGTCCCTTCTTCGATGGCAAAGGATAAGTTGGATGTGTTGTTGCCCAATGGGTGTTCGATGCGAGCGGATAGGATCTGCGATGTTAAGATTCGTATTGGGGATCAGGAGTTCGACCTACAGGCATCTTTACTTCTGTTGGTGGAGTTTGACGTTATATTTGGCATGGACTGGCTCTCGGAGCAGCAGGCCTATATTGACTGCGGTCGCAAGGAAGTCAAGCTGGGAGCAAGTCGTGAGACGACTTTTACGGGCTTAAAGGGATCGAGCAAGACGTTGATGTCTGCTCTTCAGGTGGTGAAGGCGGTTCGTGCCGGTGCAGAACTGTTCTTTACACTAGTGGCGGTTGCAAAGCCGAAGCCCGTGTTGGATTGTATTTCGGTGGTATCAGAATACCCTGATGTGTTCCCCGCAGATCTTCCGGGAGCCCCGCCTCAGCGGGAGATAGATTTCACGATTGAACTAGTGCCAGGCGCAAAGCCTGTGTCATGATCTCCTTATCCGCTAACGCATAAGGAAATGGCGGAGCTGAAAGTTCAACTGCAAGAATTGTTAGAGCAAGGGTATGTGCGCCCGAGTTCTTCGCCTTGGAGCGCACCGGTCCTCTTTGTTAAGAAGAAGGACGGAAGCTTGAGGCTATGTATTGATTATCGGGAGCTCAACAAGTTGACGAAGAAGAACAAGTACCCGATCCCCCGGATTGATGATCTTTTTGATCAGTTAGTCGGGTCGACGGTGTACTCGAAGTTGGATCTCAAGGATGGGTACTATCAGCTGCGAATAAGGGAGAGTGATATCCCAAAGACAGTGTTTAGTACGAGATACGGGCATTATGAGTTTACGGTCATGCTGTTTGGGCTGACTAATGCGCCGTCAGTGTTCATGGATTTGATGAATAGGACTTTCAGGGAGTACTTGGACCATTTCGTGATCGTCTTCATCGACGATATTTTGGTGTACTCGCAAAGTGAGGAAGATCACTACAAGCATCTTCATTTAGTTCTCGAGACTCTAAGGAGAAATCAGTTGTATGCCAAGTTCTCGAAGTGCGAGTTTTGGCTATCCTCAGTGGCATTCCTCGGTCATATAGTGAGTGGAGAGGGTATTGATGTGGATCCGACGAAGATCGTTGCGATACGGGAGTGGCCTGAGCTTGCTACGGTAGCGGAAGTCCGGAGTTTTCTGGGGCTTGCCGGCTATTATAGGCGCTTCGTAGAGAACTTCTCGCGGATAGCTTTACCTCTCACTACTTTGATGAGGAAGGAGCATAAGCTCGTTTGGACGCCGGAGTGTGCGCGAGCTTTTGAGGAGTTGAAGTGTCGGTTGACCACGGCGCCTGTGCTGAGTTCGCCATGTGGGACCGAAGGCTATGAGATTTATAGTGATGCTTCGGGCAGTGGTTTGGGTTGCGTGCTACTGCAACACGGAAGTGTAATAGCTTATGGCTCGAGACAGCTAAAAGTGCACGAGTGGAATTATCCGGTCCATGACTTGGAGTTAGTGGCCGTGATTTTTTCCTTGAAGCTGTGGAGACACTATTTGTACGGTGTGAGGATTGATATCTACACCGATCATAAGAGCCTGAAATATCTGATTGATCAGAAGGATCTAAATATGCGTCAGCGTAGATGGATGGAGTTCCTTGGGAACTATACATTCAAGATCCACTACGTGCCTGGTAAAGGGAATGCGGTTGCGGACGCGTTGAGTCGTCGATCCCCAGCTCAAGCTAATTGGCTATCGGTGCATGATGAGCGGTTGGTGCGGGAGTTGGAGGCGTTGGAGCCCAGGCATGTTGAGGTGATACAGGCAAGGACACGGGCGTGTCCTAGAACCCGTGCAGTGCTCGGGTTGTTTTCGAGGAAAAACGATGGGGGTACACGGTCGGCCACACGGCCGTGTCAGGTAGAACACGGGCGTGTCAGGTCGAACACGGGCGTGTTCGATACCCGTGTGTTGTTCCAAGCGAGCTGATTTTGACGGTGAATGAGGCACACGGCCCTGGAAAGGTGCATGTGCTAGGTCGTGTGCCATCCAGATTGGGCATTTCAGCCCCGAATCAAAGCCGTTCGTTTCTTTATTTTGTGATCCAACGGCTGGGTGTTGTTCCTGATGAGATATACCCGGGATTGGACTTAGAAACCCTCTCTTTTCATGAGTGGTTATCTTTCTAAAAGCTTAGAGAGAGAGGAGAGCCAAGGAAGGAAGAAGGAGCTAGATCTGGCCATTGGATGAGCTTCGAAGCTCCAAATCGCGAGCCGACTTCGGATCCACGGAGGCAAAGCTAGTGTGGTGCTTTTCATCCGCTTACGTTTCCATGGTGCGAAAGAAGAACTCAAGGGTAACGATTCTCTTCTTGAGCATGAGTAGCTCTACTTCTTTGCATAGGAAGCCCGCTCTCGCGAGTTTGCGGAGAGTTGGAGGCGTTCCTTCGGGTAGATATGTGAAGTCCCCGTTGTTTAGAGTCCGTAAGCGAGAACGGACATAGGCATGATGTGTGAAGCCTACCCGGACATGTTGGTCTGGATCGGTGATGTTGCATTGCATAATGCCGGAGAAGACTCCGTGCTATTGGTTCTTTTTCGGGTTTTCTACACGGTAGATTGCAACAGGGAGCCTTGGGGATTAACCCAAAGGTGCACCCGGAAAACTGGGCGGATGCATGATCTTGCCCACTTGGAGGCCTGAGAGCCAACTTGAACATAACCGGGTTATGTGAAATTGTGTGACAAAAACGGGACTCGGGAGAAGTTTGACCCACGCAAATGGCTTAAATTTTCATTGCGACGTGAGCACGGGTTAGATGGAACGGTACCCACTTCTATGTCGTTCGGGCTAAAGAGACCTAAAGTTACGTGGCACTTGCCGTTGGCATAGATGAGAGTCTTCGGCGGTCTATGGCTTAAACTGTCGTGACCCATGCCGGGAAGATAAATTGCTCATAGGTTTGGCCGTCAAAGTGGCGGTGGTGAGTCCGGAATGTCTATGGCTTTAATTGACGTAACATCAACCGATTCACCGAGAATGTGCCCTGAGAGCACGGGGCGTGTGGTCGTGCGAGCCAACGCCTGTGATGAAATGGTTATATATATATTGCTCGCTTATGCTAATGAAATGCAGGGAAGGAGCATCGCCGCCCCGAATTGGGGGCGGGATCGTTATAATTTGGTCAGCATTGCTGACCGTTGCCTTGTTTTGCCACCGTGCGGTGGTTTGTTTCTTGCAGGTGCTGCTGGACCAAGAGGTCAATAGCTGGCTAAAGCCCAAAATTCGAAGCTGGCCCTCGAAGGCCTAATTTGAGTGTTTACTGTTTTTATTCATGTATGACCAGCCTGCGTGCCGTGGTTTGTAAATCATGTAATATCAAGTGAACCATTTTGTAAGGCCTTAAGGCTTGAACTGGTGTATGTGTAACATTCTTATTTTGGTATTAGTGGGCATTCATGCTTTAGTGCTGGGTTCTTTATTGCAACTTTTATAAACTGCTTCCGCTAGAATGCTCTGTGTAGGATGTTATGATTAGTTGGATGGTTTCCATGAGTAACCACCCGGTCTGTCTGTAGTATATGGCGTTGGGCCCCGGCCGGACCTACTGCTATATGCTATGCGACGGATAGGGGGTGTTGTAATTTGGTATCAGACTACTGGTTTTGGTCGGGCTTAAGATGAATTCGTGGACGAATTCTTTTAAGGGGTGGTGAGCACATTGTGTGCGTCATCGTTATAACAGTAAAAGAACGCATGAATGTCCACTTAGGAATGAAAATACACGTGTTCAAGGAACCTGCGTGTTCCTATAATTACTGTTTGCAATTTTATTTGGTCGCTTAACGGTGTTTTGTACCACTATAGGTGACCAGAAGTGGTGTTGGGCCGTCGGAACGTCGAGTTTCTGAGGCTAGCAGTGCACCAGATGTTGCTCCTGCAACACCTCTGTCGGCTGAGAACATACGATTGGTGGCCGAAGCGATGTTGGCCCAGATAAATGCGCAGCCTGCAAGGCAAACGCAGCAGCCCGCTCCTGCGATTGAGCAGGAACCTCTTCAAGAGGCTGAGACGAGGAGAGTGGTGCAAGTGGTTGTGGAACCGGTGGTGCCAAGGAGGGCAACAGAGAGACAGCTTAAGCATGTTATGAGCTTTAATCCTCCTGTATTCTCGGGGTTGGGAACCCCATCTTAAGCTGAAGACTGGCTCTCCAGGGTGAAGAGAGTCATGACAGCAACAGAGACGGAGGAGTGGCAAATGACCACCATTGCTATGTTCCTTTTGGACGGTGAAGCGAGATTATGGTGGGAAGGTTTGGAGCTGCATCATTTGAGAGGTATTCGATGGAGAACGAATTTCTGAAGTTGGTTCAGGGTGAGAAGAGCGTGGATGAATATGTCCATGAGTTCACTCGTTTGAGTCGATATGCTAGCTCCACCATCGCGGATGAGGAGCGCAAATTGAATCGATTCTACGAAGGCTTGAGAGATGAGTTGAGATTACTACTCTCGGGTCCGATGACGCAGGGTTTCTTAACCTTGGTCAACACTGCCCGGTCCTTGGAGAAGGACATGAAGAATGTACAAGCAAAGAAAAGCTTGGGTGATAGGAAATTTGAATTCAAAGTGCCGACTACTTCAAAGTCCGGCTATCGGAGATTCTTTAAGAAGCATGGGACTTCGGGTCCAGCTCCTTCTGGTGCTTCTGGGGCGACTACGAGTCGGACCCCGGGTGCATGTTTTACTTGTGGAAAGACGGGGCACTTTGCCCGCGATTGTTGGATCGGACGTCCTAAGTCCGAGAGAAGGCCGGGAGCGACTTATGAAGAGAAGCGCAAGACGGTGGAGTCGACCGCATCCCACTATGCTCTGGCCCAACCAAGGGTCTATAATCTTGTCCAACAGGAGGCCATCAAACAGGCTGATGTGGTGACAGGTACGGTTTAATTTATAGCAAGTCAATTTCTTTAAATACTTGTTATGCACATGTTACCTTACCACTGCTTGTTTAGGATTTGTATTGATTTGTGAAAATCCGGCACGAGCACTCTTCGATACGGTAGCTTCACACTCCTTCTTGTCCGAAGGATTTATATCACGCATTGGAGTCCCTTCTTCGATGACAAAGGATAAGTTGGATGTGTTGTTGCCCAATGGGTGTTCGATGCGAGCGGATAGGATCTGCGATGTTAAGATTCGTATTGGGGATCAGGAGTTCGACCTACAGGCATTTTTACTTCTGTTGGTGGAGTTTGACGTTATATTTGGCATGGACTGGCTCTCGGAGCAGCATGCCTATATTGACTGCGGTCGCAAGGAAGTCAAGCTGGGAGCAAGTCGTGAGACGACTTTTACGGGCTTAAAGGGATCGAGCAAGACGTTGATGTCTGCTCTTCAGGTGGTGGAGGCGGTTCGTGCCGGTGCAGAACTGTTCTTTACACTAGTGGAGGTTGCAAAGCCAAAGCCCGTGTTGGATTGTATTTCGGTGGTATCAGAATACCCTGATGTGTTCCCCGCAGATCTTCCGGGAGCCCCGCCTCAGCGGGAGATAGATTTCACAATTGAACTAGTGCCAGGCGCAAAGCCTGTGTCATGATCTCCTTATCGGCTAACGCCTAAGGAAATGGCGGAGCTGAAAGTTCAACTGCAAGAATTGTTAGAGCAAGGGTATGTGCGCCCGAGTTCTTCGCCTTGGAGCGCACCGGTCCTCTTTGTTAAGAAGAAGGACGGAAGCTTGAGGCTATGTATTGATTATCGGGAGCTCAACAAGTTGACGGAGAAGAACAAGTACCCGATCCCCCGGATTGATGATCTTTTTGATCAGTTAGTCGGGTCGACGGTGTACTCGAAGTTGGATCTCAAGGATGGGTACTATCAGCTGCGAATAAGGGAGAGTGATATCCCAAAGACAGTGTTTAGTACGAGATACGGGCATTATGAGTTTACGGTCATGCCGTTTGGGCTGACTAATGCGCCGTCAGTGTTCATGGATTTGATGAATAGGACTTTCAGGGAGTACTTGGACCATTTCGTGATCGTCTTCATCGACGATATTTTGGTGTACTCGCAAAGTGAGGAAGATCACTACAAGCATCTTCATTTAGTTCTCGAGACTCTAAGGAGAAATCAGTTGTATGCCAAGTTCTCGAAGTGCGAGTTTTGGCTATCCTCAGTGGCATTCCTCGGTCATATAGTGAGTGGAGAGGGTATTGATGTGGATCCGACGAAGATCGTTGCGATACAGGAGTGGCCTGAGCTTGCTACGGTAGCGGAAGTCCGGAGTTTTCTGGGGCTTGCCGGCTATTATAGGCGCTTCGTAGAGAACTTCTCGCGGATAGCTTTACCTCTCACTACTTTGATGAGGAAGGAGCATAAGCTCGTTTGGACGCCGGAGTGCGCGCGAGCTTTTGAGGAGTTGAAGTGTCGGTTGACCACGGCGCCTGTGCTGAGTTCGCCATGTGGGACCGAAGGCTATGAGATTTATAGTGATGCTTCAGGCAGTGGTTTGGGTTGCGTGCTACTGCAACACGGAAGTGTAATAGCTTATGGCTCGAGACAGCTAAAAGTGCACGAGTGGAATTATCCGGTCCATGACATGGAGTTAGTGGCCGTGATTTTTTCCTTGAAGCTGTGGAGACACTATTTGTACGGTGTGAGGATTGATATCTACACCGATCATAAGAGCCTGAAATATCTGATTGATCAGAAGGATCTAAATATGCGGCAGCGTAGATGGATGGAGTTCCTGGGGGACTATACATTCAAGATCCACTACGTGCCTGTTAAAGGGAATGCGGTCGCGGACGCGTTGAGTCGTCGATCCCCAGCTCAAGCTAATTGGCTATCGGTGCATGATGAGCGGTTGGTGCGGGAGTTGGAGGCGTTGGAGATTGTTTGTGTGGATAGGCAATCAAGTGCTGAAGCAGTTCTGAATTAGACTGAAGTCCAATATGACCTAGCTGATCGGATTCGGCAGGCTTTGGATATGGATGTTCATATGAAGCAGTTCATGGTAGAGGCTCTGGATGTGTCAAATTCCCAATTCGTTGCGAAGGACGAATTGATTTGGAAAGACGGTCGTCTGTGCGTCCCAAGTGTGGGTAATTTACGGGTGGAATTGTTGTATGAGGCGCACCATACCAAGTACTCAATTCACCCGAGGAGCACGAAGATGTACCGCGATGTCAAGAAACTGTTTTGGTGGCCGGGTTTGAAGAAGGATGTGATGTTATACGTAGCGAAGTGCCAAACTTGCGCCTTGGTGAAGGCGGAATGCCAAAAGCCGGGAGGATTTCTTAAGTCCTTTCCTATTCCGGAGTAAAAATTTGACGACATCTCTATGGACTTTACGCATGGTTTGCCAAGGTCGCAAAAGGGGAACGACCCCATTTGGGTGGTCGTCGATCGGTTAACGAAGGTGTCGCATTTTATTCCGCATAGGAAGGATGATCCGGTGGAGAAGTTGGCAAAACTTTATGTGGATAACATTGTACGGCTTCATGGTGTGCCCCGCAGCATCGTGAGTGACCGAGATGGGCGGTTCACGTCCAATGATTGGAGGCTAGTGCAGCAAATGTTGGGAACAAAGTTGAAATTTAGCACAGCCTTCCATACGCAAACGGATGGGCAGACCGAGAGGGTCAATAGAACCATGGAAGACATGCTCCGCATGTGTGTCTTGGATTTTGGAAAGCAGTGGGAAGACCATCTTTATTTGGTAGAGTTCGCATACAACAACAACTACCAAGCGAGTATTCCAATGGCGTCCTTCGAGGCCCTATATGGTAGAAAATGTCGCACGCCGTTGTATTGGTTAGAAACAGGTGAGTCAAAGTTGTATAAGCGATTAGAAGTGGAGGATGCTACTTCTTTGGTAAGAACCATTCGGGAGAGGTTGCTTATCACTCAGGACCGGCAAGCGAAGTACTATAATGCCAAGCACAGGAACGAAGAGTTCGCTGTGGGCGACTATGTGTACTTAAAGATCAAGCCGTTCAAGGGTCTCTCGCAGGTGCGACGATTGAAAAAGCTAAGCCCGAGGTACCTTGGGCTGTTTGAGTTTCTGGAGCGAGTTGGTGAAGCAGTCTATCAGTTGAAGCTTTCAGTGAAGCTTAGTGGTTTACATGATGTATTCCATATTTCGGTGCTTCGGAAGGCAGTGCAAGAGCCTACACAAGTGATCGCGGTTGATCAAGTGCCGGTGGATAGTGGGCTGACGACAAAGTTCAAGCCCGTGCGGATTGAGGACTCGGAAGTTAAGCGGCTACGCAATAAAGAGATCAGAATGGTCAAGGTCTGGTGGGACAATTGCGGTCGTGAGGAGCTCTCTTGGGAACGAGAGCAGACTATGCTTGACGAGTATCCGGAGTTGTTCCGCTCTGGTACAAATTTTGGTTTTGTACATGTCTTTTTTTATATAATTTCGTGGACGAAATTCTTTTAAGAGGGGGAGAGTTGTAACGCCCCGAAACTCAAAAGAGCGACGGGGGACGTTTTGGGCCAATTTTGGGTTCTGGCTGCAGGCACACGGCCTGGGACACGGGCGTGTCCCAGGGCGTGTCAATCTTGTGTCGACACTCAGCCGGGAAGTCGACATTTTGATCTCGACATTGCGTCGAGACTGGGCACACGGCCTGCGACACGGGCGTGTCGCAGGGCGTGTCGACCCGTGTCGACACTTAGCCCGCGAAGTCGACACTCTGCCTTCGACGAAGTGTCGATACATGGCACACGGCCTATGACACGGGCGTGTCGTAGGGCGTGTCGACCCGTGTCGACACTCGTCCCGGGGAGTCGACATTTTGCTCGCCGATGTGTCGAGACAAGGCACACAGCCTAGGACACGGGCGTGTACAAGGCCGTGTCGTCAGGTCGACGATCTTCGCTCGACGAAGTGTCGAGTGTCGAGACTGTATACACGGCCTGGAGCACAGGCGTGTTGAGGTGACACGGGCAAGGACACGGGCGTGTCCTAGAACCCGTGTAGTGCTCGGGTTGTTTTCGGGGAAAAATGATGGGGGTACACGGCCGGCCACACGGACATGTCAGGTGGAACACGGGCATGTCAGGTCGAACACGGGTGTGTTCGATACCCGTGTGTTGTTACAGGCGAGCCGATTTTGATGGCGAATGAGGCATACGGCCCTGGACACGGGCGTGTGCCAGGCCGTGTGCGATCCAGATTGGGCATTTTAGTCCCGAATCAAAGCCGTTTGTTTCTTTATTTTGTGATCCAACGGCTGGGGGTTGTTCCTTATGAGATATACCCGGGATTGGACTTAGAAACCCTCACTTTTCATGAGTGGTTATCTTTCGAAAAGCTTAGAGAGAGAGGAGAGCCAAGGAAGGAAGAATGAGCTAGATCCGGCCATTGGAGGAGCTTCGAAGCTCCAAATCGCGAGCCGACTCCGGATCCAATGAGGCAAAGCTAGTACGGTGCTTTTCATCCGATTTCTTTTCCATGGCGCCAAAGAAGAATGCAAGGGTAACGATTCTCTTCTTTTGTATGAGTAGCTCTCCTTCTTTGCATAGGAAGCCCGCTCTCGCGAGTTTGCAGAGAGTTGGAGGCATTCCTTCGGGTAGATATGTGAAGTCCCCGTTGTTTAGAGTCCGTAAGCGATAACAGACATAGGCATGATGTGTGAAGCCTACCCAGATATGTTGGTCTGGATCGGTGATGTTGCATTGCATAATGCTGGAGAAGACTCCGTGCTATTGGTTGTTTTTCGGGTTTTCTACACGGTAGATTACAACAGGGAGCCTTGGGGATTAACCCAAAGGTGCACCCGGAAAACTGGGCGGATGCGTGATCTTGCCAACTTGGAGGCCTGAGAGCCAACTTGAACATAATCGGGTTATGTGAAATTGTGTGACGAAAACAGGACTCGGGGGAAGTTTCACCCGCGCAAATGGCTTAATTGTCGTTGCGATGTGAGCACGGGTTAGATGGAACCGTACCCACTTCTATGTCGTTCGGGCTAAAGAGACCTAAAGTTACGTGGCACTTGCCGTTGGCATAGATGAGAGTCTTCGGCGGTCTATGACTTAAACTGTCGTGACCCATGCCGGGAAGACAAATTGCTCATAGGTTTGGCCGTCAAAGTGGCGGTGGTGAGTCCGGAATGTCTATGGCTTTAATTGACGTGACATCGACCGGTTCACCGAGAATGTGCCCTGAGAGCACGGGGTGTGTGGCCGTGCGAGCCAACGCCTATGATGAAATGGTTATATATATATTGCTCGCTTATGCTAATTAAATGCAGGGAAGGAGCATCGCCGCCTCGAGTTGGGGGCGTGATCGTTATAATTTGGTCAGCATTGCTGACCGTTGTCTTGTTTTGCCACCGTGCGGTGGTTTGTTGCTTGCAGGTGCTGCTGGACCAATCGGGCTAAAGCCCAAAATGCAAAGCTGGCCCTCAAAGGCCTAATTGGAGTGTTTACTGTTTTTATTCATGTATGACCGGCCTGCGTGTCGTGGTTTGTAAATCATGTAATATCAAGTGAACCATTTTGTAAGGCCTTAAGGCTTGAACTGGTGTATGTGTAACATTCCTATTTTGGTATTAGTGGACATTCATGCTTTAGTGCTGGGTTCTTTATTGCAACTTTTATAAACAGCTTCCGCTAGAATGCTCTATGTAGGACGTTATGATTAGTTGGATGGCTTCCATGAGTAACCACCCAGTCTGTCTGTAGTATATGGCGTCGGGCCCCGACCGGACCTACTGCAATATGTTATGCGACGGATAGGGGGTATTACATGTAGCCATGTGGGGCCCACTAAGGGGCCAAAGTCAAAGTAGGTCAAACTAGCCTAAATAGGAATCCTAGCCACACCATGACCCCACCATATTGCCCTAACCCTAAAATAATCTAAGTGGACCCTAGGGCATGTCATTAGGTCAAACCTTTTACCCTAGTTGACCAAAGTCAATCATGGCCCTAATTTTGTCAAACCTATACCTATAGGCCCAATTAGCCCAAGTAGGGCACCACATTGACCCAACCCAAGTTGGGTCGTGCCATTAGACCCATGACCACCAAGTGGGGTTAGCCCACTCATCATGGTTGACCAAGTCAACTCAAGTCAACCTAGTCAACATAATTGACCTAAAGGAGAAAATGAGGGCTCAGCCCACTCCCCTTGGGCCAAGCCCACCAAACTTGGTCCATGGCTAGCCCAATTGGAGAAAGACCAGCCCTACCCCTCTGGTTTTGGAGAGAGGACACATGCAAAGGGGCATTTTGGAGAAATTACACAAAAGAGGAGAGAGAAGATAAGTTTAAAGAGGTGGAGGCCACTTGGCCTTGGCTCCATCAACCCAAAAGCTTGCTGGCCGGCCAGCCAAGGATTTCCAGAGAATTTGGCAGCATGGGGGCCACTTGGCACCAAGGGTGAAGCCTTCAAAGCCCCAAACCGAGGTCAGCTTGGTTGTATCTCCCTATACAGCCACTTCCAGCTCAAACCGACCACACCATCAGCTTCAGAGGGTGGAATCGAGTGGAGAACGAGTCCTGGAGCAAAGCTTTTGGTGGAGAATCAAGGATTTGAGCAGGAGATCGCCGGAGTATCTCAACTATGGCCAACCGCTACCAACCTCGCCACCGTGCCACAATTCTGGTCTGTTTCGTCTCCCATCTACTCGTACTAGCTTTCTAGATCTTTAGGGAGAGACATCGGGCTAAATTGAGCCCGATACCATGTGAGGAAATGGTAATTTTTCCGAGTTTTACTTCTTGCTCGGGTTCGCCGGAGGAGGCAACTCCGGCGGCCTCATCGCCGGGAATCGCTAGCCACCACCTCAGTGAAGGTGGTGGAAACATCCGCCGGCGGTGGTGTTGGCTCAACTGGTCGGAAATAGCTGGGCAAGGTGGCCCAGTGTAACGCCCCAAAAATTGTATTTGGGTTGGTCACGTAAAAAAGGGATTTTGGTGCCTGTATAAGGGTACACGGCCTAGGACACGGGCATGTCCAAGGCTATGTCTAGCTGGTGTTTCGGCTGTTTTCATCCCGAGAAGGACACGGTAGGAAACACAGGTTGTGAACACTTTTGACATGGGCATGTCAGGGGTGACACGGGCATGTTCAAACCCGTATCCATACCCGTGTTCAGTTGGGTCGTGTCGGTAGGCGTGGCGCTTATGGGTGACACGCCCCCGGTCACGGGCGTGTTGAGGACCCGACACGGGCGTGGCGAGTGAGACACGGGCGTGTCTGAGCCCGTGTGAGTCTCTATGTTCGACGATCGTTCCTGGATCGAGGCACACGGCCTACGACATGGCCGTGTGCCAAACCGTGTTTGGCCCAGGTTTTGGGATTTTTTAGCGGATCTGAGCCGTTCATTTTCTTTAAATAAGATCCAATAGCCCAGATGGTTTCCCTGCTCTATTAAGTTCAGAAATAGAGGATCAATCCCTCATTCTCTCTCTTAGCCTCTCTCTCAAGGAGTTAGAAAGTGGAGGAAGTAGGAGGAGTTTTCCGGCCGCCGGCGGAGCATCGGAGCACCGTTTTGAGATCTGAGAGCGGATCCGTGGAGGAAAGATCGTTGCGAAGATTTCCATCCGTGTAGTTTTCTATGGCGCCAAAGCGTACTATAAGGGTAACGATTCTCCACTTGAGCACGTGAAGCTCTTCCTTTCTACATAGGGAATCCCGCTCCCGCGAGTGTGCGGTGAGTGCGTGGTGTTCCATAGGGTTGATGTGAATAGTCCCCCCTTGTGTTGTATATAGATTCCGAAATCGAAGTACGGGCATAGGCATTGTGTGTGAAGCCTACCCGAAGATGTTGGTCTGGATCAGTGATGTTGCATTTGTTATGATTTGCCGGAGAAGACTCTGTGCTTAGGGTTTTCGGGTTTCTACGCGGTAGATTGCAACAGGGATCCTTGGAGGTTAGCTCCAAGGCGCACCCCGAAAACTGAGCGGAATTGTTGTTCTGCTAACTTGGCAGTCTGGGAACCGACCTTGAACATAACTGGGTTATGTGATTGTTTGGAAATGGCAGGATCCAAGAGAAGCTTGGCTCGTACGATCATCTTAAGGTGAACTACGCGGTTGTGAGCAACGGGCAAGTGGAATTGGACTTGGGCTATGTGGTTCGGTGCGAGAGACCCGAAAAGGGAACTAGCCGTTGGCATAGTCGAGAGCCTTTGACAGTGGTCAGGAAGGCTGAAATGCTCACGTGGTTGCCATCTTGGTGGTTGTGAAGATACTGAAGTGTCAGGATTCACCGTTAATGTTCCTTGAGTGCACAGGGTGTTTGGCAGTGCGAGCCTACACCTGTGGTGAAGTATGTTTTTACAATATTGTTTAGCTGGGCTAATGTTATGCAGGGAAGGAGCACCGCCGTCCCGAGAAAAGGATGGGGTCGTTATAATTTGGTCGGCTTTTGCTAACTGTTGCGTTGTTTGCCACCGTGCGGTGGAATGTTGCTTGCAGGTGCTGCGGAGCCGAGTGCAAGTTAGCTGGCTGGAGTCCATGTTGCTGTGCTGGCCCTTGAAGGCCGTAAAGAATAGTTGTTTTTATTTTATCATGTGTGGCCAACTTGCGAGCTGATGTATATAAGACACTATTTGTTAAGTGAATATTTGTAAGGCCATAAGGCCGTGTACCCTTTTAGTGTATTTGGGTTTCATTCCTGTTGTGTGGATGTGGACATTCATGATAATGGATTTAAGTTTTGAGTTCTTTCAACTATTTAAAAGCTTCTGCTAGAATGCTCTGTGTAGGACGAGTAGTCTTAATTAGATAGTTTGGATATTCTTATGTAACCCTTCCGACTGTCCGTGCTATATGGCATCGGGTTCCAGCTGGACCTTCTGTTATATGACATGTGACTGATGGGGGTGTTACAATTTGGTATCAGACTTCTAGTTACGGTCAGGCTTAAATGAATTCCTGGGCGAATTCTTTTACGAGGTGGTGAGCACATGTGTGCGTCATCGTTACAACATTAAAAATAACCCATGAATGTCCTCTTAGGAATGAAAAATACACGTGTTTGAGGAACCTGTGTGTTCCTATAATTGCTTTTTGCAATTCCGTTTGGTCACTTATTGGGGTTTTATACGACTATAAGTGACCGGGAGTGGCGCAAAGCCGGCAGAACATCTGGTTTCTGAGGATTATAGTGCACCCAGCGACGTACTTGAGACACCTCCATCGTTTGAAACCATAAGAAGGATTGTTGAAGTGGTGCTAGCTGTAACTAGTGCACAACAGGGAAGCAATGTGTAACCCTTTGTCCCTGAGATGACTTCAATGTTGGGTGGTGTGTTGGATCAAGTGACATTTAGAAGGCCATCAGGTCAGCCGTTGAATATATGCTTAGTGCAGGGTACGCACTCGGTTGATGAGTATTTGCAGGCGTTTCTTTTGATAAGCCGCTACCCATGCTTTGGATTGGAGAACGAGCAGTCTATAGTTGATAGATTCTATAATGGTCTGCATGACGAACTGCGAATTCTAATGCTAGGACCAAAATTATTGCGATTCCGAGCCTTGGTGGAGTCGGCTAGATCTTTGGAAGTAGATATTGGGAAAATTCACCAGATACCAGTGAGTGGGGTATCAAACTCTGCATGCTCTATGAGGGTTGCATCTCGCAGAACGCTGAAAAAGAGGGTTAGATCATCGAATGGCAAGGTTACTTACAACTGTCATACTTGTGGCAAGAAAGGGCACTTTGCTCGAGATTGTCATAATGGCGTACCGAAGATAAAGAAAGCTAAGAAAGTAGCAACCATTGGGAGGAAGGCAACTACATGTTTTAACTGTGCGAAGCCAGGAAATTTTGCCCAAAACTGTTGGCGTGGACGACGGAAGCCTGAGAAGAAATCTGGAGATATCTACGAGGAGAAGGGCAAGGGGTCGGAGGCAACCGCATCGCACTATGCCCCAACCTAGCCAAAAATGTACAACCTTAGCGAGCAGGAAGCCACAAAGCAGTTTGACGTGGTGACGGGTATGTATAGCAGGTTAGCTTTAAATATTTGTTTCCCTACGCATTTTAGCCTATGACTGATTGTGTTAGGCTTGTTTAGATTGTCGATTGTCTGGTGAGAGCACTGTTCGGTACGGAAGTTTCGCATCCTTTCTGTCCGAAGAGTTTCTATCGCGCATCGGAGTACTTCCTTCGATGACAAAGGTCAATTTTGATGGGATGCCGCCTACGGGTGCCCTTTGCGTGCGGATAGAGCTTGTGGAGTTAGGGTAAGGCATGGGAGTCACGTCGATGACTTGCAAGCGTCGCTATATCTGATAGTTGCCTGCGATGTGATCTTTGCTATGGGCTGGCTCTCGGAGCAGCAAGCATGAATTTATTGTGGTTGCAAGTAGGTCAGTTGGGAGCTAGTCGTGAGATGGAATTTGCGGGCGTGAAAGGGGTCGAGCAAGACGTTGACGTCTTCCCCTCAGGTGATCAAGGCAGTTCGGTTAGGGGCAGAGCGGTCTGTCACTCTATTACAGACTTCGACGCCTAAGCTAAGTCCTGTCAGTATCCCAGTTGTCTCCGAGTATCCTTGTGTGTTCCCTGATGATCTCCCAGGAGCTCCTCCTCAGCGGGAGATAGACTTTACTGTTGAGCTGGTACCGAGTGCCAAACCGGTGTCACGCTCCCCCTATCGGATAGCGCCGCGAGAGATGGCAGAGTTGAAGGTGCAACTGCAGGAGTTGTTAGAGCAAGGTTATGTACGTCCAAGTTCGTCGCCTTGGAGCGCACCGGTTCTCTTCGTCAAGAAGAAAGATGGGTGCTTGCGGCTTTGTATCGACTACCGGGAATTGAACAAGCTTACAGAAAAGAATAAGTATCCAATCCCGAGAATTGACGATCTATTTGATCAGTTGGTTGGGTCAACGGTATATTCGAAGTTGGATCTGAAGTCCGGTTACTACCAATTGAGGATAAGGGAGAGCGACATCCCAAAGACAACATTCAGTACGCGGTTTGGGCATTACGAGTTCACGGTCATGCCATTTTGTTTGACCAATGCGCCATCCTTGTTTATGGATCTGATGAACAGGACGTTCAGAGAGTACCTGGACCGTTTCGAGATAGTATTTATCGATGATATCCTGGTGTTGGAGACGTTGAGGAGAAACAAGTTTTATGCTAAGTTCTCCAAGTGTGACTTCTGGTTATCCTCGATAGTGTTCCTTGGTCATGTTGTTAGTGGAGAAGGGATAGCTGTGGATCCGGCGAAGCTAGTGGCGATACGGGAATGGCCTGCTTTGACTACAGTGGCAGAGGTCCGGAGTTTTCCCGGGATTGCTGGATACTACAGCTGCTTCATAGAGAACTTCTCGCGGATAGCACTACCACTCACGAATTTGACTAGGAAGAATCAGAAGTTTGTGTGGTCTTTGGAGTGCGAACAGGCTTGAGAAGAGTTGAAGAGGCGGTTGACCACAACGCCTATTTTATGTTCCCCAAGTGTAAACGAAGGGTTCAAAATCTATAGTAATGCTTCGGGCAGTGGTTTGGGCCGTGTTCTGTTACAGCATGGGAGTGTGATAACATACGGTTCACGACATTTGAAGGCTCACAAGAGAAATTATCCGGTCCATGACTTGGAGTTAGCGGCCGTGATATTTGCTTTAAAGCTATGGAGGCACTATCTGTACGGTGTGAAAGTCGATATATACACCGATCATAAAAGCTTGAAGTATCTGTTAGATCAAAAGGAACTGAACATGAGGCAGCGGAGGTGGATGGAGTTCCTAAGGGACTACACCTTCAAGATATATTACGTGCTAGGTAAAGGTAATGTAGTGGCGGATGCATTGAGTCGTAAGGTTCCTGCATAGGCCAACTGTATATCAGTACATGATGAGAGATTGGTTTGTGAGTTGGAGGCTTTGGAGATATCTTGCGTCGGCAAGCAGTCTAGTACTGAGGCAAAACTGTTTTGGACTGAGGTGCAGTGTGATCTAGCTGATACAATTTAGCGAGCTTTGATTCAGGATAACAGCATGAAGCAGATCTTGGATGAATCATTGGATGGGTCAAATTCCTAGTTTGCTGTTGAGGATGGATTGCTAAGGAAGGACGGTCGCCTATGCGTTCCTAGTACGGATAATATTCGGGAGGAGTTGATGTACGAGGTTCATCATACCAAGTACTCAATCCACCCGGGAAGCGCGAAGATGTATAGAGACATGAGGAACTTATTTTTTTTGGTGGCCAGGATTGAAGAAAGATGTAGCACTCTATGTGGCCAAGTTCCAAATTTGTGCCTTGGTGAAGGCGGAGTGCTAGAAGCCCGGAGGTTTCCTAAAGTCCTTGCCTGTCCCGAAATGGAAATTTGATGACATATCTATGGATTTTGTGCATGGTTTGTCGAAGTCGCAGAAAGGAAACGACGCCATCTGGGTGGTCGTAGATAGGTTGACAAAGGTGTCGCACTTCATTCCGATCAGGAAGGAAGATCCGGTGGAAAGGTTGGCCAAACTCTATGTGGAGAATATTGTACGGTTGCATGGTGTGCCCCGCAGTATTGTTAGTGATCGAGATGGATGATTCACGTCGAATGACTGGAGGTTGGTGCATAGTTTGTTGGGTACGAAGCTAAAGTTTAGCACAGCCTTTCATCCGCAGACGGATCGCCAAACCGAGAGGGTCAACCGGACGTTGGAGGACATGCTTCGCATGTGCGTCCTAGATTTTGGAGAGCAGTGGGAAGATCACATGTATATGTTGGAGTTTGCGTATAACAACAGCTTTCAGGCGAGTATTGGAATGGCGCCTTTCGAGGCCTTGCACGGGAGAAAGTGTCGCATGTCATTGTCTTTGTTGGAGAGGGGTGAGTTAAAGCTTAACAAACGTCAAGCGGTGGAAGATGCCACTTCAGTGATACAGACAATTCAGGAACGGTTGAAGATCGCTCAGGACAGACAGTCGAGTACTATAACGCCAAATATAGGAACGTGGAGTTCAGTGTTGGAGACTGGGTGTACTTGAAAATCAAACCGTTCAAGGGTGTCTCGCGGGTTCTACGCTTGAAGAAGCTGAGTCCGAGATACCTTGGACCATTTGAGATCCTGGCGCGTGTTGGCGAAGCAGCGTATAGATTGAAGCTGTCGGTGGAGGTTAGTGGGCTACACAATGTGTTCCACGTATCGGTGTTGCGTAAGGTGGTGCAAGAGCCTTCGCAGATAGTTGTGGTTGATCAAGTGCCAGTTGATTACGAGTTGACGACAAAGGTCAAGCCTATACGTATAGAAGACGTTGAAGTCAAGAGACTCCGCAACAAGGATATCCGAATGGTTAAAGTCCATTGGCATAATTGCGGACGTGAGGAGCATTCTCAGAGAGCAGGCTATATTGGAGGAATACCCCGAGTTATTCCACTCAGGTATCATTTAGATTTGTGTACATTTACTTAATTTCAGGACGAAATTTCTTAAGTGGGGGAGATTTGTAACGCCCCAAAAATTGTATTTGAGTTGGTCGCGTAAAAAAGGGATTTTAGTGCCCGTATAGGGGTACACGGTCTAGGACACGGGCTTGTCCAAGGCCATTTCTGGCTGGTGTTTTGGCCGTTTTCATCCCGAGAAGGACACAGTAGGAAACACGGGTTGTGAACACTTTTGACACGGGCGTGTCAGGGGTGACACGGGCGTGTTCATACCCGTGTCCATACCCCTGTTCAGTTGGGTCGTGTCGATTGGCGTGGCGGTTATGGGTGACACGCCCCCGATCACGGGCGTGTCAAGGACCCGACATGGGCATGCCGAGTGAGACACGGGCATGTCTGAGCCCGTGTGAGTCTCTGTGTTCGACGATCGTGCCCGGATGAAGACATATGGCCTTGGACACGGCCGTGTGCCAAGCCATGTTTGTCCCAGGTTTGGAGATTTTTGAGCGGATCTGAGCCGTTCGTTTTCTTTAAATAAGATCCAACAGCCTAGATGGTTTCCCTGCTCTGTTAAGTTCGAAAATATAGGATCAATCCCTGATTTTGTCTCTTAGGCTCTCTCTCAAGGAGTTAGAAAGAGGAGGAAGGAGGAGTTTTTCGATCGCCGGTGGAGAATCGGGGCACCGTTTTGAGACGTGAGAGCGGATCCAAGGAGGAAAGATCATTGCGAAGATTTCCATCCGTGTAGTCTTCTATGGCGCCAAAGCGCACTACAAGGGTATCGATTCTCCACTTGAGCATGTGAAGCTCTTCCTTTCTGCATAGGGAATCCCTCTCCCATGAGTGTGCGGTGAGTGCGTGGTGTTCCATGGGGTTGATGTGAATAGTCCCCCCTTGAGTTGCATATAGAGTCTGGAATCGAAGTACGGGCATAGACATTGTGTGTGAAGCATACCCGGACAAGTTGGTCTGAATCTGTGATGTTGCATTTATTATGATTTGTCGGAGAAGACTCCTTGCTTTGGGTTTTCGGCTTTCTACACGGTAGATTGCAACAAGGATCCTTGGAGGTTAGCTCCAAGGCACACCCGGAAAATTGAGCGGAATCGTTGTTCTGCTAACTTGGCGGTCTGGGAACCGGCCTTGAACATAACTAGGTTATGTGATTGTTTGGAAATGGCAAGATCTGAGAGAAGCTTTGCTCGTGCGCACATCTTAAGGTGAACTACGCGGTTGTGAGCAACGGGCAAGTGGAATTTGACCTGGGCTATGTGGTTTGGTGCGAGAGACCCGAAAAGGGGACTGGCCGTTGGCATAGTCGTGGGCCTTTGATAGTGGTCAGGAAGGCTGAAATGCTCACGTGGTTGCCATCTTGGTGGTGGTGGTGAAGACGCTGAAGTGTCAGGATTCACCGTTAAAGTGCCCTGAGTGCACGGGATGTTTGGCCGTGCGAGCCTACAACTGTGGAGAAGTATGTTCTTATAATATTGTTTAGCTGGGCTAATGTTATGCAGGGAAGGAGCACCGCCATCCCGAGAAAGGGACGGGGTCGTTATAATTTGGTCGGCTTTTACTGACCGTTGTATTGTTTTCCACCGTGCGGTGGAATGTTGCTTGCAGGTGCTGCGGAGCCGAGTGCAAGTTAGTGTGCTGGAGTCCATGTTGCTGTGCTGGCCCTTGAAGGTCGTAATTAATAGTTGTTTTTATTTTGTCATGTGTGGCCGGCCTGCGAGCCGATGTGTGTAAGACACTATTTTTTAAGTGAATATTTGTATGGTCATAAGGCCGTGTACCCTTTTAGTGTATTTGGGTTTCATTCCTATTGTGTGGATGTGGACATTCATGATTATGGATTTAAGTTTTGGGTTCTTTCAACTATTTAAAAGCTTCCGCTAGAATGCTCTGTTTAGGACGAGTAGTCGTAATTAGATAGTTTGGATATTTTTATGTAACCCTTCTGACTGTCCGTGGTATATGGCGTCGGGTTCCAGCTCGACCTTTTGTTATATGTCATGTGACGAATGGGGGTGTTACAATTTGGTATCAGACTTCTGGTTACAGTCAGGCTTAAATGAATTCGTGGGCGAATTCTTTTAATAGGTGGTGAGCACATGTGTGCGTCATCATTATAACATTAAAACGAACCCATGAATGTCCACTTAGGAATGAAAAATACACGTGTTTAAGGAACCTGCGTGTTCCTATAATTGCTTTTTGCAATTCTGTTTGGTCACTTATTGGTGTTTTGTATGACTATAGGTGACCGAGAGTGGCGCAGAGCCGACAGAACATCTGGTTTCTGAGGATTATAGTGCAGCCAGCGACGTGCTTGAAACCCCTCCGTCATTTGAAACCATAAGAAGGATTGTTGAAGTGGTGCTCGCTGTAACTAGTACACAAAAGGGAAGCAATGTGCAACCCTTTGTCCCTAAGATGACTTCAATGCTGGGTGGTGTGTTGGATCAAGTGAAATTTAGAAGGCCATCAGGTCAGCCGTTGAACATGTGCTTAGTGTAGGATAAGCACTCGGTTGATGAGCATTTGCAGGCATTTCTTTTGGTAAGCCGCTACCCATGCTTTGGAATGGAGAACGAGCTGTCTATAGTTGATAGATTCTATATTGGTCTCCGTGACGAACTACGAATTCTACTGCTAGGACCAAAATTATTGGGATTCCGAGCCTTGGTGGAGTCGGTTAGATCTTTGTAAGTACATATGGGGAAAATTCACCAGATACCAGTGAGTAGGGTATCGAACTCTGCAATCCCTATAAGGGCTGCATCTTGCAGAACGCTGTAAAAGAGGGTTAGATCATCGACTGGCAAGGTTACTTACAACTGTCATACTTGTGGCAAGAAATGACACTTTGCTCGAGATTGTCGTAATGGCGCACAGAAGATAAAGAAAGCTAAGACAGCAGCAACCATTGGGAGCAAGGCAACTACATGTGATGCGCCCCCGAACAGACTCTTACTGTGGTTGGTTCGGTGAGTCGATCGCCGCGGGCGTGCTACAGGAGGCAAGTGCACCTATCGCAAGTAGTACTCGATATTCGGGGGAATACTGAGGTCATATTGTTCTCGGGGTCGTGTTGACTATTCTTACTCCTCCGGGAGGACTATTATTTTACTGAAAGAAAGGTGGAGATTCGAATTAAGTAAAAACGGAAAAAGTAAAAGAGCGAAAAAAAGATTTAGAGAAATTCGATGAAGGGTTGACGCTCGGCATCAAATCAGATTAAGACTAAAATAATTTTTAATAATTATAGGACTTAGTTTTCAAATTAATAAAAGGCAACCTGGCCGTGTAGGTTCCACAAATGTGAGCTCACCTAGCTATAGGGATATCGCTCACCTGAATGTTAAGACTATTCGACCGAACGTTAGTCCGATGAAGGATTCCTCTTAATGCCCGCTTTACGCTAAGAACACCGCTATTGGGTAGGGATCCCAATCCGGAATAATTACGCTTGTCCTCTCTCGAGGGTATGCACGCAACTCTCTTTACCCCGGGGTGATCTGTCCATACGCACGGCCTCTCGGCTAGCTAGCATATGGATAACGGAAATAGGTCCCACACATCAATTTGTGGTCCTACGCGTCGTTAACCCGGGGTAAACCTTAAGTGCTTAAATTAAAGTGAAAATAAAGTGATTTAATTATTTCAAATCATTTTAAATGTCCCAATGCTCTTCGATGCTGAGGCTAATAGCGATTAGCCACACATCGGTATGGGGATGGCTTTATAATTTAATGAGGCGCGTGTTCGAAATTAAACGCTAAATGATTATAAGAAGAGGACATAAAAATAACAAACATTTAGAAAGCTAAAAGCTTAGATAAAACAAGAACTCACGCACACTCCAAATTATAAATAAAATAGAAACTATGTTACAAAAAAAGGAAAATTACAAGTCCTACTCAAACGAGTAGGCGGGAAATAAAGGGGACGCCATTTAACTCTTAACGAGTAGGCGGAAATAAATACAATTACAAGTCCTAATAAAATAATTACAGAAAAGTAAAAGACCAGCCATTTAACTCAAATGGGCAGGCGGTAAACAAACTCCGGCCATTTAACTCATAGCGAGTAGGCGGAAATAAACGTTAACACACACACTCTACATAATTGAAAGAAAGCAATAAAATAAAGCATGAAAATAAAGCATGAAATTTATCACCTACACTCACACACTCTTCATAAATTAAAGAAAGCATAAAGATTATTCTCATACACTCTCACACACATTTGAAAACAAAATGAAAGTAACCTAAAAATTAAAACTACTACTTTTCTATACTTAGGTTTTACCAAAAACAAATAAAAAGAACAAAATAAAATTTTAAGAGAACAAAAGTTTTTTCAAAACAAATCAAAAACCAAAGTTCCTGGAAAATTAAAATAACAAGATTTTCATTCTTATATTTTCATAAAAGTGATAAAAAAGTGAAAAAGAATATGAAAAGAACAAAAAAAGGTTTTACAATCCTACAAAAAAAGCTAAGTAAAAAAAATCAAAATCACTTTCAATACTCTTTTATAAACACATAAGAATGAAAGCATAAGGCTCTTAAGTAAAAGACATGATGAAAAAAAAGGAAAACTTATCATACTACATTTGATTTGGAAATGAAATTTACTACAAAACCTACCATGAAGACAAGTTAAAAACATGAATAATAAACATGTTACACTCATACACACACACACACTTTTCATAAAGAGAAAAAACAAAGGAAATACTAAGGATAAAATGAGAAGAAAAGTGGGCACATGAGTTCATTCCAAATCCATTTAAGAAGAGGAAAACTAACATTTTTATTGATTAAAGAAGACTATTACAAAGCTATTACAAGGCTAAAGCTAAAGCAAAAACAAACATGAAAGAAAAGGGGGGAGAAATCTCCTTATATAGCAAGGGAATCCACGGATGCACCTCACAAAACACACTAAAGTGGCTCAAAAATGTGAACCCTTGGTCATTACAGAAGTGGGGAATTTATAGGAAAAAAAGCTAAGTACATGCCCTCCGACACGGGCATGTCGGTGGGCGTGTCACCATTGTTTGTGAAGGCGGCCGGCAATTTGACGGCATAGTTGACTTCGGGCTGGACACATGTCGGTCATGCCGAGGTCACGCCCCAGGTCATGGGCGTGACGGTGGGCGTGTCGACGAGGTATAACTGGGCGCGGGTTGCGCCGAAAGTCGCCTCGCGGGTCTTGTCGAGCCAGGTGGAATGGTCACGCCCTAGGTCACGGCGTGACGCTGGGCGTGTCGGTTGGTATCGACACTCGACAATCGTCGAGCGGAAAGTGTCGAGTTGAAATCGTCGAGCTGAGTTTGAGTCACGTCGTAGGTCACAGGCGTGACTCTGGGCGTTTCGCATGTTCGACGATCGTTGAACTGAAATCATCGAGTGGTATGGACATGTGCTTGTTTTTGACGTGTCACGCCCCTAGTCACGGGTGTGACATGGCAATTTTTTTTGTAGATTTCAATTTTTTCCTGAAAAATAAAATAAAACAAGTTAGTAAAATATTTACAAAAATAGGAGTATTTAATTGAAGAAAAACAAGTAAAAATGACAAAAATAAATGAAAACGACTAAATTAATGTACACAAAAATACGTATATTTCTAATTCATCAAATACCCCCATACTTAAGCTTTTGCTATTCCAGAGCAAAAGTTTGAGGTGAACTTATAAGGAATAGGAAAAAACTCTAAGTTTAGCTACTGCCTAATCAATTATAAGAGAGATCTAAATAAATATACGGGGAGTAAGAGTTAAGTCCTAAAATTATGTAGATGTTTTAAATAGTGCAAAAGTTTTTGCCAAAAGACTTTTTGATGTAATCAAATAGTAGGCAATATTTGTAATGGTTAGATTACCGAAAATAGTTTGGAATTATATGAACTCTAGCTTATAGGAGTGTTACTGGAAACAATACAATTTACTAATTATGCTCTCAAATAGATTTTTGAATTAATTTTAGAATCGTGTAATTGGCTATAAGGGGGTAGTGGGTTTATGAAGTGGGTTTTGATTTTGAGGTGAGGTAATTTTTTCTCGAACCTCCTTTTTTTTTCTTTTGGATTATTAGGAAAATGAAATCTTATTTTCCTAATATGATTTTTGTTTTTCAACTTCATAAGAATAAAATTAACCCAATGTATATGTGTAGGAGTAATGAATTTTATCCTCTTACTCCATAACATATAATCTTTTAAAATTATTGGCTGCCTATGTTTACGGAACAAAATCTTATTCCCATTGACATAGGATTTTTTAAGGATAAAAATTTTATCAGGCCAAGTAGGTCATGATAAGTAAGAGGAGAAAAGAAAAGTAGATTTTTAATCCTAAAAATGTTTGAGAGCAACCTTAATAAATTGTACATTCCAATTTTTCAGAAAGCTAAAAGTAAGTATAATTCAATTCTATAGTCGTTATTTCCTAACATAATACACGTGCTCCTATCAATGAAAAATTAGAAGTAGTGCCTAAAACTAGTTCGCTATTTTTAACAAAGCATAATGAATTCTTTAAAACTTAACCCCGGCTATTTAAATTTTTCAATCAATAATTAACAAACGGGTAGTGAACAAAGAATTAATCAAATTCATATATAAATAAACTCAAAATAGAATTTTTAGATAGCAGAAAAGTTAAGAATGAAATATTTGATTTATTTGTTTCAAAACATTTTTTTTATTTTTATAGTTTTTATCATCATTTTTTTGTGTTTTTCATTTAATATCTTTTTTTGTATTTTTGTTTTGTTTTACTCAATTTTTTTTTGAATTATTATTTTTTTTGAACTATTATCTTTTTTTTTATTTTTTTTTTAAGTTTATGTCATTAATATATACATAAAATGTTTTTTTTTATTATTTTTAAAGAAAAATTTCATTCTATGTACAAAAAATGGGAGAAAAAGAGAGGTTTTTACAAGAATGAGGAAGGGGGAGAGAGAAAAGAGTATTTACAAAAAGAATATTTACAAAAAGAAAAAATATATTTACAAAATGAAACTAAATATTTTTGGGATTTTAGTTTTATAATTTTTTAGAATTTTTTTTGGTTTTGTTTTTTTAATAAAAAGAAAGGAAAAGAAAAAAATTTGGATTTTTCATTTTAAAGTTTTTTGTTTGTTTTTTTGTTATATATATATTTTTTTGGTTTTTGAAATGCAGAAAATAGAAGTGCAGAAAGTAAAGCACGAAAATACCCTCATACTTAAGTCCAACATTGTCTCCAATGTTGTAACGTAAGTATGCAGAACAAAAGGAAAGACAATATATACAAAGAAAATAAAGAGAGGGGGGGTAGAAGCTTCACTGAAACGCGTATGGGGAGGCCGATCAGAAACCATGCATTTATTAGAAAAAGCAGCAAAGATAATAAGGAAAGATCGACAAAGATAAGCGAGGGGTGTCTCCCAGGAGCGCTTTGTTTATAGTCGTGTAACTTGACTATTTTGTCGCATTTATAATGGGGAGGAAAGTTATGGTTTCGTTAATACAGATCACTGGATCGCCTGCAATATAAGACTTTAACCGATGACCGTTTACTTTAAACGAACCTTTTTCCGGGTGGGAGACGAGTACGGTCCCATATGGAAAAACTTCTTCAACTAGGAAGGGACCAGACCATCTAGATTTTAGTTTACCCGGAAAAAGCCTAAGACGTGAATTGTAAAGAAGGACAAGATCGCCCAGAGAAAATAATTTTTGGGACTTGATTTTTCGATCGTGATATAACTTAGAACGCTCTTTATAGAACTTATTGCTCTCGTAAGCGTTTGCACGCCATTCATCGAGCTCGTTTAGTTACAGTTTTCTATTCTGAGCGGCTAAGTTGGAGTCGAGGTTTAAGAGTTTTAAAGCTCAAAGAGGGCGATGCTTTAATTTTACGGGTAAATGGCATGCTTTGCCATAGACTAACCAGAACGGCGTACAACCAATTGCGGTTTTGTATGCCGTCTGATACGCCCACAACGCATTGTCGAGTTTAACAGACCAATCTTTCTTATTTAGTGAAAGGATTTTTTCTAAAATTCGTCTAATCTCTCGATTTACTACCTCAACTTGGCCACTTGTTTGCGGGTGGTAGGGGTGGCAAGCTTGTGCGTGACTCCGTATTTAGCTAACGTCTTAGCCATAAGAGCGTTATAGAAAAGCATTCCCCTCTCACTAACAATTGCGCGAGGCGTGCCGAAGCGAGAAAATAGTCTTCTAAGAAATGTAACGATGACTCGCGCATCGTTGGTGGGGAGAGCTTGTGCTTCCGCCCACCTCGATACGTAGTCGACCGCCACTAAAATATACATATTTTTGAAAGATGGAGGGAGGGGGCCAACACAATCTATGCCCCACAAATCGAAGACTTCGCACTCTAAAAACATGTTTTGGGGCATCTCATCGCAACGAGAGATGTTACCCGACCGCTGACAGCTATCGCATACGCGCACAAAAGTATGCGCGTCTTTGAAGAGAGTGGGCCAAAAGTAGCCCGCCTCTAGTGCCTTCCTAGCAGTCCGGTTGGCTTGATAATGCCCACCGGCTGGACCCTCGTGGCAGTGCTTAAGAATTTGCAAGCACTCCACACCCACAACGCATCTTCGGACCACTTGGTCCGCGCAGATACGAAAAAGAAATTAGTCCTCCTAAAAGAAATTTTTCAAGTCAGAAAAGAATTTCTTCTTTTGATGACTTGAAAACTCTTTTGGAAGCACACGCGCTACTAAGTAATTTTCAAAATCTGCGAACCAAGGCAAAGATGACGAAGAATTATGAATGGCTAGGAGGCGTTCCTTGGGGAATCTGTCATTTATTTCAGATTCGACGAGCGCTTCCGTACCCGGATTTTCTAAACGGGGGCGGTGGTCTGCCGCTAGATTTTCCGCTCCCCGCTTATCTCGGATCTCCAAATCAAACTCTTGTAGGAGGAGAATCCAACAAAGAAGGCGGGGCTTCACATCATTTTTAGCTAATAAATATTTAAGCGCGGAGTGATTAGTAAATACAATAACTTTAGAAAGCGTTATATACGAGCAAAACTTATCAAAAGCGAAGACGACGGCTAAGAGTTCCTTTTCCGTTGTCGTGTAATTTATTTGTGCGGAAGTGAGCATCTTGCTAGCGTAATAAATAGGATGAAAATGTTTTTCTATGCATTGGCCAAGAAAGGCACCTAAGACAATATCACTAGCGTCGCACATAATTTCGAACGGAAGGGACCAATTAGGGGCCACTAAAATTGGTGAAGTGATAAGATTTAGTTTTATTAAATTAAAGGCAGACTCGCATTCGCTACTAAAGATGCAATGTGATTCCTTTTCCAAGAGGTGAGTAAGCGGCTTTGTTATTTTTGAAAAATCTTGAATAAAGCGTCGGTAAAAGCCCGCACGGCCTAAGAAACTCCTAATAGATTTTACATTTGTTGGTTGCGGAAGTTTTTCTATGATTTCTATCTTGGCCTTATCCACCTCTATCCCCTTAGACAAAATCATATGGCCGAGGACCAAACCTCCTCGAACCATAAAGTTGCATTTTTCCCAATTTAATACAAGGCTTGTGTCCTCGCACCGTTGAAGGACACGATCTAAATTGTGAAGGCACTCGGGCAAAGAGCGTCCGAAAATAGAAAAGTCATCCATAAAGACTTCCATAATGTCTTCTACTAGCTCGCCAAAGATCGCTAGCATACATCTTTAGAATGTAGCCGGCGCATTGCAGAGTCCAAATGGCATTCTTCGATATGCGAAGGTGCCAAACGGGCAAGTAAAAGTTGTCTTCTCTTGATCATCGGGGCAAATGGGGATTTGGAAAAACCCCGATAAACCATCAAGAAAATAATAATAAGGATGACCGGATAAACGCTGTAAAATCTGGTCCAAAAAAGATAGAGGGAAATGATCCTTGCGGGTGGCATCATTAAGTTTTCTATAATCGATGCACACTCGCCAACCCGTAACAGTACGAGTTGGGACGAGCTCGTTATGCTCATTCGCCACTACGGTTAGACCGCCCTTCTTGGGCACGACATGCACGGGACTAACCCATGCACTGTCCGAGATAGGGTAGATAATCCCCGCATCTAATAACTTAATAATTTTGGCTTTAACGACGTCTTTCATGTTTGGGTTAAGACAACGCTGCGGCTGAATCATTTTGTGGTAATTATCGTTAAGAAAGATCTTATGGGTGCAAAAGGAGGGGCTAAGCCCCTTTAAGTCAGAGATTTACCACGCAATTGCGTGGCGATGTTTAAATAAAACTTCCAATAAATCGGAAGTCTCCGAATCACTCAAGTCCGAAGAAATAATAACGGGAAGTGTATCACCTTTTCCCAAAAATGTGTATTTGAGTGATGCAGGTAAGGGTTTGAGGTCTAGGATGGGCGGTTCTTCTAGGGAGGTTTTAATGCCTATGTCTTTCTTACCAATTGGTTCAAAAGGCAAGTCTAAAGAGGTATCCTCATTGCATTTAAAATTTTTGAGCGCTTAAATATCGTCATTTAAAAATACGGACTCGAAAATGGTCGAAGAACGATCTCCAAAAAAGGTATCTAAAGAATAGCAGAAATCGTCGCTCGATGACAAATTGTCCAACGAGGGATTAATAGAGAAAGTAGCTTGATCATCTCCTACTCGGAGGAGAAGACTACCATTACTAACATCTATTAGTGCGCGGGAGGTGGCGAGAAAAGGGCGACCGAGTATTATTGGTACCTCGGCGTCCTCCTCGATGTCTAAGATGACGAAGTCTACCGGGAAGGTAAACTTGTCTACTCGGACAAGGACGTCCTCCACAACCCCGATAGGGAACTTAACCGAGCGATCCGCTAATTAGATGCGCATATTCGTAGGACTAGGAGTACCTAAACCTAAACGCGAAAAGAGCGAGAACGACATCAGATTGCTGCTAGCCCCTAAATCAGCTAAGGCGTACTTTACTAATATATCGCCAAAAAGGCACGGGATGGAAAACCGTCCCGGGTCGTTTTGTTTTGTGGGCAATTTATTAGTAAGGGCCGTTGAGCAGACAGCGTTGAGAGATATATGTGAAATATCCTCTAATTTACGTTTATTAGAAAGTAATTCTTTTAAAAACTTCGCATATTTGGGCATTTGCGAGATATCCTCGCAAAAAGGAACATTAATGTTAACTCGCGACCTTCATATCCGATCAGACGGTGAACAGCGACAGTTAGCCATGTTAGACCGCCAACCCTCTCAGAACATTCCTCCTACCAGCGAAGACGCTCTTTGGGAAGCCCTCTTGCTGACACGTCGGGAAACTTCCCAGCAGATAGCAGCGATCAATGACACTCTAGCCACTATAATTCAGCGACTAGACTCTCAACCTATAGTATCACCAGTTGCTACAGTCAACCCGGAAGTGGGGAATTCACATTTTAATATGCCAACTCTTCTACCAGTTGGCCCTTATGCTTATCTGGCAAGTTATCCATCCAGCCAGGCCACAGTCATTGTACAGTTTCCAGTTACCGAGTGAAAAGAAAGTGACTGCAAACTCAGCACTCAAACAATCGTGTACGCCTTCAATCACCCAATGAAGTCACCTGAACTTCTCACTGGGAGGAAGAGAGGCCCAGAGGTTTTGCTCCCTACCGAACAACCTCCAAACTCTCCCCCAAATTGTCTTCAATCGCAAGCAAAGAAAAATGGTTGTTTTTGAAGTTGTCAACGTCTCTTCCAACGCAAAGGATCTAAAGTTGATAATATATTGGGTGGGGCAAGTCACACCATCAAGAGCAAAACAAGCAGTATGGGACCTCAGCCTGCTGATCGGAAGGGCAAAAACTCTGACCAATACTATGAGTATCACAGAGAAAAGGGTCATGCAACAGTGGATTGCAGAAGTTTTCGGCGATTAGTGCAAGAAATGCTGAAGGAGGGTAAAATTCAACATCAGCTCCAGAAGGGAGACCCATCGCATTTATGAGTCCTCAAAGCTCCTCTCACCCATTATCGGTTACCCTTACTCTACTCTTCATGTTTTTTGAACATTTTCATTTTACAAAACACTTCTCAGTGTTCATTCTTGCTTTTCAACAAAACTTTTATCTGGGATCTTATACTGACACAGTTCCCCTCTTGTGATGCTCCTTCCTCTATTTTTCTCTTTGTCAAAGAGATCACTACACTGTTGAGATATCGCCAAGTCTGAAACGCTCCCTCCATGGATTGTTCTCTAGCACAACCGCGACGACCACATATGGCGGGAGTATACCCATATGTGCAGTGGGAGCCGTTCAATCACGATGTAGGGCTTCAGATTTCGGATCCTAGCCGGCATCTGACACAGAGTGTGTGCTAGGGGAGCCCCATGTGTTAGCTCTGCTGTGCTTCGCAAAGGATACATTACAGTTATGATGATCTTTGCTTGACAAGCAATGGCGATCAAGCGTAGCCTGGTCTCTTCGATCATCACATGACTGTGATGACCGAACACTCTATGGTACTCTCGATCCATGCCTTCTCAAGTTCCCACAACTCCACTAATCAATCCCTAGACAAGCAATAGGACACTTGGCACAACTAGTCTCATTGATCAGTGATGATTGTACATGAGGCAAGAGAGCAGTGCATCTGTCGCTTCCTTCTTAGGATTTTTTGCGCATGTCTCCCTTTTGTGCTCTATCAAGGGAGTATAGATAGTGCTCCTTTTTTGTCAATTGCCATATTTCACAGGTGAACAGGTTAATCTGACCTACCAAAAAGATGTCCAGCATTCCCTTTGCTTATGCTCATCTTATATACATTGCTTGCTCAAAGCTCCATCAGATGATGACTTACAAGTTGTCTACTTATACAAGCTCTATTACTCTCATCTTCTATTCACTGCCTGCTTAAGCACTATCAAATGAAGATTCACAGGGCTTTTCTCTCCTCTCACCAAATGCTAATGGCATCAAACATTGATCAAAGAATCTTACTCTCCTCAATCATTAGGCCATACTATTGCAATCTAGTTAATATTGGTAGAATTCGTCAAGTTACTTCTCTGCTAATCTGATCATGTTTATCTAGCCATATCAACAGTTAGTGCTCGAGTTATTGATCTGTGTTTCATCATAAAGATTTCATCAGGCATTTTCCTTGCTATTTGGTCATATCGGCCTTATCTCATCAACAATTAACACTTGCAAGCCTCATCCAGGTACTTGCAGTTTAGTTCATTATGATGTGCATGCTGCTCACTCTTTTCTCTTTGCAGTGATCAACAGATACTTGCAAGCCTTCTCCCAGGTACTTGCAAGCTCTTTTCATATATATTGTTTGCTTCTAACTCTTCTTCTTGCAGAGATTAGAAAAAACTTGCAAGTCATATCCAGGTACTTGCAAGATCATTTCACATGTATTGTCTGCTTCTAACTCTTCTCTTTGTAGAGATCAATAGACACCTGCAATCCTCATCCAGGTACTTGCAGTTTAATTCATTATTCTATGTCTATTGCTCACTCTTTTCTTAGCAGTGGTTAGCAGACACCTACAAGTCATATCCAGGTACTTTCAGCTTATTTTTTGTACGTAATACATGCTCCTAACCTTCTTGCAGAGATCAGCAGACCCTTGCAAGCCCTTTCACAGGTACTTGCAAGTTACTTTCAAATACTGCGCATACCTTTAACTCTTCTTTTGTAGAAACCAGCAAAGACTTGCAAGTCCCTTCCAGGTACTTGCAACTCATTTTTCCTTCTCGTATACTCTTCATCCTTCCTTTTTTGCAGAGGATAACAGGTGCTTGCAAGCCTCCATTAGGTACTTTCAAGTAATTATGTTTCTATGTTTTCCTCTCACTTTCATTTTGCAGAACTTAGTAGAAGACACACCTTCTTCGTTTTGCAAAGGTAAACTCCGGTACACACTCGATGTACCACCCATACATGAATTCCCTAACTTTCCTCTTGCAGGATAATAGACAGGCAGCACCAAACTCCTAAGGAGAGGCTTCAGGTTCTATCTCTCCTTGCCCCTTCTCTTTCCTTTGGGGTGGATCACGATTTTCGTGGGTCTCCAACTTTTTCAAAGTTCTATTCGGAACTTAAATAAGTGTGGGGATTATGTTAACCCCGAAATCGGCGATCCTTCCCAAGGCAGCCAGCTCGCTCGTCGCGGCCTGCCCCGAGTTCCTCCTGAAGGCCGTGATGTCCTAGGTTGGGCGGACAGAATTCTCTGTCTGCTCAGGCCGCGTGGCCTGCGCGGTCTCAGCGGTCTGACCCCCAGGCCGCGAGCCTATCCTTGGTCAGCAGGGTCCGCGGACTGCTTCTGCAGTCCGCCTTTGTAGGCCGCACAATTTTCGGCTTAATCGCGAGGTTGTATCCGCAGGTCTCTCTCTGCCGGACTCTACTTCCTATCCACCCAGGCCTGCAACAGGTCGCTCAGTCCTTGCCACCAGCAGCAGCATCTCATTCATTGTGAGATCGATAGACTCGAAGTGCGGACGAGACTTCCAGTCCACCTTCACCGCTGAACCCCAACAGCCTCAACAGCCAAGCTCTCCATCTCCAAGATAATCGGACTCAGCCTAGCAGCAGGCGCGAGCTCAGCGGACACCGCGGGCTTGCAATGCAGTCCGCCTCTCCTCCAGCACCAGCCCTTCTCCAGTAGTAGGGTCAACTCCTCCTCAGTCTGCGGCCTTGGGGCGGACTCAGTCAGTGGTGGCGGACTCCTTCCAGTCTGCCACTCAACAAATCCTCCAAAAAGCAGTCCCAGTCCGCGCACCTTCGTGTGGACTCGCCGGACTCCGCGGGCACTCTCCAGCTCGCATTCATTCGCACCTCGATCAGCTCAGCAGTGGCGGACTCCGCGGATTCTCCTTGCAGTCCACCACATAGCTTCCAGCATCCGCCACCCCAATAGTATGCGGATAGTCCCAGCTAAGCAGTGACGGACTCTGCGGACCTGCATTGTAGTCTGCCACTGAGTCTCCCATTTCTGCCAATAGCTCCGGCTCCAATACCCAGTCCCAGTCCATGCGGCCTGTTGCGGACTCGGTGGACTCCATTTCCATCTCGCTCAAGTTACCGTCTCACCGAGGGTAATGTCACAGCAAGCCGTTACCTCATCGGGCCAATAAATAGCCCACCATGCCTCTCATTTGGGGGAGCTCTCTACGCTCGGAGGATCGCTCTCGTGCCTGAAGTCAGCCATCCAGCCCTCCTGCGGACTCTGTTTCTCAGTCCGCACCCCTTCTGCGCCTTTAGTCGCGCGGCCTGCCGACCTGGATCTTCAGTCCACGCGGTTCGCTTCCTTTGCTTAACCGCGTGGCCTCCCAGCTTCGCTGTTCAGTCCACGCGGCCTCCTCTGACATTCTCCCCCTTAGTCGCTAGCTTCCTTTTGTACCCCTTTATTGCTTTGTTGTAAAGGTGTATTGGCAAGTTGTAGATTTCGCTATTAATAAAAGTAAAGCCCATTGCAAGAGTGGCGTTTAAGCCACGGCGGGCGAAGTCTGCTGTTTGCGCTTCTAGCAGCCCCCTCTCTTTCCCTTCTTCCCAGCTCAGCTCAGCTCTTCTCGGCAACCAACCTGCAAGCACAACTGTCATATTAACCGTCTGCTCGACAGCTCCTGATCAACCTCCTCCTCTCTTGATCAACCATCTCTGCTGATCAAGCTTCTCCTCTACTATCAGCACACTCTCCTCTATCCCCGCAACTCCTCTAGCAAGCTGCTTGCTCCACTCTCGAGCACTCAGAAGCTTCCCCCCTCTCCTCTATCCCCGCAACTCCTCTAACAAGCTGCTTGCTCCACTCTCGAGCACTCAGAAGATTCCTTGTTCTTCCTGGCACTTATTGTGATGCCAGCCAAGGGAATGGTTAACCCCAATAAAATTATCGTTAACATTATCTCAATAGCTCCACTAATAGCGATGTTAATGTCCTGCACTCGATATTATCATCCATGAAGGCTAACCATGATGAACTTATGGATGTTATCTTGCACAGAAGGCTGTGTGAACTTGATTTCTCTCTTAGGATTGGCTGCATCTCTTTTGGACATTGTCATGTCTGCAGCACCAATTATATTGAGAGAGGTTACTCTAGGTACAACAGCCTCTGGATGCAATTTCATGTAGGCATTTACATTGAAAAATTTATTAGCCTTTTCATACCTTTTCAATTCTTCCTTTCTGTATGATGACATGGTTGAGTACTGAGAAGGATCTCTCACTTCAGCTTTAGCTTTGTTGATCATTGATAATCCAACAAGCTCCTGGAATCTGTCCATTCTTGAAGTTATTTTTGTTTCAGGATCCACAAATGGAATAGGTGGTGATGCAGAACTTTTTGGAATTTCTGCTTTTTGAGTTTTAGAAGCTTGTTGTTGAATGTCTTGTTGTTGTGGCTGTTGCTACTGTCTACTGCTAGAAGAATACCTTTGATGGCTGCTTCCATGTGATCTTGAGGATCTATCAGGTTATTTTTTATATGTTCTAGAAAATGGAGTAGACCTGTGAGAACTGCTTCCTGAAGCACCAGCAGGAGGAGGAGGAGGACCTCTCCAGTTCCTTTGAGAAGGAGGAGGAGGAGAGTACCTCCTGCTTTTCTTTCTATCGTTTTGTTCATTCTTTGAAAGCCACATCCATGCTGGCATCTCTGGATATGGAGTGATATTCTGTAGAATATAATATGGAGTATCATGAGTAGGGTTTGGTTTGGGAGAAGTTTTGGGAACAACCTTTCTTTTCTTGGAAACTTTCTTCTTGGCAGTAGTATCATCATTATCAGAATCATCATCAACCTCTTCTTCATCAGAAGATCCATGAGGATTGTCATATAAATAATCAAGAGCCTTCAGAATGTCTTGAGAGATTTTGTTTTTTCAGCCTGAGGCTATATTGAAGGTTCTGGAGCTTCTGGAACAACTATTTCAGCAACTTTTGCTGAAAATAACTTGTTTTCTTCTTCAATATCAGCCAAAAAAATTTCATCAAGATCTGGCAGGGGACTGTCATACATTACATAGGTGGGAGGAGAGATAGCTTTCTAAGGAAAAATAGCCTTGGGAGGGGATGATACTTTTGTAGGCTCTGTTACTGCAAAACTAGCCTTAAGTTGCTTAGCACCTGTGGCGCTTATTGGAGCAGTATATGGAACTAAAGCCATAGAATGCTTTGGGCAGACAAATGGAAGATAATTCAAATTAATTGTATCAAAAGAATTTAGTAAACTGAATAAATCACCTGTGGGATTAATAATGCAATCACCAACAGTTATTATTTCTATCAAAATTATGGCTTCCATAACTATATCAGAATCTTTATATAACTCAATTATTTCAGCATGAGGGACTGCTTCTTCTGAATCATCTGACATCATATAATATGCTACTGCTTCTGCTACTGCTGTCAAGACTAGAGCTTTTTCAGAGAGCATCTCCCCCTAACTGGGTTCAGGGGGCCCTGAAGCCAGTCCTCCAGAAGAAGTGACAGAGAATAGAGCATCAACTATGGAAGAAAGAGAGGTGATTGAAGCAGAGAGAGGAGCTATAGCAGTGGCTATGAGTTTTTCAAGAGTGGGAGAAATGAATGCTAAAAGGTATTTAGCTATCTCAGAAAAATTTAGATATAAAGATTTTGAAGCAGTGCAGGAGTAAGGAGTGTGATGTCCACAATTGGAACATACAAAGAAGGCACTGGACATATTTGTATCTGTTTAGTCTGGAACAGTAGATGGAATGTCAGTGTGGGAGAGTGGAGGGATGGGAATAGAGGGAGTTAAAGCAGTACAAGGTTGGACTGTGGTTGTGGGGGAAGAGATGAGTTCCTGAATTAGAGAATGATGTGGTGATGGTATTGGAGTGGAATGTTCATGTACATGTGAAGTAGATGTAGATGGTAAGGAGGTGAGCAGATTAAAGGTGGGTGATGACAGAAAGGTGTCAGATGTATGCCATTTAAATGAAGTGGAAGTGGAGATGGAGGTGGTGTGGTATGCTCTGGAGATGGAAATGGTGAGGGTTGATGTTGTTGTTGATTTGGTGGAGTATAAATTGGATAAGAAAATGGTTGTTATTGTGGTTGAGATGAAGGAATGTGGGTGGAAGGAAGGACATCTTCTGGAGGTGGAGGAGTGTCTATCACATCCCTGGTGCTCTCAGAAGTCCTGGAGGAGGATGAAGCCTTAGATGGCTTTGTGATTTTCCTCTCCCATCGGCCAAAAAGTGCATATGTAAGCCTTTTTGAGGAATTTATGAACACAGTCGTGGAGACCAGTAGTTCAGGAGCTTTTTCTTGAAGAAAGGTTCCCAGAATCCTTCCAAAATACACTTCATTCTTATTATTTTTCTTCTTAATAAAATCAAACAGTAACTTTCCCTAGTTAATCTGTTTCTTATTAACTAGAGCACACATCACAAGGAACTGGTGCTTGGTGATGTAATCTTGTGCGGTATGTTTTCCCAATAAAACCTTGTTGACCACATCAACCAAAAATTTATACTCAACAGATAAATTTTTCTTTAACAATTTGTTTGGGTTTTCTCCAAAATGACCCATTGTTATTAGCATACTATCATACTCATCACTATCCATTTCTATATAATCATTTCCATTCAGCAGACAAAACATTTCAGATAGAACAGTGGGGGTAAGGGAAACTTGATTACCGGATATTGTCCCTGTCATTGTATCTTCCTCTGGTGTTATAGAGGTGAACACCCATTCTTTAATCTCAGTCATGGCTATCTTGATGCAGTAAGTCATGAATTTCTTCAGGTTTTGGTCCTCAAGCAGTTTCATAATGTCCAAAAATATCTGGTCAGAGTGCTGGAAGGAATCAAAATCAATATCAAAGCCCATGTCAAATTTCATTAAATCAAGAGTGTTCGCCAGAATCGCAATTAGTTCGCCTGCAAGAGAGAAACAGAGATCAAGTGCAAAGTAACAGAAAGTGCGGGATAGAGCTCGAAGAAAACCTAGATATATGGTTTTCAAAATATGAAGCGGTAGACTACGTCCGACGAAAAGTAAAAATTCTTCGAACTGGGTTTGACGAAATATCTTATAGTCAAAAGAATTCGTCGAACTCAGTCAAAAGAAGTGAAAACATTTTGTCAATCTCAGTTCGACGAATATTTTCTGAAACAATATCATCGATCTCGGGTCGATGAAAACAGCTTCACACACAGAGAGTTCGTCGATCTCCGTTCGACAAATTTCTCTAGAACTCTTCTCTGTTCGTCGATCTCCGTTCGACGAATTTCTCTAGAACTCTTCTTTGTTCGTCGATCTCCGCTCGACGAATTGAGGCAAATTCTTCGACCACAGATAGAAATTTAAATTAAGGCTTCTCCATTGATCATACCAAGATGATTTATAAAGAACAGATGGTTTCTCTCATCTGAGGACTTGGTGAAGATATATGATCTTTGCAAATCAGTGTATATGTAGGCAACCTTAATTTTATTTTTGTCCACACGCTCTCTATTGAAATGGTGCCTGATGTCTATATGCTTAGTTCTACTATGATGGACTGGATTCTGTGCAATAGAAATTGCACGTGTGTTGTCACATAGTACAGTTGAATTATTTAAGTTGAAGTCATAATCCAGGAGTTGGTTCTGAATCTACAGCATCTAGGAACAACAACTTCCAGCTGTTATATATTCTGCTTCAGTAGTTGAAGTAGACACAGATGACTGCTTCTTACAAAACCAAGACACTAATCTCATACCAAGGAACTGACATTTCCCTGAGGTACTTTTTTTGTCCACTCTACATCCAGCAAAGTCAGCATCTGAGTATCCAGTTAACTCAAACTCTGACTCAGTTGGATACCAGAGTCCTAAACTAGGACAACTCTTTATATATCTTAAAATACTTTTTAAGAAAATAAGGTGTGATTCTTTAGGGTTCACTTGGAACCTAGCACAAAGCCATGTAGCAAACATTATGTCAGGTCTAATTACTATAAGATATAGTAGGGACCCAACAATGGCCCTATATAATTTCTGATCAACAGGTTTCACATTTTTATCAGAGTCAATTACAATATTTGTAGCTATAGGTGTTTTCTTCGCTGAGACATCTGACATCCCAAACTTTTTGATAAGCTCTTTAACATACTTAGATTGGGATATAAACATACCATCAGGTAGCTGCTTCACTTGGAGACCAAGAAAGTAGGATAGCTCACCCATGCTACTCATTTCAAACTTTGAATACATGAGGTCAGAGAACACTTACATAGTTTGGAATCTATAGATCCAAAAATAATGCCATCTACATAGATTTGTACTAACAAGATTTGATCACATGGTGTCTAGTGAATAATGTCCTATCTACAATGCCCCTAGAAAACTTGTGCTCTAGAAGAAAGCTGGCTAAGGTCTCATACCAAGCTCTTGGAGCTTGCTTTAAACCATAGAGAGCTTTATATAATTTAAATACATAAGAAGGGTGAATTGGAGAGAAAAAACCTGGCGATTGCTCCACATAAACCTCTTCTTTATGATCACCACTCATGAATGCACACTTGACATCCATTTGGTAAACCTTGAACTTCTTGTAGGCAGTATATACAAGGAAGATTCTGATTGCTTCCAACCTTGCAATAGGTGCAAAAGTTTGATCATAGTCAATCCCTTCCTCTTGCCTATAGCCTTGAGTAACCAGCCTTGCCTTGTTCCTTATAATGACACCTTGGGCATCAAGCTTGTTCCTAAATACCCATTTAGTTCCAATGACTGGGTAGTCTTTTGGTCTTTGAACTAAATCCCAAACTCTGCATCTCTCAAATTGGTTGAGCTTATCTTACAATGCAATAATCCAGTGGGGATCTTGCTCTGCATCTTTAACGGATTGTCGCTCAATTTGAGATATGAAGCAGGCATGCATCAAGTCTTGGTTGAGTTGATGCCTGGTCTACACACCAACTGAAATGTCTCCAATTAGTTGAGATATAGGGTGATCCCTAAGTGTGACAAATTTAGCCGATGGAGTTGGTTGTGCAACAACTTGGGGAATAAATTCCTCTTATGGAATTATGGTAGTTGTTGGCTCTTCACTGATTTCAGTGTCTTCATGTTCACTGTCTTCAGCTTCATTTTCTTCTATAATGTGTGGAGAAGGATGGCTAACTGCCTCATTGGAGATGTTCAGTTCATTTAACTTCTCACACAACTGTGGTTCCTGCAAAGAGTTACTGGTAGAAATTTCTTTCTCCTTGTAGAACATATTAGTTTCATCAAATGAAATATGTATAGAGTTTTCAATTTTCGTGGTAGATTTATTAAAGACCCTATAAGCCTTGCTTACTTGCGAATATCTAAGAAAAATTCCCATTTCATCCTTGGCTTCAAATTTTCTAATGTGTTTCTTATTGTTGTAGTCAATGTAACATAAGCAACCAAAAATTTAAAAATAGTCTACTTTAGGTTTCTCCCCTCTAAGTAGCTCATAAGGAGTCTTATTCTTATGTTTGTGTATAATACTTCTATTCAGTACATAATTTGTTGTGCTCACAGCCTCTGCCCAAAAGGAATGCGACAAATGAGCATCTGCAAGTAATGTGCTTGTAGATTCAATTAAGGTTCTATTCTTTCTTTCAGCAACCCATTTTGTTGAGGTGTTCTATAAGCTAAGATGCAGTGCCTGATATCTTCCTTCTCACAGAACTCTTACATAAGAAGAGACTAAAACTCAGTACCATGATCACTTCTGATCAATGCAACTGGCGTAGAGTACTCAATCTGTATGTTCTTGAGAAAATATGTAAGAACCTTGAAGTTATCAGACTTAGATCTCAGAAAGAATACCCAAGTGAATCTAAAGAAGTCATCTACAATCACTAAAGTATAAGATTTCCCTCCTAGACTTTGTACTGTAATAGGGCCAAAAAGGTCCATATGTAGTAAGTAAAATATTCTTGATGAGTCACTTTTATTTACTGATTTAAAACTACTTTTAGTTTGCTTGCCTGACTGACAAGCCTTGCAAAAACTTTCCTTCTTGTATGGGCAAGAAGGCAATCCTCTAACAAGGTTGTCCCTAGAGAGTTTGGAAATGTTTTTCAAGCTAACATGACCTAATCTCCTATGCCAAAGGTCATTATTGTCGCTAGTTGAATTAAACAGGCAGATTTCAGTTTTGGCAGATTTAAAATTGACTACATAAACATTTCCTACTCTAGTGCCAGTCAAAACTACATGGTTATCTAAAGAGGTAATAATACATGAAGTTTTAGTAAATGATACATGAAACCTTTCATCACATAACTGACTTATGGAGATAAGATTATGCTTCATTCCACTTACATAGGCTACCTTCCTAAAGGTGACAACTCCAATCTTGACCTTTCCATAGCCTTCAGTCTGGCCACAATTGGAGTCACCAAAAATTACTTTTGGTCCTAACTTTGACTTGAAGTTGATTAGGTTGTCCTTGTTTCCAGTCATATGTTTAGAACAGCCATTATCCAGATACCACTGTTGCTCTGTGGTAGGATAGTCTTTCACCTGCAATAAAACAGATTAGCTATTTTTGACCCAGGTTACCTTGGGTTCTCCTTTCTTCACATAACTAAAACTAGAGATATAAGAATATTCAGGCTGCCATTTATAACCTAAAGTGTGAAATCTTCTAGGTGGTATAATCCATTAGTTAAATTGATTAAAAGAAGATCTTGGTTGATTATAAGTTTTAGAAGAATTAAAGTTTCTATTATACTGATCTGCGTTCGATGAATTCAAGTGAGTTCATCGACCTGAGTTCGATGAATGGGGATGAGTTCGTCAAACTACACTTAGAGAATGAAAGTAGTCATTCACTGGGCCCCAAAATCGACGATCTCTGCTCGACGAACCATACTGGTTTTGTCGATGGTAGTTCAACGAATTATTATAATAGAAATGTGTGCTCGGAGTTCGTCGACTGGAGTTCGACGAACTGTATACATTTCGTCGATCGGAGTTCGACGAAATCTATAGAACATTGTTGTAGTTAGGATTTTTCTTATTCTGTTTCCTTTTCTTATTCTTTGGTTTTAATTCAGTTAGTTTAACATTTTTATCATTATCTATTTTCTCTTTTTCCTTTTTTTAGACAAATTTAATTTGAGTTGACAACATATTTTTCTGGATTAGTGGGGGTTGGCTTGATGAAGCAACTAAGTCCAGCTTGTCATTTAACCTGGCATTAACTGTGCTTGTAATGTCCATCAACTCGATGTTTCTCCCATTTAGAGATTCTTTAAGTTTCCTAGTCTCAGCTAATTCAGATTTTAATGATATTATTTGCTCTTGTGCTAAAGTCAATTCATCTTTTAATTTAATATTTTCAGAAATTATATTTTCATGATCTGTTAATCTTTCCCTAAGTGTTTTAATTTCTTTTTTCGAATTTATTATGTCTATACACATGGATTTAAATTTAGTTTTAAAAATATAAGAATTGTAATCAAAAGATGATAATACCTGATTTACTTCTTATTCTGATTCTTCATAATCTGACTCTTCTGTTTGTTCTTCAGCATATGATGGGCTGCAAGAGGCATTGAAAGCCATGAGACAAACTGTAACATCCCATTTCCAACTAGACCCCTAAGAGTGGTTTTGGCCATGACTAGGTCATGACAAAACCCTGGGAAGCCAGAAATGGGCCAAGAGATAGGAGGCCAAGGTAGGGATCACCATGGTCTGCAGATAGTAGAATTCTGAACAATAGTTTAGGATGACAATGGGGCTTCACCATGACCCCAAGACCCTACCACAACACTCCCAAACATTTTGGGAGACCCATTAGAGCCAAAAGGACCCATTAGGGCCATCCCAAGAGGCCCAGTTGACCAAGGTCAACCCTAGCCCTAAATAGGTCAACCTAGCCCACTTAGGGCCAATTGACCTACTCCTAGTCCAGAGGACCCCACCCATGCCCTCCTAACCCTAAAGTGGGATCAATGGGTCACTAAGGACACATTGGGGTCAGCCCTAGAGGCCAGGTTGACCCAAGTCAACTCAAGCTCCTAATCTGGTCAAAGTACCCTTACTAAGGGTATGTGACCTCCAAAGTGCAGGGTAACCCTACCTAGACCCTAAGGGGAGTCAATGGGTCACCAAGGATCCATTGGGGTCAACTCAAATGGTCATGTTGACCCAAGTCAACTCTAGCCCTAAAATGGTCAAAGTGACCTTACCAAGGGTCAAGTGACCTTTAAGGTGCCAAGTCAACCCTACCCAACCCTACATAGACCTTAGAGGAGGCCAATGAATCACCCAGGACCCAATGGGGTCAACCTAGATGGTCAAATTGGCCAAGTCAACCCTCATTGAGGGTCAAGTCAACTTAGCCCAAAAAGGGCTAACCCAAGCTCAAGCCACTTCTCCCTTAGGCTAAACCCATTCCCATGATCATCATAATCCAGTGGGCTGCCTTTAGCTTGTGGTGTTGACTAGTCAACCAGAGGTGACTAGGAGAGAGAAGGAGCTCCTCTCCATGATAATGGAGGAGAGAGAAATGAGGAAGGAGAAGGGGGAAGTGAGAGGCCGGCCAAGGGAGACTAACAGCCACCCATTATGGCGGCAATCAACTCCTCTAGGGGAGAGGAGTTGATTCCAGCCGTTTCCCGGCCACCAAGGGGTGGGTTCAGCCCCCCTCCACACAACCCGAGCCACTCCATTAATGGAGATAATGGCCATTGAAGAACCAGCCTCTCCCCTCCCCCAATTACCATTTAAACACCATCAGGAAGCCGAGGGGATCATTTTGGAGCACTTACCTGGAGGAGACGAGCCCTTCCACTGTGCAGTTGCAGAAGCCGAGCGCCGCCGCCGCCGCCAATGGCATCCCGCCGCTCCTCTCGCATCCAGGCCGCCAGGAAGGTCCTCCTCCTCTCCTTAACTCGCGGGTAGATCCTAGGAATCCTTAGGCTTGAGTTTCGGGCTCAATTGAGCCCGATCGAATCCGGGATTTCTCCTGGTTTCGGCAAGAAAAATTCTTGCTTAATCTGCCGGAAAACGCCTCTCCGGCGGCGGAGCCGCCGTCTGACGATAGCCACCACCTCGACGGAGGTGTTGGTGGCGGTGGCCGGTCGGGGAAGGGGCTGGATTGCCGGCGGCAGAGCTTGGAAATCGCTCCAGGCAGAACCAATCCCAGCCGTTGGCTCAGTGGGGACGATGACCAGATGCCGTCGATCTGCGCCAAGATTCGTGCGGCATCAGATCAAATACTATAGGAATTAAATAAGAATCATTTCATTTCTGTCACACTGGATGTATTTAATGTATTTAAGTTTTAAAAATACTTAGGGACCCTGAGTGGAAATTTGCCCAACATGAACATTGTAGCTTAGGGTGTCTAGTTTGCAGCAAAAATTGTTTGGACCCTTTTGGGTCACTGGTTAGACCAGGGCACCCATTTTGGTGGGACATACCCTTAGGGCTAGGCAGTCACTAAAATGAGTGCCCACTCTTCACCCCAAGCCCAAATTGGCTGCAATTTTGGCAGAGAGTCTATCCTAGACATACCTAGGGCCTGCCAAAAAATGGGAATTTTTGGGGAAAATATTTCTATAGTTTTGGTAAAAATTTAATAATCATTAGATAAATTAAATAGGTGCCCTAAACACATCCAAACCCTCCCAAATTTTGGTGAGTGGTCCCTGGTCTCCAATTAGGTTCCTGTATAAAATTTCATTCAGATTGGATGTGTTTTGAATAGGTTTTTACCCAACCCTATTTATACCCTATGAAGGGCATTTTGGTCAAAAGTTGCACTTTTGGTTTTGAGTGACCAAATCACCTCAACAGAGGCTGAAATTTTGGCCACAGATATAATTTGACTTTTTACACTCACTTATGGAGTTTGGAGTGGATTGGACTAGGGTAGCCCTAGAATGTTAGGGTAGGCCCTTTAGGGTAAATTTCTAGGGTTTGAAGAAATTGGGGTCAAAAGACCTTGGATGGACTTGAAACTTGGGAATGATGTCCATAGAGTTACTATGGTCCTGTTGTTAAAATTTTAGGGCATTTGGAAGACTTAAGACCCCTTAAATCCATAACCCTAGTTTAGGGCACTAGCTTTGAAACCATAAGATCTAATACCAAAACTATCTGAAAAGGCCTAAGATTTTGAATGGGTAGTTGCTTAGGGCATACATGTCTCTGGAAATTTTATAATAAATTTTGGATGAATATTTTTGGTACTTTATTCACAAAGTCATATTTTATAATTTCCACTTAAGAATTTTTGCAGAGAACTATACTTGTTTAAACTTGATAAAACTTAGCAAAGGGGCTTATAGTCATGATACCCATCTCTGTAAATTTTTATGAAATTTTTGAAGAATGATATTTAGTAGTTGCTTCTTTAATTATTTAATTCCATGGAACCTTGGGAAATTTAATAATGACTATTAGATTGTCTGAAAAATTCTAATTTCTTCATCATGATGTTTCTAGTTCCCTGTGAAGCCCTAGTAATTTTTACATAATTATTGGAGACATATATGTGGCACTTCCTTCATTATATTTGATTTTAGGAATTATTTTAATAAATCCTTTAGAGGTCAAGAACTATCTGGAAAATTATGAAAATTGGCAACCAATGATATTTATCTGTTATTTAGTGAATACAAATTTTAGGAGGCCATTACCTGAGAAAATCTTATGGTTCATGTTCAAATTGACTATGGCCTAGTTTTTGAGGAAAATTCAATAAATAGTAGATTAATTGGGAAAAATATGATTTTCTGAATTTAGTCTATATTTATCATAATAGACCTCTGATAATTATCATGAGGGTACTGGATGAGTATTTCATGTACTTCCCCTTTTACGGGTCACGTAGCTTAAGTGGTCTGCATATAGCAAAACTGCAGGATTTCATTTGGATATGAATTAGGGCACGTATGATGGGTCTTGATGGTTTGCTGTAAGGACAAGTGGAATGGGCTGCATCTTTGGAAGATGAGTGAGTAGGGTGTGGTTTTGTCTAGGGTTTAAAGGCGTTCGGGTCCGACGAAAGATCGTCCTACCCAAGGAGAGTTGGAGTCAAATCACCCTAGGATTAGCGTATCGAAACATGAGAAAATAATGGGTAAGGGGATCAACCAATAATAAAATAAGTACCTTGCGAAAGGGAACGCTGGGCGTAATCCCAACACAGTTCCTAGTGCCCCTTGAGAGCCCTTCACAGGGAATACCGGGGGCAGTCCTGGGTTAACGTAAACTGTTTAACAAGCTGAAAAGAGTAACTTAGTAATTAGGGTTGCACATTTCACAGACACTGATGCCACGGGATGTTAGCTGGGAGCTTCGGCTCGATTGTTTGTGACGGACGTGTTGGTCCGGGGAGCTTCGGCTCGGGTTTTGATCACGCTAAATTTGCATGTGCATAAAAGGAAAGTAAATTAAGGTGGTGGGTCTTCGGCATTGGAGGGTCGATGCACCGACGCCAATACGTCGACTCGGCAAGTGTGGTTAGCACTTCGCCAACAGAAGTCCGGTGCGCCAGCCGGCAAGAGTACGCAGGAGTCCGCTTCGTGCACCAAGCGTTGAGGCGTACGATAGGTCTGACCGGTAGTGCTTTACTGGTTTAGAGGTGGGCGAGGCCCAACCCACCGCTTCCGTCTGCCACTACGGAGGTATCCTGGGAGGTTACGGCTCCAGAAAGGGGGAACTAAAGGTCTGTGTGCACAGAGTCGGGTGTGTGCGTTGCACTTGCATGATCCATCATACCCACTTGCATGTCATAGCATAATCGTTACCTTAAACCTTGACACCTAAAGTATAAGTGGAATGTGACGCTTATACTTTAGGACCTGCAAAACGACCCCTTAGTCTATAAGCTTGTGTGGGCAAGTTTATAAATTAAGGTTAATTTTGATATATTTAGTTACTGCTGTTTGACCACCGACACCCCAACGTATAAATCGGTATGGGACTTTTTATATGATGGGAGCCTTGCAAGAGACCCCTTGGCTTATGTGTTTTTCCACATAAGTGAAGGTTACATTTCAGCTTACATTTTATTGTCTTTATATGCTATAGAACTTGCTAGAATAGGACCGCTGCCATCTGCTTTTGATATTCTCCACCTTCAAGTCCTCCCCTTTCTTCCTCTCCGCTCGGTGCCTAGGAGCCGTGGGGGAAGGGGTGGGGGATGATAGGACTTAGTCTTTTAGACTAACGGTTTTCGAACCGCATCATTTAGGGGATCGTGGAGACCAGCATGGAGGAGCAGCCCCAGAGACCGGTGCGCTTGGAGGTGGGGCAGTCTAGCTCCGGAGTTCATACAGCCGGGACTGTGAGTCTCGACCCTGAGTAGTTTTTCAGCTTTTGCTTCCGCATGAGTGATTTTGTAGTGAGGATATGTTGTACCGGGCATAAGCCCGTATTTTGCTACTCTGATGTTATCATCTGTGGACACTCCCTTCGTGGAGTTATATTTATATATGTCATGTGATTCTCTGTGGACAGATAGTTTTTCATTTTACTTCATTATGCTACTTTTATGTGATCGAATTGGCCGGCAGAATCGGCGCCTTGTGGTGATGACCCTTCAGGGCGTGAAGGAGTCACCGCAAAACGGCGGTTCTGGGCCTAAGACCCCGGTGTCGAAAAAAAAAAAAAGGGGGTCTTACAAGTGGTATCAGAGGAAACCTCGATCGAAAAGTAGCCGTCCACAACCCTGGGTCACCCCCGCACGGGTTTAGTTTGGGGACAAACTAAGCAGCGGAAGCAGTGGTGTGCCCATACAGGGGAAATCACATGTAAGTTGTCCACTTTCATTAGGCATTGAGTCGATTGTCTACTAATGTACTTCATTTTGCAGCCCCCAGCTCAGCCCACCCCACAAGGTGGAGCTCAGCAGACTCCAGACATTGCACCACCTCCCATGGTCCCCACACCTTTCCTCCAGTCAGACATGGGGCAGACCCTTACAGCTATCCTTGAGGCCTTCCGAGCTCAGCAAGCCCCAGTCCAGCAGCCAAACCCAGGGGCCAACTGGATGAGCACCTTCCGAGGACTCTCTCCCCCATCTTACTTGGGGACGGAGTCGGCAGTACGGACAGAGGAGTGGCTGGATGTGATGTACGAGATGTTGACTGGGATATGATGCCCTTGGGAGGAGAGGGTGGCCCTAGTGGTATCTTGCTTGGAGTCACATGCCAAGCGGTGGTGGAAGACGCTGTTGGACACGACCTTTGCGGATAGAGAGATTGCAGAAATCACCTGGGAAGAATTCAGGGCCACGCTGCTGGAGCACTTTGTTCCTCAGTCGGCCAGGGATGAGTTGGAGGAGCGTTTCTTGCAGCTGAGGCAGGGCACCAGGACAGTGGTGGAGTACCACCGAGAGTTCGATCATTTGGCCCGATATGCGGGCTCTTATCAGCTGGATGAAGCAGGGTACGTCAAGAGGTTTTATAAGGGCCTAAAAGAGGAGTTGAGAGAGGCTTTGCTTTTTGTCTCTGACGGGCCCATCTCCCGGATTTTAGAGATGGCGAAGAGGATTGAGGCCGACTGGCACACCACTCGGGGCCGGAAACGGCAAACGGAGGACCAGGGCCGGAGGGCCCGAAATGATCAGCGGCGAGGCATCGTACCAGATGGAAGAAGGGCAGAGGAGCAGCCTCGTCAGGAGTTAAGGCAGGAGCCGAGAGAGCAGGTGGTCTTGGCCCCTCAACCTCTCCAGGTCCAGGAGATGCAGAGACCCCGGGGTATGGCGTATCCCCCGCCGGAGTGCTTCCACTGTCACCAGGTGGGACACCTCCGGAGAGATTGCCCTATGAGGGGGGCACCACCTCCAGCACCACGGGGTGGCCCACAGGCCCAGCATTTCGGAGGCCGAGGACGCGGCCGAGGACGTGGTTACCAGGGAGGCGACCGCAGGTAGAATGGGGAGCAGATTTACGCTCTGGACTTAGCACAGCCCCGGAACCCGGACAGGGTTATTGCAGGTATGAGAGTAATCTTAATTTTTGGAATTATTCCTTGCTCGTATTAAGCGTTGATAGAACTACTACACAACCTAGGTTAGAAAACCTTACACTAGAATTTCTTTCAACTGATTTAGGAATGGTGATGGTGTGCGGCAAGCCTGCCCACACCCTGTTCGACACGGGTGCATCGCACAACTTTGTGTCGGAGGATTTCGTCAAGGACCTGGATCAGATTCGTTGTTATACGGGACTACCCAGGAGGGTGCGCCTCGCCAATGGGATGGAGATCCAGTCCACAGAAAAGTGCCTCCTGGAGGTTACCATAGACGGGTTGACACTCGAGGCCCCGGCGACGATCCTGAGGGTGCCGGACTTCGACCTCGTCTTGGGCATGACATGGCTTGTCTGGAACCATGCCCAGATTGATTGCCCGGCAGGGAGGGTCGTGCTCAGCCACGACGATACTTATGCAACGTTCGAAGGTACTACACCGGTCTCCCGTCGCTTGCTTTCATCTATTCAGGCCATTAAGGCTCATATGCAAGGGGACGAGGTATATCAAGTATTGTTCGAGATGACTGAGGAGAAGGACCTGATTGCTAACATTCCGGTGGTTCGTGACTACGCCGACATTTTTCCGGATAAGCTGCCAGGACTACCTCCGCATAGGGAAAAGGACTTCCAGATTCAGTTGGTACCAGGGGCTAAGCCGGTATCCAAGGCCCCTTATCGGATGGCCCCGAAGGAATTGGCGGAGTTTCGGACACAGTTGCAGGAGCTGGTGGAAGCAGGATTTGTTAGGCCGAGTTCCTCATCATGGGGAGCTCCTGTCCTATTCGTGAAGAAGAAGGACGGTACTTTACGCCTGTGCATCGACTATCGAGCACTAAACAGGCTGACCGTCCGAAATACCTATCCGCTCCCCAGGATAGACGAGTTGTTCGATCAGCTGGAGGGAGCCCATTATTTTTCGAAGCTGGACTTGAGGTCAGGCTATTACCAGCTGCAGATCCAGGAGGAGGATATTCCGAAGACGGCCTTTAGTAGCCGATATGGATTGTATGAGTTCATCGTGATGCCCTTCGGGCTCACGAATGCTCCGTCAGCGTTTATGAGCCTCATGAACCGGGTCTTCGAGGCTTATTTGGATGTGTTCGTCATAGTGTTCATAGACGACATCCTTATCTATTCTAAGACGGAGGAGGAGCACACACGACATCTAGCATTGACCCTGGAGAGACTGCGGGAGCATCATCTTTATGCGAAGTTCAGTAAGTGTCAGTTCTGGCTGAAGGAGGTGGCTTTCTTAGGTCACATTATCAGCGGAGCCGGGCTGGCAGTGGACCCGGCAAAGATTCGAGCTATTTCGGAGTGGCCGCAGCTGAAAACAGCCACTGACGTACGGAGTTTTCTAGGACTTGCCGGTTATTACCGGAAGTTCGTAGAGGGATTCTCTCGAATCGCCCTCCCGCTCACATCCTTGACAAAGAAGGAGGCACCGTTCGTGTGGGCCCCGCAGTGCCAGACAGCTTTCCAGGAGCTGAAGGATCGGCTGACCTCGGCTCCCATTCTCACTCTCCCCTCGGGAGGGAGGGATTTCAGGTCTACACCGACGCATCATATCAGGGGATGGGAGCGGTGCTGATGCAGAACGGACACGTCATAGCTTATGCCTCCCGCCAGCTGAAGACCCATGAGAAGAACTACCCAGTACATGACCTTGAGATGGGGGCAGTTGTATTCGCACTGAAGATATGGCGGCACTACCTTTATGGAGTCCACTGTGATATATATTCCGATAATAAGAACCTTAAGTACGTGGACACGCAGAAGGAACTGAACATCAGGCAAAGGCGATGGGTGGAGTTTCTATCTGACTATCAGTATGAGATGCACTATCACCCGGGGAAGGCAAACGTGGTAGCAGATGCACTGAGTCGGAGAGCCGCCACAGCAGGAGCAGAGCCTCAGTTGATGTCTATGGAGCTGCTGCAGAGACTAGAGGACATGCACATTACTCTGGTATCGTCTGATGATCCTGAGCTCTATGAGGAGTACTTGGCCGCGATAGGCGTTACCGATGACATCAGAGACCGGGTCAGAGAGGGACAGAGGCAGGATGCCAAGTTGGAACCCATCTTCCAAGCTCTGAAGGCAGGCACTGCAGGAGATTACACACTGAGGGACGATCTGGTGTGCTTCAGAGGACGGGTGTATATACCGGAGGGAGGCCAGATCCGGGAGGATATTATGATGGAGGCGCACTGCAGCCGGTATTCTGTACACCCGGGGATCACAAAGATGACGGCTGATTTGAAGAAGACGATGTACTGGCCGGGCATGAAGAAGGATGTCTTACACTTCGTGACCCATTGTGAGGCATGTCAGCTAGTGAAGGCAGAGTGCAGGAACCCCGCAGGATTATTGCAGCCACTCCCGGTGCCGGAGTGGAAGTTTGATGACATAGCCATGGACTTCATACATGGGCTTCCCCGGTCTCGGACAGGGAATGACTCGATCTGGGTAATCGTCGATCGGTTGACCAAGGTGGCTCGATTCATACCGATCAGGAAGGATGATTCAGTAAGAATACTGGTGCGGAAGTTTGTGGAGCAGTTCATTCGTTATCATGGTGTGCCCAGGACGATAGTGTCGGATCGGGATGGCAGGTTCACCTCCAGGGAGTGGAGGTCCGTGCAAGCTTACTTAGGCACGCGATTGACTTTCAGCACTGCATTCCACCCCCAGACAGACGGGCAGACAGAACGCACCAACCGGACGCTGGAGGACCTTTTGAGGCTATGCATCTTAGATCGCGGGGAACCGTGGGAGAAACTCTTACCCCTTGTCGAGTTCTCCTATAACAACAGCCACCAGTCCAGCATCAGGATGGCGCCTTACGAAGCCTTGTACGGGAGCAGATGCCGGACCCCACTCTCATGGGTGCAGAACGAAGATCCGAAGGTATTGGGGTCAGAGTTTGTTGAAGACACCGAGGCACAAGTGAGGCTGATCAGAGACAGGATGCTCGAGGCGCAGAGTAGACAGGCCAAGTATTATGATGCCCGACATCGGCAGGTGGAGTTCCAGGTGGGGGACCGGGTGTTTCTGAAGATCCGGCCCATGCATGGAGTTTCACGGGTGCGTGGTCGGAGGAAGAAGCTCAGCCCTAGGTACATGGGCCCTTACAGGATCCTGGAGCGGATCGGACCCCTAGCCTACCGGCTGGAGTTACCACCAGAGCTAGAAGCGCTGCACGACGTCTTCCACATTTCTTCCTTGAGGAGGGCTCTATTACGCCCGGAGCAGCAGATTCTGACTACGGAAGGGCCGGTAGCTTCAGACCGGTCGGTCCATTTGGAGCCTGTGAGGATCGACGACCGAGGAGTGCGGGTCTTGCGACGCAAGAAGGTCCCTCTAGTCAAGGTCCTGTGGAGGAACCACGGCCAGGAGGAGCATACCTGGGAGCCACAGGACCTGATGCGACAAAGATACCCCGAGTTATTCAGTCAGGTACACCTCTCAGACCCCTCAAGATGTTAATTTATTTTTCCTGCTTTAAGTATACTAAGGGCTGCTCTAGGTAGATAGGGGCTTATCTTTGTTTATTGGGGGCTTAACTTTGTTTATTGGGATTTTGGTTCGCCGTTTGGGCGAAAGGGGTCTTAGATCTAAGTTTTCCCTTAAATCAAATTTAACAAACAAGGAGTCATAATGGGATGTTACAAGACTCTTTCCTTCGGTAATAAGACCCGTAGGTCCGACCTTGATTTCGGGGACGAAATCTTTGTTTTGTTTATTGGGATTTGTAACATCCCATTTCCAACTAGACCCCTAAGAGTGGTTTTGGCCATGACTAGGTCATGACAAAACCCTGGGAAGCCAGAAATGGGCCAAGAGATAGGAGGCCAAGGTAGGGATCACCATGGTCTGCAGATAGTAGAATTCTGAACAATAGTTTAGGATGACAATGGGGCTTCACCATGACCCCAAGACCCTACCACAACACTCCCAAACATTTTGGGAGACCCATTAGAGCCAAAAGGACCCATTAGGGCCAACCCAAGAGGCCTAGTTGACCAAGGTCAACCCTAGCCCTAAATAGGTCAACCTAGCCCACTTAGGGCCAATTGACCTACTCCTAGTCCAGAGGACCCCACCCATGCCCTCCTAACCCTAAAGTGGGATCAATGGGTCACTAAGGACACATTGGGGTCAACCCTAGAGGCCAGGTTGACCCAAGTCAACTCAAGCTCCTAATCTGGTCAAAGTACCCTTACTAAGGGTATGTGACCTCCAAAGTGCAGGGTAACCCTACCTAGACCCTAAGGGGAGTCAATGGGTCACCAAGGATCCATTGGGGTCAACTCAAATGGTCATGTTGACCCAAGTCAACTCTAGCCCTAAAATGGTCAAAGTGACCTTACCAAGGGTCAAGTGACCTTTAAGGTGCCAAGTCAACCCTACCCAACCCTACATAGACCTTAGGGGAGGCCAATGAATCACCCAGGACCCAATGGGGTCAACCTAGATGGTCAAATTGGCCAAGTCAACCCTCATTGAGGGTCAAGTCAACTTAGCCCAAAAAGGGCTAACCCAAGCTCAAGCCACTTCTCCCTTAGGCTAAACCCATTCCCATGATCATCATAATCCAGTGGGCTGCCTTTAGCTTGTGGGGTTGACTAGTCAACTAGAGGTGACTAGGAGAGAGAAGGAGCTCCTCTCCATGATAATGGAGGAGAGAGAAATGAGGAAGGAGAAGGGGGAAGTGAGAGGCCGGCCAAGGGAGACTAACAGCCACCCATTATGGCTGCAATCAACTCCTCTAGGGGAGAGGAGTTGATTCCAGCCGTTTCCCGGCCACCAAGGGGTGGGTTCAGCCCCCCTCCACACAACCCGAGCCACTCCATTAATGGAGATAATGGCCATTGAAGAACCAGCCTCTCCCCTCCCCCAATTGCCATTTAAACACCATCAGGAAGCCGAGGGGATCATTTTGGAGCACTTACCTGGAGGAGACGAGCCCTTCCAATGTGCAGTTACAGAAGCCGAGCGCCGCCGCCGTCGCCAATGGCATCCCGCCGCTCCTCTCGCATCCAGGCCGCCAGGAAGGTCCTCTTCCTCTCCTTAACTCGCGGGTAGATCCTAGGAATCCTTAGGCTTGAGTTTCGGGCTCAATTGAGCCCGATCGAATCCGGGATTTCTCCTGGTTTCGGCAAGAAAAATTCTTGCTTAATCCGCCGGAAAACGCCTCTCCGGCGGCGGAGCCGCCGTCTGACGATAGCCACCACCTCGACGGAGGTGTTGGTGGCGGTGGCCGGCCGAGGAAGGGGCTGGATTGCCGGCGGCAGAGCTTGGAAATCGCTCCAGGCAGAACCAATCCCAGCCGTTGGCTCAGTGGGGACGATGACCAGATGCCGTCGATCTGCGCCAAGATTCGTGCGGCATCAGATCAAATACTATAGGAATTAAATAAGAATCATTTCATTTCTGTCACACTGGATGTATTTAATGTATTTAAGTTTTAAAAATACTTAGGGACCCTTAGTGGAAATTTGCCCAACATGAACATTGTAGCTTAGGGTGTCTAGTTTGCAGCAAAAATTGTTTGGACCCTTTTGGGTCACTGGTTAGACCAGGGCACCCATTTTGGTGGGACATACCCTTAGGGCTAGTCAGTCACTAAAATGAGTGCCCACTCTTCACCCCAAGCCCAAATTGGCTGAAATTTTGGCAGAGAGTCTATCCTAGACATACCTAGGGCCTGCCAAAAAATGGGAATTTTTGGGGAAAATATTTCTATAGTTTTGGTAAAAATTTAATAATCATTAGATAAATTAAATAGGTGCCCTAAACACATCCAAACCCTCCCAAATTTTGGTGAGTGGTCCCTGGGCTCCAATTAGGTTCCTGTATAAAATTTCATTCAGATTGGATGTGTTTGGAATAGGTTTTGACCCAACCCTATTTATACCCTATGAAGGGCATTTTGGTCAAAAGTTGCACTTTTGGTTTTGAGTGACCAAATCACCTCAACAGAGGCTGAAATTTTGGCCACAGATATAATTTGACTTTTTACACTCACTTATGGAGTTTGGAGTGGATTGGACTAGGGTAGCCCTAGAATGTTAGGGTAGGCCCTTTAGGGTAAATTTCTAGGGTTTGAAGAAATTGGGGTCAAAAGACCTTGGATGGACTTGAAACTTGGGAATGATGTCCATAGGGTTACTATGGTCTTGTGGTTAAAATTTTAGGGCATTTGGAAGACTTAAGACCCCTTAAATCCATAACCCTAGTTTAGGGCACTAGCTTTGAAACCATAAGATCTAATACCAAAACTATCTGAAAAGGCCTGAGATTTTGAATGGGTAGTTGCTTAGGGCATACATGTCTCTGGAAATTTTATAATAAATTTTGGATGAATATTTTTGGTACTTTATTCACAAAGTCATATTTTATAATTTCCACTTAGGAATTTTTGCAGAGAACTATACTTGTTTAAACTTGATAAAACTTAGCAAAGGGGCTTATAGTCATGATACCCATCTCTGTAAATTTTTATGAAATTTTTGAAGAATGATATTTAGTAGTTGCTTCTTTAATTATTTAATTCCATGGAACCTTGGGAAATTTAATAATGACTATTAGATTGTCTGAAAAATTCTAATTTCTTCATCATGATGTTTCTAGTTCCCTGTGAAGCTCTAGTAATTTTTACATAATTATTGGAGACATATATGTGGCACTTCCTTCATTATATTTGATTTTAGGAATTAATTTAATAAATCCTTTAGAGGTCAAGAACTATCTGGAAAATTATGAAAATTGGCAACCAATGATATTTCTCTGTTATTTAGTGAATACAAATTTTAGGAGGCCATTACCTGAGAAAATCTTATGGTTCATGTTCAAATTGACTATGGCCTAGTTTTTGAGGAAAATTCAATAAATAGTAGATTAATTGGGAAAAATATGATTTTCTGAATTTAGTCTATATTTATCATAATAGACCTCTGATAATTATCATGAGGGTACTGGATGAGTATTTCATGTACTTCCCCTTTTACGGGTCACGTAGCTTAAGTGGTCTGCATATAGCAAAACTGCAGGATTTCATTTGGATATGAATTAGGGCACGTATGATGGGTTTTGATGGTTTGCTGTAAGGACAAGTGGAATGGGCTGCATCTTTGGAAGATGAGTGAGTAGGGTGTGGTTTTGTCTAGGGTTTAAAGGCGTTCGGGTCCGACGAAAGATCGTCCTACCCAAGGAGAGTTGGAGTCAAATCACCCTAGGATTAGCGTATCAAAACATGAGAAAATAATGGGTAAGGAGATCAACCAATAATAAAATAAGTACCTTGCGAAAGGGAACGCTGGGCGTAATCCCAACACAGTTCCTAGTGCCCCTTGAGAGCCCTTCACAGGGAATACCGGGGGCAGTCCTGGGTTAACGTAAACTGTTTAACAAGCTGAAAAGAGTAACTTAGTAATTAGGGTTGCACATTTCACAGACACTGATGGCACGGGATGTTAGCTGGGAGCTTCGGCTCGATTGTTTGTGACGGACGTGTTGGTCCGGGGAGCTTCGGCTCGGGTTTTGATCACGCTAAATTTGCATGTGCATAAAAGGAAAGTAAATTAAGGTGGTGGGTCTTCGGCATTGGAGGGTCGATGCACCGACTCCAATACGTCGACTCGGCAAGTGTGGTTAGCACTTCGCCAACAGAAGTCCGGTGCGCCAGCCGGCAAGAGTACGCAGGAGTCCGCTTCGTGCACCAAGCGTTGAGGCGTACGATAGGTCTGACCGGTAGTGCTTTACTGGTTTAGAGGTGGGCGAGGCCCAACCCACCGCTTCCGTCTGCCACTACGGAGGTATCCTGGGAGGTTACAGCTCCAGAAAGGGGGAACTAAAGGTCTGTGTGCACAGAGTCGGGTGTGTGCGTTGCACTTGCATGATCCATCATACCCACTTGCATGTCATAGCATAATCGTTACCTTAAACCTTGACACCTAAAGTATAAGTGGAATGGGACGCTTATACTTTAGGACCTGCAAAACGACCCCTTAGTCTATAAGCTTGTGTGGGCAAGTTTATAAATTAAGGTTAATTTTGATATATTTAGTTACTGCTGTTTGACCACCGACACCCCAACGTATAAATCGGTATGGGACTTTTTATACGATGGGATCCTTGCAAGAGACCCCTTGGCTTATGTGTTTTTCCACATAAGTGAAGGTTACATTTCAGCTTACATTTTATTGTCTTTATATGCTATAGAACTTGCTAGAATAGGACCGCTGCCATCTGCTTTTGATATTCTCCACCTTCAAGTCCTCCCCTTTCTTCCTCTCCGCTCGGTGCCTAGGAGCCGTGGGGGAAGGGGTGGGGGATGATAGGACTTAGTCTTTTAGACTAACGGTTTTTGAACCGCATCATTTAGGGGATCGTGGAGACCAGCATGGAGGAGCAGCCCCAGAGACCGGTGTGCTTGGAGGTGGGGCAGTCTAGCTCCGGAGTTCATACAGCCGGGACTGTGAGTCTCGACCCTGAGTAGTTTTTCAGCTTTTGCGTCCGCATGAGTGATTTTGTAGTGAGGATATGTTGTACCGGGCATAAGCCCGTATTTTGCTACTCTGATGTTATCATCTGTGGACACTCCCTTCGTGGAGTTATATTTATATATGTCATGTGATTCTCTGTGGACAGATAGTTTTTCATTTTACTTCATTATGCTACTTTTATGTGATCGAATTGGCCGGCAGAATCGGCGCCTTGTGGTGATGACCCTTCAGGGCGTGAAGGAGTCACCGCAAAACGGCGGTTTTGGGCCTAAGACCCCGGTGTCGAAAAAGAAAAAAAAAAGGGGGTCTTACACAAACTTCCCTTACCTTTGCTTCTTCTTCATCTTCATTGGAGCTGGAAGATGAAGACTCCTCTTCAGTATCGCTCCAGGTATCAGCAACAAAGCCCTTCTCTTTTCTCTTGAGCTTGCTGGAGGAAGGCTTGCTGTAGTGGTGCTTCCTATAGTATTTTTCTCTACTTTTCTCCTTCTTTTGATTGTAAGGACATTCAGAAATAAAGTGTCCTGGTTTCCTGCACCTAGAGCATATAATTTCCTTAGCGGGTGTTTTATCATACCTGGGTTTATCATTATGCCTGAATGACTTTCTCCTGAAGTGCTTCCTTGTCATTTTATAGAATCTCTTCGCTAAGAGAATCAGGAGTTCTTCATTTGATGTTGGAGCTTCAGTTTCTTCTGCAGCTTTAAAAATTATGTTCTGTTCCTTTTTTGATGTTGTAGGAGTCTTCTATTCTGCAGCTTCTCTGGACTTAATCAATTGATCCTAAGATTTGAGCTTTCCCAGGAGAGATTCAGTAGAAATATCATTCATGCTCCTAGCCTCCTTGATTGGCCATATCCTGGAATCCCATGAGCTTGGGAAGCACAAGAGGATTTTTATCATTTACCTCAGTGAGAGAGATGTCTTTCTCCAAGTTCTTCAGCTCACCAATAATTGAACTTAATCTATTGTACATTTCAATAACAAACTCAGCTTAATCTTTCTTGAAAATTTCACACTGAGAGATAAGGGTTGATCTCCTGTCCTTTCTCTCATCAGCGGAACCAGCAACCATATGGTTGAGTGAGTCCCATATGATTTTTACAGATGTGCACTCAGCCACCTTTTGGAATATATCATCTGACATAGTCTGAGCCAATATATTCATGGCCTTTGCATCTGTAATCTTTGCCTTTTTCTGAGCATCTGTCCACTCAGGTGGTGGAACATCATGTGTATTTGAAGTTGAAGTAGATGTTGTAGTAGTTGTTGGTTGAGGAGGACCTGTTAAAATAGAATTATATATGTCCTAGTAAATAGAATTCATATACAGCCTGATTCTTGCCATCTAGATTGCAAATTTATTCAAATTGAAGACTGGAGGTCTGGTGCTTGCATAGTCTTTGTTTTGTGCCATGCTGTGAAATAATCAAAACTTAAGATCAGATCTAACAAAGGATCTTTTGGTTCAAGTGTTAGCTTGTACAACCAAAGGAACCTCCTCTGATACCAAATGAAAGATAGGGGTTAGATCTGATTACTCTACAGGGGGGGGGGGTGAATAGAGTATTTAAAACTTTTTGGCTGTTTAAGATTTTTATATCAGAGTAATGAATAATTGATACCAATGTTAACAAAAAGGTAAAACTGTCCGAGATGATCTAATCTATCACAACATAGAAATTTATCACAGCACAACTATCCTATCACAGCTACAACAAGAACAACAAGAAAAATGGAAACCAGACAACACAAGAAATTTTATAGAGGTTCCCCAACATGGGTATATCCACTCTTCTACCACCCTGGTAGGAATCCACTAACAGTTTTTTGATCAGGTGACCGCCACCTTTGAGCTTTTGATTAGGTGCCCAAAAACAAAAATAAACTTTTGAAGGGAGTTAATAAACCCTTTATATATGGGGGGAGAGAGATTGATGGTGTCTTCTTTTTCTCAAACAACTGAGAAGACAAGTGGATTGCAGTTGTCAAGACTTCTTCAGAAATCACTTGAAGACTTGCACAGGGTGTAGGTCTCCAGCCTTGATTTGAAATGATCCAAGAACTTCTGACTGATAGAGATTTGTTGACCTTGAAAGATCCTGGAGTGAAAGTTTGATAAGTTGTAAATATACATATATTTATGTACATAAATTTAGTCATTTTTGTTTATTTCCTTTCTTTTTACATAATTCTGTTCAATAAACTGCTTCTTTTATTTGAAAATTATTCTAACTTACTTTATTTTGATTTCCTGAAAATTTCAGAAAAAATGCCAAAAAATGCAAGTACATACCCGTGTACAATGGGTCACGCCCGTGACCTACGCGTGATCTTCAAATTCCCGTGAAATCAGTAATTTTCTGAAGAAAAAGCGTGACACGCCCGGCCACATGCTCGTGTCACTTAACACGACCCGTGACCCAAGACCGTGTCACTCTAGCTGGACGATTTTTCGCTCGACATTCGTCGACCCAACTCGACTTGCCCGACATCACGCACGTGAGAAAGGGCGTGCCTCCTCTACCGGGCCCGACAAACCGCCGCTGGTGACTTTTTGATGCAAACGACGCCCAGTTCAACTTCCCCGACACGCCCACCATCACGCCCGTGACCAAGGGCATGACTTCCACGTGGACCTCCCGAAGTCAACAACGCCATCAAATCGCCGAAATCAGATGATGAATAGTGCTGACACCCCCCCCCCCCCCCGACACGGCCGTGTCGGAGGGCGTGTACTCAAAAATTTGCCTCCAAATAGACCCTTGTTGTAAGGTTTAAGGGTTCCAATTTTTTGAACCATTTTGGTGTTAAGGGCTGCTGCTGGTTGCCGTTTTAGTGCTATATAAGGAATCTCCCCCCCCCCCTCCTTTTTAAATTTGTTTGTTTAATCTTTTGTAATCAACCGTTTTTGTCAATAAAATCGTTACTTTTTCATCCTTACAATTCTCTAGAATGTCTTTGAATGCCTCCTTTTCGTCAATCTTATGAACTTTTGTTTTCATTTTCATAGGCGTGTGTGCGTGTATGTGCTCATTTTCTTGTGAAATTTATGCTTTACAATGAAAAACTGTTTGACTAATTTCCATTCAGATATGTAAATATCTAGCCATTATTATAGCCATTTTCTTATCATAATCTTTAAAAATTGGTTAGACTTATGATTTTCATGCTTTTAAATTCGTTCTTATGAACTTGTAAAACGATTAAAAAAGTGGTTTTCATTACTCGTAACTTAGATTTTTCCTTTTTTAGGTTATAAAACTTACGCTTCTTTTTAGTTTTCTTCCACTTTTTAACCCGTTTTACAACACTATAAGAATGGATTATGCGATATTTTAATTTTTTCAACAACTTCGATTTTAGTAATTACTTAAAACGATTTTTGCTCAAACAATTTTTATTTCCACTTTCTATGCATTTCCATCAAAATCTAACGGTAAAAATGTAAACGTTTTAATTTTTCAGGCACTTACTTTGCTCGCTTAATTTGAAAACTTTTTCCTCAAACAATTTTTCTTTTGTCTTGCGAACTATTTAGTTGCGCGGGTGCTCCCAAAAGACTTTTCAAGCTAGCAAAAGAAGAAATTCTTTTCTGACTTGAAATATTTATTTTGGGAGGACCCTTTTCTTTTTCATACTTGCGTGGACCAAGCGGTCCGAAGATGCGTCGCGGTCGTGGAGTGCACGCAAATACTTTGGCATTGCCACGAGGGTCTGGCTGGTGGGCATTATCAAGCTAACCGGACAACGCGAAAGGCGGGCTTCTTTTGGACCACTCTATTCAAAGACGCTCATAATTTTGTGCATGCATGCGATAACTGTCAGCGGTCGGGTAACATCTCTCGTCGCGACGAGATGCCCCAAAACATGTTTTTAGAATGCGAAGTCTTCGATTTATGGGGCATAGAATTTGTTGGCCCCTGCCTCCGTCTTTCAAAAATATCTTTATTTTAGTGGCGGTCGACTACGTATCGAGTTGGGCGAAAGCGCAAGCTCTCCCCACCAATGATGCGCGAGTCGTCATTACATTTCTTTAAAAACTATTTTCTCACTTCGGCACGCCTCGCGCAATTGTTAGTAATAGGGGAACGCATTTCTGTAACACACAGATGGATAAGACGTTAGCTAAATACGGCGTCACACACAAACTTGCCACCCCCTACCACCCACAAACTAGTCGCCAAGTAGAGGTAGTTAATCGAGAGATTAAGCGTATATTAGAAAAAATTGTTTCACTTAATACAAAAGATTGGTCCATCAAACTCGACAATGCGTTATGGGCTAATCGTACCGCATACAAAACCGCAATTGGTTGTACGCAGTATCGATTAGTCTACGGGAAAGCGTGTCATCTCCCCCTAGAATTAGAACATCGTGCTCTTTGGGCTTTAAAACTTTTAAATCTCGACGCTAACTTAGCCGCTCAAAATAGAAAACTGCAACTAAACGAGCTCGATGAATGACGTGCAAACGCTTACGAGAGCAATAAATTCTATAAGGTGCGGTCTAAATTATATCACGACCGAAAAATCAAGACCCAAGAAACTTTTTCTTTGGGCGATCTTGTCCTTCTCTATAACTCACGACTTAGGCTTTTTCCCGATAAACTAAAATCACGTTGGTCCGGCCCCTTTAAAGTGAACGGTCTTTGCTTAAAATTATACATAGCAGGCGATCCTGTGGGCGGTAATTTCGAATCCAAAACCCTCCTCGACATATAACCCGCCAAAATAGTCAAGCTACACGACTATAAACAAAGCGCTCCAGGGAGGTACCCCATGTTTATCTTTTTCGCTATCTCTTTACTTTTTTTCTTTGCTAACCATTTCTTAATAATGCAGGGTTCCTAGACTAGGGCCTTCCCCACCTCATTTCAGGGAAGCTTCTACGCCCGCTCTCTTTCTTTTCTTCGTACATATTGTCTTTTCTTTTTGTTCCGCATACTTACGTTACAACATTGAGTACAATGTTGGACTTAAGTATGAGGGTATTTTCGCGCTTTAGTTTCTGCACTTCCACTTTCTGCATTTCATAAATAAATAAAATACTATAAAAAATATATAACAACAAAACAAATTTTTTTTTTATTTTCCTTTCTTTTTATAAAACAAAAATTCCAAAAAAATTATAAAACAAACATTCAAAAAAATATTTAGTTTCATTTTGTAAATAATTTTGTACATACTTTATGCACATATCTTTTGTACATACTTTTGTAAATATTTTTGTTCTTTTCTCTCTTTTTCCTCTTCCCTTCTTTCTCTTCTTTGTAATTATCGTTTCTCTCTTTCCATATTTTGTAAATATTTGCCTATAAAAATAAAAAAAAATCCATAAAGTTAGAAAAGAAAACAATAGTTCAAAAAAAATATATATTTCTTATCATTTTTTTATTCCCATATGTATATAATAACAAATTTAAAAATAAAACAAAAAAAAGATAATAAGTCAAAAATTCAAAAAAAAATGAGTAAAACAAAACAAAAATCCAAAAAAAGATAATAAATTAAAAACACAAGAATATAATGATAAAAAGTATCAAAATCCAAAAAAATGTTTTAAAACAAATAAATCAAATATATCATTGTTAATTTTCTTGCTATCCAAAAAATTTGTTTTGAGTTTATTTATTTGTGAATTTAATTAATTCTTTGTTCACTATTCGTTTGTTAATTATTGATTAAAAAATTTAAATATCCGGGGTTAAGTTTTAACGAATTCATTATGATTTGTTAAAAATAACGAACTCGTTTTATGCCTACTTCTAATTTTTCATTGATAGGAGCGCATGTATTACGTTAGAAAATAACGACTATAAAATTCAATTATGTTTAATTCTAGCTTTCTGAAAAATTACAACGTACAATTTATTAAGGTTGCTCTCAAAATTTTTTTAATTAAAAATCTAGATTACTTTTCTCCACTTACTTATCATCACTTACTTGGCATGATAAAATTTTTTTCCTTAAAAGATCCTATGTCAATATGAATAAGATTTTGTTCCATAAACATAGGCACACAATAATTTAAAAAGATTATATGTTACAGAGTAAGAGGATAAAATTCATTACTCCTACACATATACATTGGGTTAATTGTATTATTATGAAGTTGAAAAAGAAAAAAATTGATATTAGGAAAATAATATTTCATTTTCCTAATAATCCAAAAAGAAAAAAATAGAGGTTCGAGAAAAAATTACCTCACCTCAAAAATCCAAACCCTCTTCATAAACCAACATCAACCCCCTTAGCCAATTTCACGATTCTAGAATTAATTCAAAAATATTTTTGAGGTCATAATTTGTAAATTACATTATTTCCAGTAAAACTCCTATAAGCTAAAGTTCATATAATTTCAGACTATTTTTGTTAATCTAACCATTACAATTATTGTTTTCTATTTGATTACATCAAGAAGTCTTTTGGCCAAAACATTTTCCCTATTTAAATCTTCTACATAAATTTAGTACTTAACTCTTACACCCCATATATTTATTTAGATCTCTCTTATAATTAATTAAGCGGTAGCTAAACTTAGAGTTTTTTTATTCCTTATAAGTTCACCTCAAACTTTTGCTCTGGAATAGCAAAAGCTTAAGTATGTGAGTATTTGATAAGTTGTAAATATACGTATATTTATGTACATAAATTTAGTCATTTTTGTTTATTTCCACACTTTTTACTTAATTCTGTTTAATAAACTGCTTCTTTTTTTTGAAAATTATTCTAACTTACTTTATTTTGATTTCCTAAAAATTTCAGAAAAAAATGCCAAAAAATACAAGTATACGCCCGTGTAAAATGGGTCACGCTCGTGACCTATGCGTGATCTTCAAATTCCCATGAAATCAGCAATTTTTTGAAGAAAAAGCGTGACACGCCCGACCACACGCCCGCGTCACTTAACACGACCTGTGACCCAAGACCGTGTCACTCCAGCTCGACGATTTTTCACTCGATGTTCGTCGACCTAACCCGACACGCCCGGTGTCACGGCCGTGTTAGAGGGCGTGCCTCCTCCACCTGGCCCGACAAACTGCCGCCGGCGACTTTTCGATGCAAACGACGCCCAGTCCAACCTCCCCGACACACCCACTGTCACGCCCGTTACCAAGTGCATGACTTCCACGTGGACGTCCCTAAGTCAACAATGCCATAAAATCGCCAAAATGAGATGATGAATTGTGCTGACACGCCCCCCCCCCCCCCCGACACGCCCATGTCGGAGGGCATGTACTCAAAAATTTTGCCTATAAATAGGCCCTTGCTGTAAGGTTTAAGGGTTCCAATTTTTGAAACATTTTGGTGTTAAGGGCTGCTGCTGGTTGCCGTTTTAGTGCTATGTAAGGAATCTCCCCCCCCCCTCCTTTTTAAGTTTATTTGTTTAAGCTTTTGTAATCAACCGTTTTTGTTAATAAAATCGTTACTTTTTCATCCTTACAATGCTCTGGAATGTCTCTGAATGCCTCCTTTTCGTCAATCTTATGAATTTTTGTTTTCATTTTCATAGGCGTGTGTGCGTGTATGAGCTCATTTTCTTGTGAAATTTATGCTTTAAAATGAAAAACTATTTGCCTTATTTTCATTCAGATAAGTAAATATCTAGCCGTTATTATAGCCATTTTCTTATCATAATCTTTAAAAATTGGTTAGACTTAGGATTTTCATGCTTTTAAATTCGTTCTTATGAACTTGTAAAATGATAAAAAAAGTGGTTTTCATTACTCGTAACTTAGATTTTTCCTTTTTTAGGATATAAAACTTACGCTTCTTTTTAGTTTTCTTACACTTTTTAACCCATTTTACAAATTTATAAGAATGGATTATGCAATATTTTAATTTTTTGAACAACTTCGATTTTAGCAATTACTTAAAAAGATTTTTGCTTAAACATTTTTTATTTCCACTTTTTATGTATTTCCATCAAAATCTAACGGTAAAATTATAAATGTTTTAATTTTTCAGGCACTTGCGTTTCTCGCTTAATTTGAAAACTCTTTCCTCAAACAATTTTTATTTTGTCTTTTTATGCATTTCTACCGCATTCTATTGGTAGAAATGCAATTGTTTTAAATTTTCAATAACTTTGTTTTTCTTATTTTTTTCGCCTGAGTGCGTGCGTGTCTGAGATAATTTTTATCGTCTTATTTCAATTATGTAAGTGTGTGTGTGTGTGTTTACTTATGTCGAGTGTGTGAGTATTTACTTTTTGAAGAGTGCGTTTGTATGTTGCATTTATTTCTGCCTACACGTTAAGAGTTAAATGACAGGTCTTTATTTTCCGACTACTCGCTAGGAGTTAAATGACAGGTCTTCATTTCCCGCCTACTCATTTGAGTAGGACTTGTACTCGCATTTATTTTCGGCTACTCGTTAAGAGTTAAATGGCGTGTCTTTATTTCCCTATAAATATTTGAGAAGGACTTGTAATAGCATTTATTTCCGTCTACTCGTTAAGTGTTAAATGGCTGGTCTTTATTTTTTTTCACCTACTCATTTGAGTAGGATTTGTGTGTGTGAGTATTTACTTTCTGTAGAGTGAGTGCGTGTGTCACATTTATTTTCTCCTACTCGATTGAGTAAGAGTCGCTTTAATTTTGCACCTACTCATTTGAGTAGGATTTGTGCGTGTGCGTTTTTACTTTCTGCAGTGTGGGTGCGTTTTCATTTCTGTCTAGAATGTGTGTGTCTGGTTTATTTTCAGTAGAGTGTGTGTGTGTGCATTTATTTTCTCCTACTCGTTTGAGTAGGACTCGCTTTCATTTCAGTCCTACTCATTTGAGTAGGACTTGCAATTTTCAGCTTTAATTTACTGCCTACTCGTTTGAGTAGGACTTGTCATTTCAATTATGTCATTTTCTCTTTTTTATAACTTAGTTGTAAATATTCTGTTCCTTTCTCTTTATTATGAGTTTTGAGGAGTGGGTGTGTTTTATTTGTAGTAGCTTTTCTATATCTAATATTAAGTTATCTTATTTTTTCTTATTTTTTTTGTAACCCTTCAGCGAATAGTTTAGAAAGCTCCCCTAACCAAACTCATAAGCCTTCCCCATTCCGATGAGTGGCTAATTACTTTTAGCCCTTGTTATCGAAGAGCATTGGGATATTAAATGTTTTAAATAACTAAAGATCTTATTTTTCTGTTTAATTAATAAACTTAAGGTTTACCTCGGGTTAACAATAAATAGCACCACATATCGATGTGTGGGATCTATTTCCGTTATCCATATGCTAGCTAGCTGAGAGGCCGTGTGTATGGACTGATCACCCCTGGGTAAAGAGAGTTCCGCACTAACCCTCGAGAGAGGAGGCGCGCTAACTCTACCGGATTGGGTTCCCCACCCAATAGCGGGGTTCTTAGCATACTGCGGGCATTAAGAGGAATCCTTCGTCGGACGAGACCCCGGTCGAATAGCCTTAATGTCCAGGTGAGCGATATTCCTAGAGATAGGTGAGCTCATACTTTTGGAACGTCCACTACCAAGTTTCCGCTTTAATTAAACTTAAACCTAAGATCTCTTTTTATTCAAAACTATTTTATTCCTAACGTAATTCCATACCGAGTGTTATGTCTTCATCGACTTTAATCTTAATCTATTTTCTTCCTTTTTTAGTTAAAACCAACAACTTTATATTTCGGTAAAATAATAGTGCTTTCGGAGCAGTAGGGATAATCAACCCTACCCTGAGAATAATACGACCTCGGTATTCCCCCGAATATCGAGTACTACATTCAAAAGGTGCAGTTGCCTCCTTTTGTTAAAAGCTCGCTTTTTAGCAAGCCTACGACATTCGACTCATCGAACCAACCACCTAAAAAAGGGTCTATTCGCGGGCAATCAAAGTTGAAGATGACTCTTGATAGTGATTGTTGTTGTTCTTCTTCTTCTTCAGTAAAATCAAGGAGAAAATAGGATGTTTTCTGCACTGAGAATGTCTGAGACTATTTCTGTATTTTTCTGTCTATTCTCTGTAATATGTGTTTTGTCTTGTTCTCGCCGGCTGAAAGAGAAAATCTCTTTTATATTCTCTGGTTAAATTATCCTTTGAATTTTGAATTCTCTGCATTAATTGATGACTGCCTGGAGAATGAAAATCGGCTGGAGAATATTTGCATTGATGAGTTCCCCAACTGTCCAAATTAATTAAACAAGTAATTATCCTGATGAAGAACATAATTAATACTGCCAGTAACATCTACATTCAGAGAATATAAGCATTAATTACTTCAGTAAATCACTGCTAAATAATATGGAATAAAGGACAGAAAATAAGCGAAAATTCTATGTCTAGAACTACAACCGAAATCGTCGACCATAGAACAGATTTCATCAACATGAGATCCAACTTTATCGACCAGAGAAATCCTGTTCGTAGACCAGAGAAAACTTGTTCGTCGACCTGAGATCCAAGTTCGTCGACCTGAGCTCCGCGACCTGCATTCTGTGAATAACTTGACAATTCTGTGGTCCAAGTTCGTCGAGCATAGATTCTGTCTTCGTCTAGCTGAGTTCAGAGAAAATATCCAGGAAAGAATATGTTGAAGTTGAAATCCAGACTTCGTCGACCCAAGCTCGAATATCGTCGAGCTCAACTCAGAGAATTAACTCTGAGTTCGTCGAGCGGAGCATGACTATCATCGAGCTGAGTTCGACGAACGTCAAACTTATATACTGAACTTGATTTCTTCTAAGTCTTTAGTCAATCTGGGGTCTTCTGCTGGCTGGTCCATGTATGGTTTAACCTAAAGACTTAGCCTAGACTCTAGGACTAAAAACACATGACCCTGGCTATACATTATAGGTCAGACATCCTAATTAGTGAACCTATTCCAAATCCAAGTAGGGATCCAACAATGAAGAAATGTTTAGTAATGTAGATTGCAGAGATAAATAGGAGACGTGGAAGTAGAAGGAGAGAAGAAGTACCTCTGAAGAAGAGTGTGGTGATGAGGAAGAGAAGAAGGAGCTGTTTGTTCGTAAGGAGGATGCTGATGAAATTCCTGAGTTTAGTTCTTTGTGGGAGCATGATTCTCCACCTCCTCATGCCAAATTTAAGGATAAACAGTTTAATCGTAAGGTTTCATGGGCGGATCTGATTGCCAATATGGCGTCGGAGATGATGAAACCTAAAACCATGGATGGAGAGTTAGTTGATTATTCTAGGTGGCGTTCTCCCACTGTGGAGAAAAAGAAAAATGAATGTTTTTTGCGATCCGCTCATTTTGTTTCTCTCCAGGGAGAGAAGCAAGGGACTTGGGGCCGGTAGGGTAAAACCAACTTGAATCCTAAAGCTTTAAACCCTGGCCTTTCTCACTCTTGCGGGGAGCTATATCATAAATCATAATTTAGTCGATAATTGTTGGATAGTTTATGCTAGTAACTACTTGATAGACTTGCGTAGTTTTTTTATTTAGTTTGTTGATGACATAAAACTCTATATCATGCTTAATATAGGTATTCAGTCCACCTTAAGGACAGTAAAGAAAAGGGCTTATGGGAGATAACCCAAGTAGGACCAGTTGGTCTTATTTTGTGTGATGCATTTCTTTTTATATGTGCATTTATATTTTCTTATTTTGCGTAGGATCTCTAATTCGCAGGTGCTGGAAATTTTTGAAGCGCAGCAAACCTGCCGCTATCGGACAACATTGCACCTCCACTGGTATGCTCAGTTTTGAGCATAGGTATTTCTAACCCCTAACTCTTTATATTATTTGGAATGTTTAGTTTTATGCGTTATCGCATTCAAGTATGGGGGGAGAGCATGCTTGTGGTCACTACATGAGCACACATTTTATAGCATACCAGTTGTTATTTATTTATTTCAAAATCACTGTAGCACACACTGAATCACTCACTTGAGCGCAATCTTATCTACGCGCGTGGCTCGAGTCAAATGCATTGCTTGTGTGTAAACTTTAAAATAGTGGCACTGGCTTAGGATTTTATGATATAGTAGTGTGGAACTCGTGCAGTGCTCCAAATCGAGTACTCATGGTCTGTATAGAAATAGTATAAATTTATTTTTTCTTTATGGTCATAGATTTATGCTTTTTTTGCAAATGTAAATATTGTTTGTACTACTCAAAAATGTTGAATCTGGTGGAATCGAACTGTAGTGTAGGGATGTGTGTAGCCGTCACTAGACTCGTTTTGCTCGAGTCGGGAGGAAGGATCATCTTTCTCAGTGGCTAGGAACTTGCCTCAAGATACTCTGAAAGCATTGGTGCATGGTTAGTCAAGCGTGAGCGTGAAGTAGGTCATCAATTTGGCTAGTTTAAGCCATGTTAACCTTATCCTAGATGCTAATCATTGTAAGCCAAGTTTGTGACAACCCCTCCTTTGATTTAGCTACACCTTCATTCATCAAAGCCTAAAGCCAATCCTCCTATTGAAACCAAATCCATGAGCTCCAGTGAATTTAATATTTTGACGAGGTGTGATGTGTGGAATTCTAGTGATGTGGTTGATGAATACAAGAATGTTACTTGCTAAAAAGTTACGGATTGCAAAACAATGGGAGAATTGAAAGAGAAAATATAAAGAGAATTACAATGAGAAATGGAATTCCCATCTTGTTTATCATTATATTGGTCGGGTTAGGCCGTGTACAGAGCGGGGTTTCAAGCTAAGTCTGGGGGTGTGTCAAATGTGCAATTATGAGGGGCTGTATTGGTTTAGCTTGTTGTTTGCTCGCTTGGTTTACGTGTAGCCTCCCTGTTTATCTTTGACTACCAAACCTTAGCCTAAGCCCCATGATTATTCTAAATTCCTACGGATTCACGCTTGAGACGAGCTAGTACTGTGGAGAGAGTGTGAACGGGAAAGCGTATGGTCCTTGACATTGATGGATTTCTTTGGAGGAGATCCTAAGCCCCAGTCTTTGGCAATTCTCACCTGAGTTGTCTGCCTACTTTCTTCCTACATATGGCCAAACGATTCTCCAGAATTCCAATTTTGAGTAGATACAATATTTATTTACACCCGTCGAAAAGTATAAATTCTGTAGTATAATTAAAAAGTTTATCTATTCTTTTTTCCATGCCCATGATATATTTGATTTCTCTCAATACTATATTTTCAAATTACTAAGCCAGCTAACTATTTTGTAGTCCAAGGAGTGATATTTGCTCGAGACGAGCTAATGATTAAGTCTGGGGGTTTGATGAGTCCAAGTTATAACCACATTTTTGTCTCATTTGATCTAGTTTTCTCGTTGATGCACTACACTTTAGAGCCATAATTGTTCGTATTTGTCATTATGTCCATTCCATGTTAAGTGCACTTTTGGCCCATTTTCAACGTGATTCCTTAGTTTTATACTTTTGCCCTACTTGGTGTTTTTCTGTGTCTGGAGAATGTGGTATGCCAATTTCGGTGGCTCTTCTGTTTTTGCTGCAGGTACAAAGGTCGTGTGTGCGTGTTTCGGGATTGTTTGGGAATGCTTTTCGCCTAAGGTCCACTGATCGTGCATTTTTACATGCGTGTCAGTGGACTCCTTAGCATACAACCGCTGGTCGTGTGCGGTCTGTTAATCAAACCCCAAAGGATACATGAATACTGCGCATGATCATTGGATCTATAATGCACGACCACTAGTTGTGAGCCAATAATCGTGTGCACTATTATCCATTTTTCCAAGTACTGTCTGGGGCAATCGAACTATCATTGGACAGAGTGCGCATGACCTCTGTGTTTAATTTTATCAAAGTGGTCAACGGGATAGTCTGATGCCAAATTAATATTCTCAGAGCTATCAAGATCACACCTTAATCAAGAGGAAACCAGGAAAGCAAGATCAAACACCAAATGCAAGAAGAAGGAACAAGCAGATCATATATTTAATTACTTCTTTACAAAGTGAGGTATATGTGGCGAGACATGATTTCTCTAGTACACAAGAAAAATAGAAAGAATCAAAACAATTCGAGTGGACAAAACTGGAGACCGCAGAGACCGCCCAGTCCGCCAAAGTCGCTGAGGCTGCCCGAACTGCTGCTGTTAGAAGCCGAATAAAACACTGAGTCTGCCGAGACCATGAGGTTGCATTGACATGCCGCTATTCACTGCCTGATGCTGAACAGATGAACAGACCGCCTACCCACCTGAGTCCGATGGACATGTTATTTAACTTGGAAAACTGAAGCAGAGAAAACTGACAAGCTGCTGAGCGACCTGCTGAGACCGCCGATTGTAACCGAAAATTTCACTGATCCTGACTGAAGTCAAAGCCAAACTCCTGGCTCCACAGTGCTAGTCGCGCAACCTACAAACAACATTTAGTTATATTTTCTCAACCCACGCGGAAAGGAAAACCCAGACTGCAACAATTAACCAAGGCTCAACTTACTGTTCACTCAGTTACTGTAGATGTGTCGGGGGGGTCTATTTATAGGTACGGTGAAGAGTGTGGTCACCGCCCTAGTGAATAGAGTCACTTCCCCAGTTCGCAGCTAACACATCCCAGTCTACCGAGTCCACAAGGACTTAGCTAAACTCCAAACAACCTGCCAGGCACCGGGTCAAAACCAGACCACCACCATGCGGACACTACGCCAGTCCACATTGCATGCAACCACAACGCCAGTCCGCCAGTCAACACAGCACGCGGACACAGCCACAACCCATGCTGTATTAGTCCGCACACTATACGCAGATGAAGCGGCAGTCCACACAGCTCGACAATAATGCCACAGTCCGCCATGAGTCCACGAACAACAGGCAGTCCGTCGGTCAACAGCGGACTCTGAGGACACTGCGAACACCATGGACTTGTCACAGAGAATGACCAAGTCCAGCAGCCCACCAATCAACTAGCGCGAGCATGGCAGACACAAAAGACCCAGACCTCCAATCATCAGGACAGTCCGCCATAAAGAAAGTGGCCAACACTCAATGCATCACCGGACAGCTCGGCAACGACCCAAGCCGATCTCCAAAAGCAGTCCGCTAAAGGCGGACATCGTGGACTCAATCAAGTCCGCAATAACTCCCGCGAATAACCACCAATCCGCCTGGTTACCACAAGAACCTGCTTAACTGCAGAACGACAGGTCGAGCAGAGCACCGCCACCAGACCACCAAAGACAGGCCGCACAGGCCGCTCCATAAGAACAACCAAGCCACCAAGTGCAACCAGGCCACGTCACCTAGGCCTCAACCCTTAGTCCGCCCAGGCCGCGGACATAGACCGCTCAGACTACCCGGCCTGCTCCATCAACCACTTTCACTTCACAAATTTCAACACTCCCCCTTGAAGTCGACAGCGGTGATCAAGCCCAGCAACCCCCGTAACCATTGAAATGGCCCCTTCGACAGCGGCTTTGTGATGATTTCAGCAAGATTGTCTTCACTCCAAACATGCCCGACCATAAGAGATCCCTCCAACACCTTGTCCCTTATGAAGTGATGCTCGATCCTAATATGCTTGGACGTTGCGTGATAAACTAGATTATTCACTAGTTTGATAACACTCTCATTGTCGCATCGAATCAAAGTAGGACCTTGCACTTCCTCATGAACATCCTCTACAAGCTTCCTCAACCAGATGGATTCTCGAGCAGCCAAGGCCGAAGCCTTGTACTCTGCTTCTGTAGTAGATACGGACACTGAGTCCTACTTCTTGCTACACAACGAGATGCAAGCTGATCCAAAAGTGAAAACATAACCCGAAGATGATCTTCAATCATCCGAGTCACCACCATAATCAGCATCCATGTCTCCAAGCAAAGAAAAGCTCGTGTCCCTTCTATAGAGGAGTCCTATATCAGAAGTTGCCTTGACATACTTCAAGATATTCCTTGCCGCTACCAGATGAGACTTCCTTAGCTCAACCATAAACCGACTTACTCGGCCAACAACATATGCAATGTCTGGCCTTGTAATCGTTAAGTAGATCAACGTCCCCACTAGAGCTCTGATCACCATGGGATCAGGAAGAATCCTTCCTTCATCTCATCGAAGCTTCAACCCATGATCCAGAGTAGCAAGGCAACTCTTCCCCTCCTTTATGCTGAATTAATTCACAATACGATCCGCATATACTTTCTGACAAATGAGTATCCCGCTATCCTTCCTCTCCACTTCGAGACCAAGAAAGCGATGAAGCGCTCCCAAGTCTTTCATCTCGAAGCGAATAGCTAGCTCAGACCTGAGCCTAGCTACTTCCTCCTCTAAATTCCACGTGATGATCATATCATCAACATACAGTAGAACCAAGACTTGAAGATCCCCCATCTTCTTGATGAACAAGCTTGAATCTGAGTTAGAGGAAAGGTATTCGCAGAATTGGAGGTATTCTACTATCTTCCCATATCACGATCTTTGAGCCTGCTTCAACCTATAGAGAGCCTTCCTGAGCTTGCAGACATAGTCCGGATGAACATCAGAGATAAATACAAGTGGCTAATCCATGAAGATGGCCTTATCAATCTCTCCGTAAAGAAAAGCGTTCCTCACATCAAGCTGCCACATCCTCCATCCCTAGAAAGCAGCCAAGGCGATCACCACCCAAACCGAAGTCATCTTTGCAACTAGACTAAATGTCTCATCATAGTCCTCTCCATACTATTGTGAGAATCCTCGAGCTACAAGGCAAGCCTTGTATCTATCAATGATCCCATCAGCCTTCTTCTTCAACTTATACACCCACTTGCAAGTCACTGGAGTAATGCCATCAAACATGGGCACAAGGTCCCAGGTTTCATTCTTCTTGAGAGTAGAAATCTCCTCCTTCATGGCGTATTCCCACTCCTTCACTCCAGTGGCCTCATTGAAGTTTGCAGGCTCTCGTTCATCCAGAGGACCTGCAAAGAAGCAGGGGACAAAGCTCACTGCATTCCCATCACAATATCGAGTTGGTGGCTTGACAGTTCTCTTTAATCTCCGAAGGGTCTGCTCCTTGCTCATCACCTTCGTTGATTCTTCAGGCTCAGCTCCATTTCCGGGCACACTTTGAGCAATGCTCCCCCTACTTCCTGAATCAGAAACCTCTGCCCTAGAGCTTGAAGCAACATGAGCTGTTTGTGATACAATAAGCTCCTCTTCCAAAACTTTAGCAGCCACCTTCTGCTCTTCATCAACCTTGCTCTCTGATAGCTCAACCGAGCCTCCTCCATACGATGTCAGTTCATCAAAGACCACATCTCTTGATACAACAAACTTCATCGTCACAGGATCCATGCATTTCCATCCCTTCTTCTGCTCATCATATCCTGCAAAGACAAGCTTCTTTGCCTTTGCATCAAGCTTTGTCCTTGAAGTATCCGGGACATGCACATAGCAAGTTGATCCAAACACCCGAAGTTATTCCACGCTTGGCTTCTCCTTCAGTAACATCTCAAAAGGAGACTTCATGTTGATCAAACTGAGCGGCATTCCATTGATGACATAAGAAGCACAAGACATTCCCTCTGCCCAGAATGACCTAGGAATGACTTTTGCATGAGGCCAACACTTGCAGGTTTATGTCAGATGATGTATCTTCCTCTCCGCTACTCCGTTTTGTTGTGGATTATGAGCACAAGTAAGCTCTCTCTGAATCATGTGCTTCATGTACAAGTTAGAAAACTCGGAGGAGACAAACTCACCACTGTTGTCTGATCTAAACTTCTTGATCCGCAAGCCAAGTCGACCCTCCACTGTCTCCTTGAACTCCACAAACAACCGGAAAGCTTCTGACTTCTCCTTCAAGAAATTTACCCAAGTGTATCTTGAGTATTCATCAATCAAAACGAGCATGTATCTGCTCCCACAAAGGCTAGCAGTGACAGTTGGTCCCATCAAGTCACCATGGATACACTCCAATGGTCTCTTGCACCTCGTTTGTGACTTATCAAACGGAAGGTGATGAGCCTTACCATAATTACACCCCACGCAAACGTGATCATCGCCAAAAGAAGATAGCTTAGGCAAGCTTCTCACAAGGCTCCTATTTGCCATAGCTTTCAACTTATTCATTCCTTCTTGCCCCAGCCTCTTATGCCATATAGCAGCGCTGTCATTATCCCTCTTCCGATCAACGTAAAAGTTTGTTGCATGAACAAACAAGTTCTTAACTCTCCTCCCAATGTGAGCAACATCAGCCTTTACCGCTGATACATTGCAAAGGAAATTCACTTATGTTGGCCCAACAGAACGTGATAACCTGCGTCTAACGCATTGGTCATAGAGAATAGGTTCTTCTTCATGCCCGGAACATGATACACACACCTTAACGTGGGTGGCCCCTTATCACTACCCAAGGACACAACCCCATCCTTCTCTACTGCATAAACAGTATTATCATCAGTAATGATAGCTTCGTTACCTGAGTAACTTTGTAGCGAGGAGATCTTTGACTTTTCTCCGATGAGATGATGACCACAACCGGAGTCCACGATTCACTCGTCATTAAAGTTGACAATAGATAAGGCACGAACACAGGTGCCTCCCATGAAATCTCCACCCCATCCAGCTTCCTCAGTATTAGATCAAGCTTCCTCCTTTCCTGCAGCCTGCCCAGGTTGCATTTTGACCTTGTAGTCAAGCTTGAAGTATCCCTACTGATGACACCTGTAGCACTTCAAGTTCTTTTTCCAATCCTTCTTAGGATCAGCCCACCTCTTTGACTGATAAGAGGTTTAAGGCTCATTTTCAGCAGCGGTGTTCTTCTTATTCCCTTCGCAGCTCTTCTTCTTCTTACCTATGAACAGCGCTTAACAAACTTCTTTAGAGATAGTAATTCCAGCCATCTCTCTGGCCAAACTTTCCTGCGAAGCAGATAGGTTTTCAAGCTCCAGCAGAGATGGCTGAGTGGCCCAGCCTTGAACAGAGGTTACAATGGCAACATACTCCTTCTGCAAGCCGCGGATAATGTGCCTTTCCAACTTGGCCTCAGAGATGGGCTCATCAGGATCAAGCACTGATATCTCAGCACATAGACTCTTCATCTTCAAAAATAACTTAGAGATGGTCAAGTCTCCTTGAGTCATCCTAGCTAACTCATTCTCTAGGAACTATAGCCTTGCCACATTCTTCCTGTTGAACAACCCATCAATAGTTGTCCAAATATCAGCAGCTGACTCAAATCCAATGATGTGATCAAACAGCTCCGGTGAAAAAGCCCTTTTGAGGGTAAACTCAGCCTTTGCATTAGTTTTCCTCCAGACTCTCACCTGCTCAGCAGTTCCAAATGTAGCTGTAACTTCCTGTCTGTCGTCACGACCGACGACCTCCCATAGCTCCTCGGCCAGAAGAAAACTCTTCATGCACGACTTCCACTTTTTAAAGTTAGTCGTAGTTAAGAGTTCAATACCCAGACCTCTTATATAGCTCCATTCCATTGCATCACCCTCGGTCTAAGCTTCTAGAAGCACAGAGCACAACACAAATTGATCACTGCTCAAGCAACTGTACCTTCTTTGATACCATGTTGAATTTTCTAAATGTGGTCAACGAGATAGTCAGATGCCAAATTAATATTCTCAGAGCTATCAAGATCACAACTTGATCAAGCGAAAACCAGGAAAGCAAGATCAAACACCAAATGCAAGAAGAAGGAACAAGCAGATCATATATTTAATTACATCTTTACAAGGTGAGGTATACGTGGCGAGACATGAATTCACCAGTACACAAGGAAAATAGAAAGAATAAAAACAATCCGAGCGGACAGAACTGGAGACCGCCGAGACCGTCCAGTCCGCCAAAGTCGTCGAGGCCGCCCGAACTGTTGTTGGTAGAAGCCGAATAGAACACAGAGTTCGCCGAGACCGTGAGGTCGCGCAGACACGCCGTTATTCGCTTTCTGCTGCTGAATTGAAGAACAGACTGCCTACCCGCCCGAGTCCGGCGGACAGGTTATTAAACTTAGAAAAACTGAAGCAGAGAAAACTGACAAGCCGTAGAGCGACATGCTGAGACTGCCGATTGTAACCACAAACTTCACTGATCCTGACCGAAGTCAAAGCTAAACTACTGGCTCCACAGTGCTAGACGTGCAACCTGCAAACAACAACCAGTTATCTCTTCTCAACTCGCGCGGACAGGGAAACCCAGACTGCAACAATTAACCAAGACTCAACTTACTCTTCATTTAGTTACTGTAGACATGTCAGGGGGTCTATTTATAGGCAGGGTGAGGAGTGTGGTCGCCTACCTAGTGAATAGAGTCATCGCCCCACTTCGCGGTTAACACATCCCAGTCCATCGAGTCCGCAAGGACTTGGCCAGAATCCAAACAACCCACCAGATGCCAGTTCAAAACCAGACCACCACCATGCGGACACTACGCAGTCTGCATTTCACGCAAGTATAGCATCAGTACGCCACTCAACGCAACACGCAGACACAGCCACAACCCATGCTGCATCAGTCCGCACACAATATACGGACGAAACGGGAGTCCGCCCAGCTTGACAACAACACCACAGTCCTTCACGAGTCCACGACCAACCGGCAGTCCGCTGGTAAACAGCGCACTCTCCGGATAGTGCGAACACCATTGACTTGTCACAGAAAATGACCAAGTCCAGCAGCCCACCAAGCAACTGGCACGAGCATGGCAGACACAAAAGACCCAGACCTCCAATCGTCAGGACAGTCCGCCATAAAGAAAGTGGCCAACACTCACTACATCATCGGAGAGCTCGGCAAGGACCCAAGCCGATCTCCAAAAGCAGTCTGCTAAAGGCAGATACCGCAGACTCAATCAAGTCCGCAACAACTCCCGGGAATAACCATCAATCCGCCCGGTTACCACAGGAACCTGCTTAACTGCAAAACCACGGGTCGAGCAGAGCACCGCCACCAGACCGCCAAATACAGGCCACATAGGCCTTTCCACAAGAACAGCCAAGCCACCAAGTCCAACCAGGCCAGGTCACCCAAGCTGCAACCATTAGTCCGCCCAGGCCGCAGACACAGACCGCTCAGACCGCCTGGCCTACTCCATCACCCACTTTCACTTCACAAATCTCAACACTCTGGTCGTGCGGCACTTCTCGTGTGAATTTATTCCATTTTATAGAGTTCTGCCATTCTAATGGCACGATCATGAGATCTAGTGCGAACGACCACTGGTCGTGCGCCCCTAATTGTGCGCTCTGATTTTCTGCTACAGTATTTCTACCCATTCTCGCAAATTAGGGCAAAGTCTTTACATTTTTCCGCCCCGCTGCTACGCACGAAGGGCTGTTTCTCACCCCCACAAGTCCTCCACTCATCTCCACCCACCAGGAAGCTTTCTCCGGTGATCTAAAGCCATCTTCAACCCTTCGGAGAGTTTCTGGCCACCAGCAGTGTGCAACAGAGATCTTTTGGTACTACTCATTTGGTCAAAGAGGGATGAGATTGAAGGAAAGGGAAGAAGACGAAAGAAGACAAGTGGATTAACAACCCATTTACCTCCAGACACAACCAACGGTCTGAGCCAAGAAGTGGACTGACAACCCACCATTCCGGCCAAGAACCACGACTAGGCTATCCCCCTATCGGTTTAATCTACCTCTTCTCATAGTAAAATGTATTCTTAAGCTTGTAATGAACCTGAACTTACTTTTATTTGTTTATGAATGAAGTTTCCTTGGGATAGTTACATATTCTATTTTAGCTGTGATGCACTCTCCTCCATTCACATCCACTACACTCGCGCACTAGGACCACTCTAGCAAAGGCTATTGTTGGCAGTTGAAGAGGTGATTATGACCCTCACTCTTCGCACGCGTGTTCATTCCATCCGCTTGCTCTCCGTCCATTCGCCTCATAAAGCATGACATAGCGGCTTGCACTAGTTCCATCCACCAAGCGAAGCGGTGCTTACGAACCGTATTAGTTCTCATTTTGTTTTGTTAGCATTAGGAATCAAAAATCAACCTCCTTTGTTATTTTGTTTAACTCTTAGTAATGATCTTTCTACGACGCTATCACGATACCCAACCTGCATTCCCTCAAGATCGACATTCGGGGAAGCTATTCCCAAATTTATTTCTTGACAGCGATCGTTGCACTTGCCGATGCATTAGCTTTTATGAGCTTGATGAACATGGTGTTCGAGCCCTACCTCGACAGGTTTGTCATTGTATTCATAGATGACATGCTCATTTATTCGAGGATGAAGGAAGAGCATGGACAAAATCTGGCCTTGACTCTAGAGAAGCTCAAGGAGCATAAGTTGTTTGCCAAGTTCAGCAAGTGCCAGTTTGTCTAACGGAGGTAGGCTTTTTAGGCCACATTGTCAGTGGAGTAGGAATGGAAGTGCATCCCACGAAGATTCAGGTAGTACGAGACTAGCCTCAGTTGAAGACGACTATGGTTGTCCAAAGTTTTTTGGGATTGGCCGGGTATTACCTGAAGCTTATGCAAGGATTCTCTCAGATATCCCTTCCACTCACTTCCTTGAAGGGTCGGATTACTTCGACCACTATTCTCTCTCTTCCCTTTGGTAAATAGGGCTTCCAGGTGTACACTAATGCGTTATTTCAGGGGATGGGTGTTGTACTGATGCAGCATGGGCATGTGATAGCATACGCCTCCTGCCAGCTGAAGAAGCATGAGCAGAACTATCATGTGCATGACTTGGAGATGGGAGCAGTAGTGTTCGCTCTGAAGCTTTGGTGGTATTATCTTTATGGTGTGCACTGTGACATATTTTCAGATCACAAGAATTTGAAATATGTTGATACGCAAAAGGAGTTGAACATCTGTTAGAGACGATGGGTGGAGTTTCTATCTAACTATGAGTACACGATACACAATCACCCGGGAAAGGCGAATGTGGTGGCGGACGCAATGAGCTGGCAGACTACAACTTCAGGAACAGAGCACTAGTTGATGGCTATGGAGCTGGTATGAATGATGGAGGATATGCAGATTACTTTGGTGTCCTCGGACGACGCAGTGCTTTATGAGGAGTATTTGGCCACGATAAGCATCACCGAAGATATTCGAGATTGCATCAGGGCTGACCAGAGAATGAATGACAAGCAATAGCCAGTATTCAGGACCTTGATGGCAGGGACGACCGAGGAGTATACAGGGAAGGATGGGTTGTTATGCTTTAGAGGACGGGTGTACATACCGGCTGGGGGCAGGATTCGGGAGGACATTATGACCGAGGCTCATTGCAGCAGGTAAGCGGTGCACTCGGGCATCACTAAGATGACGGTTGACCTATAGAGGATGATGTTCTGGCCGAGCATGAAGAGGGATATCACATACTTCATGACCCATTGCGAGGCTTGTCATTTTGTGAAGGCAGAGTGCAAGAGTCCTGCCAGATTTTTGCAGCCACTTCCGGTGTTGGAGTGGAAGTTTGACGATATCGTCATGGATTTCATACATGGTCTTACTCGGTCACATACGGGGAATGACTCGATATAGGTGATCATCGGTTGATTGATGAAGGTGGCTAGATTTCTACCGATCAGGAAGGACGCGCTAGTGGGTGACTTGGTGCGGAGGTTTGTGGAGCAGTTTGTCCGATACCATGGTGTGTCGAGGACGATAGTGTCTGATCGTGATTTACAATTTATGTCTAAGGAGTGGAGGTCGGTCCAGGATTATTTGGGGACCTGGTAAACATATTATACTGCCTTTTATCCTTAGGCAGATGGACAAACAGTGCGCACCAATCAGACACTGGAGAATTTGTTGCGTCGTTTTATACTGGACCGCAGAGAGCCATGGGAGAGGCAGCTACCGTTGATCGAATTCTCGTACAACAATAACCACCAGTCCCGCATCGATGTGGGCCCTTACGAGGCTTTTTACGGGCGGAGATGCAGGACTCCTTTGTCTTGGATCCAGGATGAGGATACGAAGGCACTTGGCTCAGAGTTCGTTGAAGATATGGATGCTCAAGGGCGGTTAATTTGAGACAGGATGTTGGAGGCCCAGAGCAGACAAGCTAAGTATTACGACGCTCGACATCGTCAGGTAGAGTTTCAGGTAGGAGACCGAGTGATTCTGAAGATACGTCCAATTCATGGAGTCTCGCGGGTGCGTGGTCGGAAGAAGCTCACTACGAGATACATGGGTCCTTATAGGATCATTGAGCCGATCAGTCCCCTGGCTTACAGACTTGAGATGCCGCAATAGCTAGCGGGTTTGCACGATGTATTACACATCTCCTCCCTCAGGATAGCTCTACTTCGGCCAGAGCAGCAGATTATGAAAATAGATTGGCCTATAGCTTCTGATCAATCGGTGCACCTAGAGCCGATTGAGATAGATGATACTGGAATACGGGTCTTGCGGTGCAAGAAGGTTTCGCTGGTCAAGGTCTTGTGGAGGAATCATGGAAAAGAGGAGCACACGTGGGAATTGTAGGACTTGAAGAAGCAAAGGTACCCAGAACATTTCACGTAAGGTATCCCCTTTAACCTCTCGGGATGTTACGTTTTATTCCTCATACTTGAAAACCCGTAGGCCTAACCTGAATTTCGGAGATGAAATTTTTATTTTTATGTATTGGGATTTGTAACATCCCTTAGAATTCTAGACCCATAGGATGGTTTTTTCATGACTGGGTAATGACAAACCCTAGGAAGCACTAAAGGGTTGGGGTGAACATGGGAATTAGGGTGTGAACCACCTTGGTCTGCAAATAGTAGATTTCCAATTACTAGCTTTGGGATGACCATATGGATTCACCATGACTCCATGACCACACCACAACATCGCTAACCCATTAGAGGGTCCTTTAGAGCCATAGAGACCCATTGGAGTCAACAAAAGAGGCCAAGTAGACCATGGTAAACCTTAAGCCTATGAAAGTTAACTTAACTCAATTTGGGTCAATTGATGACCTAAGTGTCAAATGACCTCACCCTTAGTGTCTTGGCATCATGGGGGACCCAGTGGCTCCAAAAGCCCCATACCTAAGTCACCTATGTGGCTAATTTGGACAAACTTTTCCCATAGCTCAATTTGGGCAATTTGGGCTAACCTAACACAATCCAAGTGGGCTAAGCCCAAACTACTGTGGCCCATTGGTCTCGGAAGTGCTAAGCCCCACAAAATTCAGAGATTGGTGACTAGGAGAGAGAATGAGAGTTTCCCCAAATTTGGAGGAGAGAGAAAGCTAGGGCTTAATGGCAATCATGGCCATGGAGGCTACATAACCCTACACTTTTTTGGGGCTTTTACTCCTCTGAGGGAGAGGAGAAGATTTCTGGTGGTGGCTGTCCATTGAGGTGGCTCAGCCCCATTAATTGGGCTTAAACCGAAAAGTTGTTTTTTTGGCCATTAATGGAGTTTTGATGAAATTGGGAGTTGCATGGCTTCTCTCCCAAATTCCTTCTTTAAGGACCTTCACCAGAGTAAGGGCAAGCATTTCCCCCGATTACTTTTCAATTCCATTGAGGTTGGTGTAGAGGTTGAAGAGGAGCCAATGCTCGGGGGCCGAAGATGGTGAGGACGCAGAGCATATGTTTTCAAGCCGCAAACCAGGTCCTCTACTCCTTCTTCATGGAATAGATCTTAGGATTCATTAGAGATAAGAATTGGGCTCAATTGAGCATGATCCAGTGGAATGTTTCCCCTGTTTTTTCCATAAAAATGAAGTATCTGGTTCGTCGGAATCCGCCGTATCCGGCGGCCAAACCGCCTCCGACCGATAGCCCTCACCTCAATGGAGGTGGTTGCGGTAGTTGGCCGGGGACGTGGTCGGAGGGCCGCCAATTATGCTTGGAGTTTTCTCCAGGTCGGGTAGATCTAGGATGTCGGCTGGTGGAAGAAGAAAACCAGGTCCCCTCCGCTCCTGCTTTAAGATCCGTGCAAGATCTAATATATTAACTTTAATTTATGTATATTTCTGTCATAGAAAATCACCTGCCTTGGAATTTAAATTAAAAACACTTAGGTGCCTTTTCATAAATAGTAGTCAACATGAAACATGTAGCCCAATGAGTCTAATTTATTTGAACCAATTTGGGTTTCAGGTCAGACCACAACACTGAATTTGGTGAGGTCTATACTTGATGAGTCCACTTTATATACCTATTTTCGGACTCATCTGGGCTAGTTTTCATGCATTTGCACTTCACTTTTAGTTCATTATCATATAGATTTCATCTTGCCTATATTTCCATAGGAAGTGCACATTTAATCCCATGGTTGTGTATTTTGTTATTTTTATAGTTTGTACTCCCTTTTGTGATTGTCTGGAATGTCTGCATAGATTAGTGATTGGTTTTTCCTTTCAGTACAGGGGTCGTGTGCGTTTTCCGGGATGGTTGTGAAACAGGAATACTGAGCACGATCATTAGATCTAATGCGCACGACCACTGGTCGTGTGCCCCTGATCGTGCGCACTACTCTATGATTTCCAGAATCACCCTGGGGTAAGCGCACCACTGGACATATTGCGTACGACCACCGGTCGTGCGCCACTGATCGTGTGCATTGATTCCTATTTTCTGGAGTCCTGTCTGGGGTAATTGCAGATCATTGGACTTAGTGCGCACGACCACTGGTCGTGCGCCACTACTCATGCGCGTTATCCCAGTTCTTCTTCCTGATATTCCATGCTAGTGCGCACGAGCATATGATATAGTGCGCACGACCAATGGTCATGCGCCTGTGATCGTGCGCATTGTTCATTTCTGCTTTTGTATAAATAGCGCAGGTCTCGCACTAATTGAAAAGAGGATTCGGAGCTCGACATTTCTCCGCCGTTTTTCGCCTTCTCCGTCATTCCCCTTCATCTTCCACCCTAGGGAGGTGCTCCTGGCAAGCTTTCACCGCCAAATCCAAGCAGAAGCTTCCTCTCGGCCTTCTCTTTCATCCATGAGCTTCAAGTAGGGTTTGACGCCATAGCCATCAAGCAAAGGAAAGCTAGCAAACTTTGTCCGTTATCGTGAGACGAAGAAGACGGGCCATTAGAAGGTGGTGACAGCCCTTCTCTATCCCGGATGCAGTTGAGGACCGAGCTTGGACGCGGAATGACAACCCGACGATTCCAACCGTGAATCCTCAGCAAGGCTTCGGATTCGGTCGATCTCTTATCTTGTTTTTGCTTTCTTGTTTAATATTGGAGTTTAACTTTATTTATATTGATGAAGTATGCTTAGTTTGTAAACTTTTTATATAATTATGTCTATGTGATTGTATGTTTTCGTTATTTACTTGAGTTGCGCCATATTCCATCCACCACCATCCGCACTTGCCGCACTAGCAATTGCTAGTGGCGTGCATAGCGAAGAGGTGCTCACGACCCTCATTCCATCGTTCTAACCACCTCATCCGAGGGCCTACTCGCCCATCCGCCTAGTGATTCGGTGCATAGCGGCCCGACTAGTCTTCCATCCCGCCTGGCGAAGTATCGCATAGCGACGTTGCATAGGAGTAGTTGTTAGCCTTTTATTTTCTGTTTCAGCAACATCAAAACCCCCCTTAGTTAGCTCTGACCTGAGGACTTCAATCTCAAGTCCTCCTTGAAATTAACTCCACCTTACTGTGTTCCTTGTGAGATCGATACTTGGGAAAGCCCCCATTTTATATTACTTGTGCAACCGGTTCACTGCCGTGATCTTAAGCATCAAGTTTTTGGTACCGTTGCCGGGGACCATAGTCGTGTGAGTTTGTGGAGAGGGAGATAATAGATTGAAGCCCTTTTCCATTTGTGCATATCATTTTTTTATTTGCTTTTGTTATTAGAATTTTTATTTTGCTTATTTCTTTTTTACCCCTTTTCTGATTTTTGATTTAGATAGAAGATCCGTGCTATTTTTATTTTAGCTGTGTAGCACTTTTTCAGCAATTATTTTTATTCGTGATGGATCCTGATGATGAGTGCCGTATCCTTGGAACTTTACGTTGATCCATCGATGTCATTGCTGTAATGAATGTCGAGCTTGCATTCGGTGTTTGTTATGTTAAGGTGTGGGCCACATGTTGAAGGATTGCCCTCGTTTGTGCAAGCCTTCTCCCTCTGAGGGCGTGTGCACAACAACCTCCCGTTCGCGGAAGACTGTTGTGGACAGGCCTACCAGGGTGTTGCCTGGCCCATACACTGATATAACGCACTTTGCTCATTCTTTACCCGTTGAGATTACTGAAGAATCTCTGGCTGCATATAGTTCTTTCATGGGTCCCTCGATCCCTTTTTACGAGCTTTCCTTGAGTGATGATGATCACTCTGGTGTTAGCCAACAAAAAGAGGAGCAGGAACTCATGGACGCTCCTGTATGGGACGATGAGATTGTTCCGGTCGTCGACGGGGTGGCGTAAGCGAATGATTTTGTGATGGGGCCTGCTCATTCAGTGCTTGATTTTGAGAGCAGCCTTGCCCCTCCGTAATTTTTGCCGGATTGTGCTATTCCTCTTTCTTGTGAGTTGGTTGATGATGCCGTATTTGTGGATGATTCGGTGCCTGAGGTTGCGCCGAAGTGGGATGATGATTCCTCTATCTCCGACGGAGAAGGTGGATCTTCGGAACACTTTTACGCACCCCGGTGGGATGAGGAATATCACCTTTCCGATGCAGAGGTTTGCACCTCCTTATTGGATGAGGTTGTTCCTCTTACCACGCGGACCTCGAGTTCTCGGATTCCCCTCGGTACGACTCATATGACACTGACAGTGATCTCTGCTTGGATCCTGCTGAGAGTGAGACCGGGATCACTCTCCCATTTTCTGATTCTTTTAGTTCTTCTTCTCTTTTATTACTTGATCCCCCTTCCTTATCTGAGCCTGTGCAGGATGAGTCTCCATAGGTACGTTGGGATGACAATGAGCTTTGTGCTCATGCCGTTGCCATCGCCTCCTGCGGGCCTGTGATAGACGAAACCTTGCTAGGCAAGGATTTGTTTTGTGCTGAGATGAGTGAGGACCAGGCCTCCTCATCATCCTACTTCCTATTTCCTCTACCTGTGTTGGGCAGGTATTACTATTTGGGTAGAGGGGTAACTGTTCTATCACCGTATCGGTACCCATTACCGAAACGGATATTGAGACAGTTACCTGTGGATTTTTCTTTTCATAGGCCCATTAGCTAGAACCTTTTTGTAGCTGAATAAGTCGTGCTGGGATGACAATAACCCCAATACTTATCTTTCATTTTCTGTATTTTCTTTTTCATGTCTATTTAGTTTTAGTATTTCTTTATAGTTTGTATATTTTTATTTTGTTTTTGCGGAGCTCACCCCTGCAGGTATTCTTGACACCATCGCATTGGCGGGGTTGTGATTCTTCGTATGGCGGGCCTGCTTCAGGTTTCCACGCGTCTTCTGGTATGCTCACTGGCTGAGCATTGGGTAACCTCTTCCCTTAGCTCTTTATGATCTTAATTTCTCTATCATATGCTATGTTGCTTAGTTTAAGTCTGGGGGAGAGATCTGTTACCTATTGCACGTGTACATTTCTTGTGCATACTAGAAGCCTTTATTATTTTATTTTGCTTAGTTCATTGCATCACACACCACTGCACCCACATGAGCGCATGCTTAGCTTCTTGCGTGCTGCGAGTTAAACTCATTTCTTCGTTAGATTTGGGAAAATTATGCTGCTGACATAGGATTGTGAGACGGAGTAAAATGTTGACCTTGTTGTGCTCCTAGTCAACTGCTCTCGTCTCGTGTAGAAATTGGAGTAGATTTAATTTTTCTGTATGCTTTTAGTTTTATATTTTTCTAATTGTGTAAATACTTTTTATTCTACTCAAAAGTTGGTGAATCCGGAGTGAATCCGACGGTAGCTTAGGGATGTGTGTAGACGGCCGTTAGGTTCGTATTGCTCGAGTCGGGAGGATGGATAGTCTTTCTCGTTAGCTAAGAACTTGCCCCAAGCTATTCTTGAAGCATGGGTATAGGTTAGTCATGCATGAGCGTGATGTAGGCCATCATTTTGGCCCGGTTGACCTTTGTACCGTTCCTGACGTCTTATCCTCGCTAGCCCCGTTGTGCCTACCCCTCCTTTTGATTCAGCTCCACCAAGATTTCACCAAAGCCTCATAGCCAATCCTAGTCGCACACCCAAGTTGAGTTTAGTGTTTTATATTTTAATGTTGGGGTGTGATGTGGTGATTTTACTTGTGATTATGTGGATGTGCTCCAATGTTATATTTGCTGAAATTGCAAAAATAAAAAGATGATTTGAAAAAAAGAAAAAAAAAGAGAACAATATTTGTAAAGAAAAAAAAAGAAGTGAAAAAAAAAAGTTTAATTGAAAATCTTTTTGGGAAATGTGATTATTTTTGGAGTAGGCGGTGCACACACCCATATGTAATAGTTAAGTCTGAGGGTGTGGTGTACCCGCGTGTATTTTGCTTAGTAGAGGGATTCCTTTTATACTAGCTCATTTGGGTTAGGTCCATAGCCCTCTTGTTTATCTTTGTTTACCTCACCGAAACCCAAGCCCCATCTCTTCACCTAAAGTCCTACTGATTCGTGTGTGAACAAAACCAGTGTCGTGGAGAGAATGCGAAAGGGCAAGCATATGGTCACCGACATTGGTGGATTCCTTTGGAGGTTATCCTGAGCCCTGATCTTTGGCAATGCTCGCCTAGCGATTAGTCTACTTTCTCCCTACGCATGACCGGATGATTCACCGTGATTCTATTTTTGAGTAATAATAAAATGTTGATATGCATTGTGAAAAGTATAAACTATTTTGTATACTTAGAAATTTCTTCTATTATATTTTTACGCGTGCGAGCATGCGACTTCGCGTGGTACTTCGTATCGCAATTTCTTTGTTAACTAGTATTTTTCCCTATCTGCTTAGATTTTGTTTGCTCGGGACGTGCAAACAGTTAAGTCTGGGGGTGTGATGAGTCCACTTTATATACCTATTTTCGGACTCATCTGGGCTAGTTTTCACGCATTTGCACTTCACTTTTAGTTCATTATCATATATATTTCATCTTGCCTATATTTCCATAGGAAGTGCACATTTAATCCCATGGTTGTGTATTTTGTTATTTTTATAGTTTGTACTCCCTTTTGTGATTGTCTGGAATGTCTGCACAGATTAGTGATTTGTTTTTCCTTTCGGTACAGGGGTCGTGTGCGTGTTCCGGGATGGTTGTGAAACAGGAATACTGCTCACGATCATGGGATCTAATGCGCACGACCACTGGTCATGCGCCCCTGATCGTGCGCACTACTCTACGATTTCCAGAATCAGCCTGGGGTAAGCGCACGACCACTGGACATATTGTGCACGACCACCGGTCGTGCGCCACTGATCGTGTGCATTGATTCCTCTTTTCTGGAGTCCTGTCTGGGGTAATCGCACGATCATTGGACTTTGTGCGCACGACCACTGGTCATGCGCCACTACTCGTGCGCGTTATCCCAGTTCTTCTTCCTGATATTCCATGCCAGTGTGCACGAGCATAGGACATAGTGCGCACGACCACTGGTCGTGCGCCTGTGATCGTGCACATTGTTCATTTCTGCTTTTGTATAAATAGTGCAGGTCTCGCCCAAATTGAAAAGAGGATCCAGAGCTCGACATTTCTCCACCGTTTTCCGCCTTCTCCGTCGTTCCCCTTCATCTTCCACCCTAGGGAGGTGCTTCGGGCAAGCTTTCACCGCCAAATCCAAGCCGGATCTTCCTCTCGGCCTTCTCCTTCATCCATGAGCTTCAAGTACGGTTTGACGTCATAGCCATCAAGCAAAGGAAAGCTAGCAAACTTCGTCCGCTATCGTGAGACGAAGAAGACGGGCCATTGGAAGGTGGTGATAGCCCTTCTCTATCCCGGACGCAGTTGAGGACCGAGCTTGGATGCGGAATGACAACCCGACGATTCCAACCGTGAATCCTCAGCAAGGCTTCGGATTCGGTCGATCTCTTATCTTGTTCTTGCTTTCTTGTTGAATATTGGTGTTTAACTTTATTTATATTGATGAAGTATGCTTATTTTGTAAACATTTTATACAATTATGTCTATGTAATTGTATGTTTTCGTTATTTACTTGAGTTGCGCCATATTCCATCCACCACCATCCACCCTTGCCGCACTTGAAATTGCTAGTGGCGTGCGTAGCGAAGAGGTGCTCACGACCCTCATTCCGCCATTCTAACCACCTCATCCGCAAGCCTACTCGCCCATCCACCTTTTGATTCGGTGCATAGCGGCCCGACTAGTCTTCAATCTCGCCTGGCGAAGCATCGCATAGCGACGTTGCATAGGAGTAGTTGTTAGCCTTTTATTTTCTGTTTCCGCAACATCAAAACCCCCCTTAGTTAGCTCCTACCTGAGGACTTCAATCTCAAGTCCTCCTCGAAATTAACTCCACCTTACTGTGTTTCTTGTGAGATCGATACTTGGGAAAGCCCCCATTTTATATTAATTGTGAGACCGGTTCACTACCGTGATCTTAAGCATCAATACTTAGGGTTGATTAGAGATTGTTTGGGTTGC